>CM076943.1:6637500-7837500 GCA_039566865.1 Aurelia coerulea | reverse complement strand
AAAAGGGGCTAAATTTGTTGAGTTCAAAACCAATCACAACATCACCTATATCATGGAAAAGGATTTTGTCTTTGATCTACGTGCTAATGAAATAAATTCAGAGATTGGCCATGCAATCAAGTTGTAGTGATTTTTTGAGACGGGAGTACTTTTTAGGGCACCCTGTATCATTCAGGAAACTCACAAAACTATTGAAAACTTTTGAACCATCACGCATATTTTTTCAGAATACTTCTGACTGACAGTGAGAAGCACATATCCTTTGAAACGGAATGCGTTCACTGATTACTATAAGTTCATAGATTTTAACTACTGTACATGCGTTTACAGTTTGAACTTCAATGCAAATTGAGACGTGCTAAATTATGAGAAATTTAGGTCTCATTAAACTGTGATAGATTTATTTTCATTTTTAGTGGGATGCATTTGAGGTACCGGAGCTAAAGAATTTTTTGGTTTTTCTCAACCGAGAGGAAGAAGATATGATCGCTCAAGTAAGTTGTTAATAAAAGTTTAGCAACGCGCTGGAGCTATATGATCCTACCATACTATTCTCAGACTACCCACCCTAGTAAAATAAAGTCAACGTTACGATTTAGCTGATCCTCTCTTTCATCTCCTTCGTGGGTAGATATTTCTTATTTGGCGGCTTTTTAGAATGCTGCACTTGATGATTAATTGTTGAAATAGTATTTATTTTAGATAACATGTAAAGATTTGGATAATGTTTTTTGCGTAAATTTTTCACAGTGTGTATCATAAAACAGTGTAAAATGAATGTTACACATATTGCAAAATGACATCAATCGATGAAATGAGTAAGGCATCGGCGGCTAACCTTTAAACAGATGTACACTTATTGCAAAATGACACGAATCGATAAAATCAGATAAAATGAGTAAGGCATGGGTGGCTAACCTTTGAGTATTTTCGAAATTAAAGCGTTTATATTTCAACCCCTTTGATGATGTGACACAACACAATCAAATTTCTAAATCTTAAACTGGAGGATTGAAGGACTTACGCTTGATACTGATAACATATTGTAGACATTCATGGGCTGTTATGGTGTTCTTGAAAATTATTCCATGTTTCTATTAAAAAAGTAAAAGTCACGATGGTTTTAAGTTTACAAAACTGTTCTCAAATTCCCAAAAAGAAGAAAAACCTCTGAATCCATGAGCACCAGGAGACAAAATGAGTGATTTCAATGGCCTAAGCTACCAATGGCCTAAGCTACTCTCATCGTGATTTGATTATGTAGTTAACTTATTCCTCTGTTAAGACATAATGACAAATTACTCGAGCTCTTCTTTGTCGTTTCCTAATTTCTGAATTGCTGCCTGAATCGCATTTTCCAAGGCCAGCACTATCAGCATCACAGCTTGAGAGTCCTTGCTAACCGCCATTCTGCATCAACTGTTTCTAAATGAAGCTTCGCTCCTCCGCAAGCAATCTTTCAAAAACACGAAGCGTGTTTTCGCAAGATTGCTTTTGGAGGAGCGAAAATTCAGTCAAGATGGCGGTTAGTTGTATAGGCTTGGAAAATGAGATTCGGACAGTAATTACAAGATTAGAAAACGACAAAAAAGAACTTTAGTAAGTTCCCATTATATATTAATTACAATTCAAATCATTATGTCTCCCGTTGCTCATGCGGAATCCTGAACATATGAAAGATTTCTGCAAAGTCCAACGGTAGAATTGTAGCAAAGTGGCTTAACTTCCTTTGAGCCTATTCGTTCCAAAGAAAATAGTGATAGCAAAATACCGGAAAAAGCATTCCACAGACGTTGAGCTGAATTGGATATTCCACAGCCAACATCTTTTGGATGTTACTGTTATTTGCTGTTATTGTTGTTACTGTTATTTTGTACCAATGTTCTATGTTATTATCGCTATTCTTATAATTGTTGTGAGACAATGTACCAGATGGTATAGTGTGGTATATAATGAAATGAGTCGTTCGTCAGTGGAATATAAGTCCCCAAAAGATTGCCATTTGCACCAACCAATTTAAGCAACATACAGTAAGGTCTCGCATTTAAGAAACCACTTTTTCACACCTTAGCCTAAAATTTTTCTTATATCTATGGTGCTTTTCATTTCTCAGGCTGAAAGTTTCTTAAGTTTCTAATTTCATTTCTGGAAAGTCCTGGAAAATATGTTACAACAGAATGGGGCTATTTATAGACATATCAGCCATATGTGTATGCTATCAATGATCGTCAAGACCATCAGTTAACATTTAGGTAGAAGTCTGTTAAATCTAGGATATCTTGGTAGCAATTTGTTATTAACCCTGCACGAAATGGAATCTAACATTGTTAATTAAAATACAAGAAACTTTATATTTGGTGTGAGCTTCAAGAGTTTCTTGTGAGTAGGGGAAGTATTTTTTAGTAGCCTAAAAGTTTCTTTTAGCTGGTTTCTTGAATGCTGTCCTTTTAAATATGGCATTCTTTGCAGGTTCGAAAGAAGTATGAAGATCAGAAGCGAGTCCTACAAGAAGCCTTGGACTTCAAAAAACAAAACGAAGCAGAATCAGACTGCTAGAAATGATCTTGTAGATAATTATGGTTGTATTTTTATGTTCATGAATTATCTGCACCCTGAAATTGATGAAAGCTGTATATAAAGATAATGTGAGTAATACTATGTATACTTTCCTATAATGTCTCTCCCTTGATTTATTGCCTGACATTCGAAGATCGGTTTCTCGAACTGGTACCGAAGAGTCCCAAAAACTACCATACATAGTGGCTCGGAGAAGACCCAAATGGAGTAGGGACCAAATGGAGTAATTCTCCTATCTAGGGCCCAAATGGAGTAATCCCATTAAATGGTATTTTAACTCATTGTCAAAACTAATTAACACCCGGAGATAACATTTGATCATAAATCTATACCTAATAATACCTAAAATAATAGATGTATAGACTGTCTAGACGATCCAGATTCTTCCAATGCCAATATCATCATTACTGGTGCATCAATCGTGAAGTCCGGGGGGGTTAGACTTAAGGGTTTATGTGTTTCTATGGCTCTTCTAGATTTCTAGTTTCCTTCAAACCTCCTTTTTTGTGTGATTCAGCTAATTCAGATATGTGTGCTTCCAAGTATTTCCTCTCATTCCTCTCATGTAAAGTATGTTTGCTGCTATTAAAACTAGCAGAAATATATCATAAAAACTTTAAAAATATCATTAAAACGCGACTGCCCTTGATTGATCCCTGAATGTAAACACTAACAAGCTCTGCTTCCATTTGAACGAGAATTCAACGAAATAAAGACAGAACTGATAAATATTGTGGAATTGCCTGTTCCAACACGATTAAAACTGTTCGTTTTCTATATTAGAAATTGGATTCTAAAAAAATCTAGTACTGCCCATATGGACAAACATTTTTGAGCACTATTCCAACGCAATATTGACAATATTGTTAAAATTGACTGATAACGTTTTCACTCAAAATTTTAGAACCAAGGACTAATCCAATTTTATTTATAAATATAGAGGTTTAAATAGTGTTTAAAATATTTATATTCGCCAATGGCGAAGATAATATTGTCTCGCCCAATGTCTATTGTTTTGAATGAGGATTATACAATAGCAAGTTTTGAAACCTTACCATTGTAATTTGCAAGCCTTTCTAACGTGGATATATTCGCTCTACATTTAGCACAATTACATTTTAAGAAACTGATGAGAAACTTTTGGCAGCAAAAATTACCCTAAAATTTAATAAACTGCCCCAAACCAAATTTCTTATTAAAAAATTCGTGCACTTCATTACTACCAATAGATTATCAAAAAGCCACTAGGCCTACATGATAAAAATCTGATAATTTCAAGAAACTTTTAGCACAGATTCAATGTCTTGCTTTTTCAAGACTTTCTTGCTTTCATCTATACTTTGTTTGTTTTCTTTAAACCACAATAGATTAAATCAAGTAAAATGATACCTCCCACATGGTTAAGGGTGAAATAGAACGTGACACAAACCCCCCCGTCAGAGACATAAATTAAGATGTAGGTCAAATGTCATCATGAATTTTCAATAAGCAGCGAGGACAGTTTTATAAATCTATTGTTAGAAAAAGATTTATGATAAAACGCTATCTCTGGGTGTTAATTAGATTTGACAATGAGTTAAAATACCATATAATAGGATTACTCCATTTGGGCCCTGGAGAGAAGAATTACTCCATTTGGTCCCTACTCCATTTGGGTCTTCTCCGAGCCAATGCGTCTCAAAACTACTCCCGTTTAACAATTACTTAGACTCAATCATGAAACCTATCATAAATTTTCTTTATTTATTTCGTCAGTAATCCAAATATGATCAAATAATATTTATGCAAAAGGATTGTTTTAAAATGACAGCTTGAAAAACTTTATTTTGAGCTATAATCTTTAAAGGCACACTGTCGTGGTTGTGATTGGCTAGTCATAATGCTGAAATCACTAACAAAGGCTTTGGCCTTTGAATAATTGCCAAGTCATTATGCATGTGTCATACTTTGTTTCGAGAATAAAGGAACTCTGATCGTTATCACCATCATGAATCCTGCCTAATTCTATTCGAATATATTGTCTCATTAATCTAATCAGCGCCACGACAGTGTGCCTTTAAGCAAGATCGTAAATCTTGCCTACGAGCCATCATTTTGAGATTTTTCATTGTCCTGAAGTCCACAATGATAGATTGCGTTTCTGACATTTATGACTGGACTGGAAGCTTGATACAAGAAAAGAAACTAATCTGGCAATCATCCGTGCTGTTTGCAGAATTCTTCAAAACTAGGCAGCCCTAATAAGACCTGAATATGCGAATTTCAAAACCAATCATAGGATCAGCAATACCTGGTAAACTATTTTGGTTTTGATCTACTTGCCAAATTAAAGAAATTTTATGATCGACCATGTAATCAAATTTTGGTGATTTTCAAACAGCAGCACTTTTTGGGACACCTGGCTGTTAAGCAGTTTGGTTTGCCAGCCATTTAATACATTTTTTCCATACGTAGGCAAATGTTTCCGTGGCAAGAAGTGCTGCCCGATTTTGCTGCTGTGTGGGGAAGCGTATGCCCTTTTTAAATGAGGTTTTCAGGGTACTGGATGTTTACAAAATGTCTTGCCTTCCTGGCTCTTGTTGACTCGGATGCCTCGGATAGCACAGGAGATAGCACCTTCCAAGAAACTTTCATAAATAAACTTCCAATACTCAAAATCTGATGATGTACAGAAACTTTCAATACACTTATACTGACTGAAAGTTTCTTAAAACCATCAAATTTAGAGTACTCAAAGTTTCTTACGAGTTTCTTCAAGGTTACATGTCAATCTTCGTGATATTTGTGCCCTCTTGGACGTTTCAGAAGAAAGTTTTGTTGAGCCTCTCCAATTATCAGACGTTACTGAAGTTCCTTCCGAGTAATGTCATACAGGTAACAAGTGAAAATAAAGTAAAGATACGCTAAGTATTTCTTTCATGAATAAATAATTTCTCAAGTTATATTTTCCTAGTACTGGAGTTTCTTCATTTTTTGGCGATCTAAGAGTTGAGTTCTTTAGTAGCAGTTTCTTATAACAACAAAATACGTGTACTGGATCAGTTTCGTAGTTTCTTATAAGAATACCGGGTGAGTCAAAATAAAGAATCCCCGTTTGAAAGGCCACTGCTCCCTGAATGTCAAAGCAATAACATTCAAAACTATCTTGTTTTATTGTCGATATGTTCAATTAGGTTCAGTAATTTACCTGGGTTTAATCTGCCATTCCTTCCTGTGGATATGGCAGATGTTCTGAAGAAAGCCCTTTCCAAAAACCTGCAAAACGAGTGAAAACGATGAGCAAATTTTACTTGGTTTTCCTTCCTAAAAATGATGACACTCGCATCTATTTTTTTTTTGCTCTCTTGGGAGAATGGAATCCCCCTGAATAGGTTATTGATCCCAGGGGGAAGACTTGTTCATCCCCCCAAGAGTATAGCACATGCTGAAGCGTGCAGAAGTCATTGCTGTAAGGCCTGTGAAAGGCAGGAATGTTAGGGAAATTTGTTCTTGATTTTGGACACGTTTTGAAGGTTTCTTGAAGAGGCTTTCTTGAGAAAATCCCTCATAATTTCAGAACGGAGTGGCCGATTTTAGTCAGGTAAATTTCAAAATGGATTTCAACATGTCTAGCATTGAAGTGTATACTTCCCGATATCATGGTCTTGATATCCAGGGAGCCATGACCTTTAAAACGGGGATTCTTTTTATTGGCTCACCCGGTACATGCAATGACAGGCACGAGTTGCATCTTTACAAACGAAATTTTAATAAGCGCAACAGGTTTGTGGTTTTAGATACATAATGTTTTAGACAGGAAATCATATGCTAAGAATTTCATCTCACACTTCCTATTTGATGATTACAATCTAGATTTAAATCAGATTCACATTGCTTTCATTTATTACCATTGTTAAAAGGATAGAGTTATAAGTAAGCCGCTTTCGCCAGAATGGATAAAACATTTTCTCAGCCCTTTGAACGATTTGTATTAAACTTTATTAAAAGGTACTATGGTTTGGTCGAGGAGAAAAGGCATCAAGCATACGAATCTAATAAATATTGATCAAGTAATGCTTAGATGACCTATCTAGTTTCACTGTGGATCGTAAACAAATGTCCATGCTTTGGCTGGACTTGCTACAAGTCTCTCTCTTGGTTCATGGCTCTCTTTTGGTTTGTGAAAGAGAATTGTCCTCCTCTCTTTCTTTATGACTTTCGTTTCTTTAGGACCATCATTTTTGGGACCAAAATATATGCCTAGGCTTGCACAGTCCATGACTCCGCAGTACACCTACACGCAACATGTTTTTTTGTAAAGAACCTCATCTCACTGACAAAATGTTTCGTTCCTTCCGCTGCGTTAGTCACGGAAGCTTTTTTGCTGAGACAGGTTATTTATCCAACCAGTTTTGAGTGCACGTTAGGACGCTACGAAATTGGCGTAATCACCTGTGCTTTTTGCAGAATGATTCAAAACCATGCAACCATAAGAGGAACTAAACTTTCTCATTTTTAAACCGGCACAAGATCAGCTATACCGGACACCTGGGAAAATTGTTTGGTCTTAAATCTACTTGCCAAAGACAGAATAACGTTGAAAATCGGCCCTGTTTTCGAATTTTGGTGATTTCTCAAACAAGGGCATTTTAAAGTGACATCCATTAGATTAGCATTCTGAAGACAATTTCTTCCAAATTTACTATTTCTGGAACTTGTTGAGTTTGGAATAACCAGTCAGTTACGCCCAAAAGGTGGAGCTTGGCGTAAGCATTTTGTTGTTGAAAGCTATAGGCTGGACTTCTTTCTCGCAAATTCCCCTAATTCTGTCTTTTTTGCCAAGACCCTCATACTCTCAAGTATGATCACTCTAATATGTTTTATCTGCAGGGTCACAATGACATCTTAGATTTCTTTACAGACGGCCACCGCCTCGACTTTAAATGTGATCTGGAGATATCTCGAAAACAAGTTTCAATCTGATATTCTATGTTCAAACTCATAAAACCATTCACTAAACTCCACCAGCAATGCGTAAGTACGGCTTTGTCATTCTTAATGTTTCTGTCAAGCTGATCGGTTATAAATCAGGATTTTTTCGCATTACATCGAATCAACACTGGTTAAGATTTCAAGTTAGAAATAAATTGACGTGCCGAGTGCCATTTTCAAGTTATTGCTCTCAAACATTACAAACTCCTAACTAGTCTCCTGACTAGCCCCTAACTAGTCGGCTGCAAATCAGCAAGGCCTTGGGAGACATTCAAGACTTTTTTCCACGTCGAAGGATGATTGAGTGTGACTTGTTATGCGAACAAATTAATCTACCTTGAATAGTTATGATGCCAAATTTGCGAAAATACAAATTTTACTGATAACAAACAAGGGCAGGCATGTCACACTGGGAACATGGTCCTACCTTTGTCCAAAAACCGGTAGTTCATGAAACAATTTTGCACCACCTTTGTCCGAAAACCGGTAGTTCTCGAAACAATTTTGCACCATTTAAGGTGGTCCACCTTTGTCCCAAAAACTGGCTGTTTTAGATGGCTAATTTCCGCTGTTATGTTTCTTCAATTTGACGGACAATTTTAACATGATGAATCACTGACGATGTTTGTCCCAAAAACCGGTAGTTTCAACCAACTACTGTTTTCAAAGGCAAATGGTAATTGTAGCCATGAAAGTACCAGTGTCCCAAAACCGGTTACCGGACAAAGGTAGGACCGCTGTGGTGAAAAATTTGAAGTCCTGGTCTTTTTTCCGCAAATTTAGCGGACAAGGGTAAAAGCTTATGCAAAATTTGAGATACTGGTCTTTTGTGCTTAAATTTGGCGGACAAAGGTAGAACCAACTTACAGGTAAACTTTATGATTCTGATGAGATAGGAGGTCACAAAACTTGATTTTTATGACATACTGATGGAATTGAAAGACTGATATTCAAATTTCACCTTTGTCCCAAAAACTGGTTGTTTTGGGCAGGAAAGTCGTACTGTGTGATAGAATGACCGGTTATTTTTTCCCATTTCTTTTGACAAACATGGGGTCAAATATTTTACAGTACTTGCCCGCCCCCTGAGAAACCTATGAGAAATAAACATAGGGCTCAAATCTTTAAAAAGGTCGGTGTAAAATTATATTGCAGTTTTCTTTGAAATAAGTAGCTTGGAAGGAACTTGGGGTTTTTTTGTTGTAAATCTGCCGTGGCAATTTATTAATATCTTGATTAGTTTCAATGTGGCGGCATTTATTACATTTGGGGCTATGACGTCATCAAATTTCTAAATCCTAAACTAGAAATGCTACAGATTTCTGCTTGCCACCATAGTGTGTAGACCTCCATAAACTATGGCTTTCTTGAAGGTTATGTAATGTTTCCTCTATTAGTTTAGGATTTACGATGACTTGAAGTATTTCAAAATTTTCCATGAATATTTTCAAAAATTATCAAATTGCCACCATTTTGAGAAAAATAGAGATATCATAAAATTTCCACGGCAGATTTACAGCAAAGTACCTTTCAAGCAATCCAATTCAAGGAAAAATGTTAAAGAATTTTACACCCACCTTTTTAAAGATTTGAAAGATTTGAGCCCTATGCTTGAGAAACAATGAATGATAAAATGTGTAAATCGTTACGGATCTCAATAACACAAACTCACAGCTCAAGCATTAAAGCTCTAGCATCAACATTTCTCCGTCATGTATAGATTCTCCAGCGTTTATTTGTTTCGATATACGATCGATTAGAAATTTTCTGATTTCTTCGTGTCCATTTGCATCGAAATCACTCTTCGGCAATCTAACTTTGATTCTTGCTGTATGTGACTCAGATTTGTATAATTCATCGAGTTTCTTTTTATCAAAGATTCCGTCATCTGAAAATGGAAGCTCGATGTTTTGAATCATGTTTATTTTGATTTTCATTGCATTCAATTTTCCGTTTTCTTTCAAAATTTCACCACCAGTATTTTCCTGCATATCCATACCTACCACTGCTCCTTTCAAATCGTTACAATTTTCATCCTTTGGGCAAATTTCGTTGTTAGCTTTGACGGGTTCACTGATATCTATACTTGTTGTTTGATCTTTATCACAACAAAACAATTTACGAAGTGGCTGACATTTTAAGTTCAATCCATTTGTTGATTTTTTAGGCTGTTTGGCATCATCCAGGCATTGTAGTGCATCATTGGTTG
Organism: Aurelia coerulea; assembly: GCA_039566865.1. NCBI lineage: Eukaryota > Metazoa > Cnidaria > Scyphozoa > Semaeostomeae > Ulmaridae > Aurelia > Aurelia coerulea. The sequence goes on along the minus strand of CM076943.1, from coordinate 7,827,743 downwards.
GCTCTTTTAGTGAGGATACGCCCGTAATGCCATTTGATTTTATGTCTGGAATAACAGCAGTATTTTTCGGGTGTTCCTCTTTATTTTCCGCCATGTTCTTGTGTTCATAGTCTTTCCCCGTCCACAAAGTAACGTTTCTTGGCTTTTGAAGCTGCGACCATCGTTTACGTTCATAGTTAACTGAATGCGCAATAGCGTATCTTTCGTAATGACTGTCGGCAGGTACGTCTCTGCATAAATCCTCTATTATATCGTCTTCGAGGCATATGAAATTGAAAACGATCTCCTCCATAAGCCAACTCCGATCGACATTCTTCCAATCTATTCCAAATAGTTTATTTTCTTTTCTTAATTCCTCTAAAGATTTAAGTTGTGCGATCGCCGTTGTGGGCTGCTCCATGAATATACTTGACAATAAACACAGCCACTTGATGTGCAATTGATAAAATCAGTGGTGTCTTTCCGTACTATACGTCACACCTATAACCTTATATTGGCATTTGAAAAGAAACTCGTTCGCGAAGTCTGATGCATTTTCAAGATCTTTGTGAGTAGATGCAAGCCACGCTCACGAAGGAAGAAGATAAGATGGCCACAACAGGACTGAAATCGCCGCAAAGTTTTCCATCTGAACACGATTGCAATCTCGTGAATCAATTATCGCGAATGATAATCATGCCTCCGATTGTTTTGAAAAACGTCTCAAACAGCTGCGCTTGAGCTTATTAAATTTTAATTTCCATCTCTGTTGCTTCGAAGATTTCACTCCTATTTAAAATCATATGCCAAACAAACTAAGGTTATGACCTTGTTTGCTTTCTCGTTTACAAAACTCTAACGCTTGTTTGTTCTGCTTTGCAATGTTTATGTACTAAAATAAGTTGCGCTCTGTACTGCAAAACAACGCACTAGATATTTCTCAATCACAATTACTTGACATGCTTATCCTATTAAAGTTACGAAAAGTCTTGTGGGGTTAATAACGACAAAAATGGGATCGCGCACAAATTACCATGATCAAAAGCGGATAGTTTCAAACAAGGCCGGATTTTTTCTCTAAAGCTGTGAATATCTTCTTATTCTTATCGAAAGTTTCAAATTCATTCAAGCCTGAACGGGAATATCTTATTGTGTTGGCAACTTTTGTACAATGTTGCAGAATTGCTCAAAAACTGGTCTCAGCATAAAAATAGCAGCCTCTTTCCGGTGCCAGAGGCGAACGATGATAGAAAATGAATATTCTATTAGCAATGGTAGTTCAGACGCCGCAGTTGTGTTTGATTCTCACGGCTTTGTTCTTTTGCGGATAAAAACATTATTTACTGCTTTGGAGGAGCTAGCGTCTCCTCCGCAGAACTACACAAATTATTCTTCTGCAGGTACATATTAGTTGCAGCGCTCTTCCATAGAAGCACACCAGCAGTGTCTTGTGTCTAGGTACCCAAAAATAAGGCTCAAATCCTTACTGGTTGTCAGAGCATGCGGAAATCATCCAATTTCATGCTTGTCAGCCAATGAGATCACCGCTTTCTAGCCCCTGGAGAAAAAATCGGTCGTTTGAGGTAAATTTTCTAGTACCCTCACTAAAACTGAAATGGATGCTAAAATACTTCAGTTATTTGCAATTTTTTTTAATAAATCAGTTGTGGGGATGTTCGTCCAGAGTTGTTTACATGTTTAGGCACACAGCTTGTTTGGGGCCGGAGCTGCGTTCATTTTCCGGTCGAAGAATATTGACCTTCGTTGAAATATCTATAGAAATCGCTACAAATGAGATATACAGATAAGAATTTCAGCGATTATGCATACTGACCTGAGCAATAACCGAAACTCTTTCACTGCTATCATATCTCAAAATTGGAGGCAATTTCGAACGATTTCTGGTAGAGACATCATTTGGGCCTAAGCTTGTCCTCGCTTAAAACTCATTCCATTGCACTTAAAAGTAATGGTAAAATTCTTGAGCTAGATAATGCGCTTACCCATGACTCAGAAACCAGTTTGACTTCGTTTGCCTTCTTTAATCAGGGCCGTAGGAATATTAGGCAAAATTGATCGTCATTTTAGGCCAGCTTTAAAGGTTTCCTGAGGGGGCTTTTCCAGAAAATCCCTCACAATTTTAGAGCGGAGTGGCCGAATTTATTCAGGTAAATTCGTAAAAAGATTTGAACCTGTTCACCATTGAATGATATTTTTGCCAATATTTTCGTTCTCATATCCAAGAGCAGTGGCCTTTCAAATAGGGATTGCTTTTTTTTCTCACCCTGTAAAAGAATTGGCCCATGCCCAAAGTTGAGAAACCATACAACAAACTTCAGAGCACAGTTTCTTGTAAAAAGCGTGTACGAGCAGCCTTTTCAGTGTTTTTTGTCTGTCCTAGGAGGGTGTTTTTCATTCTCTTCTAGTTTTGATCTCTTTTAAGATAGGCATTCTCCGATGATCTAGAGAGCGTGATTTTAAAAATTTTCGGGGGCAAGCCCCCGAATCCCCTCCCAGCTCGTTTCGCTCGCATTTCCTTTACCGTGTTCTAACTGCTTCTCTTATGTGTTGACATATTTGTTTATTGATATGCTTTAGAGAGATGAACATTAGAAAAATATCCCCTGATTTCTGCCTTCGCTTTTTGAGCTTGAAAAACTGACATCCCAGGCGACACCACTTCTTGAAATGATATGGAGTGTGCCCTTTTTCTGGTTTGGACCCCTGCCCTGTAAAATTCCTAGTTGCGCGCCTGTTCACTGCTATCATATCTCAAAATTGGAGGCAATTTCGAACGATTTCTGGTAGAGACGTAGCACCATTGTTTTAAAAAAGATAATGCGCTTACCCATGACTCAGAAACCAGTTTGACTTCGTTTGCCTTCTTTAATCAGGGCCGTAGGAAAAAGCTTCGGATTGGGGGGCAATTGTTCTTAAAACAATAGAGAACAGTACATTAGCACCATTGGGGGGCTTGAGCCCCCCTACCCCCCCCCCCCGCTTCCTACGGGCCTGTCTTTAATTTGCCAAATTTTTGTAAGAAACAACCAGTTGTGGGCGAATTGCAAAAACTTTCCTCGGTCCATATTTTTCTCTACACAGATTTTCCGCTTCAAACAAAAAACAGTGAGCTTTGACATTGTATCATAAAAGTCTTGCATCACAGAACATTCCTTTTGAACGATTCCATGCGCTTTAGCGAGGCATTCGTGAATTGTATTTGAGCCTTATCTTAGGTACCCATGATCATGCACTTTCAAAATGCATTGTCACTTTCAGGATGTAATTTATGCTTTACCATGAGCTTTTTATTTACGAGGCTTTCTCGAAACGAAACAATTTCGATATTTTCTTGAGGAGACGCGCGAGAACTCAGTTAAATTCTCGTTGCATGGAGCTTCTCCCTTTGAATGGCAGACACTTCAAAATAAAAGTTGCGTTTCTCGAGGCAGCGCCCCGATTGCGCTGACAGTCCTGACAGATAACTGCGATTTTTTTGGGTTTCACATAACATAAAATAAATGTTTTTGAAAAATGTATGGCATATCAATGATTTCGTGGAATATATCATTGTTCCGAAAAGTTGCACTAGATTTTTTAAAACAATAGGATTTTACGGATTGTTCTTGACAGCGAAAAGATTTTACCAAAGGTGTACGAGATCTTTACAGGGTAATATGCCCCTCAAATAACTTTGCATAATATAACCGCGCATTTGAGAAACAATCCATATGAACACGGTCTGAAAATTTAACACTTTCTAGATTCAAAACGATTTAATCTAAGATTCTTAAATGTTAGGCACCATCATAAGGGTATGATGAAAACATATGGTCCACTTTTCTGACATACCCGGTATAAGAATAGGCTCCAAATTTAACAATCCCTCAGTTAATAGTGCGTGTATAACGTCATTTGGGTTTGACATCGACTGAAAGGTGACGGAATGAAAGATGTTTTCTTGGGTTCATTTTGGAGGGCAGGTCGAGCACTCAGCACTGGTCCATGTTGATTGGTGCAACCCCACAAGAACCAACATCTAGAATTTTGAGATGGTGACAGGTATAACGTATCATTGCATAGTACCAAAGGGGCGGTGCCAGGTTCCAAACAGTCACACCCAGTACCCTTGAGGTCAATACCAGGGTTATTGGAACATAAAAAGTACCATTTCAAAACAACAATTAACACAAAATTTTTGGAGACACAGTCCGTATAAAATACTAATCATTTCATTGTTTTACTGTAGTTGTCGCAAAAATTTCCTTGGCACCACAGTAATTCCTACCAGTGCCCAATACCAAAGGTATCACATCAGGTACTAAAGGAGCTGTTCACTTTCTGGCATCTAAAATACAGTAAAAACCCGCATAAAAGAACCTAGGTATTTTCTGGGCAGCCTGAATAGGTTCTTAATTAAATGGCTACTATTCTAAATTCCAGCCTGTAAGGTTCTTAAAAAGGTTCTTATATAAAAGCAGGCCTTGCACACATTAACACTGTTTTCTAGCCCAAGAATTCTTGAGATTTCTTGAGAATTCTTGAGAACAAATCTTTTGTACCAATGAAGAAGTCTGATCAGAATGTGAAGAATTCTAAAAATTCTGGTCATTTTCATAATTTACATGAAAGCTATTATATAAGAACCTTTCCCAGTTTCAGCCTTTTAGGGGTTCTTATTTAGGGGGTTTAAAAGATTGAATTTCAGCCTCTAGGTTCTTATAAAAACAGGTTCTTTTATGCGGGTTTCTACTGTAGGCCATACTTACGAAAACGTCAATTAAGTGATGAAGACTTCAATTAATAAGCGCAACCTGGATATCATTGGAAAGAAGATAGGTTGTGCTTTCGGTATGCGTCAAATTGATTCAAATGCTATTATTTCTTGAAGAATCTCGAATAATGTTGCGTTGCAGTTTTTTTGAAACACCATTTTTGAAGACACTCTAGTACTATATCCGAGAAGTGTATTAAGAAACTTTAAAAAGCAAGGATATCATAGCAAATATGTCGTTGAAATTTTGAATAGACCATTGTTGTTTATTCCTATATTGTGCTTTAAGTCAAGAAGCATATCTGCAGCAGAGTTATGGCACCATAGTGTTAGAAACTACCGGGTGTCCCAAAAAAAAGTATACGGATTTGGTTGACTCTAGTGCTGTGAATTTAGCTTCAATCAATGTCTAATCACTCTAAAAATGTTCCTCGATAGTTAACTTGAACATAGATACCTCGTTTGTTGATATTGGTACATTTAGAGCAGACATGTTAATCTTGAAAGCTCAAATTTACCTCTTCCTGCAAACCAGAGCTTTAGCCTTTTGGCCTAAGCAATTTCTTAAGATACATCGTATAAATCAGCAATAAACTTGATCAAATTTGAACAATATATTAGATCTTGTGTTATTCTATTTTCCAGAAGTCACCCCCAATCCCCCATTGGGAAGTTTCTTAATTTTTCATTAATTTCAGTTCTTAATTTTGATGTGCTTCAGGAATTTGCTTAGGCCAAAAGGCCAAAGCTCTGGTTTGCAAGTGGACGCAAATTTGAGCTTTCAAGATTGATCTTTTTGCTCTCAAAGAACCAATACCAACAAACGAGGTATCTATGTTCAAGTTAACTATCGAGGAACATTTTGAGTGTGATTAACCATTGATTAAAGCTAAATTCACATCGCTGGAGTCAACCAAATCTGTGTACATTTTTTTGGGACACCTGGTACATGATAATTCATGCATGTAAAGAGCAAGAAACATATAAAAAGAAGTTTAAAATTAAATGTGAAAATTTTCATGTTGACTTAAGAAACTTTCAGTACCGGGTGCGCCAAAATAAACAATGCACGTTTGACAGGCCACAATAAATCGTATACTGGACCGATTTTGAAGTTTCATGACTTTTAGCAAAAAGCCTGAATTAGATTCCACGATGTTTTACAAATTTTCTGCTTTCAGTTTTTAGAGCTAGACGCGAGTTTCTTAAAGTGTTGTTTTCGAAAACACTGAAAACGATAAAAAAATGTCGATCAAATTGTTAAAGGATCGACACAGAGGCGTACGCAGCACCTCAGTAGGGAGGGGGTCTGGGGCGTAGCCCCGGAAAAATTTTTGCGACCACGCCCTTCAGACGCTCGGAAAATGAGGGAAACGCCCTTTTTACTTATCTTTTACATCGTAAACATGAATGCAATGAACACAAAATAGGCAGGATGTTTTGTTGAATTTGCATTGAGAATTTATACAGTACCTAGCATATCAAGTACGAATTACAAAATCGCTTTTCTTCTTTACTGTAAAATTGATTTGGCTCTAGTTGTTGTTATGATATTCAGGAAATGCCTCTTGTCACCACTTCATTGTTGTTTAGTCAGTAAATGGCATCTTTTGCAAGAATCTTTTGAAAACAGCAAATTTTTGAAAACAGACATTCTACTTTGGCTTAGAATGCCTCTGCCAACATCGTTCAAGCATTTCTTAGAAACCCAAAACATTGCTCCACCAAACCTTAGACAAAACCATTCTCTCCTTGCTGTTCATAAGAATCTCGAAGACCACCGCCTGACAGATTTGCCTGACCCCCCTGAGGTACAAATTTCATTACATTTTTGTACAAATCTCGAGGACCATCTTTTCAAAAGTGGGGGTGTCCGGACCCCCCATTCCCCCATTGGGTACGCCACTGGATCGACATGAATGGATAAAGAGAAAACTTGTCCGTGGTGATTTGGAATTTAGAAATCGATTAATTGTATCGATTAATTGTATCGATTAATTAATCGATTTCTAAATCCCAAATCACCACGGACAAATTTTCTCTTTGTTCATTCATGTCGATTCTTTAGAAAACTTGATCGACGTTTTTTGACCGTTTTCAGTGTTTTGAAAACAGCACTCTAAAAACTGAAAGCAGGAAAATTTGCAAAAAATCCTAGAATCTTAATTCAGGCTTTTTGTTAAAGATTAAGTCATGAATCTTCAAAATCGGTCAAGTGTACGATTTATTGTGGCCTGCCAAACGTGCATAGTTTATTTTGGCGCATCCAAGTTTTTTTTATGACAAAACGTGCACGGTAGTTTTGCTTGAAAGTTTAAAAATGTAGCAGGGGGTGGTGCTTTATGCCAGGTTTTTATGTAGGGTGTGTGCAAGCATTTTGAAAATAGTGCCGGTGGCTAGACCAATTTTGTGAAAATTGTACACTTGGCTAGGCTAATTTCTACACTATAAACAGTGTCAATCAGGCTCTTCTGGACGAAAAACCAAAATCATAAAAACTTGATATTTTTAGACATTGAGTACCTAAATTTAGTTTGCCTAGACAAACAAAATGGCCGACGGCATAGTAAGATTCTCACGTGGACATGGGGGAAATGGAGTTTGGTGAAGATCTCTTTATTTTCATTGCCTTTCCTTCATATTTCAGCTTTCTGAAAACATAGTCAGGTTGCATTCTGAAGAAACAAAAATATATTCTAATATGGGCTAATGAAAAATCCTCCAAAAATTTGACAGCCGAGGTTCGGGGGCTCGACCTTCATTTGAAAATGGCGTGAACGTGAAAATGTAGTTTCTCTACTGATCCAAACATTGTGTTGGTATTTGATGAAACAAGGATATCTACCGTGTATCGCCATTGACACAGAAAAGAGAGATGGTCATCATTATGAGGTTTACCCTGGGTACCAGCCTCTCTAACATAAAAACATGTTAGAGAGGCTGGTACCCAGGGTATATGAGGTTGAAATATTGATGATTGTCGTAAGATTATAAAGTTTTGGTTTTGGCATGCAAAGGACTCCTCAGAGTTGCAAAATAAATCATGATTTCAGGATCTATCGGTATTTTGATAGGGGTTGAAATGCAATTTAAGCCCGGTTAATACATCCTCGGGAGGTTTGCAGGGTTGTCCTTGGCTTGGATCCTGGTTCCTTGGTCCGTGTTTTGGCTGGGGCGTGGAACTGTTCCGCTGACTGGGATAAATGCCAGAGCTGTCTCATTAGTTGGGAAGGATGAATCATCAAATCAACAAAACAGGTTGCATTAATTACTAGGCGACTCATCGGACCGCCCAAGGATAATTTGCGATGTCTCGGCCTTATCTGTCGAGCTATAAACTCTGGAGTTATTTCAACCGACCTCATTCTCTAAAATGAAATGAAGACTTCACGAGGAAATTCTCCCACCCTCCCTGTCCCTTCTTATATTTTTGCTATTGAGTTTATCTTTTTTTGGGTTGCCTTTTTAGTTTTTCGGTTGTCCAGTCGGACTTCCTGACAGGTGCATTAGCCGGAATTCGTTATTCCATGTCTATCACCGACCGTAAAAACTACCGCTGTTCAGGCAAAAGGGCCTGGTGCACTCTCCTCCGCAGTCAGATTAACCTGCGGTGCGAGAGAGGCTGATGCACTGATAGCCCATTTTCCTGAGGTAAGTATTAATTGGTTTTATTGAACAATTTGCTAAGTACTATATAAAGTGAAATGGGCAAAGTGGTCGCCAATGAAAGCTCTTTTGTATTAGTATAAGACAATAGAAAAAGATTTGAAAATCATTTTTGCTTGATAATCTAACCAAAAGACATAATTTAAAAACAACGTTGAGAGTTTGCCCTCAGCTACAATCTCTTTAGACTTGCCCCAAGTCTATCTCTTCAGTCCGTTTTGCCGTTCCCTTTTCGGTTGCTCCTGGATCCGCCATTCAAGGCGGAATGTTGGAATGGCGGATCTAAATCACGGAGGGGGGGGGGGGGTTCTTGGCCAAATTTTGGGTAGGGGTCTGCCGCGAGCATCTTCAAAAAGGTACCGTTGGCTAGACTAATTTTTACGAAAATGATACCTTTGGCTTGACCAATTTTGACCATTTTCTCGACCAATATTGTCAAATTTGTGCCAAATATGCCAAATATGATGTCATGACCGTTCGCTAGACCAATATTGTCAAAAATGATACCCTTGGCTAGACCGTTGCTGGCCAAAATTGCAAAAAAGCTAGACTAGAAGTCCGAAAAAGTATACCCTTGCTCGCGGCACATCCCCAGGTACCTTTACTATGGAAGAACCCCCCCCCCCCCCCCCCCCCCCCCCCCCGTGATCTAAATGAATGGTCTGAATTCTGAAGAGATAGACTTGGGGCATGTCTACAATCTCTTTGGGGTACCATAAAAGCCCCACCAAGCCCCCGGGGGCTTATATAATTTTGGACGCTTTTTAGTCCATTTTGCGAGTTAAATACATGAAATCGACAAAGTTTTATTTCAAAACACATCAAAATTAACATGCAAACTTATTTAGCTCAATAAATGAAGAATCTTTGGTAACCTCTAGAATTTGATATAAGTGGGGGGGGAGCTTAATAGAGAGGGGGCCTATAATAGAGCTTTTTAGGTATTCTAGAAAATTCTCGAAAATAAGTCACTTTACCCCCCGTCCTACCCTACCTCAGCTCAGCTCCCAGCCTCGATCAGATGGAATGTTTGGAATGGCTTACGTCATCATGAGCTTCTAAAAGAGGCAATTTCAAAATAACCAGATATTCCAAAGAAGGTATGTTTCTTCCATAGAAATAGAAGGACTAGAATGCGCGGTCTATTGTTTCGCTTTTGTTTGGTGCGTAATACGCATGGAGAGCAAAGATGGTAGCACCACGTTGGCAAAAGATTTGGATAAACAAAGGACCCGCAGTGGGAAGACCTACACCGCTCTTCTGTTTTGGTGCTGCTGGCTTGCAGAAAAGGCAACGAAATATCGAGAACGAATCATCTTAAAGTAAGTAGTGCCACAGGCATTTAATTTTGATCAATTATGTGCCCCTTTTGGTCGCTTTAGTCATTGATATCGACCTTAGATCGTAGCAACTTAGGCCGAAGTTTGTCAGATCAGCCCACTGTAAGTTAATTCACGTGCTTTAAAGGCAACATACCTGCCAATATTTATGTTTTTAACATATGAAACATGTTTTCATTGCAATCTACATTTCATCTCTGATCATTTACATCTTTAGACTGAAGTTTAAGCTTCAACGGAAAGAGAGAATTGACGAAATTTTTGCGTTGTAAGGCTGTAGACCTACCAACAAACTTTAGGCCCTACATGCTTAATCTACCAACATTTGTGGTTTGTCAGTGGCAACAACAGTCGAAAGTTTTAATTTGATAACTCAAAAATTTTCAAATTACCCTCCAGTAATGATCCAAGTAAACAATTCTGTCAGTTTGAAGCATAAAAAACGCAACGGCAATCAAGATGAGGATGAAAGAAAGGTGAAGAACTGCAACTCTAACTTTAGTTTAGTGATGAAGTTGCCACTGGATGCACTTTGATTTAGATTTTCTTGCAACAAGATCTGATACAGTATATGTTTGAGGCAACCTCAATTAGACTGCAAAAACCTGTGCTCTTTCCCTGGGAAACAGGATATGTTTTCATAAGTCAACGGCTTTCGAATGTCCCCTCACTATTTGTCTAGCTGTGTGCAAGGGGAACATACCATGGTTTTGCTGGTTTTTGGAAGTAACACAGAAAAGTACTGGTGGCAACTTTGACGTGGGCTTCAGCTTTAAGAGTGGGATAGTGAGCATTTCCACAAATTTGGTTATTTTTTGTTACATTGTGTGTTGCTCTTCAATTAACATGTCGTCTAGCGTCAATAAACAATCTTCTTGGTCCGTAGTGATTTCTTTTTCCTGGCTCACATTAAATATTTACAGACCAAGATCTTATTGTTGCTGTATGGGGCAAAATCAGGGACTTCCTTGCAAATTCATATGCCCTTGAGCTATAAAATGAAGGGAAAGTGGCAAATTTATTCACTTCCTCAGAGTACATTTTAAGCCAGACAATTCATTGCAATTCTTGCCCCTTTCCTAAACTGTGCTGTAGCAATTTGGGCATAGTTATCTGCAAGTAATGTCTTTTTCTGCGGAGAATTTTTTTCAACTGTAAAGTTGGGATAAATTCCCCTTCTTAAGGTTTTTGAGCCTAAGTATATCTATTTGTAATGTTTTCTTGAGCGTTTCCTTATAATTTGCTTTCTTTTTTAGGTAAAATCTTTGATGCAAATGTGTGGTCTGATTTTACATGTTCTGGATCCAAGGCAGGAGAAGTTTCAGGAGGAGCAGGATTAGACAATCTTTTAAGAGTGATCTATATCTTTGGACTTGGTTTCTTAAAGATGTTCTGGACACTAGATACATAGTAGACAGCATCTTTTTGTGAATATTTTTAACTAGAGAATCAGACTTTGGCATAGAAGGAGGTCAGCTGTAATCAAAGGGAGGAAATGGTTCTCACAAATTTGTTGTTATGCTAATTGATGCCAGTTGTTGTGATGCACTGTAATTTAGCTATTTACTGATCGATCTTTTATAGCAGAGTTAAATCAGTGAGATATTGAAAGTTGAAATAACAGTAGTTTTGAATTGTGTCTGCAATTTTGAATCTTAAGTTTTGTTTATCTTGGAATTCTGCTTAATATTATTTAAATCCCTGGAAAGAGTGAAAAGTATATAAAACTTTTGCCGTGTTTACTCTGTGTGCCTGGGGTTTTTCATGGAAATTTCTCTATGATCTCAGAGAAGATATGAAACTGTAAGGGTTTGGCCAAAACAAACTTCAGTATCAATAACTCCATCAGTTAGCAATGATAATCTGCTCTGGAAGAATACAAAAAAGTGTCTTTACTGGGACAACACTCATTTTTTATAAGGAACCTAAGAAACAGTATGCTCACTTTTTAAAGGTTGAGAAACCATGCTACCTGGATTGAAAATGCTAAGAGCGTTTTGTGATTTGCAGCCTCAATTTTCCTAGGTCACTCGAAAATGTTTGCACCGTGTAGTAAACTAGTCTTAAGAAACTCCAGAAATTTAAGAAACTCCAGAATTGTGTTTGAGAAGCACTAGGAAAGTTTTAAAAGCAACATTCAAGAACATCTTGATAACACTGTTGTTGACCCTTTATTTTTTAGTAATATTCACGAAAGTTATGTCTTCATTGAGCACGCTACAACTCTTTTCCTTGCTTGCTGAACATTATGCTGTATGTCAAGGAAAAAATGAGTGGCAGTGGTGAAAACTATATCACAATTCATGCAGCTAAAAATGAGAAACAAATTAAGAACATTTTCACACCAAGAACCAGACATTTTCATGTGGGATATTTATGAAACTTTTAGCACTATGAGCTGATCCAGGTTTCTAATATAAGAAAATTGTGTGTTGACATCATCCTGCTTTGGGTGTGATAGTTGTTTTGAGATCTTCATAGGTACTTTGGGTACCTTTTCAACAAAATATGACGAAGCTTACAATTCAAGAGGTAAATATTTGAGAAACTCGTAAAGAAATTTGAAAGCAAAATTTAAAAAGAGATTGGATTTAGACCACAACAGTTAGTTTCTTCAATTGCTTTTTATTTGTTATGTTGATGGGCCTAAAAATCAGTCTTTCATTTTGGCCCGACTTTGGCCACTGTGACTCCTTTGACAGATATTGAAATATTAAAAATTATATATCATGAATGCAAAATTCTAGAACTACGGCTTCAGAATAAGAAGTCGTTATCTCTTCCTAAAGGACTGTGATCCTCGCTCCATCCACGAAACGGGCCTATAGTCTAGTACTTACTGGTGAAACGAAATGTTTTTCTGGCCAGGACGCAGCTCTTTGTCCGGATTCCAACGCTTTTTGCAGCCATATTCAGTGAAAGAGACAACCATTTTTCAAACTAGTTGGACGATCTCTGAAAATAAAGCTACAAATTCCCAAGAACTTGTCGAGGAATTCGGAGAGTCCACTGCGATCCACTGTTAGCTTGGATTTCCCGCGGCTTTTTGCCAACGTGGTGCTACCATTTTGGTTCCCCATGGTTGTTACGCATCACGTGACCTACCACGCATTCTAGTCCTTCTATTTCTATGGTTTCTTCAAAAGGACAACACAACAGCTGGCAGATTGAAGGAACATCAACTGGAAGGGAAGAAGTGGCCAACCCAACTAAAGAGCAGAGGCAAATGAGCAGATATTGTGTGAACATTGAAAACTACCTAATCCTTAGAAATGTAAGTGTTGTACGTCGTTGATGTCATAAACTCACTAAAAAAGTTCAAGAAAACAACCTGTTTTGGTAGGCCTGAGTGATGATGATTTTGATTTGGAAGAAAATGGCCTAAGCCTAGCCCTCTAGGCCTAGGCCTAGTCTAGATTTGAATTGGGAGAATTTGGCTTTCAATATTTTATCTGAACGTTGAACTGGAAGTGTTGAGTTATTAAATGGAAGTTTTACCAACGAAACGAGACAGAGCATCGATGAATGATAACATATAAAGTGACAATTCCAACCCTGGCAGTATTTTGATTAGTAGAGTGCTGCTGAATCAAAGTCGATTAAGAAAGAACAAGATCAAAATATTTTAACAGCTCAGCTAACACTACTATTATTAATTACATTTTGAAATAAGAAAAGAAGGAAAATAAAGTAGCAGATAAAAACGAAATGGTGGGCAGTATTCCTTCAAACAAAATGCAAGAGCTTTATGGAAATAGAGTTATTTTTAGAGGTTATCAGGGATTGTTTATACTCATAGAAACAAGAGATTTTCTTTTTAACTTATACAGTATCACACACTTTTCAGTTCATCATAAGCAAACCATCACTCTAGAGGCCTATACAAAAAAAGCCAGCCAAGTTAGCTACAGTACGGTATACACGCAGACATGTTTGCAGTAACCCTGTTCTCTTACCAAAAGCCCCCAGTAACCACAGATTTCAGATTCTAAAGAATTCTTGGCAAGGAAAAGAAATAACTGCTTTCTTTGAGAGGTTCGGTTCCAGCTCCTTTGTGAAAGTTAATTTTTTTCATGTAAAAAGGTTACATCAATGTTAGACAGTCAGGGGGATATCAAATATTGGCTTCTCAATGGAATAATAGGAAGACAGTCGACAGACATTTGTCCGGTCTTAACATCAATAATTATAAAAGGTATCAGTTTCCCCTATGGGTTGAGAAAACCTGCTCTCATTTCATAAAATATTCAACTTTTACCAACTTTTCCTGTCACTGAAAAAGCATGTCAATTAGAAAAAACACATCACCAAAGTAAAAAACATATAATGGATTCATCAATGCCTTGTCAATATGAGAAAATTAATCATTTACCTTGAAAAATTCTGTGTAACCTCTACGAAGGTCTTTCATCAAAGTCACTTCAAGTCAAGGTGATCACGCTTTGGAAAAAATTTGGTTATGACCGACAAAAGGTATATAGTACTGATTTGTAGCAGACAGTTCCCAGAACTCAGATATCTTCAGCTATTCAATGCATTTATTTTAGATTTGAGGGGCATTTACTGTACAGTAGTGTCCTACATATAAGAAACAACCTTTCCATTTCAGGTCTGACATGTTTCTTATAAAATGAGGTAAAATTCAAATCAGGGTAGAGTTTCTTATTAGAAAATACATGCACTATCGATCAACTACCAAGACACAAATTTATGATTAAGCTAAAAAACATATTATTTTGATTTGCATTTGTAAATTTTCCCTTCCAGTAAATCATATAATTATTCCAGGGAGGTGGTTTTTTGCTTAGTCTTGTGAAATAAGAAACAATGTTTTTTCAGACCTGTACTCAGTTTCTTATAAAATGGGGTATTGTTTTGAAAATCAGGGTTTGTGTTTCTTAAATTTGTGTTTCTTATATGCGGGACACTACTGTATTTCCTACCAATATTGCGATCATTTACATGAAGTAAAATGTATCGGTTTTCTAACACCTTTCTGGCCTTTCTTCCTGGGTATCATCTTGTGTGTCAGAATTTCTTCATGTGATACCAGCGTAAAGCATTAAAAAAAGAATGATTGTTTAAACCAGTGGCGGACACTTTGCCAAATATTGGGGGGGGGCGAAGCTATTGTTTCGGTTAAAAAGCATTGTTTGTTTCTATTGTTTTCGAACAAAAGATCTTTTTATCTAGCCAACATTGGGGGGGCGATCGCACCCCCTCGCCCCCCCCAGGTGTCCGCCACTGGTTTAAACAAATAAAATGGCACCATGAGAGCTATGCACCAACAATGCCAAATTTGCTAGCATTCACATGCAGTAGATTTTGATAGATGTTTTTTTTGAATGGATATGTAGATTAAACAGGCAAAATCCATGTTCACAAGGACAAAATTCTTCAACAGTTAGAATTGTTCCAAAATTGTTGAGGTTAAGCAGAATCCTTCTCTCATACTTTAGGTGCTCCAAGAAATTTCTTTAAAGGAAAGGAAAAAGTCTTCAGTGTACACTTCTGTTGACATGTCTTTGGCATGATGAACATAAAATCAAAGATCAATTCTTTAAAAATCTCCAAAGTCTTGATGATAGTCCCTACATATATTATTAGAAATCTAAAAGCAGCCTACAGACATGCTTACTTATCATCCTTAAGAAAGGCTTTATTTCAGGTCTAGATGAATTTCTCTGTTTTTCATGAAAACTTTCTCTGATTATCTCGCTAATTTTTCTTTTTCTTAATTTCAAAGGGAGGACAGCAGCATCGAGGAGAGCAGCGAAAGAGGAAGAACCAGATTTCAATCTGGAGCGAATTGGTAACACAGCATGGTCCTTAACTGAATTTATTTTTCTGATACAGGAGCGAGTAACGAAGCATTGATATGCAAACCAGGACGCATTTTAAAGAGGGGTCGGGAAATTTTATGCCGTCGAGAGATATTGAGAGTCACTTTTGGCAGCAAAATCACCCAAAAATTTAAGAAACTGCCTACCAGCCACGGACCTTGGTTTCATTATGGAAACAAGGTCGCATTGACCTTTTAATGCTATCCCTGCCATCTTTAACCATGGGGTGTTTTTATTAAATTAGATTTTAAATTAGATATGTAACTTTTGCCTGTAATTTTTTCAAACTTGTAAATATTGTAATTAGATCTTTTTTTCTGAATCTGTTATTTTTCATTTTTATTTTGATTGCGAAATTTTACATACATACATACATACATACATACATACATACATCCTGTGTCAGCGCACTGTATTTATATCCACAATCAACTGGACACTTGAATGATTTGTGATTTCTTTTCAGGTCAGCTAAAGTTACATTCAAGATCACACTTACTTCAGACCCAAAATTACCATATAAAGTGTGAGTAGAAAAATCTGTGTATATATGTTTATGTTTGGTTTTTGCTCTTTGTCTCATATTTTTGTAACATAAGTGCAGGAGATCTTCCATATTCTAAAATACAATACACTTCTGATGAATATAGAAGTCTACATATCATTGTTTAATTAAAGTGAAATAAACAGGGTCAGTTCAGTTCATACATTTTAAAATTCCTCTACGTACAATATCTTACTAAAAACACTGGAGGAGCTCTCTCAATAGATAAACTAATCGAGGAGAGAGCACCCCCTTTTAAAGATGGTTTTGAATCTTATTTAATCATTTATCGAGGGACCAGAGCAATATTTATCACTTTAGGATCAACTTCATAAATAAAAAGGCTTTGAGCTTTTGAAAAAAACTGAAAGCAGATGACAATCTCTTTATATCAACTGGTATGTTGTTCCAAGATTTAGCGCCAAAGAAACGCACAGACCTGATACCGTATTGCAAGGTATTTTTTCGATTCAAGAAAATGTCATTTTTTGTGGCTTGCCGTGTACCATACTGATGAACATTTGTCACTGATTCAAAGAAATTGTGGAAGCAATTAGGAGAGTTCTTATTCACACAATCATAAACAAAGCAAAGCAATTTTAGCTGAAAAAGATCTTGAAGCTTCAAGATTTTCAAGTGATAGGAGTTGAGGGAGAAGTGAAATGTTCAAATGCAATATAGCTTTTACCACTCTTTTTTGCAACAAATATTAGTCTTGATATGAACATCATATGTACTGTAAGTCCGCATACTACCTGTACAAAAATACGAGGCTAAACTTGGCCTTGTACAGGCCAAGTGTTTGCCTTGTAGAGGGGATTATGACCTTGTTATGACCTTGTACTAACCTTGGAAGAAAATTACAAGGCTATCAGTAAGATTCCAAGTTGCAACCAGTCTAACACAAGGCTTCTACAAGGCTAATTAGCATTTTTCAAGCCATTTACAAGGTTACAGCAAGGCTATTCCAGGCTATAACAAGGTTACAAGGCCATAACTACAAGGCTTGTACATCGGCCACGTATTTTATTCCATGGCCCGCCAAACGTGTAAACTTTTTTTTGACTCACCCGGTACTATACAATATAATGAATTGTATAGACAGATCAAAACATTGATAGGAAGAAAGTTTCTTATCTTGAAAAACATACCACATGTTCTTGTTTCCCAATTTTTTTGGAAGTTCAGATAAATGGTATTTCCAGCTAAGATTTTCATCCAAATGAACGCCAAGAAATTTTACATAGCTAAACTGTTTTACTGGTTGATTTCCAATTTTAATATTTACTGTTTCCAATGATGATTGTTGAGGAGATTTAAATATTATGAAATTAGTTTTATCAATGTTTAATGACAACTTGTTTACATATCAAGCCATTCTTTAACCTTTTTTACTCCTTGTTTACTATTCTTTGCAGCATATCAAGATTTTCAGCTTCAAAGTAGATATTTGTATCATCCGCAAATAAGTTGAAGGAGAGTAAAGATGATGAATTTGGTAGATCATTAATAAAAATTAAGAAAAGGAGGGGGTCAAGGACAGAACCTTGTGGAACTCGACATTTAACATTTAGATGGCTGGAGCTAGACCCATTCACAGAAACATATTGCGTTCTACCTGATAAGTAAAATTTAGACCACTCTAAAGCAGGTCCTCAAATTCCATAATTTTCAAAGCATGTCAAGAATTGTTTGCTAAAGTACTCTATGATCACGAATTATTCACCAATTTTGAAATACTAGAATTTATCATTTTATATACCAGATGTTCTAAAAAGTACTCCTATTCGTCATTTTATATTCAGATTGAGTGTACCAGAAGGAACACCTTTCACAGCCGTTCTAAAATTTGCGGCAGAAGAGGTAAGCATTTATTTTAAAAGGCTCTCATTATGTTGGAAATTGTTTTGAGAAACAAGATCATTTAATCAGATTTAGAAAAATAATTTTCTTTCTGCAAGGGGAATGGACGGACATACAATTTCCTGCAGGGACTTTCTCTTGTGTAAAATGTTTAAGATTTCCGCCAGAATATTTTCGATATTGAGATACATCGCGTTTTCTGGAATATATGGTCTCAAGCGGGCTACATGTTCCACTCCCATCAAACGTTTGTCTGACACTGCTCACCGGCGGCCAACACATTTTTTTCTTCCTGGGAACAGCAAAAATTTTGTCCAAACTTCCTGCAAAATTGTTTCGATTTTACATTGATTTACTGGATTGAACAACGTAGTTCATGCAAGTTGTAGGTACTGTAGAATATGATTCAAAAGCTACTTAGTGAAATTGCACACGTTCATAAACCAACAACTTCAGATTTAAACTTAACGTTACATAAAACAAAATGCTTGAATATTGTATACAAATTTAAGAAATATTGGTTGATAGGTAGCTCAAAAATAGGCTTGGTAACTGTAGTAGGTGAGCAGCCGAAATGCACATGAGTTTTGTCATCAAGATGAGCAACCAAAATGCACATACGAATCTAATTTCGACTTTCTTCCTTTAAATGAAAAGCACTAACAAGGCATGAAAAGCAACTGAACAGCTCAATGATAGGGTTGACCTGGACGAAATCTACAGCTTTCAACAACCAATCATTTTTCAAATTCTTGACACAAGCCATTTGGCCAAGATTCTGCTTAGAAGTAAAGTTACTGCAGCAAGTTAATTTTATTTTCTAGATAAAAATTATGAGGGTTCAGGTTCTTCCGTGTTTTGACGGCAGCATAAAATTCAGCTTCCTTTCAAAAATTTTCTGCAGGCTAAAAATCTTGCAAAAGTGTTCTGGGAACGGCGTTCCCCTGTTCCCACACTTTGTCGGCCTCTGCTGGGAGCGACTGTATTTTTTTTAATGGAGAAATCATCAAATCTTTAGGGGAGAAGGGAGATTTTGACCCCTGTTCCTCCCCCTGACAAAAGTCCCTTTTTGCATTTGAAATGTGAAACATTCTTGAGATTCATCCTGATCAGGAGTCATTATCAGTCGTTATTTACCAATGGTCAGGTATGGAAACAAAATGGAAGTTGATCAAGACAATAGCAGAAACTTTTACCGGGTGAATCAATAAAAAGGCCAAGCGTTTGAAAAATATTTTGCTCCCTCGATATCAAAGGAATAATATAGAAAACTGTCTTGCTTTACTCTCGATTTATCCGGCGTTAATCGGCCATTCCTTCCCGTCGTTATGAGAGATTTTCTACAGAAAGCCTCTTTCGAATACCTGCAAAAACGAAGGAAAACGACAAACAAAGTTTTCCTTTTTTTTCCTTCCCAGCAATAATCACACTCACATGCATTCATGCATTTTATCCTCGTGAGAGAATGAAACCCCCCTGAATAAATTATTCATACCAGGGGGAAGACTTTTCATTCCCCCAAGAGGATAGCCCGTGCTAAAGCGTTCTCAAGTCATTGCTGTAAGGTAAACATGTTAGGGAAACTTGCTGATGATTTTAGCACGTTTTTCAAGGTTTCTCGAAGGGACATTTGTCAAAAAATCCCTTGTAAAATCTTAACGGAGCGACCGATTTCAGCCAGGAAAAATTCTAAAAGTTATTGAACATGTTAGCTATTCAACTAGATATTGCAAAATATCATTGCTGATATATTCAGGGAGCAGAAGCCTTTCAAACGCCGGGCCTTTTTTGATGCACCCGGTATGTAACAACTCAGATTCAACAGCATCCTGTGGTTTCATCGTAGGATGGATTCATGCTAGAACTTTGATCATCTTTATCTTTTGAACAAATTTTTCTGTGCATCTATCTTCATCCGAGGGGCATTTCACTCCCAGCAAATCTCGTACGCCTTTGGCAAAAATGCTTTTGTTTTCAAGAAAAATCCATCAAAAATCCGTAAAAATCCTTTTGCTCTGAAGAAATCTCGCACGCTTTTTCGAAGGAATGAAATGCCCCTCTTCTTCATCGATCTTTTTAAAACAAGGAGTCATCTTGCCCTGCGATAAGGTAGTAAGCCATATAATAACTGTTTCCTTTGGGTTATACCAAAATATTAATCCTATTTACTTTTTTCAGTTTAAAGTACCTCCAGCGACCAGTGCTATTATAACAAATGGTAAGTAAAAAAAATAAAACCTGATATGAATTAGATTAATTGACGATTAATGAAAATTTCGCAAGAAGAAACTTTTGCAAGTTGGAAAGAACGCGAAATTTTTAGAATTAACTTCGCGAATTGGCCAAAATGGGAAAGTTCATGGGAAAAAATTGCGAATTAGGTTTCTTATCAAATTGGGTAATGTCTCAAAAGTTCTTCGGTTCTTCGATGACTCTTCCAAATGCTAAATGTACAAACAATCTTTTTGCGGGCGTTTTGTACAATTTCTCTATTAATATCAACTTTAACGTAAAATAAATTGTACTTTGAACAGAGTATGATTAAAACACGACGTTTCGAGCCAAGCCCGTTATCAAATGAAGAACGATTAGTAGAGCGAGAGTAACCAAACCTAGCCAAACTTTCCATACCTATGCTTGTAAGTAGCATACATAGATTCGAAAGGGTTGTTCTTAAAGAAGATGGTGTTGAATTTCCTTGCATTTTAAGACTTAGAACAAAACTATTTGATTCCATATTTTTTTAACTTTCATGGTGATAAACTTTCGCGAAGTTCAGATTTTAGGAAATTTCGCGCAATGCACCGGGTGAGTCAGAAAAAACGTGAGACGTTTAACAAGCCATATTTAGGTGAAAATAACTCAAATCCCCGGGTTCAAATCGAGTGTGTTGAGGCTTGGCGTGAGAATGATTGAATTAGCTGTAGAAATTTAGTTTGTTCAAATCTGTCATTTTTTCGTATTTATTTGCGATTTTGCAACGTAGCCATCTCTTTGAAAAGGTATCGATTTTTTGTAAGAACTTTGTGCGTTTTTCTCTCTATATTTTTACCTTGCATCCGAAGGTAGTTTTAGGTCGCTGAGAAGTTAAGCTTATCGAAGGAGCGTCCTGGTCAAATGAAACATCTGTGATGGCAAATTAAAGGAAATTGATTTTCGCCGCTTCACACAACTTCGAGCAACTCGTGAGGCCTGTTTACACGATCAATATAAAAAATGAAGCGAACTTTACGCCAATTCGCGTAAGCTGGCCTTTAAACGCCCCACTTTTTGTCTGCCTCACCCGGTATGGTTTGAAAATGAAATGCTGCATGAGAACTGTAAGTTGAGTTCTTGATAAGAGCTATTACTTGTTTGTCTTGGGGTATAAATTACCATTTAACGCTTAATTATTCGCTGAAGATAAACCAAGTATGGTTCGAAACGTCCTATTGATCATGTCTTAATTAAAACGGGATTTGTCTAATATTTTACAACTGAATTTGTCAAACATGTTTACGTCTTTTTGATGAATGATAAATAAATTTACAATGATTGTCGTCGCTTGCCTCGTCCTTCGATTTCTAGTCAACCTGCGTTTTCCACCCAAATGTTCTATTACAATCAAGTGCTTTTGGAAACGAATTGACAGTTGGTTAGCCTCAATATCACTGCAAGGTGGCATTTCTTTATTTTTCATTATGTTCTTCTCAATTTTTGTAGATGGTATAGGAATCAATCCAGCTCAGACTGCAGGTAAGGACCTGTGTTATCCAGTTTGTTTGAACCAATTTTGTTACGATGCTCTAGACTCATTACATAAGTCTCATCATCGCTCATTGAATTGAATGGTTATCGCTCATACTGCTTATATGAGAGAAAATGAGAAATCAGATTAGAAATTTTGAACGAATACAAGGAATCACGTCGCAAGTCTAACGATGCTCGATGTGATGTCAAATTGATACCGGGTGAGTTAAAAAACTATCCCCGTTTGAAAGGCAACTGCTCCCTGGATGTCAAGATGATGATATTGACAAATGTAATATTTAATGGCGGATTTGCTCTAATTTATTTTAAAATATACCGGACTGAAATCGGCCACTGCGTTGTGAAATTGTGATGAACTTTGTTGAGAGAGCACCTTCGAGGGACCTTGAAAACAGGCCTAAATTCATGGCCATATTTTCCAAATATATCTGCCTTACAGCAATGACATCAAAACGTTTTAGCATATGTTATCCTATTGCGAGGATGCAATCGCCCGGAATAGTGTCTCGTTATGCTTCCAGTAGGGATGGCATTTCCATCCTCCCAAAAGTATAATACGCGCTAGAGCATGTAGAGCCATTACTGTAAGGCAGAAAATTTGTTCGTGATTTTAGGCCTGTTTTGAAGATTTCTTGAAGGGGCTTTCTTGATAAAATCCCTCATAATTTCAGAATGGAATGGCTATTTTCAGTCAGGTAAATTTTAAAATGTATTTGAGCATGCCCACCATTGAATGATATATTTTCCAACAGCGTTGCCTTGATATCCAGGGAGCAGTGGCTTTTTAAACGGAGATTCTTTTTTTTTACTCAACCGACAGATGCTCAACAGTGTCGTGTTCATATCCATTACTGGTTTTGAAAAGACACCTAAAACAAATGATTGAATCCTTGTTAAAATCGTCTTAGTGTCCTGATTTTTTAGAATAATACTGGCTTCCCAAAAAAGTACTTCTGTTTGAAAAATCTCCAAAACTTTATTTATATGGCCGATCTTTGAATCTCTTTTTCTGGCAAGTTGATCAAAGACCAAATAGTATTTCCAGACATAGCAGGTTTTTGATTGGTTTTAAAATTGGTGAACTTAGCTCTTTTTAGGGCTACATTTGTTTTGAAGCACTCTACAAATGCTACTGATGATTTCCAAAGTAATTTATTTTTTAACATTAAGCTTCTAGGTTGGTTATAGATGTCAGAATGAAACGCAAACCATCACTGTAGAAATTTAGGAAAATGAAAAAACCTCAATATGATGGCTCTTAGGCAAGATGATGTTGATTAGGTTTTCAATGCGTTATTTCATACCCTTTATTTTACAAATGTATTTGGTTTGGATCATTGACAAAAGAGACCAAAAAATAAATTGCATAATAGGTGTGATAATCCAAATTTGGTGATTTTTCGAAGGGTAGTACTTTTTGGGGACACCCACGAGATACCTGCTTTTCAATTTTCGGGGTTGGGGGATGAAATTTTAATTTTTCTTTTTGTTGAAATTTGTTTCCAGATCCCAAAATATCACCACATCACCAACTTGTTGAAAATTTCCATCAGCCACTGGCATAACGAAGCTCCATACTTAAGCAATAGTTCCATCTCACAAAATCCAATTCTGGGTCCACTATGAACTAGAGAGAGAACATAGGCTACGAAGGAAGGCAAGGGCTAAGCGTACAACCAAGCCTGCTTGCTTGGTCTGTTTGGGGTGTCAAAGCTGCTGTTGTTTATAATTCTTGGAGCTCATTTTTGAAGTTTTTAAACTGATTAAGGTTACTGTAACTGTTGAGACGAAAAATTTTTGATTTTTTGTTTTTGTCATAATGTGATGGTTTAAGTATTTGAGGACTGTTTAAGCCAACTCACTTCCAGAAATAGTCACAATTACTTAGAAATTGGAGCATTTTAAAAGGCTACGACCCTACGACCCCGGACCATACGACCCCGGACCATACGACCCTACGACCCTACGACCCTACGACTCAAATTTTATTATTTTTATCATTATTTATGAATCGTTTTATTTTCATTTATATTTGATCATTTAGCATACATTTTGCTGTCATTTAGATTTATCAAGCCAGGGTGTAGGCTGTTTGTGCGTGCAGTTTTGAAAACGTAGACATTTTACCATCAGTGACCTTTTACACGCGAACAATTTGACTGGTTTCCAGTTAGTGAAATTCAGGCTGAAAATCTATTGACAACGAGAGAAAATGCTGCTCTGAAACTGAATATATTGTGTAAAATTCAGCGGCTTGGAAAATTCCACATCTTTTATTTATTTATTTATATTTTTTATAAATCTTACATAAAGGTAAAAACCTACTAACAAAGTTTAAGAAGAATAACAAAACTAAACGAGCATAATAGAAACTAATGAATAGACCTTTTAGCTATTCTACAAAAGAGCCTGGATCGAGCGTTATTTTTATTTGGAGGCTCGATAGAATGGTGTTAAGAGCTTCTATCACTATTGTGCAAATTCGAAAATTCTACAAAGTGCCCTTTGTAGAATTTTCGTAACATGCACAATATTGATAGAAGCTCTAACGCCACTCTATCGAACCTCGCGTATAAAAATAACGCTCGATCCAGGCTCTTTTGTAGAATAGCTAAAAGGTCTATTACTGTTAAAGGTAACTAATTCACAAAGGGGGTGCAACAATTAGCTTCAGCAAAAATTAGACCAACATCGGACATCAGACCACATCTCCAAAGTGAAAAGCCTGTACTTCCTGTGCTGTGAGTAGGCTATTTTGGTACACATATCCGTTTTGATTGTATCGCTTGACAGTTATGGTAAAATGTCTACGTTTTCAAAACTGCACTCACAAACAGCCCACACCCTGGCTTGATAAATCTAAATGACAGCAAAATGTATGCTAAATATAAATGAAAATAAAACAATTTAGCAATCTTGTTTCTCGAAAATGGCGGGAATATACATTAGGGGATTAAAGTAAACTCACTTGACCTTGGAGCTATGTTCATAACATCCCGTGCTGCTATTTTATTGACATAATGTTTTACCAAGACCGCGCTTAAGCCTTTTGCTTGACCTTTCATGCATAATCGTATTTCCCGCAATTTTTGCTTCATTTTGATAAAAGCCTGATTTCTCGAAACAGGATTCCGGAGTACTGGTGGGTAATAAAAAATCTTTGTGTACCCAACAGGTACTCTCCTCCGCCGGTTTCTAGTTCTGAAGTCTATGGTTCTTTGGTTCCGTAGTTCTGTAGTCCATGGTTCTGTGATCCGCAATTTTGCGAAGGGAGAAAAAGAAGGAAGGAAACCTTTCCTTTCCTTTTCCCCTTTATTTTTTTCTTCTAAATAACCGGCGGAGGCAAAAAACCGGCGGAGGAGAGTACCCAACAGGCCAATCGAATCGCTTGAAAACTTGGCACACAGAGTCACAATGCATATAACTACGAAACCGTGTCAGCGATTTGTGATAGATCCACTGGTCCGATTTTTACAAGGGTCTGAAAGTTAAAAATGACATTCAAGACATTTACATTTATTTAAAATGATATCATTTCAAGACAATGCCTTTTATCAAAAATTCGTAACACGGTTTTGCAGTTCAGGGCCTTAAGTCTTTCATAAATAGATAGTCGTGGTCCAACGATTATCATTGGGGTACACAAAGATTTTTTCGCACGGGTGGTCGATTTTGCCTTAAATCTAGAATAAATCATTCGTGATTTAATTGAATCAACTGAATATATTTTTATGATATTCTACGTTTAATTCTGCGTCGAATGATGCATAAGTTTGTTTGGTATATTTTAACGAACGGCCGTGGTAAACGGAGTTTCTTAATCGCCGCCTGAACGGTTACAGTAACCTTAAACTCGGTTGAACCGGCACTACCACAAACAGAGCAACAATACCGAAAGTGTGGCTCGACAATGCCTGTGTAAACTACAGGGGTCTTCAGTGTGTCCCGTGATATGACACGACAGGCCCCAAATGATCTGTTTCAACCAACATAAAGATAGTGCCAACGAATGCCAGCAGAACGATGGCACGCACTTAACATGCTTGTTAAAGTGAATGACCTGAGATATATAGCACTTGTCTATAAATAGGACAAAAAACACCCAATCTTTCTTTTGTTTCCTTCAGCATTGCTTTCATTCGCCACGAGCTGGATTATCACATACAATAGGCTATTTATAAATTTATGAGATCTCATCTTTTAACTCAGGTTATTCTCTTTAAACTTGCCCCAAGTCCATCTCTTCAATCCGTCTTTACTGTTCCCTTTTCGGTAGTTCCTGGATCTGCCATTCCAACATTCCGGAAGAGGACGAGAGAGATCTCTTTCGAGCCTAGTCCTTTACGTGCCTAGGGCCAAGGTTCTGCAAGGGAGATTTTATCAGACTATTGTAAAATGATAAGCAGGTTTTAGGTTTTAAGACCCTTGGTTATTTTAAGCATGCGACAAAAAGTACTTCCATTGTGGCAGCCCACTGTGCCGTCATTCATGAACAAAGTCCAATGCTTGTGTTTTGTGATTTTCTTGAATTCTTACACAAGCGCAAGGTCCCTTCCCATGTCATTGCTGTGCAATGACCTCTAGTTTACGAATTTTTAATCAATTTCTTATTTCCTTTTTCGTTGGCTCACAGAAAAGTATAGCTAGAAATAGTTAGCTAAATAATTGATAATTCCAACCTTAAAAATGTATAATACAAACGTTACGTAAGAAAGATAGATAAAATATTTACACTTCATCGAAAGTATACAATATAAAACAAATTCCTGAAAACATTTATTTTGAAAAGTCCAAGTTTGGAATAAAATGCGACACAACTTGCATGGACAATTTTTCCTTTCCAATTTCTGTCTTTGCTTGAACTGACCAAGGGATTCTGAATTCCGTATTGTTTGTGGTGCCACAGTTGTGGACCTTTGAATCTGCTGCTTTCTATGCTATTGCCGACCGATTTCACCCTAGGTTGAATGAATTCGTCATTGTTGTTATGCGAATTGTATTGAGAAAACAAGAGGATTTCACCAATATCATTCGTAGGAGCCTACCTTAAATTTTTGGAGATTATCCTCAGCTCATGGGCTGGGAGTTCCATATGCAATCCCAACTGAATTCATGTCTTTCTTTTCAGGGAATGTGTTCCTAAAGCATGGATCGGAACTGAGAATCATACCAAGGGACAGAGTCGGTAACACTTGCAGCACATTGTATAACCATTCAAATTAAATTTATTTCCCAAATTTTTAGAATATACTGGGTGAAGCAGAAAGGGTTTGTGTATTTGCCTTGCCTGATCGTAAATCGTTCATCAGTTTTGTGAAGGAAGCAAAGGTCGTTTCATGATGGAAAGGCCAACTTAGTTGTGAAAAACAGGGTGTGCCAGGGGCGCAAATGCAAATTTTTTTGAGGGGGGTGTGAGCTCAATGGACCGAGTTTCTTCCACGTGGGACCGATTTTTGCGAAATAAATGTTGTTGCAAATGTATGAAAAATAAAGTTTTCCTATCTACCACAATTTACCGAAAATACAACTATAACAGACAGTGTTTTCCCAACGATTGAAACAGAATTAAACAAACAGTTTTCGACATCAATTTGTCTCTGGCTAGCATCTTAACCATCTTCCCTTAATGATCCAGTCAAAGCTTCACAGAATAGGCATGTTTTTAGGCATGCACGCTTGCTCATATGGAATCAATAAGTGGCGTGGCCAGGGTAAATTAAGAGGGAGGCAGTGAAATGCATGGGCCTAGGGTTCAGGAAATTTTTTGGGGCCACACCCTTTACTTTGGCGTAGAATGCATCTCCCAATATCATGCTTGCCATTAGCAGCGAGGAAACCTTGATAGTTTGGTGACAGTTATCCTATGAGTTATCCTAAAAATCGGAGCACGAAGAAAATTTTCGAAGAAACAGTCTCTACTTTGGCTTAGAATGCATCTCCCAATATCATGCTTACAATTAGCAACAAGGGAACTTTGATAGTTTTGTGACAGTTATCCCATAGATTGGAGCACGAAGAAAATTTTTTGAAGAAACATCCTCTACTTTGGCTCAGAAGGCATCCCTTACCTGAACCCAGCCATTCTCTGACAGCTAACACAGAAATCTTTGCATTTCGAGTATTGACGTCCTGAAAAATTCAGGTTCAAGTTCAGAGCCAGATCGGGACCGATTTTATCGCGATTGGGACCGAGTTTTGAAATTATTGGGGGGGTGTCACACCCCCCCACACCCCCCCTCATTTGCGCCCCTGAGGGTGTCCTAAAAAGTTTTGCCACATTTATGTGGCCGTTATTGAGGAGTTGTACGTTCTATTGCCCTCTTCTTGATACTACAGTTGCATAGGATTGGCTTCAATTTGAAATGTGCGACCTTGTTTTAGCTAATCTGGGAAAAGCCTGTTTATTTATGGTGTTCGAAAGTCAAAACGGTGATTGCTTGAAAAAGACATTTCTTTTTCACGAAATTAAAACGGTGATTGCTTCAAAAAATCAAATTCTTCGTTCTCCTAAAATGCCAAAATGATTTAAATACTGCAAGAAGGTGCTTTTTTTTGCTATGTCGGAACCTTTTCTACAGTTTAGAAAGGGATAATTGTTTTGTTTACTGATAGAAGTCATAGAAAATTAACCTTGAGCCATTTTCATAGTTCAGAAGAATTAAAATACAACAGAGGACCTTTTTTGCAATATTCACTGAGATGTAAGATTTGGACATTTTTGGAGCACAAAAAAGTGCTGTTTTTGAATTTTAGAAACAATTACTTTTTCTTTATTGTGCCCTGAATCAGCAACCACTTGCCCGAATGGCTAAAACAAGGTCTGAAACTCCAAGTTGAAGCCTGTCCTATGCAACGCAACTGCATCAAGAACGGAACAGTAAAACGTACAACTCCTCCACAAGAGACGCCCTGTATTTCACGAAAATTGAGTGGTGATGCACTCATCTGTCAAATCAACCACTTGTAAGAAACTGTCGTAGTCTATATGCTAAAAGTGTTGATAAGAGGTGAATTCGAAGTTAAGGAACTTTGTCAACTTTAGTTATTAGTTGCAAAATATTTTCAAAATGAAAATATATCACCAATCTGAATGACAGTGAAAAATACCGGGTGAGTAAAAAAAAACAAAGCCCGAGGGGCAAATCACTGATTCTTTTTTCGTACACCTTCCTTAGAATCACAAAAAAATCACATACAAAAATCAGATACAAAAATCACAAAATCACCATACAAAAATCACAAAATCATAGAAAAATCACACGAAAAAATCACAAAAAAATCACTAAAATCACAAAAAAATCGTGTGATTTTAAAATCACAAAAATCACGTACGCTATTTTGAGAAGTGATTTGCCCCTCGACAAAGCCCATGTGCAAGGCCACTGCTCTCTGAATATCAAGGCAATGATATTGAAAACTGTTTTGTTTTATTGCCAATATGTTCAATTAGGTTCATTAATTTACCCAGCGTTAATTTGCCATTCCTTCTTGTGAATATGGGAGATTTTCTGCAGAATGCCCCTTCCAAAAACCTGCAAAAACGAGTGAAAACAATGAGCAAGATTTCTGTGGTTTTCCTTTCTAATAATGATGACACTCACATGTATTCGTGTATTTTACCCTCTTGGGAGAATGGAATCCCCTTGAATTGGTTATTCATACCAGGGGGGAGACTTGTTCATCCTCCCAGGAGGATTAGCACGGGGATCAGCTCGTTATTCCGACATCTCTAGCATCCACTCAAGTTTTTCCGTTCCAGCGATAAATTTTATCCCCTGTCATCATTGTCTAAGGACCAATCAAGTTCATCTTTTGATTTCTCGAAAGTATTGTTCTCTCTCACCTTGCATCTGATTGGTTACAACTAGAACAATCGGTGATCTGCATTTGCGTGTTGTCCAGCCCTTTATCGTGTGTAGACCTAAGCTTTGCGTGTCTCGTACAATGGCGGATCAGGCACTGTGTTTGTGTGGATTTTTAGCCTGATAACCAGACCCGATTTCAAAGGAAATAGTGGTCTGTTAAAGCAGGAGGGAAAATTGTCTGCGCATGCGCAAATAACCCGCGCGAGCAGAAGGGGTCAGAGGCAGATCTTCGAAAACAACATAACATACTGTGAGGAAAAAACACCTCTGAAAAAAGGCAGGATATCGCAGCACAATCCCCACCTTTACCTCGCTGTATTTTTAGCTACGAAAAAGTATCAATTTAGCTATCTTTTCAGCACAAGTAGGTAACTGTGAAATGACCGGTACATCGGATTAACTGCAGTGGGTTCTTTTCGAAAACAACCATATTAGGGTAGAATAGAAAGACATTCATCATAAAAATATGAAATATCCAACGATTCCCCATGGCCTCGGTAAGATTTTTTCAACGAGAAATCTACATTAAAGAAGCTATCTTTTAGGCATTACAAGATGTTTGGGGGAAAATCCGCTCTTTGTTAGGAATCTTTTCTCGCGTGAGCTCAAACTTACATCTGATTATAACTGTGGCAATTTGAAACGAAAATTTGAAACACATCCAACAAAACAGAAAAATTTCAAAAATCCCTGCTTTGCCTCGAAAAGATTTATAAACAAGAAACCTTTTAAATAAGCCATCTTTTAGGCATGACCAGATGTTTGGTGGAAAAATCTGTTTATTTTTAGGAAACTCTCTCGCGTCAGCTCAAAATCGCGTCTGATAAAATCTGGCGCTTTCATTCAAAGACGTAGGAACGGGGGGGGGGGGGGCACTGGGGAAACCTGCCACCCTCCAAGATTTTGCAATTTGCAAAGTACCCTTTCATTTTTCAGGAAGTACCCCTTTAGCTCAATGAAAAAGTACCTTGAAGTGTCGTGCCCCTCCAAGATGCTTCTTCATACGTCCCCTGCTTTCATTCGAAAATGATTGCACGTATTTTTTGTAAGAAACAAAGAGTTTGGGCCAGTACTGAAAAATTCTTAAAATTATCAGATTTTGAGTACTCAGAGTTTCTTACGAGTTTCTTAGAGGTTCCATAACAATCTTCATGTTCACTACTTGTGCCCTCGTGAATATTTCAAAACAAGGCTTTTTAAGCCTGTATGTTTAGACATTACTCAAGTACCTTACGAGTAATATGATACAGGAAACAAGTGAAAGTAAAAATACATCTAGGATTTCCTTTATCAAAATAAATAGTTTCTTAACTTATATTTTCCCAGTACCGGAGTGTCTTAATTTTTTGGCGATTTGAGAGTTGAGTTTCTTATAAAAAAAAATACATGTACCTAACGAGTAATATGATACAGGAAACAAGTTAAAGCAAAGTAAAAATATGTCAAGGATTTCCTTTATCAAAATAAATAGTTTCTTAACTTCTATTATCCCAGTGCTGGAGTGTCTTAATTTTTTGGCAATCTGAGAGTTGAGTTTCTTATGGGCAGTTTCTTACAAAAAAAATACATGTAAATTTAGGGGGCAGAGACACATCATAGAAAGCAGAAAATATCCAAAAATGGGTTAAAACAAGAAAGCAATACCAAAGTGTAAATTCAGGGCTCCAGAACTTTAAAACAATGTCCTGGGTTGGGTTCCTTTGACTCATGTAGGATTTACAGTCGAAATTTTGATCAAGCGTGGATACTTAACTGATTACAGCTAACTTTGCATATTTTATAGAGTTTTGAACAAATGAAAAAATCAACAAAATTTTCAGGTTTTCTGATAGCAACACAAACCTTTATGTCAATGAAACAATGTTCAAATAATAGTGAGAAGAAACATGAGGTGTTTGCAAAGTTTAGTTAGATCTAGGAATGTTAACCTTTGCATCAAAATATCTATGTGGACTGTCGTGATTATCATCAAATGGATTTGTCACTCTAATTTGGATTTGTCACTGAATACAATTATCAATTGACATGACATGATCTTTTTCATCATTGTTATTACCCTCCGAAATATGGAGTGAAATGACTGATTTTAACAAATGTATACAGCTAATCTAATCTTACTTCTGCAATATAAACTTTTAAACATCGCACACAACAACCTCATAACAATCATAATTAATCTTTACCACATAAAATAATACAAAAAATGTATCTGGTCATGCAAGTTCATGATCATCTCCTGCTAAGCAAAAGGTAATCAACTTATTTCATGATAGAAATAACAATGTGATTGTTCATTATACAATTCACTACATGCTACAATGTTGTTTCTTTTGTTTCCTTTTGCTACTTTGCAGCAATATTGGTGTTGGAATCTTGTGAAATGTTGAAATGGGCAGTAATCATTCATTACATACTGAAATGTACTGGTTGCCATATCTTGCAAACTTTTTATCTTTCTGAAAATCATGTTCATGTTCTGCAATAGCTATGGAAAATGGAAAGACTTTATTTTTCAAGCTAAAATTAAAAATAGTAACAAGCAAAAAGCTCTCCAAATGAATAAATTTATGGACTGTTTGAATTCAAGCAAATTGGCAAATTACAGTGAAATAGTCACTTTTAATTCAATCAACCAAGATTACATATCATTTCCCCCTTTTAAATCTGGGAACTACATGCATACTGTAGTTCAAAGGTGGATCTATCATTATTTCTAAATGTTACATTGCCAACACACACAGTAAATATTTCTAAACTATGCACTCTGTATCAAAATGTAACTCAACAATTGTAGTTTCAAGATATAAACGAAAACTTCTGCAGCATGAACCAGTTTCTTGGGGGCTTTGTGGGAAACTTTAGACCAAAATTAGATGCCACCTTCTGGTGAAAAGTTGCTAATTTTCTATTGTTACTTGGTGAGCATATAAATATTTTCCCTATGCATCGTGTCAAACTTTCCCCAATCATTGTAGTTTCCAACAGTGAAAAAATTTTCTCTGCAGCATTGGGCAGTTTCTTGCTAAAATGGTTTGTGGGGTATTTTAGGCCAAAATATGTAAACAAATTATGGCAATAAAAGTCCCTGATTACCACTATTTTTTAGTCAGCATATGAATATTTTCCCAAATATGCACATAGTGCTAAAATGTTCTCCAAACTTTGTAGTTTCTAGGTGGGAGAAAAAATTTCCGCGGCAAAGTGCAGTTTTTTCTTAAAAAGGGGGTTTATGTGGGGTATTTTAGGCCAAAATATGCAACCAATTTATGGCAAAAAGTCCCTGGTTACTATGATTTTTTAGTCAGCATATGAATATTTTCCCAAATATGCACATAGTGCTAAAATGTTCTCCAAACTTTGTAGTTTCTAGGTGGGAGAAAAAATTTCCGCGGCAAAGTGCAGTTTTTTCTTAAAAAGGGGGTTTATGTGGGGTATTTTAGGCCAAAATATGCAACCAATTTATGGCAAAAAGTCCCTGGTTACTATGATTTTTTAGTCAGCATATGAATATTTTCCCAAATATGCACATAGTGCTAAAATGTTCTCCAAACTTTGTTGTTTCTAGGTGGGAGAAAAATTTTACGCGGCAAAGTGCAGTTTTTTCTTAAAAAGGGGGTTTATGTGGGGTATTTTAGGCCAAAATATGCAACCAATTTATGGCAAAAAGTCCCTGGTTACTATGATTTTTTAGTCAGCATATGAATATTTTCCCAAATATGCACATAGTGCTAAAATGTTCTCCAAACTTTGTTGTTTCTAGGTGGGAGAAAAATTTTCCGCGGCAAAGTGCAGTTTTTTCTTAAAAAGGGGGTTTATGTGGGGTATTTTAGGCCAAAATATGCAACCAATTTATGGCAAAAAGTCCCTGGTTACTATGATTTTTTAGTCAGCATATGAATATTTTCCCAAATATGCACATAGTGCTAAAATGTTCTCCAAACTTTGTAGTTTCTAGGTGGGAGAAAAATTTTCCGCGGCAAAGTGCAGTTTTTTCTTAAAAAGGGGGTTTATGTGGGGTATTTTAGGCCAAAATATGCAACCAATTTATGGCAAAAAGTCCCTGGTTACTATGATTTTTTAGTCAGCATATGAATATTTTCCCAAATATGCACATAGTGCTAAAATGTTCTCCAAACTTTGTAGTTTCTAGGTGGGAGATAAATTTTCCGCGGCAAAGTGCAGTTTTTTCTTAAAAAGGGGGTTTATGTGGGGTATTTTAGGCCAAAATATGTAAACAAATTATGGCAAAAAGTCCCTGATTACTTCGATTTTTTAGTCACCATATGAATATTTTCCCAAATATGCACATGGTGCTAAAATGTTCTCCAAACTTTGAAGTTTCCAGCTGGGAGAAAAATTTTCCGCGGCAAAGTGCAGTTTTTTCTTAAAAAGGGGGTTTATGTGGGGCATTTTAGGCCAAAATATGCAACCAATTTATGGCAAAAAGTCCCTGGTTACTATGATTTTTTAGTCAGCATATGAATATTTTCCCAAATATGCACATAGTGCTAAAATGTTCTCCAAACTTTGTAGTTTCTAGGTGGGAGAAAAATTTTCCGCGGCAAAGTGCAGTTTTTTCTTAAAAAGGGGGTTTATGTGGGGTATTTTAGGCCAAAATATGCAACCAATTTATGGCAAAAAGTCCCTGGTTACTATGATTTTTTAGTCAGCATATGAATATTTTCCCAAATATGCACATAGTGCTAAAATGTTCTCCAAACTTTGTAGTTTTTAGCTGGAAGAAAAATTTTCCGCGGCAAAGTGCAGTTTTTTCTTAAAAAGGGGGTTTATGTGGGGTATTTTAGGCCAAAATATGTAAACAAATCATGGCAATAAAAGTCCCTGATTACTTCGATTTTTTAGTCACCATATGAATATTTTCCCAAATATGCATATGGTGCTAAAATGTTCTCCAAACTTTGAAGTTTCCAGCTAGGAGAAAAATTTTCCGCGGCAAAGTGCAGTTTTTTCTTAAAAAGGGGGTTTATGTGGGGTATTTTAGGCCAAAATATGCAACCAATTTATGGCAAAAAGTCCCTGGTTACTATGATTTTTTAGTCAGCATATGAATATTTTCCCAAATATGCACATAGTGCTAAAATGTTCTCCAAACTTTGTAGTTTCTAGGTGGGAGAAAAATTTTCCGCGGCAAAGTGCAGTTTTTTCTTAAAAAGGGAGTTTATGTGGGGTATTTTAGGCCAAAATATGCAACCAATTTATGGCAAAAAGTCCCTGGTTACTATGATATTTTAGTCAGCATATGAATATTTTCCCAAATATGCACATAGTGCTAAAATGTTCTCCAAACTTTGTAGTTTCTAGGTGGGAGAAAAATTTTCCGCGGCAAAGTGCAGTTTTTTCTTAAAAAGGGAGTTTATGTGGGGTATTTTAGGCCAAAATATGCAACCAATTTATGGCAAAAAGTCCCTGGTTACTATGATATTTTAGTCAGCATATGAATATTTTCCCAAATATGCACATAGTGCTAAAATGTTCTCCAAACTTTGTAGTTTCTAGGTGGGAGAAAAATTTTCCGCGGCAAAGTGCAGTTTTTTCTTAAAAAGGGAGTTTATGTGGGGTATTTTAGGCCAAAATATGCAACCAATTTATGGCAAAAAGTCCCTGGTTACTATGATATTTTAGTCAGCATATGAATATTTTCCCAAATATGCACATAGTGCTAAAATGTTCTCCAAACTTTGTAGTTTCTAGGTGGGAGAAAAATTTTCCGCGGCAAAGTGCAGTTTTTTCTTAAAAAGGGGGCTAAAGTGGGGTATTTTAGGCCAAAATATGCAACCAATTTATGGCAAAAAGTCCCTGGTTACTATGATTTTTTAGTCAGCATATGAATATTTTCCCAAATATGCACATAGTGCTAAAATGTTCTCCAAACTTTGTAGTTTCTAGGTGGGAGAAAAATTTTCCGCGGCAAAGTGCAGTTTTTTCTTAAAAAGGGGGTTTATGTGGGGTATTTTAGGCCAAAATATGCAACCAATTTATGGCAAAAAGTCCCTGGTTACTATGATTTTTTAGTCAGCATATGAATATTTTTCCAAATATGCACATAGTGCTAAAATGTTCTCCAAACTTTGTAGTTTTTAGCTGGAAGAAAAATTTTCCGCGGCAAAGTGCAGTTAATCCTTAAAAAGGGGGCATGGCAAAATGAGGGGTATTTTAGGCCAAAATATGCAACCAATTTTCATTTTGTGAGCTACCCAAGCAACCCATCTAAAAGATCTGCTTACGGCCCTAATTAACACATTCATAATATATTGGAATCAAATAAAGGATTTTCTTACCCTTTTTTGCCTTTCCTATTTGTATCATCGACAGCTGCATCCCGTCTGTGTCTTCGACTTTGCAAATTGATCCAATACTGGCCAGGCCTAAGCATACATGTCACTGTCAATAGCGATCATCTGCTCCCGTTTTGCTTGCATTCAAGCAGCGATTTATAGATTCTTGGTGAAATGAAATAGCTATTGACATAAAAACTAGATAAATTCCGTTTTACTTTCAATTGGTGTGGTGAAACCAATTTTTAGTTCCATCATTTTCATCTCGCAGCTCGCTTCTTCGCTGTGAAAAAGGCGCGCTTCTGACACGAGATTTATAAGCCAAGACGCATGCGTCAACAATCCATGACAATTTTCTCCCCTGTTTGTTAAACACTGCCGTAAAGCTTGTTCAAGCCTCGTTTTGATATTGCTCAGAATCCAAGGTTTTGATGGAAATTTATGAAATTTAGGCTATACATCCCATTATTGCGACATCTCCATATTCCGACACAATAAATATAAGTGTTTTCCCCGTTTTAATCCCCATACACATATATCTCAATATTCCGACGTCTCGATATTCCGACCTCCCGTTATTTCGACACCTTATATTCCAATATTCCGACTTATAAAGTCAGTCGCAAATTAGTAGATGTCACTTAAGATTTGCGATAATGCAAAATTCATTTGCAAACACTTCTATTTTGTTATTCGCGGTCATTTTCAGGTGACATCTAATTTGGGAAAGACTATAATTCTTTAAATTTTACTTCAAACTTACTAACTGATTAACAGTATTTGAAACAGAAATCCGTAAAAAATCCCTGTGATACAGCCTTCAAGAAAAACGAGATGTCAGAATATGGAGATGTCGGAATTAGGAGATGTTGAAACATAGAAATGTCGGAGTAACCGGATGTCGGAATATGGGGATGTCGGAAAAGCGAGATGTTGGAACATAGAACTGTCGGAGTAACGGGATGTCGGAATATAGAGATGTCGCAATAACGAGATGGACCCAGAAGCGTTTCGTTTCCTTGGGAATGAAAGAAAAGCTAAAAACGATCCGTTTCGTTCACTTGGGAATGAAACAAAAGCTAAATCGTTGGTAATAATAATAATAAAAATAATAATAATACGAATCTTTATACAGGAATTTACACTTCAACATGTAATGCTGTTATCAACGTGTGTCCTGATTAAATTAAAGTAAAAAAAGGAAAAACAGTAAAATCCTAAAAACTTACATTGGTATTGATTACAACGGTGATAAGATGTATTACATAAAAAATTCAAAAACTGTTCAGCCAAAATGTTTCTTGATAAGTTTATTGTACTCGTTGAAAGATTCAGTTTTTCTTATGTCAATAGGCAGTTTGTTATAGATTTTAGCACCCATGAAGCGAAAGGACTTGCGAGCATATTCAGTCTTAATTTTGGGGAGTTTTAGCAAACATTGATTATTCCTTGTCTTCGTTTCGTGTTCTTGGACTTCAAAGTACCCTTGAAAAATATCACATGCTTCCCTGAGTTTACATGCTCGAATGTTATTTGCATTCACAACGGATAGAATGTCTGATTCAGTGGATGAGTTTCCTTGTACTATTTTCAAGGAGCGATCATAAAACGATGCGAGTCTTTTAGATTGGGTGGTGGTTAACTTCAGCTGCAAAATTCCGCAATAAGTGAATGTAGGCAGAATCATTAAGCGATATATAGTCTTTGCAGAAGTCACATCAAGATAATCCCTGAGTTTTGCCAGTAACCTTAATCTGCCTGA
Source organism: Aurelia coerulea (assembly GCA_039566865.1). NCBI lineage: Eukaryota > Metazoa > Cnidaria > Scyphozoa > Semaeostomeae > Ulmaridae > Aurelia > Aurelia coerulea. Next base: position 7,790,061 of record CM076943.1, on the reverse strand, counting down.
TGCACGTTTGTAACATTTCTCAAAGTGTGAATTAAGACTTAATGAGCTGTCTACTTCACTCACAGAAATAAGCTGGTTTTGAGAAGTACTTTATTGTACCCTAGGGTATTTGAAGGCCAAGAGGTATTCTAGTGTATTCTAAAGTACCCTATAGGGTACTTTGAGAGTATTCTAGAAAACCCTAGGGTACTTCAGGTCAAAAAGGTACTTCAAAGCACCCTTGCGACTGCAAATATCACGTGACTTACGCATAGCGCTCGAAAATCGAATCAATTCGCGTTCTTTTCTTCTCTTTGCGACGGTTGAATTTTGAAGTTTTTGTTGCTGCGGCGAAGGTTTGATGGAAAGAAAAGAAAGAAGCAGTTACAGTATTGTGGAAAAGGTAAGATTTAATGAATTTATTTCAATTGAATAACAAAATATGATTAAGGAGTATGATGATGAAGTCTATTTGAACGGAATTGTTTTATTAACTTTATCTGAAATAGGGAGAAAGTCCCGAGAAAGTTAGCTACGGGTCTTGCAAAATTCATCTTTGTGAAATTTTTACCTTGGGTTTTGGTTTATGTCCTGTCTCTTTCAAAACATTATCTGGCTGAAGAGACATCGACAGTTGACCGAATGCTATTGCCAGGATCTCGGGTACATAACATAGACCTAAGGCAGCAAGAAACACTTCTAATTCGTGCGTTTTGTCTTGGAAGTAGTATTCTCGACCTGAACTCTAGCTTCTTTGCATTGTCAAAGATATTCAATGATGACACTGCAGTCTTGCCTTTCCTAGTTTTTAAGTCCTTGAATCAACATTAGGCGAGCCTGCCTAGCATTTCCTACAAGCAATGTTTTGGTAAGAAACTGTTTCGAAGAAGAAGTTGTGCAGATCTGCAGATATGATGGATGGGCTGAAAGGTTGACAAACTTTTATATTTTCCCCCGAGTTCTAGACTAGATCCAAATTTAGTTCTGAGTTTTTCTGAATTTTTTCGAGAATTTTTTAGTATCTCCTATTCACATCTAATTCATGTTTTGGTAATGATGTCTTTTGGATCCAAGAATCTTCCAAGGACTTTGTAGCAAATGTATTCCTGAGAATGCTATTTTCCTCAACTTTCTTGCCAGGTTTTGCACCTGTGGTGATGTTATGGATATTGAATTTATCTTGCTGTTTTCAAGAAACTGACAGTGACAGACTATCTAGAGTTGGTGAGGCAGAAATCAAAAGCACCTCATGACAAGCAGAAAGATGGCACATGACAATCACATGAAAATAGCAAAATATCGTTCTGTGTTTTGAAAATTGGAACAAAGCAATTGCACTCCTAAGGATAAACTAGCTTTTCACGAAACTTAAAAAAGTGAAGACAAGACTGTTAGATTTTCTCAACAGAACTCTGAGTATTGTCGATATATTAAAAACGTAGGAGTTGTGGTCAGAGAGGTATGAAAGGCTGGACTGATGATATGAAATTGTAGAATGTAATGATAGGGTGAAATGAAGGGATGAAACTGTAAGACAGAATGACGAAACTGAATGATGAATGGAGTGTTCAATGGAAAGTGGAAAATGAATGATCGAGAAGAATGGATAAGAGAAACAATTTTTTTAAGGAGCTCAAACATTCCAGCAACAGTTTTGTCTTCATTAAAATCATTTTCTCTTTTCTCTTGTACAGTAAAGTGCCGCCGTTATTCTGGGAGAACAATAGGAGATAAAAATCATTCTCTTGAAGGCCGTACTTTATTTTACTGTATTGTATTACTTAGATGGTACCTGGGGAAGGGGTACTAAGTAAGTGTCCAGGTCATAAAACTTCATTGTGAAAGAATTTTATGAAACCAATAAGAAACCGTCAAGAAACTTTGAGTACATCAAAAAAGGTGCGAAAACAATTTATTGTTCCAAATTTCTTCTGGTTGAAAGTTAAAATATTTTGTCCTTCATTCAAGAACTTTGTTCGGGCTAATATCAATGATAGGTTTTTGCTTTAACACTGAGTTTACATCTTCACTTTAGGTAGAAGAGGGAAATGACGCCTGAATCTACCCTGGGTACACTCTTTTTTGTAAGAATACCCTATACTTTGTCCAGCCTCGATATCCTTAAGAAATTTTCATTTTGAGCCTGAAAGTATTCTTATTTTTTTCAAAGCTTCCAAGGGAAATAGCCGCCCCGAATAGAAACTTAGCTTTTGAAAAATGAGATACAGTATGTCAGTCATGCGATTCTCTAGAAGTATGAACATCGAAAAACAGGCAACTGCAGAAAAATGAGACACAAATATGCGAGCTGAGGCTGAGCAATATTCTTATAATATTCTTAAAAATTGGATGATTCTGAGCCTGAATATTCTTATAAACATTATTCTTATAAAAAGAAAAGAGTGTACTGAGCCAATAAATTCAAAAATGAAACAAGATTGAAAAAAATAATAGAACAGGATAAAGAAAGTTTTCCTTTTTTTCATTTTTAATGCAATTTCAAGTTTTGCCCCGATCCCATGATCGTTTATGTACTAAAAATAGAATCTTGACCATTTAAAACTAAGGGGCGAATCACTCTGTCAAAATATCGTACAGCTTTGTTAAAATGCCGGTCAAAATCCTTTTTCCAACATAAATCCATAAAAAATCCTTAAAATCTTATTTTTTCAAATATCTCATATGCCTTTTCGGAAGAGTAATACACCCCTCCGTAACAATAAATTTATGAACTAGCATCCCAAGGAAATTTTCGACTGAATTCCTTTTCTTGGCTCAGAATGCCTCTCTTCATCCCATATCTACCAGACAAAAATTTGAAACTTCAGAGGGAATGTAAGCAAAAACGTGGCTCAAGCCACTTTGCGGTCAAAGTCTAGCCAATCAGATATCAAAATTTCATGTTGACGTAAATTACCCAAATATGGCACGGCACGTGTAACGGCCTGTTGTTTTGGTAATGTTATTTTTGTCAAAGGCTTGTATATGCATAGATTTCCTTTAAAATTAAGCAAGATTTATGCAAAGTGTAGGTTGTCATAGGTCCTATCGTTGAGTAGATATTTTGATAAAAGCCTCAAAGCACACGCTGAACAGTAATTGCAAGCAAAGCTGCCCCTTGTTCACCATCAGTGTTCACTCTCGATTGTAATAATTTCTTTTACTAAGTTTACTAACACGGAAGGATTCAATTGTAGGGACCTCCATCATTCAATAATTAAAATCAGATAAACAAACTCTCTTATTTTGCAAAAGGGGCCTTTTCCAGCAAAAAGGGACCCTATTATCAAAATAACGAGGGAAGACATTGCTTTTATGACCGTAGTAATGTTAAATTTCTGCCAAGATAGAACCTGAAATGGCGCCACGGAAGAAATGCTAGGGGGCAAATACTGTCAGAGTGCCGACAGTGAGCGAAGCGAGACAATATTTATGAAACCACGCCTTTCAAGTTCCATTCAAGTTCACTGAGATGGCACTATTTTCAAAATTTTAAGTGCCAATGGGGGGCTTGATGACATCGTAGGGGCTTCTGCCCCCGTGCCCCCCAGGCGCCATCCCTGGATAAAGCCAACACTCGTGCAGCAGACTACATCCAATCGATTTCTAAATCCCAAGTCAGTACGAAAAACTCGTTGACAAAATATTAAGAAACTCACATTTTGCTCTCAACACAGGAATGACATGAATGTGTAAAAAATTCAGAAGCACAGTGAAAGCTTTTTGCAAACGTTTTAAGTCATAACTCTTCAAAAACTTTATCGTAACCTATCGAAGTGAATAGCACACCCGGTAAATAGACATTTTCTCGGTGCTGGAGTTTCTTATTTTTTGATATGGAGCGTCGTTTGCGTCTTTATTACAAACTGACATTTTCTTATCCTAAACTCTAAATTTCTTTCATATAAGAAATATTTTCAATACTAACTGCTCTATTCAGTAAGGTCTTCATATTATTTTGTATGCCAACTTTCGTTTCGTATGGTGTTTTGCATTCAGTATGGCCTTTGGCGCAATACATCGTGACAATCCAAACTTCTGTATGGCCTATCTATTTCGTATGGCTTATTGCGCAATACGTCATAAAAACGAAACTTTAGTATGGCCTATTGCACAATACATCATCAAATTATCATTCTGTATGACATGTTCATTTCGTATGGTCTATTGCGCAATACGTCATATAAAATGTAACTTTAGTATGGCCTATTGCGCAATAGCCAGACTTACTACGATGAGCCCTAGTAATTGAACTATAGGTAGCAAGTCTACGCAATAGCTAAACTGTCGGGGAAATTTTTGATTTGGCTGTTTTTGATAAGCTAATTAATTTATTGGGACTATTCAACGAAAATTCAAAATAAATGTCTCATCTTGTAGATTTGCCTTTGCACTTTTCTGATACAAATTAAAGCTCCATATGTTTTGGGATTGCTGCGATATAAATGGATTCCCAACAAGTATTTTCGTTGATTTTTCACCCAAAGACCAGCCTGTGTCTAGATAAGGATCTTTCCTTTTGAATTTAGCTAATTACAAAGGAATCTCTCCTTTCAAAATGCGATATTTGATGCACAAACCATGGATTTGTTTATGTATTTCTTATCCAGCCTCTTTAAACACAATGCTGGCCTAGCTTGATTCATGGTTTCGAACTGCACCTTCTTGCCGGATGAATCATCGAAGTGCAAGTCCTGCAAGGCAAACTGGAACTGGAGAGAGCAAGGAACGATCTATTGCCAAGCACGATCGATACCAACAGGCCTGCCGACGATCGGATTAATCAGTTGGCAGCCGAAGGACAACATTTACTGAGTCGTCTCAGCGAAGCACCTGCCAGTGTTCATGCATTATCAGCATCAATGGGGGTTATGGCGGCGAATGGGTCTGATCCTGGGCCAACCAACTATCCCTCGTCTGTGCCCCGGGGGGGGGGGGTACTTGATTTACGAAAATACGGGGACGTGCCGCTGGAAAATCTGAAAAGGCACCCTGTCCCGGAGTAAAATTCCCGAAAATGATACCCTGTCCCGGAGTAATACTTTAAAAACAATACCCTATTCTTGGGTTTCTTCATACAAAATTGTAGCCTGCCCTGGGAATTTGATAGAAATTTGATAGAAATCTATCAGAAAAAGCGGAAATGTTGCCATCCAAACGATTTAAATCATATTCGCGGAGTGCAAATGGCTTACAACGACGATACGTAGTCAATTATACAAAATATGGACCCTGTCATGGAGCCGACCATACAAAAGTGATACCCTGTCCCGGAGTAGGAATCCTGAAAATGATACCCTGTTCGGCGGCACGTCCCTGTACTGAAAAATATATGAGTACCCCCCCCCCCCCCCCCGGGGTCTGTGCCTTCAGTTTCGATTTCTGGATCGTGTTATTCGTAAAATCTAGATCATACCAACTTCCTCTCGAAAGCTGTTCAAAAATTGCGTTCGCTGCTTGTATAACCGCTAACTGCTTCGTCTGGATTGTTCCATGTTTTTCCAGTCTTTCTCTCGCAGCACTTCGATGATTCATCCGGCAAGAAGGTGCAGTTCGAAACCATGAATTAATCTAGGCAAGCATTGTGGTTAAGTTTTCCGCCAAAACAAGGTTGCTATTGCGTAGACTTGTTACCTTTAGTCCGTTTACTAGGGCTCATCGTAGTAAGTCTGGCTATTGCGCAATAGGCCATACTAAAGTTACATTTTATATGACGTATTGCGCAATAGACCATACGAAATGAACATGTCATACAGAATGATAATTTGATGATGTATTGTGCAATAGGCCATACTAAAGTTTCGTTTTTATGACGTATTGCGCAATAAGCCATACGAAATAGATAGGCCATACAGAAGTTTGGATTGTCACGATGTATTGCGCCAAAGGCCATACTGAATGCAAAACACCATACGAAACGAAAGTTGGCATACAAAATAATATGAAGACCTTACTGAATAGAGCAGTTAGTATTGAAAATATTTCTTATATGAAAGAAATTTAGAGTTTAGGATAAGAAAATGTCAGTTTGTAATAAAGACGCAAACGACGCTCCATATGTGAAAAACCTTTAGTAGTACTCTGAAGTACATTTGGAGGTATTTTGAAGTACCTTTAGGGGTACTCTCAAGTACCTTTAGAGTTGCTGTGAAATACCTTTAGTAGTACTCTGAAGTACCTTTGGAGGTGTTTTGAAGTACCTTTCGGGGTTCACTAAAGTACCTTTAGAGTTGCTGTGAAATACCTGTAGGAGTACTCTGAAGTACCTTTGGAGGTATTTTGAAGTACCTTTAGGGGTTCACTAAAGTACCTTTAGAGTTGCTGTGAAATACCTTTAGTACTACTCTGAAATACCTTTAGGGGTTCTTTGAAGTAACTTTAGCAGTACTCTGAAATACCTTCAGGGCATCTTTGAAGTACCTTTAGAGTTATGCTGTGAAATGCCTTTGGTAGTACTCTGAAGTACCATTAGGGGTTCTCTGAAGTACCTTTAGTGGTACTCTGAAAGGAATACTCTCAAGTACCTTAAGGGGCTCTCTGAAGTATCTTTAAGGGCACTCTCAAGTACCTTTAGGGATATTCTGAAGTACCTTTAGTAGTACTCTGAAAGGAATACTCTGAAGTACCTTTAGGGGTTCTCTGAAGTACCTTTAGTGGTACTCTGAAAGGAATACTCTCAAGTACCTTAAGGGGCTCTCTGAAGTATCTTTAAGGGCACTCTCAGTTACCTTTAGGGATATTCTGAAGTACCTTTAGTAGTACTCTGAAAGGAATACTCTGAAGTACCTTTAGGGGTTCTCTGAAGTACCTTTAGTAGTACTCTGAAAAAAATACTCTCAAGTACCTTTAGGGGCTCTCTGAAGTACCTTTAAGGGCACTCTCAAGTACCTTTAGGGATATTCTGAAGTACCTTTAGTAGTACTCTGAAAGGAATACTCTCAAGTACCTTCAGGGGTTCTCTGAAGTACCTTTAGTAGTACTCTGAAAGGAATACTCTCAAGTACCTTAAGGGGCTCTCTGAAGTACCTTTAAGGGCACTCTCAAGTACCTTTAGGGATTTCGATGCCGAGATATTTGTATTGGGTGGTATTCGATACATTAGAGCCTCGATACATGACGTTGAATGTCTCATTTTGTTTTGCTATCCTCTGCGATGTTCCAAAAAGGAGGGATTCAGTTTTTCCTTTATTCAGATTGATTATTAGAGCATTTTGGTCTAGCCAGTCTGCTATAGCATTCATATCTTCAGAAAGCTTCGACTTAATTACCTTGATGTCTTTATCGGCAACATAAATCACAGTGTCGTCAGCATACTTAATTATTTTTGCACTGCTGATTACATCTGTGATATCGTTAAGAAATATTATGAATAACAGGGGACCCAAGATTGAGCCTTGGGGTACTCCTGTTAGGACAGCATGCGCGTTGGATAGACAGTTGTCATAATTCACCATTACTGACCGGTTGAAGAGGTAGTCTGTAAACCAATTAAGCTCTTCTTCACGAATTCCATATTGGGGCAGTTTCTCTAACAGGTTTGAGTGACGTATCGTATCGAATGCTTTACTTAAGTCTCTAAACGCTGCACCCACCAATTTCCCTTCGTCCACATTTTTTCGTATGTCGTCCAATAAGAGGGCTGCTGCCAACTCCGTTGAGAGCTTGGGCCTAAATCCAAATTGAGAGGCAGACAGTAATTTATTTTGCTCAAGAAACTCCATGACTTGCCGATGCACAGCCTTTTCAATTATTTTTGATAGAACCGGAAGAACCGAAATCGGCCTGTAGTTGTCGAAACTTGAGCGGGACCCAGATTTATGTATTGGTACAATCTTTGCAAGTTTCCAGTCTTCTGGAAAGAGGCCTGTCTTTAGTGACAGATTAATAAGGTGTGTCAGTGGAGCTGATATGGTACGTGCAGCATCCTTAAGCAAACACGGTGGTAGATGGTCAATGCCGGTTGACTTGTTTCGCTTAATAGATCTAAGATCTTTTTCGACTTCTACCTTTGATACTTGTCGAAAATTGAATTTCTTGTCAGTTCTTTTGCGAACAGGCCTAGGGAGTCTCCAGACAAAATCACACAGAGGAATGGCTCTCTCTCGTAAAGTCGTTATGATTGTTGTGAAAAAGTTGCAAAAACCATTTGCCACCTTAATCATTATTAGGTTTTGATCATTATTAATTGTTTACATCCATCATAGCGATAAGAAATAATAAATTTTCTTTTTAAATCACTGAAATTGGTAACATTGTTTTGGTTTCATTCGGTTTCGTTTCGTTTCGTTGAATATAATAAGCCTTCAGTATCGACTAGCGGGTGAGCCAGAAAAAAGTTCCCACTTTCGAAAATTCATAGCACCACAAGTACTTCATGGATTTGAATGATTCCAATTCTAGTTAAAAGCCAAAATATCAAAGTATTTTTGTGATTTTTCTCGTCTTCTTAGGAGCGCTGCAAATATAGGTAAATTCAACTTTACAAAGATTTAATGTTTTCAAAGTGTCTGAAAAACGGCCTAAAACACTTGATCAAATCATTAGGACACTCCTCACACACAACAATACACACGTGCACACGGGCGTTTCACCTCTCTCAAGAGTAATAAGACATAGATTCCCAAACAGATACTAAAGATTTTCAATCCCATAGCAATAAATCTGTAGACGATATCTCTCACCCATTGGAAATTGCTTTTTCTCTGAGGTTCTGAGCGAGGAGTCCCTTATGATTTGATCAAGTATTTTAGGCCTTTTCAGTCACTTTGCAATCACAAAGTTTTTCTAAATTTAAATTTACCAATTTTTCCAATGCCTGTAACAAGGCGAGAAAAATCACAAAAATACTTTAGTCTTTTGGCTGTCAAGCAAATATTGATTCATTCCAATCCATCCAGTACTCTTGCTGCTATGAATTTTCAAAAGTGGGAACTTTTTTCTGGCTCACCCGGTAGGCCGCAGTAAGGTGTGGAAATTGCAAAATGATACCTCAATTGCAAAAGTTCTAGACGAAAAACTACGCCTTGCAACAGTATGACATCATCAGGGAGCCTCCAGGAATAACTTAGGTAGCTGCTGGTGAAATCCTACCCTGGGTACCAGACTCTCTAGAGAGTCTGGTACCCAGGGTGGAGAAATCTTTTAGTTCGTAGTAATTTTACGTTTTGCAGACAAATTATCTGTATTCACTGAACACAATCTGCCATTTGCTGGAGAAGCGCCCTATCAAAGCCACTCTGCGTGCAGACTTCACTTTCCACTGCAAAGGAGAGCCTATGAGGATCTGGTAAACGAGTAAACGAGATCCGCCTTGGCTCTTCTTAGCAGTGGAAAGTAAAGTCTGCACGCAGGCTATAGATATATTGATCGCGAGAAGTTCTAGAGAAAAAAATACACCATGTAGCAGTATGGGATTTTCGGGGAGCTTTGAGCCACAACTAAGGCCCAGGGGGGGGGACTTGGTAGTTCAAGGTGACGTACCCGTTGCAAAATGTTGTAAAACCCTAAACCCTTAGCGGTAGTAGCTTTTAGCCTAAGCGGTAGTACCTTGTAGCCTAAGCGGTAGTAACTTTTTCCGTAAGCAGCAATAACAATAGGTCAATTGTTCCAGAAACAATAGTGCTATTGTATAGCAGATATGAGCAAAAAAAGACTTCATTTACGTAGATTTACTTTGGAATAACACAGTATAAATACACTCATCAATGAAACTACCCCCATTTCAGACAATTGATGTTTTTGCCTGGTGTCCTTTACTTCAATAAAATTAATAACGCAACAGGGCTTGTAACTAACTCTAACAAGCTGAAGGGAGGGCAAGATTTCAAATTTTAACATTCTAGGACAGACTGAGCTAGAAATTTATCCAGATTCTTTCGACTAGCTGGAGTTAAAGGTGTGCCCCCGGGCTCAAACAAAGATCTTAAAAATTGTTCAAACATAAATAGATTCCATTAAAACGCACACCTTTCTCGTAGATGAAATGATGAATGGGAATCCGATTGGATTTGAATCGAAGACGTTGCATCAGCATATCAATTTGGAAATCATTCGCTAACTAAAATAATCAAACGGGTGCTTGAGTGATTAGGTATTATTGGCTGCATTATTATAACAGAGAAAGTGGAGATTTGTCTTTCCTCCTCTCCAAATTATTGACTCTGCTTGTTATTAAGTAGATGCCAAAAGTTAAGAGCATGATTTCTGTGATTATTAGTAACAAAACCAAAAGTAGGCAAGTTTAATACTGTAGAAGTAAAGGTGGGATTTGGAGAACTTTCTCCAACTCTGTGGGCATATGGCAGTGTGGTCAATCGTAGATCATTGATAAAAATTAATTGCAATAACCTGAGGTGCTGCTGAAGATAGTGAATAACTGGATAACTGGTTGATTTCTGTTGTTACAGAGTCTTACTAACAAAAATTCAATTCATCAAACTTTGTTAAAACTCCGCGAGCTAATCATAGCGATTTTCACAACCCTAAGCGATAGTAAATTTGAAAATTTTCTACCCTAAAGGGTAGTAAATTGCAAATTTCAGGTCCTTAAATTTTGCAACGGGTACGTCACCTTGAACTACCAAGTTCCCCCCCCCCCCCCCTGGGAACTAAGGTAGTTACCGGTGAAATCATTTAGTTCCTAATAATTTGTATTTTACAGAAAATTTATCTGTAATCGCTGAACGCCATCTGCCATCCGTAGGAGAAGTACCCTTTCATAACAACTCCCGAACAGAGCAAATATATTTCCCACAACACAAAGCTACTGCGCTGATTCTCCCCTCTCTTTGACGTAGCCTCCAAGCTGCAAGTTGATCTCAGCGCTTAGAGTTCAAATTTATCAGGCACATGTTAGCTCCCATGGTGCCCCCATAACATTATTAGGGAAAGTTGGTCACATGTATCTCTGAAATATGGGTTACACTAATCTTTTTCGAGAAGAAACTGAGGTCGGAGGTCGTTAGGTAGTTTCTTATATCTTAGGACATTTCGCTACTAAAGTTTGAAAATTTGGTTTTTTCCATTTTTAATACTGAAAATGTAGAATTAATTTCGTTTTGTTAGAAGGGCTTCCAAATGATTTAATAAGATCTAAAACAATAAGTAATAACATAATTGGCACTCAAAAATTGGACACGGTACATTAATAGCAACGGTAATAGTATTTTTGAAAGAAAATTACAAAAGTTTCTTAGCATTTTGATACAGGCGATGGGGTGGTATTTTTCAAAATTTTAGCCTACTGTTTCTTATGAGCTGTTTCTTATAAAAATGCAGGCCCGTAAGAAGCGGGGGAGGGAGGGGGCAGGGGGTTAAGCCCCCTAATAATTTTGAAAACAATGGTGCCACGCCACAAGTATTAATTAGATGTATTGTTCTCTATTGTTTTAAGAACAATCAACCCAATCAGAAGCTGCTTCCTACGGCCCTGTAAAAAGGTGAGTGCACATGCATGATACGAGAAAACAAATGCACACAAATGCACATTCTGAGATGCAATATTGTGATCATGGGATTTACCAAAGACAAGTGGGGTCAATGCCCGGGTCAATGTGTGGTTTGAGAGAATGGTTCTATTAACATTCCCAAAATTATCACTCTCTCTTTCGAGATCGCCTTACCCCATATATCTGCCAATTACCACCTTTACAATACACATTACGAACAAATATGTTATCAAAAAGCTGCCTGCTAAATGATTTTGCAGTCCCAAACTAACTTCCAAAGAGGATGGAGAAGCCAGAATCAAGTCTAGATATTGAGATTGTGGAGATGGAATACAACGTGGCTGGCATCACGACGTCATTGCAACAACTTGAATCACCAAGCAAGGTAGAGAGGTAAAATATTTAGACCATGTAGTTAAATGCTTAGGCCCAGTGGGCAATGGGTTGAGGCTGGATCAAAATTTGTCTGCTGGTTAGAAGATTTGAAATACCATGCATTTTGCGTTTGTTGTGGCATCCAGAAGGTAAAATTTCCATTGCAGCAGTGACTGCCTTATCTTACTTTGGAGCGAAACTTCTGTGTTGGCCGCCATTACAAACAAAACGCTGGAAGGAAAGTAATGGGCATTCCCCTAGGGTCCGGTCCGTTAGGGTCCGGTCCTAGTGGTCCTGGGTCTGGTTATTCCGTATACGACTGCAACGTTTCAAAGTACAATCCAATTGAAAGCAGCCAATCGCGAACGGCATAACGGAATAACCAGACCCAGGACCAGTAGGACCGGACAGTAACGGACCAGATCCTCGGGGAATACCCATTACTTTCCTTCCAGCGTTAGTTTGCAATAGCAGCCAAGACAGATGTTTCGCTCCAAAGTAAGATAAGACAGTCACTGCTGTATGTAAGTAAATTCTACCTTCTCGATGCCACAACAAACGCAATAATGCATGGTATATTAAATCGTCTAACCAGCAGGCAAACTTTGATGGAGCCTCAAGCCATTGCCCACTGGGCCTAAGGCTAAGCATTTAACTACATGGCCTAAATATTTTACCTCCCTGCCTTGCTTGGTGATTCAAGTTGTTGCAAGGACGTCGTGATGCTCGGACGTCGTTCAACAAACAACACAATACACGACTGAAGATAAATGTGTGACAACATATTGTGACAGCAACAAAACGATACGCGTAAATTAATGAACTCTTGTTCTCGTCACGTTTATGTTTTGGATTGTCTTGTGGCTTTTGTTTAGAACGTTTTTTCGTTTATTCATTAAGGAACCCCAAGAGGACTGGGCAAGGTGTGAATAACATGTCGTTCGCTATTATCATAGTCATAAGAGAACAATTAAATTTTCTCTTATGACTATATGCTATAATTTCACCGTAGTCCGAGTAAAATGAATGGCCTAAAGGGATTTGCAATGTATAGCAAGCTTTTAGTCGTTGTTGCGCAGACCCTTTCTTCTTCAGAATATTGGGTCTGCGCGCAGGCTAGGGAAAGGCTATCTTTAAAACACGGAATATGGAATGATGGAATAATGGAATGATGGAATGCCTGTTAAAAATATGGAATTTGAGGTTAAGTTTGCTATTAAATAACACTGTGCCGGTGAGAAAATAAAGAAAATCCAGTAAATAATTCGTTTTCGAGCACGATTCCATGTTTTCTCAAACCATTCCGTGTTTTCTCGAATCATTCCGTGTTTTCTAAATTATTCCGTGTTTTCAAAATCATTCCGTGTTTTCAAAATCATTCCGTGTTTTCCTTGGGAATCCCCGATTTTGCCCTTCTCACTTTTTTTTCAGTAATTTATTTTGAGTGGGCAGGAAGTATTTCTAGCTACTTAAAGCTAATTTAAGCCCACTGTGCATGCCGCATCCTTCAGTTCAACAGTTAAGTACCCCTGGAGGATTATAATGAAAAGACTGAATTGAAACGCATTATATGTTTGTTCTCAAAGCGTGATAATGGATTTTCATTCAGCCGCGCGATTTTCATAAGAAACTTGTTTATCAGAAACTAGCACTAGGGTGGGGAAATAAAAGCTATCCCCAATGAGCTCACTTCTTTCTCGTCGCCGAAACCTCTGAATAAAAAAACTGCATATTCTTGTACAATAGAAAAGATTGGGCTTGTACAGATTCCCAAAAAACTAACAATGTTTTTGTGCCCATTAAATTTGTGCAGCAATCTCGCCTCCTTCAAAAATTCTCTTTCGTGGCCTGTGATATCATGCCGTTGCTTTATCACAATCTGCCCTCCTTTCTTCCTCCCCGCCGAGTCTTGTTGTAGTGTGGCCAGAATCACAGAGCCAAAGCTCCCGTGACCAATCAATTGGCCTTGACTGATGTCGTCCCGTCACAACTTTGGCAGATCCTCTCCAAGTTCATCATTCTTTAAAACCTTTTTTCGTGGCACTTTGAAATTGAAACTGCTAAATGCGGCCATGTTGATTCGCTTGTACTGCAGAAGACCAACAGCACGAGGTGATCTGGCGGATCTGGCCTTTGGGGTTTAGGCCCATTTGATACATTTTTGAATTTAAAGCAAGGTATTTTCTGCTAGGAAAATGCTGTTTACATGACGAGGATTATTTGAGAACTAAAGGTTAAAGGTTTCAAGTGCCTTTGATTTCCTGTTGAATGGATTTTGCCGTTATAATACCAATTATGTCATTGTAAACTCTGCACTAAATACATACAGGATTACTCTGTTTACTCTTGTGGCCAGATTGAAGTTAATCATTTTCAACAGTGGAACTGTACGCTAAGAAACTGTTTCAGTGCTTTTCTCAAAATCAATTTTTCAGCAACCATGGGTATTCATACAGCTCCCTGTACCCAACGGCTTGATATATAATTGGCTGAAATTTGGCAGACAGAGAGAAAAGGCATAGGGGGACCAAAGTTTGTCTCACTTTTGAGAAAAATTGCATGGTCCAAATTTAACATTTGAATGAATCTCAAAACGAGGCCAGGGAGCGAGGGGCAAAATTGTTCTGAAGCTAAGGCATGCAAAAGAAATTTGAGACACACTTTGGTAGATTAATGTGTTGAGAACGCAAAAATCTCATTGAGATTTAAATGAAACATATCTGGAGGGACAGTGAGGTTCTAGAAGGGGGGAAGGTCCGATTTTCACGTTTTCGGATGTATAACACCCAATTTTCGGATATTTGTATTCTTTTAGGCTCGTAAATACTCCCTATTTAATGACGAATCGAATGATGTATACTTTATACGTGTTATGTCTATGGAACGCCGTTTGCACAAAAATGACATAAACATAGTTTATGTTACATAAACTATGTTTATGTGCACATAAACTATGTTTATGTACATAAACTGTGTTTATGTGCACATAAACATAGTTTATGTACATAATCATAGTTTATGTTAAATATTTTGCACATAAACCTAGTTTATGTACATAAACTATGTTTATGTGCACATAAACACATAAACATAGTTTATGTACATAAACATAGTTTATGTTCATTTTTGTGCAAACGGCGTCATAGTCATTGTTCTAGAAGGCGTCATAATCATAGTCATAATGAGTCCCTAAAGCGTCACGTCGGTAACAATAGCAGACTTATCGCATTCAGAACACCGGTGGCTCGCCTAGGCGGGATGATTTTAGTTTGTGTTTATATGAGTGAAAACTATCCCGGCCAGACGGGCTGGCCTCGTAATGCTGCATGTTATGACGTATCAAGGGATTTTGAAAGACAATGGCCAGACAATCACTTTCAAATTGAACAATGCAATCTCGCCTACGCAAATCAGTTACGCAAATCAATCAATCAATTATACCGGGCCAGCCCGCCTGACGCTGTTTATATGAGCTCGCTTCACCGGGATCCCGCCTACCCAACTCACAGATCTCGGCTGACCGGGCTGGCCCGCTGCTCATATAAACACAACTTTATTTAACAAAGGATGTCTTTGTTCACTCAGATCTCACCTAGGCGAGCCAGCCCGGTTAGGCGGGCTGGCCCGCCTCATATAAACAGGCCCTGAGGCATCATTTCAAGTTAGGCATACAAAGTGTACATTAGACCTTTTTTAGCACAGTAAGGGCACAAAATAGCAATAAATTTAAAATTCAAATTTCTTAGCTTGCACTCACTCGATTTTCATGATCTTCCTTTTGTTTTAAAGATTAAACCTTCCAGAAGACACGTTTTTTTTATAAGAAACTAGTACTACGATGCCCAAAAATTTAAGAAACTCTAGTACTACGCTCAAGAACAGTTAAGAAACTCTGAAACTTTATTTCTGTATATCTCTCTTATTCTATGTCTCTCTAACAAAGGTACATTCGTTTTTTCTTGACTTTTAACTGCAAAATTAGTACATTTTTGCCTTGATGTGCACGGCTTCTTCTTGATGACAATGTCAATGCAAAATGGAAGCCCTTTCTCGAGAAGAAGGCTCAGCTTCGAACAATACCGCAATTTTAGGCCCAAAAAATAAGAAACTAATTAAGAAACTTTTACTACTAAAACACTGAAATTTTCATGCAAAATTAAGAAACTTTTAGTATTAAGTGCTGATCCAAGTTTCTTATAAAAAAAACGTGTATGTAGTGAAAAAGCCGATTGAAAATTTTATCTTGAGATGTGCAAATTTTGTGAATTCTAAATGGTTACCAAACGTTAAAAAAAACTAAAAAACTGAATCATTAAACTACCGAGTCGCCCCCCTGGGCTCTGAACTTTGTATTTCGATTTCCTAAAATTGGGCCTAATTCTTCGCGAACAAGACTCCTTGTTTAGTTTCTTAGTATTCATAAAATTAATTTTACCGTTAATCATAATTTATTTAGGACTGAAAACGCAAAAACGTAATTTCCATACTTTCCAACAATATTCGAAACAAATTTGTGCAAGATTGACGCGGCACGTGCTGTCTTGCCCTCTTTTGTGAGGAACGTGTTAACCGACTTCACTCTAAATTCTCCCAAGCATTCACAAGAAAGAGTGCCGTAATTTGCAAACTGATCCTCGGGGAATAATTTAGACGCGTCTCAGAACAATGGGCACCACGCCATTTGCACAAAAATGAACATAGTTTATGTACATAAACATAGTTTATGTCCATTTTTGTCATTTTTGTGCACATAAAAATAGTTTATGTACATAAACTATGTTTATGTGCACATAAACTATGTTTATGTGCACATAAACTATGTTTATGTTACATAAACTGAGTTTATGTGCACATAAACATAGTTTATGTAACATAAACTATGTTTATGTCATTTTTGTGCAAACGGCGTTCCATATATGTCGCGGGCGTGATAATCAAGAGAGAAAACACCGTGAGTGGTCACTGAAGGGATACAGTAACCTTAAGTCAAATAATTAATAAGGAAAAAGATTTGTTTAGGTCGGCCGTGATATGATGTGATAAGACAACTGTGTTGAAGAAAAGGGGATTCCAAAGGAAAACACGGAATGATTTTGAAAACACGGAATGATTTTGAAAGCACGGAATGATTTAGAAAACACGGAATGATTTAGAAAACACGGAATGATTTGAGAAAACACGGAATGCTTATTTTCTTGATTTTCTCACCGGCACAGTGTTATTTAAAAGCAAACTTAACCTCCCCATTGACGTTTAAGAGACAAATTCCATATTTTTAACGGGCATTCCATCATTCCATTCCATCATTCCATTCCATATTCCGTGTTTTAAAGATAGCCGCTAGGGAAATGCGGTTTGTCGGGAAAAAAACATGCGCAGCTCCAAAAATACTGTGTCGTGTTGTCATTTAAGATTTCGGTACGGTTACATAAGAAGGGTTAAACCTTACCATTGTTACTACACTGCCAGTCGGGTCAGTCTGCAGGATACTTGACACAGAAAAGCACGAATAACTCATTCTTTTGCAAACATGCAAAACGGTTTTGAACACATCTTGGAGACTCCAAACAAGAAGAAAAAGTCATCTACACCAGAGTATTTGCAGCGATACTCGGATTCAGCGTTAGAAAACTTTGCACTAGCAAATAAAGACAGAACACAAGATGTCAAGCAGTTTCTGAAAGACCTGTTTAAAAATGAAGAGATCATGGCAGTTTTGGTTGAAATTGCTCATCTCCAGGTTTTCTCTCGTGAAATGCATAAAGATTTGCAAAATAATCTGCCAATGCTTGCGGCCCTGAAGCAGCTAAAATACTTTTACTGTATTCCGATTGGTCAGCTCGTCACTGCACTCACAGGGCTCCTTGAGGATATGCCTAGCTCTGGATGGTGGTCTTCAATGAAAAACAATGTTCTTGACTCGGAATACTGTCAAATGAAGACATGCGATTTTTTTAAGACTGAAGGTAAGTTTTTAAGTCATCCAGGCTCAATTTTATTCGAATTAGTTGCTTTGCCGCGAACTGGGGTTATGTTGCATAACAATTTGATTTGTGGATTTCATTTGAAGATGTATGCGGCTTTTTACACAAATCTTAAGCTTTTCTTTTGGAATCAGATGGAGTTTTGCACTGATCACATTAGGCATTACTTCACGGAACATTAGTATGAAGCCTTATTTGAACATGCAACTGACCAGTATCCTTTGAGGCATTCGACATTCACATCGAACATTACATAATCTAAATTAAGCATGCTTACAAACTGCTAAAGACTCGAGGATATATCAGGGGCCTCGCCAGCCCAGAAAATCTGGGGTGGACACGCTTAAGGGGTCTGGGGGCTGGGGGCAAAGCCCCCAGAAAATAATCTCCTGACCACGCCCTTCAAACACCCGGAAAACGAGGGAGACGCCCTTTTTATCATTATGATATTCTTTGATATTTTTGGAAAAGCAATCATCGCAAGCAGCATCTTTTGTAACAGAGGGCATTTTTGCACAACGAAAACGGAGAAGTACATGATGACGATATATCAATTTACGAGGAAGGAAAAGATATGATTTGAAATTGAAATTTGAGACTGTTCTCGAAACTTTCAATAATGAAACTTCAAGAGAAAGACCAGTTATCATAAACGCTCCAAGTCAATAAAATCTACCGCCCCCCCCCCCCCACAAAGTTTTTTTAACGGATTTTGAGAAATTAGAAAATCGAGCTCTGGGAAAACTGGGGTGGACATGTCCACCCCAGTCCACCCCGTGGTGGCGCCACTGGGATATATCGTCTCAAACTTCGCTTTACTATAAAGAGCTAGACTTTTAATGAAAATTTCTGGGGACAAGGAATTATTTAACACAATAAGAACCATTCTTTCGACGCTATTGGCAAGTTTATTTGGAATCCTCGATAAGGAAAAAAGGAACCCGTTGTGGTTTGTGTAAGAAGAAAGGGCATACGAAACGAACAGTAACAGCTTGTTACCTCTGTTTTTAGCCTGCGTGCAGACTATGCCCCCAAGGGCCAGTGGCGAGGGGCTCAAGGGGTTATGTCCCTCCTGTGAAAATCTTTTCGGATTGAATTAATCCATTTCCTTTCATGGTTACTGTATGGCAATCGAAATGGACACGTAAAACATCACTTTTTGATCGAAAAACTTGGTTTTTACTGAAAAGGTAGGTTTTTCGGGAAAAAAGCTAGGTCTTTGGTTCGTTTTTCCAAAGATTTCTGCAAAAAACTACTTTTTCCACCGGAAAAATAGATTTTCTTGCGAAAAATTCCCTTTTCTGTCGGAAAATGCAGGTACATTAAAGGGAATAGCCATAGCTATATTTCGTAGCCGCTATAAATAGGCTGAAGAAACGCCTACAAACCCATTGTTTCTTTACCTACACAGTGAAACCGGATGCGTCAAAGTTGTTGAGTACAATAGATTATATTTTTGACCTGGCCCGGGCCAGATTTTAACTATGTCGATTCCCTTTAAAATGCAGGTACATTAAAGGGAATAGCCATAGCTATATTTCGTAGCCGCTATAAATAGGCTGAAGAAACGCCTACAAACCCATTGTTTCTTTAGCTACACAAAGAAACCGGATGCGTCAAAGTTGTCGAGTACAATAGATTATATTTTTGACCTGGCCCGGGCCAGATTTTAACTATGTCGATTCCCTTTAAGCGCAAAGAGTTTCGGACAAATAAATTTCGGACAAAATATTTTGTTGTTAAGAAACTCTTGGACGTTTTTCCCGAAAATTCGAACTTTTATTTAGCTTGTTTATACTAAAAAATATCATACATTTATAGATCGTGCTTTCAGCTTGCAAGGGGTTCCTGGTCAGGAATTTCCACAAGTGATTATTGTTGAGAACGATGGAAATTATAATTAAGATGTACGAGTGCCGTTATGCTATAGAAATGAAGATTTATACCTATTTATGCTGAAGGAAGTTATTAAGCTATCGCGTTTTTATCTAAGATTTGAAAAGATATATTTTCAAGCTTATTTTTAGGTCGTATTTTCGAAATTTCTGAGGGAAACCAAATAGGAAATTCTTCAGAATAGGGGCGTTTTCCACAGGGGCGCACATTCCGAAAATCATTGGGGGGTTGTAAATGCATTTGGGACCGAATTTTTAACAGTTGAACCAAGACGCAAGCTACGATATTCAGGGACCGCGCAGCTATAGTGGTGCTCCAGCTCCAGTGGTGCTCCAGCTCCAGAGAAATGGAGTGTCTATAAGCAACTTAGAAATAAAGTAACGAAAGAAATAAAGGTTGCTGTACAGTCGCACTATCACGGGTTAATTAACGAAAATAAGGACAACCCCAAAAAAATGTGGCAGACTATAAACAGAGTCTTAGATCGATCCTCTAAGTCAACAATTCCTGCGAGTTTGGACATTGATGGCAAAAAACTAACTAAGGAGGGAGATATAGTAGAAGCATTGAATCATCATTTTGTTTCAGTTGGACCAAAACTAGCAAGTAAAATTGAACAAAATACAAATGATGATCCTCTTAAACATATCGATAATGAACGGAACACAATGAGACTCACCCCTGTTGATGAGGATTACGTGCCTAGAGCCATTAAGCAACTAAAAATGGCAAGGCCCCAGGACCTGATAAGATTCCGACAATGCTGATAAAGGACGCTGCGGATCTCATATGTAAACCGTTGACAATGGTTTTCAACTCTTCTTTACGGAAGGGTATTTTCCCTGACATCTGGAAACTGGCGAAGGTCACCCCCATTTTCAAATCAGGTTCTAAAAGTGAGGCTAACAACTATAGGCCTATCTCGGTGATCTCTGTGTTCTCGAGAATCCTTGAAAGGATTGTACATGACCAAGTTTACGAATATCTCAAAGCAAACAAGGTTCTGGCAATGAGTCAATCAGCTTTTCAAAAACTTTGTTCAACAATAACATCATTGATTGATAGTACTGACTATTGGTATGAGAATATTGACCACAAGCACTTTAATTTAGCAATATTCCTAGATCTCAAAAAGGCTTTCGATACTGTTGACCATAAGATTTTGTTAGAAAAATTGAGGAAATACGGTATTCGAGAACTTTCCGGAGACTGGTTTAAATCATACCTTGAAAACAGAAAGCAGTACTGTGCCGCCAACGGTTATGAATCAAGGCCTATGACAGTTACATGTGGCATTCCCCAAGGTTCCTGTATTGGCCCCCTTCTCTTCATAATGTACCTCAATGACTTTGAAAAATGTTTGAAAGTCTCAAAGGCCGGTATGTATGCTGATGATACTCACGTGACCTTAACATCAAAAAATGTCGAAGAACTTGTTCATAAGGCTCAAGAGGAGTTGACCCATATTTCTGAATGGATGCGGATAAATAAATTAAGTGCCAATCCACAAAAAACAGAGTATATGGTAATTGGGCACCCTCGTAAAACTAATAAAGTGGAGATACAAGATACATTGAGACTGAATGGTTCAGACTAAATAAAACGAGTGAAAAAAACCAAATCACTTGGAGTCATTGTAGACGAAGGGCTTAACTGGGAAGAACAATTCAAAACTGTCAAAGGGAAAGTTCGCGGACGTCTCGCATCTTTAAAAAAATTGAAGAACATCCTCCCACAATCTCAGTTAAGCAATATATATCGTGCTCTTGTAGAAAGTCACATGCGATATGCAGATGTAATCCGGGGTAGTCTAGCCTCTCTAATTCAAGAAAGGAGTCCCTTCAACGTCTTCAAAACAGAGACATCTCCATGATCGATACGTCCAGGATAAAAGATGAATGGTCGAATAATTTCCTTCAGGTTGGACAACTTGTCACGTTTGATCGTGCAGTTATGGCCTATAAGATCATGAACAGACTCAGCCCGGAAAATATCTGGAACAAATTTCAACGAAGATCCCAATACTCCAGTTATAACACGCGGTTCTGTAGAGATCTTCAGATGCCAGGGAACAATCTGGAGTATGCAAAAAAACATTTTCCTGAACAGCTCTTAAGGTCTATAATGAAATCCCTTTAAATATCAGGGAACTACCTACCTTTTGCCGATTCAAAAAACGACTAAAAATACATTTGATGAGCTGAAAGCAATTTGAAACACAACTCCCTGGGAGAACAGCAATATAATCTTTAGCCCTCGATGTTTTTCTGTTTGTTTATATAAATATATTGATTAATTGCATTGTATGTTTTTTGTAGTTTTATTATGCTGAAGGGATATTGTGTATAAATAATTTAAAATGAAAATGAAAAAAAATGAAAGCGGGGGGGGGGGGCTGAACGGCGAGCGCAGCGAGCCGAAACTTTTTTGAGACCACGCCCTTTAGAACAACGGAAGACGCCCCTTTCAAAAAAGACTTGCGTCTTTACGTCTATATTTATATACAGTTCGGTTTAGAAAAGATTTCATTTACTATGCAAAATTGTCCATGGTTGACACATAAATTGTATACAAGTTGTTTTTCTTCGTTGTCATTGATCTTTTAAAAGTTTTTAGGCCTATTTTTGAAAAAAATGAGGGGGCTTTGGCCCCCCCTAGCCCAATGGCTGCGCGGTCCCTGGATATGCTGGATTGCCATCGAAGCTTCCCAGGGGCGGATGCAGCCTGGAGTTGAAGGGGGGAATACTTGCAGCATGGGTTCCAAATCTTTAACTCGGCGTAAAAAGGTGGGTGTAAAGTTCTATGACCTATTCCTTCTGATTGAATGGCTTGAAAGAGACTTCAGTTACTTATCTATAATTCTACCGTTGGACTTTCCAGAAATTTTCAATATTTTTCAAAATTACAGCGTATCTTACATTTCAACTGATTTGAGGATATGACGTCATCAAATTTCTAAATCATAAACCAGATGAGTGAAAGACTTTTGCTTGATACCATATTGTAGGCATTCATAAACTATGGTTTTCTTCAAAATTATTTCATGTTGCGTCAAACAGTTTAGAAAATGCGATGGTTTTAAGTTTTTTTGAAAATTTTTCTTGAATTCTTGAAAAAGAAGAAAAACACTCTAATTCTGAAAATATTAAAGATTTCAGAAAAGTCCAACGGTAGAATTAAAGAGAAATAGCTAAAGTTTCTTTGAAGTCATTCATCTCAAAGAAATAGGTCACTGAATTTTACACCAGCCTTTTTAAAGATTTGAAACCTATGCTAATACTTGCAAAGATGGCGTCAACGATAGAATGGAAAGTTTTCCAACGATCTTAAGGGCGCGGTCGCAATAAATTTTCCCCAGGGGCGAACCCCTTATACCTCCATTTCTCCTCCCTCCGTTAGCATGTAGCTTTAGCAGCCTCACCTCCAACATGAATCGCGTCTCAGCAGAAGAGCAGGGCTGCTCTGTCCTTTTGAAAAATTCTTCGCTGTTATGGAGCCTTGATAGGTTGATATGACGACTGTTTTGAAACATTTTGTCACTTTTTATACGTCATATTATTATTACTACTTATTTTTTGTCGGAAGAATGCCTCCTTGTGGGAAAATATTGACCTTCGGCCCCCCCCCAAAATTATGCTCCCGCGAAATTCCCAGCTATGCAGGACGCCACTGCCTGGTGCCCCTGACGAAAAATTGTACTCTGCACTCTCATACAGCCGCAACAACACATTCATTGGCCTAAACGAATACGAATACGAATAGTAAATGGAAGCTCCAGTGACATCAAACACAAGATAAATGAGACACAGTTAATTGGCAAGTAAGACTAGATTTTATTGAATTTAGTCAAAACTATTTACTACTGAATCATTTTCCGCCACTTGTGATTTATCATTTGAGAATAATATTGACTTTATTTTCAAATACAGCCTGCCTTCCTTGGCCGCTGCGCTGTGGGAAAGTACAAAACTAGACCGCCTACAAGGCCTAGGCCCCCTCGCTCGTTAATTTGCTGTAGTTTGTTAATTTGTTTAAGTGAAGAAGGCTGTGAAAGCCAAGCTCATGGAAATTGAAATTTATCTATATTCAAGGGAGTTTCAAGAATTTATCAAGCCAACACTTTTGACTTTTTGAGTTGAGTACATTATGCAATTCAAAAATAATCTAGTCTTAAGAAACCGACATCCTATTTCAAAATTTTCTGGGAAGGACTCATGATCTTTTGCTTCTTCTGTAAATGGCTAATTCTCCAAAAATAGGGCGTTTTCTAATGATCTATAGGGCGTGGTCATGAAGAATTTTCCTGGGGGCAACCCACAGACAGGGACCGCGGAGCCGGGGGGGCTGGGGGGGCTTTAGCCCCCCCCCAATGATTTTCAAGATATAGTTTTTTCATTTTATAGTTTTTGAGTACCATTCGTTTTGAAATAGGTAAGGCGTCAGGGAGTTTTCCTGAAACAGAACAGGATCATTGCAGAAGAATTTATTTTGAGGCATTGATCTCATTTGAGGCAACCAATGAGAGGTTCAACCAGCCCAGCTTTATTTCTTCAAAAAACTTTGAATCTCTTCTGGTTAACTTCGTTAATGCAAGCGATGTTTCGTCTCAAATGAAATACTTTGAGGAGAATTATGCAGACGACATAAAAATTTCACTGTTGTTACCAGAGCTCGAAATATTCCAACTTTTAGTAAAAGATGTAAAGATAGATTTCTTTCATTATATCTGGACGCTTTTAAAGCAAATCCCAGTTGCTCAAAGATTGCTAATTAGTGAAATTGTCCAAATTTGTAAACTGCCGAGTGTCAACCCTGCAACTGGCGAACGATCAATCTCTTTATCAAGGCGTCTAAAAACTTGGCTCCGCTCAAGAATGTCCCAAAAAAGGTCAACTATTTAGCAATTCTTCATAATCACGAACATAGGACAGACAGAATAAACAATATCGAAGTTGCAACTATTTTCATCATAGAAACGAGAACAGGATACGAAATTTCGAGAAATTTTATTAAAATGTAGATTCATTGATGATACAAAATTACTCAGAATAAAAAAAGTTCACGTTATTAGGTTCTGTTGTGTTAAAATGTTTAACTCTGAAAGTATAGAAGCGTTATGTTATGTTACCATATTATCTATTTCTTAAAACGAAATAATTCCATGAGATAATTAACTTCGTCGTAGCGTTCCTTCGGGCCTTTCCCTTTGTGCCAAAAGATGCTGCATGGTCCTTGAGCCTTCGCTATCAAATGTTAGACCTTTTATGTATATATTCGATTTAGATTTAGTTATTTCATTGTATGTAATAGCAAAAGAAAACATCGAATTAAAATAAGTTGAAACAAACAAGTCAGACATACTATGAACTGCAAACTATTTTCGACTTTATGGTGATTTACAGTAGGATTTAGTGGTTAAATATGCTACAAATGAATATATTTTCCCGGGCATTTCTTGGCATGAAAAGGGCGTTGGTCGCATTTATAGCCAAAGTAGAGGGCGTGGTCAGGAAAATTTTTCTGGGGGCTTCGCCCCCAGACCCCCTCAAGTCTCTCCTTCCTTTTTAGCCCCCCCAATCGAAATTATGCTCCGCAGTCCCTGCCCACAGACCCCTATTTTAGCTCACTGTACTCTCGTTTAGATGGGTGTGAGCTCTGAACTTATACAAAGGTGTTTTTGTGGTTGTAGGAATGTCTTGTCTATGGTTTTGCAAATGAAATCATCATTGTTGTGTGTTTTGCTGATAACTGATAAGTCATTTCAAAATTGTTTATCCTCATATCTCAATTTTTGCACAATGTGGAATTATGTAACAAATCTCTTTGATGTTAATGGTTGGGAAATTCTAAAACTGCATCAATCATATCATAAAGATTATGATTTTGCACAGTGGCAGAGCCATGAAGGGGGAATGGAAATGTGAACCCCTCATTTGTTCAAAAGATGGTTATTGAGATTTGCTGAAAAGCGCTATTAAATTTTTTTCTCAGGAGATGTACACACACTGTATTTTTTGTATAAGGAACTGGTGAAACTGAACCCTCAGTTTGCTAAACACTTTAGAAACTCCATTACTGGGAGAAATTTGTTGAGAAACTATTCATTTTGGTAAAGGAAATCCTTCAGCATATGTTTACTCTATTTTCACTTGTTTCCTACATCATATTACTTGGAAGATACACTCAATTTTTTTTATAAGAAACCGCTTATAAGAAACGGTAGGCTCAATTTTTCGAAAGCTAAGAAACAACCCTACCTGAATTGAAAAAAGCTAAGAAACTTCTGTAATTTTCAGTGTTAATTTTCCTGTCGCACTCAAAATATTTTGACATTGTACAGTTATAGCAACTGTTTGGACATTATTTTGAGTGTGAATCATGTTATTTACTCGTTTTGAGATTTTACTAAGTAATTTGGAAGCCCTTTAGACAAGACAAAATTAACTCTAAACTTCCGGCAATAAAAATATAAGAAACACGGAAGAAACTTGTGGTAGCAAAATGGTCCAAAAATTTAATAAACTGCCTACCAGCCCCGGACCTTAGTTTCTTATAAAAAAAATGAGTGTACAGTACTTGAGTTACATCTAAAAAACATCGCAAAGGCTGTTGACAATGGCACAGCACACTTTTAAACATGGAGATTGTTATGGAACTTTAACCTTTAAACCTCAAATACTGAAAATTTCATAATTTTAAGAAACTTTTTGTGCTGGCCCAAGCTCTTAAAGACATTGAGTCATGTTAAGTAGACTGCATATACCCAAACTTCAAGAATCTGCTGACTCATGGTTCTCGATGACAATTCTGATTGGCTAACGTTCTTGTGAAATTAAACCGATCAGATGAGACGCATTATGCAACAGCAAGTCCTTTTAATTTGTTAGGGGTGATAATTGATCTTTATCACATGGGTCACATGATGCACAGCAAAGCAGCTCTATTTATCATGACTCAATGCCTTTAATTTTTTATTAAAAAGATATGTGCAAGCAGACAATATCAAATAACTTGTCGTGTAATCAACTGATCCAGGTCCGTTATAATATATTAAGCAAAAATCTTATGTATATAAGCAAGATATGATATCTTGATATACAATAAGATAAAATAAAAGGGCATTGCTAACATTCTCCAAGAGCATCGTTTCAGGAAGTATCCAAGAGTTTAAAGGATGTGATCTTGAACATTTCTTACAATGATCCAGGGGGGTACTTGACTTAAATTTGTACAGGGGTGTGCCCCCGAAAAATGTTTTTTACCCTGCTCCAGAATTTCTCGCTCCAAATGATAACTTATTCTAGCCTGCGTGCAGCCTCAACAATCCTAAAGGGATTGCTGAGGCTGAACGCAGGCTAAACCAATTCTAGATACAATTGGTGAAAAGTACACTCTAAAACATGAAAATTTGACAGAAAGACAACCCGATCTAACAAAATATCCCCTTTGACATGTTTTGACAAACTGCCGTCGAAAAATTGCCTTATTTTAGAAAAAATTGGTGAAAACGCTACCCTGAAAAACGGCACATCCCCGTCTGACAAATATACTAAGTACCCCCTGGGATGATGACGCCATAGGTCCCTTTTACAGTATTTCTCAAGTGCTGGGTCCACCTCAGGTTTTGCATATTGACATTAATTCTGTACTTACTGTACAATCCTGTACTTTTTAAACTTTTGGTTCTCCTGGTTCTTTAAAAAATTTTGAGATAAAATGCAAGTAAATCTGTAAACACTATCATTTTAGGCCAATGTCCATTGCTTTCTGCAGTCTGTTTGGTGGCTTCACTTCAACAATATCACCAAAAATCAACTATCAAAATCCACGTTTTTGTAAAGTCAGATTTGCCAATAGTTCCAGTGCTCAGCTCAGCTGTCGGTCTACCATTAACGATGTGTCGCACTGTGAGTGGGAACCAACCTTAAGGCGATAAGGAAAGCGACAAGGCTTTGTATGGAAATCCATCGCGCAAGTAATGATGGAGGATAGTGGATTAAACACTGAATAAAAGAATAACTTAAGGGAAGAAACGTTCGCGGGAAGAAACTTTCGAGACTTGGAAAAAATGTGAAACTTTTGGAATTGACTCTCCCAAATCGGCCAAAATGGAAACATTAGCGGGACTAAACTTGCTTGTTTGCAAAAATGATACTATGATAATTCGTTAGAGCAAAATTTCGCGAATTCTCCATTTCAGGAAATTTTGCGGAAAAACTTTCGCAAATTTCAAATTCTTGGAAATTTCCCGGAGTAAGCTTTCATGAATATCGGTCAAGACGCGAAAAACGCCAAAGTTTCTTCCCACAAAGTTTTATCCCTTAAACTAAATATCGATTTTTCTTGACGGAATTCTTTCGTCTATCGTAGGGATAAATGGAGGGTACAAGTTGTTTGCAGACGAGATGGAAAAAGCTGATCCTCATGCAGTCTACCCAACCAACATCTACCGACAATGTGATGGTTGCACGATCGCTGCCGGTGACTTCACAACCATCGAGAGTGTCATGAGTACAACGCTCACGACTACCATCAAGATCCGCAAGCGAGTGCTTGACCCAAGCAATGAAACGCTAGCTACAATCTACAAGCCCCTTGGAAGATGCGTCGCCATTGTAGATGACAAAGTTGCAGGCATCTATGGAGATGAGTTAGTTAGCTACTTTGGCTATCATAAAATTGATTTCAAACCGATGGTTTACAAAGGGAATGAAGTCGACAAAGAGATAGCAAATGTCGAGAAGATTTTGGTTGATTTGAAGAAGGAGGGTGTTTCGAGGAATGAGCCAGTACTTATCATTGGTGGTGGGGTCATTTCAGACATCGGAGGCTTTGCTTGTGGATTATATCACCGATCAACACCCTATGTCATGCTTTGCACATCCATTGTTTCCGGTATCGATGCTGGTCCTTCTCCTCGCACGTGTTGTGATGGATTTGGCTACAAAAATCTTTACGGTGCATATCACCCACCGATCGAGACAATCACTGACAGGTATTTTTTCAAGTCTCTCCACGAAGGATGGTTACGTCATGGAATTGCTGAAATCATCAAAATGGGTGTCGTGAAAGATTTAGAGCTTTTTAGGCTGCTTGAAAAGGCTGGACCAAGATTGATCCGTACGAAGTTTGGCACTGACATGGAATCCGACGACCCGGAGTTCGAGGCATCTTGTGATCTCATTGTGGGGCACGCTTTGGACTCGTACGTCAAATCAGAGTATGGTAACCTGTGGGAGACCCATCAGTGTCGTCCCCATGCCTTTGGTCATACCTGGTCGCCTGGTTATGAGTTGTCCGCAGGAATGCTTCATGGTCATGCCGTTGCAACTGGAATGGGGTTTGGTGCCTATTTGTCCTATGTTGAGGGCTGGATAACGAACGGTAAATACATCTTTTATTTTTAGCTTTGTGTACGACTTTTCATAGCCTGTCGAAAGTGGAAAATTTCTTTGGCGCACCCAGTACACTACTGAATCTCTGCAGAATTGGTGGCTCTCCCTAACCCCTTTTTCTGAAGGTTGAAAGCTCTATTTGTCATTGTGCAAGGATGAGTACAATTCCTGTCAAGTCGAGGAAAAGCTTATTTTGTACTAATGAGATATTCATGATAAATATTTGCTGATTTGTTGTAGCGTGAATTTGAACATTTATTTATCTATTTCAACAACGGAGTTTTTCTCTTGACATACCGGGCGTGGCAGGGCTGTGAAATAAAAAAGTACATGGCCAATATTCATAACAAAAAGTTAATCTAATGTTCAAAGGCTAATTTCAATGTGAAAATTTTGCTTGGTAAAAACACTCACCTTTTAGACCCAGAAATTAGACAAAATGGTGAATTGGGATTTGTCTGGGAACGGCAATTCCACATTCGATTCTGGCCAATCATGTACTTCCCATTGAAATATAAATTCAGTGAGATTGTCTGTTTCAGAAATAGAATTTAAATGCCAATTGCAAGTAAATAATGGACCAGAATCGAACGTTGAACTCTCGTTCCCATACAAGTAAATTTTTCACATCTAAGTTAGCCTTTGACTGAGACTGACATTTTAATTTTGAGTGTCGGCCACATCCTTTCTATTCCACAGCCAGCCAAACGTCTCAACTTTTTTTGACTCACCCGGTATTGGAGCAAGTTATTTAGAAATTTATATCGAAAGACGGTGAGATTTGCAATCTTTATTACCTATGTATTTGCACGAATGTCGCCTTACTAAACTGACTTGCTCGCACTTGTCACGGGCGCGCTAGAGTAGAAACGATCCACAGATGACTACCTACGAAGAATCGAAGAATAAGTGACTTACTGAAGATAGATGATTTAATTTCCAGCCAAAATCCCACTTTATACTCAGCAGTTTTTCCCGATTTTTCGGCTGCCAATTTTTTTGTTTGTCATCTTATTCTATTTCAAAAATTAGAATAAAAGTAGTGTCCAAATTTTCATAAAATAAGAGAAGTTAATCAATTTCGAAAACATTAAGATCTACATCCCGCATTAGAAGCAATTTCATGAAAGTACAGTAAGTCCCCGTATATAAGAAACGGACAAGCTGCAGCCTGTCAGCATAGAGAATATTTTCTCCTTCATAAGAAACCAGGCAGTCTGATTTTTTCCAGTTTCTTATAAATGATGCTAATTTGAAAAAATACTCAACTACAATACTGTCGTTTTTCTGTGTAGCTTTCAGAACTAAAACTTGTAGAATCTGCTCAATGTCTAGGGGATGTACAGTATTTCATATTTGCTTCATCCATTATCATTGAATGGGGCATCCTTGTTTGCTATGCAGCATGATCATTGAATTTAAAGATGGTTTTTTGACAAGAAATCATTACGTGATTGAAAGTTTCTTAATGGACATATAAGAAATCTGGAAGCCTCATTTGAAGATATTTTCTTGCATATAAGAAACCAGACAGGCTGATTTGAAAATCTGAGTTTCTTCTATGCGGGGACTTACTAATATACTTAGTCTTCTCACAGCCTTAGTACCTGACTGACACTTGCAAAAACGAGGCAATACATGAATCCCACCAATCCTATTGGTTAATCACACACTTCCTGCGGTTTTCCCGCAGCCTTGTATAATACGATACAGGGACGCGTTTTTGTCACCACAGCAACTGATTTAGGCCTGTGAGATTTACAATAAACTCAAGCGACATAACAGTAACAAAATGGGTTTGACTAAGTGATATGAGTCAAAATTAGAAGCTATCAGGTAATGAAACTCATACTAACCGGTTTTGTAGTTGTACAGGAAAATATAAAGTCCTTGGTCTTATTGCACAGACCTCGCAAGCTCGGTCTGTCTGCACTTTTAAGACATCGGGCTTTGTATTTTTTGTACAACACAAAACCGGTTAGTATGCTCATGTTAATTGATAAAAAAACGATCAAATGTTCTAAAGGCTGTGCTAGACAAGACAATAGGGAAACTCTTGCAAATGAATTAGGAATTAATAAGTGCATTGATTATGCTCAGTTGCAGGAGCAGTCGCTTGATAAACTCTTTTTTATATTGATTTGAATTTTTTTTAAACTACAAAATACATACATTTCTATGTACCAGCCACAGCGGGAAAGGACACTGGGTCATCTGGTCCCCGCTATGGCTGGTCTCCACTATGGTCTCCACTATAAACTCTTTGCGTTGATAAAAAGTAACTGTTTCTATCCCGGGGGGGGGGGGTTACTTGACCAGGTTTTGGTCGGGGACGTGCCATCGAAGTTTCAAAAACATACCCATTCCTTATACCAATTTTCCGAAAAAGTATACCCGACCTTATACCAATTTTGCGAAAAATTATACCCGACCTTATATCAATTTTCCGAAAAATTATAACAAAATCGTTCCTTAAACCAAAATCGCGAAAATCGATACCGTTCCTTATACCAAAATCGTGAAAATCGATACCGTTCCTTATACCAAAATCGCGAAAATCGATACTCTTCCCGATGGCACGTTCCCGTACCCAAAATATGTGAAGTAACCCCCCGGGGTTTCTATTTTACCAAATGACACCTTGAAATTCATTTTCTGCTTGAAAGAATGGCACATGTCATTGAGATCGATAAGTACTGTAAGGCTTACATAGAATCCTTATGGTTAAACTTAGGCCATTTTCATCTAGCAATGCTGATTTGATATCGTTTTTCTCCTTTCAGATGAGCTGAATCGAATCCTCGCCCTTATTTCGTCGATGGAGTTGGCACTGTGGCACCCTATCATGGAAGAAGTGGAAATGATTTGGACGTCGCAGGTGAAAATAGTGCAGAAGCGGGGTGGAAATTTGTGTGCTCCTATCCCAAAAGGTAGTATTGGCAAATGTGGTTATCTTAACGACTTATCACATGATGCACTGAGGCAAACCCTTGCTGATTACAAAACCATCTGTGAATCATACCCACGCAATGGTCTTGGGGTAGACATGCACTGCGCCGATGTAGGGTTGCAAGATCCTTCAGTTACAGCCAAGCATTACACGAGAGGCGAAATCAGGTTAAATTTAGAGGCCAAGCCAAAAACATCATATGCCCAGTGGATCGAAGAAGTCCAAACAACACGTAACAGCGAGTGGAAATTTAATGTGATGTTCGAAGAAGTGCCAGACACTCCATCGCCACCTAATTTTGATCAAGTGAACCTGTTCCATCCTGGTGTTGAGGAGTATGCTATGTCGATGACATCACTTGGATCAGCAAATATCAAAGCTATTGCCAAGGCAACATCAGATCAGTCAATGTTTGCACCTTGTATGGTAGGAACTTTGGAATCGCAGTTCTTGAAAACGCAAGTCTCCATTGCTAGAGCGAAGAAGATTTTAGATGTTGGAACATTCACAGGTAAATATGCCCACCAATATCTGTCAGACAATCAGGACATATTTTGTAACACAATAGCATCAGATCGTTTGGTGCACAAGGTGACAGTTTGCCCTACTTGCGGTGTCAACCAAAAGCAGCGGATGCTATCATGATTCAAATACTGTCCTGGTTTTGTGAGACTAGAAGTTTTCGTTTGATCGCTCGTTTTTGCCTACCCATCGCTTTGAACGAATGTTTTTGGACATGTCAACAACTTCGACAAAACTTCTTTAAAATGATGTATTTGGTACTAGATTATCAAAGCAGCTAACGATTCTGCTTTTTAGTAGCAGTGCTTTTCAGCCCCCCTTAATAACTTAGGGCTTAAATCTTTAACAAGGTAAATGGCTTTTTGCTGTAAATCTGCTATGAACATTTACTGACATTTACTGGTTATTTTCAAAATGGCGGCATTTATTAAATTTGAGGCAATGACGTCACCAAATTTCTAAGTCCTAAACCAGAAAAGCTACAGATTTCTACTTGCCACGATATTGTAGACCTACATGATTGTTGTATTGTAGTATTGGGAGAATGGAATCCCCCTGAATATGTTATAAGACTTCTTCATCCTCCCAAGAGGATATCACGTGCTAAGGTGTGCAGAAGTCATTGCTGTAAGGCCCGTATAAGGCAGAAATGTTAGGGAAATTTGTTCGTGATTTTGGGCACGTTTTAATGGTTTCTTGAATAGGCTTTCTCGAGAAAATCCCACACAATTTCAGAACGGAGTAGCCGATTTCAGTCGGGTAAATTTTAAAGTAGATCTGAACTTGTCTATCATTAAACCAGATATTTGCCGATATCATTGTCTTGATATCCAGGGAGCCGTGACCTTCCAAACGGGGATTCTTTTTTCTGACTCACCCGCTATAATTGTCAGTCTTCGAGATTTTGGAAAAACTGTTCACATTGCCGGTGACTTTTCCAAGATTTATGGCTGTTGTTTTCAACCGTATATATGGTTGGTTTTTCTGCTTTAAAAGGCACAACTCCCAAAAAATAAGTATTTATGTTCAAGTTACGCCCACCATCCCTGGGCCTTTTTAACGACTTCTATGAAATGTGCATGCATTCGGTTATTTTCTTCTAAAACAATGTTTCACAATATTTATTCTTTTAGTAAAACCTGCTTAAGCCTCAATTTTTAGGCCTGTTTTTAAGGTTCCTGGAAGGTATCTTCTGAAGAAAATCCCTCATAATTTCCAAACGGAGTGGCTGATTGCAGTCAAGTAAATTTTGAAATTCGTTCAAACAGGTCCACTATTGAATGGTTTACTGCCAATATTATTGCCTTGATATCTAGGAAGTAGTGGCCTTTTTTCTATTCATAATAAATTAAAACTAATTAACCTAAATACATTACTGTTGTAACGCTCTTGGTGTAAGAAGACACAAAGGTCATCTGGCCTACACCAAGAACGGTACTTACAATTTGTAAATACAACTTCAAGATATAAGAAAAAATACAGCAATACAAGGGACAAAGCAAAACAAGAAAGTAACACACAAATAGTGAAAAGGAAAGAAGGAGAGTGGCAGTTCCACACCAAACCATGCAATGGGCCTAGCCCTTTTATATCGTAGACTTCCATCATTTTTGTACCATCACACAGCAACTGGACAGTACAATGACGAGGGAAGTCAAGCACTTTGGGAAAATTTAGATGGTTTGTGCTGAACTGTTTGGACGATAGGAAGGAGAGCTGCTAGATCATCGCGTTATTTCAAATTGATTTTATGTTGATTCTGTGGGAATTATGTTTCTTTACTCACCTAGTACACAAATTTTTCGATTGCAGGCATGTCAGCTATGTCTATGGCGGAAGGTATTCCATACGCAGATGGCAAAGTCATTACCCTTGAAGTTGATGACAAATATGCTGATGTTGCAGAACGTTGCTTTCGTTCCTCAGATGTTAGTCACAAACTTGAGCTCATCCGTGGAAATGCAATTGATAGCATGAAAAAACTGTTGCAAGCTGGTGAGAAATTTGACATCATTTTCCTGGATGCCGATAAGGAAAATTACATTGCTTATTACGACCTTGCAATGTCAGGTATGCTAACAGAGAATGGGTTCATTATGGCGGATAATTCTCTATGTGCCCTTCTTTACGATGCTGATGATGAGCGAAGCCAAAAGTTACATGAGTTCAACCAACATGTTAAAAATGATCCCAGAGTGGAACAAACAGTGGTGACAATGAGAGAAGGTGTCTCCATCATCCTCCCTATCAAGAGACAATAGTTTTGGTATATCAAGGGCTTTTCAATTAAACAATTTATTACAATAGAATTTTTATTATAATGTGCTTTGATATTTCCTATCTTTCAAAAGGAAGAATAACTATTTTTCTCTGGCAGTAAATGAAATTTTTTTATTGGGACAAACTTCTTATTCGCAGTGAAATTTGATGTTCTTTATTTAATTTTTCTCTGGCAGTAAATGAAAATTTTTTATTGGGACAAACTTCTTATTCGCAGTGAAATTTGATGTCGTTTATTTAATCAATGCTTCGTCGTGTAGCCTGGAAGCTAGATTTAATCAGAACCTTTGTCATGAATCATACCTGGCGCGCCAGAAAAATTCAGGCGTTTGAAAAATCATAGTACAGCAAGGTCCCGCATTTAAGAAAAAACCTGAAAGAAACTTTTAGGCTACTGAAAAATAATTAGCCCCCCTACTTATAAGAAACTCTTGAGGTTCATACCCAAAATGACGTTTCTTGTTTTTTGATCAACTCTAAGTCCAGGTCTTATGGTCTGGGGAGTATTCCACTTAATTCAGGGCTCATAAGAAATTGCTACCAAGATATCCTAGATTTAACAGATTTTGTTTCAATTTTGATTGGTGATTCTTGACAGTCATTGATAAGTAACCCTTTTCTATTGTAACCTATTTTTCCAGGACTTTCCAGAAAAGAAATTAGAAACATGAGAAACTTTAAGCCAAACAAAATTAAACGTATGCTAGATATAAGAAACTCGTTAGGGTAAGGTGTGCAGAAAGGGTTTCTTAAATGCGGGGCCTTACTGTACGTAAAGTCTGTGTCAAATTAGATCATAATCATCATCATCAAATTACGCTATTACTTCAGTCCCTGACATTGCGAGCCTGATAAGTCTACTCCAAGTGTTTCTATTATTTGCTAGTTTCTTTAATTTGTTTGTGTCTTTTACATTCAGGCCTTGTCCTCCTAGATCTTTATCGATGAGGCCTAACCAAGTGAGTTTTGGTTTGCCTTTGGGTTTCTTCACAGGTCTTAGTGCTTCATATAGGGCTTGTTTGGCTGGTGTTTCCTCTGGCAGTCTGAGCAAATGTCCTAGCCAGCTTAATCTTCTCCTCTTAATTTCTTTGCTCCAATTTTCTACTTTTGTTATATCATAAAGATTCTGATTTGAGATGATTCTGGGCCATCTTATCTTTATTATTCGCCTTAGTTGTTTCCTTTGAAAAATATCTATCTGTTCCAATTAGATGTCACTTGCAAATGTCCGCGAATAACAACAATAGAAGAGTTTGTAAAGGAATTCTGCGTTACCGCAAATCTCAGGTGATATCTAATTTGAGACAGACTATAGAGTACTTGGTGGATTTGACTGAATTGAGTTTTGCTTGATGGCAGAAAGATTGATGTATTTAATCAGTGGTAAAGCTAGCAATCATGTTGGTCATGCTCAGCATGACTAACAATTTTTGTGATTTTCTCACATCTTTATGAGCTTGGAAAACGTAGGTAAATTCGAATTTACGAATATTCATTGGTTGCGAATTGGCCAAAAAAGGACCTGAGACGTAAAAGAACCAAATCGCAAGGAATCTCTCAAACAGGAGGTACTCAAGTGCATTTGATCTCGCTTGGGAAATATAGGATATGATTTTTTTAGCGATTACTAAAGTAACAAATAAAAAGTCGGGCTTCGACTTCGGCTGTCATTTCGACAGACAGGCTTTGGCCGTGCAGCAGTCACTCAAATGGCACACATGTTTTTTGGGACACCCTGTAGAATATGATGAAATCAAATATGATGAATTCAAATTCGCTGATGATGAACCTAGTTGGTTCGAAACGTTCGAATAAACATGTTTACGTCTTTTAATTAATTAAAACTTTATACTTGGAATGTCACCTGGATTTGTCAAATTTAACATGGAATGTCTAATATTATAAAAATTAAGACCTATACAATGATTGTCGTCGCTTGCTTCATCCTCCGTTTCATAATATGATGTAACGTCGTGAGATATCATCATAGCAGAAGTTACAGTTTGTTTTGAGTTCTACTTTGGATTCTCGTTTCCAGCGAAATGGGATCGCTACCGGGACCTGTGTGATGTGCTTCGTGAAAATGAAGGGAACCCTTCTCCGGGGGGGGGGGGGGTTCTTGTGGATGGACGGGGGTTCTGTGTTTTTTGGTGGAATTTTGGCGGTGCCCATTTTAACCATTTTTGCTTGGCTGTATCAAAAAGAGGACGTTTATTGAACGATTGTTCTGTGTTTTGGTGGGTGGTGCAATATTGGCAGAATTTGGAAAAGCAAAAGTAAAGGAGCTGTTAGCTTGGTGCTCGATTTCTGACATTATTGGAGCGAATTATATCTGGAGGCACAGGGTGAAAAAGAATCACTGATTTCTTTTCATTTCATCTTACGTTTTGGTCTGCTGTTGATTAACCTGGCTTTTTTTGAGCCCATGTCAAGTATCATTCTGTTTCATCTTTCAGGGGTGGATCCAGGAAATATTCCAACTGCTGCAAATGTGAGGTTATTCGAAATACCGCTTCAGCCAACAGTAACTCATAGGTTGTACAAGGTGAATAATAAAAAAGAATTCCAATTTAAAAGGCCACTGCTCCCTGAACATCAAAGCAATAATATTGATAACTATCTTCTTTCATTGTCAATATGTTCAACTAGGTTCAGTAATTTACCCGGTTTTAATCGGCCATTCCTTCCCGTCGATATGGGGGATTTTCTGCAGAAAGGCCCCTTCCAAGAACCTGCAACAACGAGTGAAAACAATGAGCAATTTTTCTTCCTTAAAATGATGACACGCAAATGCATTCATGTATTTTGTCCTCTTGGGAGAATGGAATCCCCCTGACCCCTGAGTAGGCTTTTGATACAATTACCACAGGGTGAAGATTCGTTCATTCTCCCAAGAGGATAGCACGTGCTAACGCGTGCAACAAAGGCAGATTTTGTAAGACAATAGCATGAGTTGCTTTTGATTGACACTGCAATTCAAAGCGATTAACGATCGCAGACAAAGGAAATTCTCTCAACCAATAATTCAAAACAAACAAAGCCGCAAAAGTTGCTCTGAAACCCAAGTAGCTAGCGCGCTCGTTGTGCATTCCAGAAATTGTTTTTACGAGCAAACGTGTGCATAGATCGAAAGAAAAAGACTATATCTTCACATCTGCCACGGGCATTTAATCTATTTGGTTCAAAAGCCAATTGGGAGGCGATTCAATTCTCTTATAATTTTGGGTGTAATTAAAGCATTTACTGCTCAGCTTCTGAACCAAAGAAATAACATTCCCGTGGTAGATGTGTAGATATGTTCTTCTTCTTTCGATACATGCTCATGTTTGCTCTTAAAAACAATTTCTGGAATGCACAACGACCGCGCTAGCAACCTGGGTTTCAGAGGAACGTTTGCGGCTTTGTTTGTTTTGAATTACTGGTTGAGAGAATTTCCTTTGTCTGCAATCGCTAATCGCTTTGAATTCAGGTGTTAACAATAGCAACTCATTTTTTTCATATTCATTATTTAACGTTGGTTTACAATAGTATTAATTAATACTAATTAAGATCAACCTACATAAATACTTAAAATCTAAAAAAGAAAACAACTGGTACCACATCCTGTCTTGTTAACGGCATATTCTGCAGGTGCAATGTTCTCCGGCCCAATTTTTTATCTTATTTTAAAACGTGTGAGTGTCGGTTCTTGTTTTATACTGTCATCAAGGGTATTCCAAAGACAATTTCGCGGAAAGATAAAGATTCTACTCCATTACTCCATAAGATTTTGTCTTTGCCTTTGGGAGTATGCAAAGATTTTTTTCCTTAGGTCATAGGCCACATATTTCTTCTGATGAAATTTCCTGGACTTGCTCCAAGTCTCGCTTTTGATCAAGTGTCCTCCCCTCTTTCCTCCTTTCCCCCCCCCGTATTTATTGATCAAGAGCGAGACTTGGAGCAAGTCCAGAAATTCCCATACAATCGATGGATTCATATTGACATGTATATTTAAATCATCAATTTTTGCAAATTTTTTACGTAGATGGTGAAGCTGTTACTGCGAGCGAGTAACGACTGAAACGAAAATTCGTAGTCATTGTGGAGGATCTTTAATGCACGTGTATGCACGCGATCTATTTTGTTTGTTTGCACCTTTATTGCAGAATAGCCATATCAAAGGGCAATAATTGAAATTCGACAGAATCACCACATTGCAAATTGATAATGCTTACTTTCTGGAAATGTACATATTTAGCCCCCGGGGGGGGGTACTTGACCAGGTTTTGGTCGGGGACGTGCCATCGAAGCTTCAAAAACATACCCGTTCCTTATACCAATTTTGCGAAAAGTATACCCGACGTTATACCAATTTTGCGAAAAAGTATACCCGACCTTATACCAATTTTCCGAAAAAGTATACCAAAATCGTTCCTTAAACCAAAATCGCGAAAATCGATACCGTTCCTTATACCAAAATCGTGAAAATCGACACCGTTCCTTATACCAAAATCGCGAAAATCGATACCCTTCCCGATGGCACGTCCCCGTACCCAAAATATGTGAAGTGCCCCCCCCCGGGATTTAGCCTAGAAAAAGCACAGGTCTTTTTGTTGACTTTTTGGCACAAAGTTTGCACATGCTTGTCAAACTTTAGTTTGTGGTCAGTTTCAATCCCAAGAAGCTTACGTGCTCTTTTGCTAGTATTTTACTGCGTTCATGCTATTGTCTTACACAATCTGTCCTTGTTAACGCGTGCAGAAGTCATTGCTGCAAGGCCCGTGTAAGGCTGAAATGGTAGGGACATTTGTTCGTGATTTTGGGCACATTTTGAAAGTTTCTTGAAGAGGCTTTCTCGAGAAAATCCCTGATAATTTCCGAACGGAGAAGCCGATTTCAGTAAATTCTAAAATGAATTTGAACATATTTACCATTAAACCATATATTTGCCGATATGATCGTCTTGATATCCAGGGAGCTGTGACCTTTCAAAGTATCGCTCATCTCATGAAATGGTAAGCTGCGCTAGAGTTGACGGTGCTGCTTAGCGCAATGCAGCACCCTCTAGGCGAGAACCTCCGTTGCTCGACGGCACAGCGAGGCTGAGACGGTCGCAGAAGTCACTCGTTGCATACCACAGGCCGCTTGATATGATATGATATAATTTTTTTATACACGAAACTACCCTTCAGCTTAAATACAATAAAAAATTGGTTATTAACAAAAGATCAAATTAAAAAAAATAAAATAAAATACCTAAGATGCTGTTCTTCCAGGGGGTCGTGTTTTAAACTGATATTTTCAGTCAGCTTTTCAAATACTCCTTTAGTTCTTTTTTAAAGCGACTAATGGTCGGGAGTTCTCTAATATCAGCTGGGATATTGTTCCAAACTTTCATAGCAGAATAGTAATAACTCTTTTTCGCATATTCTGTATTTAGTCTAGGAATTTGTAGATCTCTACAGTACCTTGTTGCATAGTTTGACTGCGACGATCTTTGCTGAAATTCAGGAGAGCATCTCACCGCGCCCTTCTGCCGTTTTTTGGGTTGCACCCAAACTCCGCCAAAGGTGATGTGGCATCGCCTGGTAGTTGAGCTGCCAGAACTGGAGTCATGTTGACTAACAGAACCGCCTGTGGGGCTCTACTCCTACCCGTAACCCCGGTGGGGACCCGGAAAGGTACTAATCCCTCCGGGCCAGAGGGAACCTTTCAAACGGGGACCCTTTTTAGTGCCTTTTTATTGACTCAACCAGTAGTTATAGCGACTTATCAGTCCAGGCGCGAGAGCGAATGTATGATGAATGCAGCAAGTTTAACTTCGACTTTATGTGATTCCTCTACCTCCGATCTGTTGCAGGGAACTGCGCTAAAAATGAATGTTTGTGTTGCACCGAGTCTCCCAAAATGATGTATGGATCGATGTTTGCCAAAGTGTGCCAGCACGAGTTGTTCTCCGATTTGAATCAAACAGAAGTCATTTTGTAGCAAAAAGCCTAATTTAAATGTAGACATTTATCAGTGGTCATGCTACTCTAGAGTTATGGATAATTTTGCTGGGGACTTATTTTGAACACGCACAAAAGAGAACTAGACATTTCTATGGCTGATTTAATTCGTAAGAAGGTAATTGATGCAATAGTCATCTTATTCAAGCTGAAAACAGGCCGAAATTTGTAGCATTTCTCAAGACTTTTCCAAAAATAACTTCAAGTACCGGGTGTCCCAAAAAAAGTATACAGATTTGGTTGACTCCAGCGATGTGAATTTAGCTTTAATCAATAGCTTATTACTCTCAAGATATTGGTGCTTCGAGAGCAGAAATATCAACCATGAAAGCTCAAATTTTCGTCCACCTGCAAACCAGAGCTTTGGCCTTTTGGCCTAAGCAGGTTCCTGAAGCACATCGAAATTAAGAACTGAAGTCAAGAAAAATTAAGGAACTGCCTAATGGGTGACTTCTGGAAAACAAAATAACACAAGATCTAATATTGTTCAAATTTTATCAAGACTATCGTTGATAATTTGCTTAGGCCAAAAGACTAAAACTCTGGTTTGCAGGAAGAGGCAAAATCAGGCTTTCAAAGTTGATATTTCTGTTCTCAAAGCACCAATACCAATGAATGAGGTACCTTTGATCAAGGTAACTATCGAGTAACATTTTTAGAGTAATTAGACATTGATTGAAGCTAAATTCACATCGCTGGAGTCAGCCAAATCCGTATACATTTTTTGGGACACCCGGTACAATTGTCCAGAAATCTAGAACGATATGGCCGGCTTTGGTTAAATAAATTTCTGCATCTAAAGCTAGCCTTTCTGCATCAAAATGATACACGTATTTTTTATGAGAATCTAAGAATTAGGGCTCTGTGCCCTCTTGAACATTTCAAAACAAGGTGTTTTGAAGCCTTTCCAATGTTTAGACATTACTCTAGTACTTTTCGAGTAATATGCTACAGAAAACAAATGAGTTTAAAGAGAAACATGCTGGGGTTTATTAATTTTCTGGCGATCTTAGAGTCTGAGTTTCTTATGAGCGGTTTCTTATAAAAAATACATGTAGCTAATCTGTTCAAATTGGTGCATAATTCACGATTATACGATTCTGCAAATGCCGATGCATCATTTTGGGGGCATCTGGTATGATAAATAGTGCCATGTTTTGCTTTGTTGGTCAGCTCATTTTGTATCAATAACGGTATTTACATCTAGTTTACTGTAAACAAGGGTACGAGGCAAGCTAGTTCAAATCGACAAATTCGTCTACACTCTTTTTTTTTTATAAGAATACTATAAATTTTTTCCAGCCTCAATATTCTTAAGAAATTTTTCGTTTTGAGCCTTAACATATTCTTAAAGTATTCTTATTTTTTCAAATCTGATATGGTTTTAGGCGAACATAGTTCAAATAATTGTCATATCATTGAAGAAATGGTCGAACGAAAGAAAAACTTCAGCAATTGTAACAATAAGAAAGTTATGAACATCGCAAAACAGGCAACTGCTGGAAAATGAGACACAAATATGCGAGCTGAGGCTGAGCAATATTCTTATAATATTCTTAAAATTTGGATGATTCTGAGCCTGAATATTCTTATAGACAATATTCTTATAAAAAAAAAGAGTGTATTGTCTTTTATTGTATCGCTGTGCTGAACATACCGAAACCATATGACTATACCGAAACTAAGTAATGTATTGAATCAAAAGGGAAATTTAGGAGTCCTTATTAAATGTACAAAAATGTGGAAAAGGGTCTTTGGCAACCAATGGTACCTCATCTCAAGATCTTTTGAAATTAGTCAAGTTTCCCGTGTTCCAGTACAGAGAAGATCAGGACTTTGCAGGCTTGCAATCGGGTAAGTAAAAAGACTTCACCGTTTTGATGATTGTAGAAAGTGGTCTGATTGGCAGATTTTCTGTATTCTTGCATTAGGCCATGGAAAAAGAGTGTCGAGTGTTTTACCTAAACAGTTACATCGAGCGTTTCATCTTTCTAATTCAGGTGGAGAAGAAGTTACGTGTAGTTTCAGAGTCATAGCGCTGGATTGCAGAGGTAGAGACTAAATCGAGTCCGCGAACTTTAACATGACGCTCAAGTGGTGGGGCTCGAACCAGGCTTGAACCCTGCCCACTTGGATTACACCACTATGCCACACAGCCGTCTGACGCTGAATATCAACGGTCTAAGACTAAAATACACAAGAATTGTACCAACTGATGCCTTTAGCTTCTGAAGATATAAGATTCCTGTGACAGATATTTAGGTCTGCACCCTTTCTTCGATTCATTCTCTAGTCATCTTAAAATAAACCTTTTAGTAATCAGTATGAGTGAGTTGGCCATCCAGGTTTCGTCTCGTCTTTTGTTGTTTAGGGCTTGGGGTACTCAGGCATATTTAGGATAGGGGTGCCCAGGCCGGGGTACAACGCATCAACCCAAAAATATAATTTCTTAGCATGAAAATAGACAAAATAAACCCCAAAAAATACTGGCTCAACATACCCAAACGTTATGAAGTCAGTATCTTAGAACTGTAGAAAAGTGTCCTAACTGATTAAATTTCTCCTTATTGTATTTGTGAAGTTTTTTGATATAGTATTGTTACTTGATTTTAATTCGTTTTGTAAATTATCTTTTTCCAATCTTTTAGTCTTTCCCATTTTTGAGACACAAAAAAGTAAGCCAGAATTTCTGAAACCCAAAAAAGTAACTGTACAAATCATTGACCCAAAAAGTAACCTGAGCACTACCCTAAATATACCAGAGTACCCCCTGGGGTCCTCGGCAAAGGGAGATATCTGGACCAAGCAGCCAATGGGATGCTCCATTATGCTTGAAAAATTGTTACCAATAATTCCACAACTTTTCAAAAAAAGTACACCTCTAAAAATGGCATTTCAAAGCATTCAGCTGCCTGACTTTGAATGAAATCATGATTGTTTTGATGAACGCAAGGTAAATGAGCTTGGTAAATGAGTGTGAAAATATTATAAACTTTGCCTTTTCGAGGCATAAATATCAGGTTGCGTCGCTAGACGTGTTGAAATTTCTATAAGTGGGCATAGGGTGTCGAGAGAGTCCCCGAAAATTGATTGGCTAAGCCAATTTGTCATTTCAAACCACGTGTCATTACCGTTTCCGCTTTGAGATTGTTTGGATAATTTACCGTAAACATCATCTCTTACGACGACCAGAATGGCAAAACAAACCCAACAAACCCCGAGCCCGTTGCGCCCGTTGCAACCGTCCCCAGGGACAAATCTATGGAGCGTCGTTTGCGTCTTTATTACAAACTGACATTTTCTTATCTTAAACCCTAAATTTCTTTCATATAAGAAATATTTTCAATACTAACTGCTTTTTTCAGTATGGCCTTCACATTATTTCGTATGCCAACTTTCATTTCAAATGGTGTTTTGCATTCAGTATGGCATTTGGCGCAATACATCAGGACAATCCAAACTTCTGTATGGCCTTTCTATTTCGTATGGCTTATTGCGCAATACGTCATAAAAACCTTAACTTTAGTATGGCCTATTGCACAATACATTAAAAATCATCATTCTCTACGACCTGTTCATTTCGTATGGTCTATTGCGCAATACGTCATATAAAATATAACTTTAGTATGGCCTATTGCGCAATAGCCAGACTTATTACGATGAGTCCTAGTAAACGGACTAAAGGTAGCAAGTCTACGCAATAGACCATACACGTTTTGGCTGGAAAACTCAACCACGCTGCTGGCCTAGATTGATTCATCGTTTCCAGCTTCACCCCCTTCTCCTCCTTGCCGGATGAATCATCGAAGTGCTGCGAGAGAAAGACTGGAGAGAGCAAGGAACAATCCAGACGAAGCAGTTAATAATTTTATACAAGCAACGAACGCAATTTTGAACAACTTTCGAGAGGAAATTGGTATGATCTGGATTTTACTAATAACATTTCACGCCGTTTGGATGACGTCCAAAATGGCCTACGACTCATTTGATTTATTTATTATGTTTAAAGAATAAAAACATTATGGAGGGGCGTGGTTGAATTTTCCA
Source organism: Aurelia coerulea (assembly GCA_039566865.1). NCBI lineage: Eukaryota > Metazoa > Cnidaria > Scyphozoa > Semaeostomeae > Ulmaridae > Aurelia > Aurelia coerulea. The sequence goes on along the minus strand of CM076943.1, from coordinate 7,745,199 downwards.
GCCAAAACGTATATGGTCTATTGCGTAGACTTGCTACCTTTAGTCCGTTTACTAGGACTCATCGTAATAAGTCTGGCTATTGCGCAATAGGCCATACTAAAGTTATATTTTATATGACGTATTGCGCAATAGACCATACGAAATGAACAGGTCGTAGAGAATGATGATATTTAATGTATTGTGCAATAGGCCATACTAGAGTTACGGTTTTTATGACGTATTGCGCAATATGCCATACGAAATAGATAGGCCATACAGAAGTTTGGATTGTCACGATGTATTTCGCCAAATGCCATACTGAATGCAAAACACCATTTGAAATGAAAGTTGGCATACGAAATAATGTGAAGGCCATACTGAAAAGAGCAGTTAGTATTGAAAATATTTCTTATATGAAAGAAATTTAGGGTTTAAGATAAGAAAATGTTAGTTTGTAATAAAGACGCAAACGACGCTCCATACAAATCACTTCTGGAGATTTTGCTATTTTAATTGAAAATCTCTTTTGTTCGAGGAAGATCAAATAAAGAAAAGGAACTATATTTCAAAGAAGATTAGAAATCATATACAAGCCTCTTGAGATGTACATCATGACATCAATGGTATGGAAGGGATTTTCAATGAAAATGTATTGTATCATCTCAAGAGAGGGTGACCCGGGGTGACCATCTTGTGTGCTGTGCCATCCTTAAAGGCACACTGTTAGCTGTGATTGGATTGGCTAGTTGTGATGCTGAAATCACTAACAAAAGACCTGTCCTCTAAATAATTACCAAGCTTTTACTCTCTTGGATCATATTTTGTTTCGAGAATAAAAGGAGTCAGATCGTTATCACCTTCACGAATTTCAGTGTACAGCGAAATTACTGAAGCCTGTCTAATGTTATTCTTTTATATTGTCTTATTCATCCAATCAGCGCCACGACAGTGTACCTTTAACAGCACTTTATTATAAAGAGTTTCTTACAACAAATACGTTGATCATCAACAGTGCTATTTAAGTCGTTATTGTTCAATGTTGCATTCTTTCAGATAATTTCCTGTGAATTCTCGAGGGGCATTTCACTACCAAAAAATCTCGTACACCTAAGGCAAAAATTCCTTTGTTTTCAAGGAAAATCCGTAAAAATCCGTAAAAATCCGTAAAAATCCTTTTGTTCTGAAAAAATCTCGTACGCTTTTTCGAAGGAGTGAAATGCCCCTCGTGAATTCTAGTTAAAAATTGATACTTTTTTCACTTCTCTCCACACCCTTATCAGCAAGAATTGCAGTATGACATCAAGCATATTCCTTGTTATTTAATAAGCTCCCCTCAGAAACAAAAGATTCATTTTGCAGATTTGCAATCTGCGCCTGGGCCTCCTAGGGGTGGAGGGGGGGGGGGGGGGGGTTATTTGAGGACTTACGGTATTTGGTATTGGGAAGTCTGCGGAGGAGCTGAAATGTGATCTGACTCGTATGACTCGTGGATGTTAGTTAGGTTTAGGCATGTATCACATTTCGAACGAACGGACATTTGGTGGACAAGCAGCTTATTGGTAGGCTCGCTTTGTAAATACCTTTGATTAAATAACAAACTATGGCTACTAAACGTGACCCACCAACACTCAACATAGAAATCGTGAAACCTGATATTACACACACTAAGACGGATGATCTGGATTGGAACAGCTCTGCCAAATTCACCGTCAACTATCTCGGTAATTCAGTGGTGGACAGGAGGTACACAGCGGCCATTATACAATGGGTTGTGCGGGAGATTTCTCAGCAAAATAGGCCAAAACCAGCCGACTTGTTAGTCAAAAGTCATGGTTTGATCATCACAGAGAAGCAAGACGAATTATCCTCACCACACAACCACGACTTTGATGATATTCTCAAGATATTAAGGCTGAAGAATCACGCTAAATTGTTAGCGTTTGTAACTGTTGGGAAAACTGAAAGTGAACCGTGCTGTTGTCATGTATTTTGCTGCGAAACTGAAGAAGCGGTATGTATGTTTTGGTTATGTCATTGGTATCAAATTTCTGTTTATCTGTTGTTTGAAATATTCTTCTTTGAATTGGCAGCATAATGGATATATCTTTTTTGATAATTTTCATAAATTCAAGGCTTTCAAGAAGAAGCGTTACACCACGTGAAAGGTTTGCTTGTTTTGACTTTATTTACCAGCTTACAGCCCGGTTGGATGCCAAGATTTATTTGAAGTTTAATGTTTGCCATAGTTCGGTACTCGAGATCTAAACAGCTTTTGGAATCATGCAAGGAATACAGAAAATGTTCATAAATCGAACGCTCTTTTGCACAAGCAAAAAAGATATGAAACGCTACTAGACCTATAGGCCTTATAATAATACTCCAGTAATGTCGAGTAATACTGTTATATCTCGTCGTATTTTATACATTGCATTATACACTATCATGATGGTTTACTTGATATCTCACTCACAAGCAACTATATGCAGATACTGTGTCGAAAGTAGCAATGTGTCACGTCGTACTGCACGAAAATAGCCAAGGCAGGCTTGAAATAACCAATTATTTGCATGTACTTCAAAAGTATCTGTCTTCTGTCTTGGGCATTCCCGTTTGTTGTCGTAGACCCCACTTTTTATCCCCATATTCCCCCATAATCTTATCAACTGCAGTCATTCAGGCCCGTAGTAAATTGATACAAACACTATATACTATGATACAAAAAAAATGAGTTTCATCACTCTTGTCTTGAGATTTATTAATCCGAAGCGTTACTGCATCCCGCTTATTTCGCTGTGACCAAAATAGCCATCGCGGTTTGGCTCCATCAGGTGCTAAAGTGAACGCTAAAAAGTCAACATTATTTAGCTTGTTTGCTCAGAAACGCAAAACGTTGCAGTTTTCCTAATCCTGAATAAACTACATTGCCATATTTCTGAGAAATCTCTCATTTAGTTTTATTTTCCAAAAAGACAGGCCGATAGACGATGTGATTTTACTCAAAAAGATTTTACTCAAAAATGGTCGTTCATTTCGGAAATTGGGGTTTTCCCTACCTCTATGGTCTATTTTAGGCACGTGCGGTTGTTGTTCCAGTGGTAACGGTTCATTGGCAATCCTAATCTCAACCTCTTTGTTAGAAGATCAGATTTCTGCAGCAAAATGCCGTAATTCGAAGCCTTATCTATACCACTATTGTTGTTTCGCGAATCTTTTCAAACTGTCTGAATAGAACTCTTGCGAAATGCAGAGAGGTCACGCTAAATGGACCTAGCCTCAAGGAAGGAAAGTTTGAGCGAATTTCTCATGATTCCTCTGCTTGCTTTGTGGAATTTGGAAGGTGAGAAACGTTAGTTTGTTGTTTGTAGCTTACAATTTCTTTGTGCAAAGAGAGAACACTTCAAACAAACAAATGGACATAAAGAATGCAACCGAGATCACGAAAGCTATCTCAGTTTGCTGACTGGCAGATGCTCAAATCGGATGGTTTTGTGCACTCTGTCTATTTAGTTCAATGGTTTATACATACATACATTGTTTTGTTTTTGAGAATTTGAAAGTTTATCAAAATTCCTGATCAATGAGAGCATGTAAAGGCTGAACAATGATATTACAACTTCTTAAAGAGAACGCAAATTTTTGTGCAATAAAGATGTTCCTCAGGTTCAGAACAGAATAACCGTAGTGTGGGGAACAAGAGATCAAGTTGGTGAAATCTGAGATATAATATTTTAAGGGATCAAACTGATGGAATGCTTAATCATCTTTTAAGGGATAGGGAAAAACAGGAATTACTGTTGGTGCAAGATTTTTGGGAAGTTCATAATAGGTTTCTTCCCCCAAAATCCTTGAAAATGGGCATGGAAATTGCCCAAAAATCCTTAAACATGGGTCTTCCCTCAGAAGTTAAAAACTAAAACCAAAGAAAAGAAGGCAATAAAAGTTTGGAAACAATTTGGGACTTGAAAGTGGATTACAGCAGCTAATGATCAGATGCATGACTTGTCACTCAAAATTCTTGCACAATCTTGGTTTTATCCATTCAAGACCCTTCATTTTTCATCTTGCAAAAAATTATATGATTCTTTCCCCATTTTCCTTACAATTTCAGTTTTATGAATTTGTTTGATCAATATTTTTCAATCGATTCGGGTTCTTTCCAAATGAATATTTTTCATTGAATTGCTGTAGCTTGGGAAGTCGGCCACCAAGATATTAACAAAAAATTTTCAAAATAGCTCAATATTTTTTGGAGGTGTTGTGGCATAGTTGTGTAATCCATTGACTTTGCAGCCAGCCCGGGGCGTACATGACTTGTGGATGGATGGGGGTCTGCCACCCAGTTTTCAGAAAGCTACCCTCTTCAAATTACTGAAACTTGCTTTTGATACCCACTTTTATGATGAATTTTGGCAGAAAACTGCCTTTTTTAACCAATTTTTGCGAATTTCAGCAAAACCCCACCCATGTTTATGGAAAATCTGCCAAAAAAGGACCCTTGTTTAGAGAATTTTGGGCCCAAAAATCCACCCATATGGGCGGCACATACCCGTACCCTGAACATGTTATGTACCCCCCCCTGGGGCAGCCAGAACAGTCAAATGGATATGGGGCTTGAGCTCCACCAACATCTCTGGAGCGTCGCAAGGAAGGGATCTATGCATTTGGGGCTAAAAACTGGAACCTTACCTTCACATTCGCCATCAGGATCTTGACTAATGAAATTCATTAATCGTCAAATTCTGGATCTGTAAGATTTATTGCGGTTGGCAATACACATTGGGTTTTTTAGCACAGGTGCAAAGTTTACACATGTCTTTTTATGAAATCAATATGTTTGTCTAAGATTGAACCCTCTTGCTTAAGAAATTAAAGTTGACAAAAAAGTTATTGGTTGCAAGTTTTCATATACAGGGTGTCCCAAAAAAATTGTGCCCCGTTTGTCTGAAGATTGTGACAAAACGGCAAAAGATTCTCGCCAAACTTTTGCATGGTGGTGCTCTTCAGATGTTCAATTAAAGTTTGCCACCATCCCCGTAAAAATCCGTTGATAAATGATGGAGCTATGACCTTCAGAAGACCAAATTTGCCTGATGACTGAAACCAGCGGTCGGTCATTTGTCTTACTATTTTGCAGTGATAAGTATCTTCACGTGAAGTAAGAAATAATTTCTGTGAGGTCAGAAATAGTGGAACTCTCCGAGGATTATCGGAATTTTCACGAGAGCTATGACATTGGAGGCTGCTGTTTCATTTTCAATCCATGAAGCTATTTATCGCTGCAAAATAGTTTCAATGATCGGGCAAATTTGGTCTCCTGAAGGTCATACAGTAGCTCCATCATTTTTCAACGGATTTTCATGGGGATGGTGGCAAACTTTAATTGAACATCTGAAGAGCATCACCATGCAAAATTTTGGCGAGAATCTTTTGCCGTTTTGTCACAATCTTCAGACAAACGGGGCACAATTTTTTTGGGACACCCTGTACAGCAGAATACACTTGAAAGTATACACAGTAGCTTTTCTGTTTTGTTGCCTCAACCAAAGGCGGAGCCAGATAAAAAATTTTAAGTAGATAAAAGTCCACAATTTTCTGACCAGGGATGTAAAAAGCTTATACCCAGAGATTTCATCACTTTTTTTAATTACGATTTTAGCCAGATTTTAGAAAGTATTTACCCCCTCATACACCCCCTGGCTCCGCCAATGGCTTCAACTTCAGACTCGTCCCTAGCAGTTTTAGATTTTGCACAATGATAAAAAACTGTCATTGCTGACCATCCAGAAAGTTGAAAGGGTTTTGATAAAGTGTGATTCATTTGTCAGTCTTTGCTATATGTGAGTTTATGACTGCCCAAAGAATGTACTGGGTGAGCCAGAAAAAGTTCCCACTTTTGAAAATTCATAGCACCACAAGTAATTAATGGATTTGAATGATTCTAGTTAAAAGCCAAAAGATCAAAGAATTTTTTTGATTTTCTCATTGTCTTACAAGCACTGCAAATATCAGTAACTTTACACAAATTTCATGTTTTCAAAATGACTGAAAAAGGGCCTGAAACACTTGATCAAATGTTAGGACTCTCCTCACACAGAACAATATACACGGGCATTTCACCTCTCTCAAGAGTAATAAGACATAGATTCTCAAACAGATACTAGAGATTTTCAATCCCATGGCAATAAATGTGCAGACGATATCTCTCACCCATGAGAAATTGCTTTTTCTATATTGTTCTGAGCGAGGAGTCTTTTATTCTGAGCGAGGAGTCTTTTATCATTTGATAAAGTATTTTAGGCCTTTCAGTCATTTTGCAACCACACAGCTTTTCAAAATTTGAATTTACCAACTTTTCCAATGCTTGTAACAAGGTGAGAAAAATCACAAAAATACTTCGATCTTTTGGCTGTCAAGCAAATATTGATTCATTCCAATCCATCTAGTACTCGTGATGCTATGAATTTTCAAAAGTGGGAACTTTTTGTGGTTTACCTGGTCCTTTAAGATGATGGATATACTGTAGTTCTGTTATCCAACATGTTCTTTTAATGCATATTTTCTTCAACAGAAAGTAACAGTATTGCATGAATTGAAATCAAGAATTGTTGCATGCCAATCAGAAGCTGCAAAAGAAATCTCCCCACCTAGAAAATTAACTGCACCAGCTGCTGTCAAAATGTCTCACAGAAGAAACTTATCATATGGTGGGTCTGTGCCACAAGCCCAAGAAGACCCTATTCATAGATTCTCAGTATTTTATGTTGGCAAAGTAACAATTTCAGAGGCCAAAGCACCTCCAAAATTTGTTGATGAGATGTTGAGAAGAATCAAGCTACTTGAAGTTGATAGCCAAAGACAGAAGAAAAATGGAAGCCACGAGAAGAGCCCAGCTAAAGTAACAGGGAATAGTAAACATGCTTCAAGTGGTAAAATCATTGACTTTGGTGAGTTCGCTTATAATTAGCATGAGAAGCTGAGCTTTGTACTGTATATTGTGATGTTTTCAGCAGATTATACTGTACCAAATGGAATACTGTACCGCTATATATATATATAGCACCAATGGAATTTTCCTCCTTTCTAAACATTTGCTTTGGTTTTCCACAGATATTTCATAAATTGACCTTTGTTCTGCCAAGTTTGGACCATCCCATCCCATCCCATCCATCCATCCATCCATCCATCCATCCATCCATCCATCCATCCATCCATCCATCCATCCATCCATCCATCCATCCAGGGCCCCTTCCATTCCATTCCAAGTTTGGACCATTTCTGTTTTACTGATTTATCAGTCCATCAGTTAGTTGATCAATCAAGCAATCAATCAATCAATCAATCAATCTAGCAATCTATTTATGAATCAATAATTTAAAGCAACATTTACAATAATACCATGTCAATTTATGTTACAACGCACCAAAATAAGCAAGGAGTACAAAACTATGAATTATACAAAGGAATAGGATACAACATGATTGTTGCAACAAAGTTGCATTATATTTTGAATTTAATTAAAAAATTGCAATGTTCTGGTGTTTGTGAGCCTCAATTTGGTTCAAAATGAGTCTTTTCATTGCATATCTGATGCTGGGGTTAAAGCAAATTGTTTGTAAACAACCTACAGTATTGTGATCACATACAGTAATCATGAAACGTTGATGGCAGTGGTAGGAAAGCCTTTCTTAACCTGTCTCTTGTTTTGCAGCATGGCAATGAGTGACAAATTTTGAATGAGGTCAAGATCCAGGCTCAAATTGAATGCATGTTTATACAGTAGATTGTTTCTAAAATTCTTTTCACAATTTATAATGATATTTTGAATTTTACTGACCATTTTTTTTCATTAGACCAACAGTCAAATAATGGGGACAACACAAAAAGACTAAGATCTGCCAGTGATGGAGACAAAAGAATCCCAACTGGTGTCCCATTAAATGGAAAAGAGAATCACATTCCAGCAGCTGATGATGGTCATCACTCACAGAAAGTGGTTGACCTGAATGATGATATCTCTCTCAGAGTTGTCACCTTTCAAGTATCCATGTCATCTCTCATGCTATTCAGTGCTGGAAATAAACAGCTCCTTCTCGAGAAGAAAATAAGAGAAATCTCTTATTGTACCAAGGTACCTACTGTTGCTTCACACAATTTCTGTTTTATGAAGATAGTAGTGCATTGCATTACTATTTTACTGTACAGTTAGGTGCACCAACAGACTACTTTCATTGCTTCAAATACATGATAACATTTTAGTTGATTGTTGAACTTGCACTCATGCTAAACACATCACATGCATAAACACATGCATAAACAGCTGCTTCTTGAGAAGAAAATAAGAGAACTCTTATATTGTACCAAAGTACTGTACCTACTGTACTTTACTGTAGCTTCACACAATTTCTGTTTTATGAAGAAAGTAGTGCATTGTATTAATACTTTACTGAGGGTGCACCAACAGAATACTTTCATTGCTTCAAATATATGATAACATATATGATATATTGATTGGTAAATTAAACTTGCACTCATGCTAAACACATCATCTTTACGCAATTTCCTTTGAATTATTTTCTCCCTGTAAATTTGGATATGGAATAAAGAAATTTGTTTGTTTAGAAAGTTTGAAACATCTCATCGAATCATACAGAATCCTGATTACACAAAAATTTAAAAATCTGTTCTGTAATTCTTCTTTACTTCTTCTGTTGCAACAGGGACATCAAAGAAGTGATCACTTTGGATTCATTTGTCGTGAGAAAAAGAACCATATTCTGTACCTGTTTCAAGGAGAATCAGAACATGTGGTAAGTCCAGTTTAACTTGGCCAATATCCACCTACTGTACCATTTTTCAACAAAACATTTTGGACAAATTTTGAGTGAAACTAGACAGCTCAACTATGACCAGCCGCACTCTGCCAAGAAGTGTTGAACTGAGTAGCAAAGGGGCTGTTGCAGCCAGCATGTCTCGCACATGCATCTTTTTGTTGTTGGCCATTTTAGTGGGCCATTTACACAGATGGTGATAGCAAAAAGAGCACAAAAGGATCTATTCATAGAGCATACTGGTTGCCCCTTTAATTGAACACTACACAAGGTTTGGCATCAGTTTTCTTTACATTGCCAAACTGATAAGTCAGTTTTTCAAGTGTGCCGATTAATAATCGAACGTTGAGTACTGGGTCTTTTTATAATTCAATAAAATGCTATATGATGCAAATCACGACCGGCACTACTTACAAAAATCACTTTACAATACTAATAGAATTGATACCCTTGGGGAGCAAGTCTGCGTCTACCCTGAGACAATTAACATAGGGATAAGAAAGAAAAACTACTACATTGTCATCTATACCTCTGCAATAAGCTACTGTAATTCTCTCTACAGAGAAACCAACAGAACTTTGGTATAGCCTTTAGAATCTGTATTGTTATTTGTTAAACGACAAGTCCAGGGTTGGTATGATTGATGATAAAATACAAGATAATACTGCTATGAATGATGTATGATACTTTTTTCCACTATTTTTCGGCTTCTCCCTGTGAAATTATGTATCAAAATAAGCAATTTGAGCAAAGTGACGTCATATCGCGCAAACGAAAACGAGGCTGTGCGATTGTTTTTGCCTCTTAATCACTGCTAGCCTCTTATCGTGTACTCATGCATTTTTTGGAAATATTGCCCCCCTTCCCCCATATCAATGTTGTTTGCTTCAACAAATGATTCTTTCCATGGATCTGCATGAAAGAACTATTTTTGCATTGCAATTAACCTTGAAATGGGGGGGGGGAATTCAATTTTTTAAACAGGGGTCGAACACTTTTACATTGCTCAGCTAACGCTATACTATGGCATCAGTTTACAGTGCTTGAAAATTTTGTTTTCTCTGTAGGTTGATCAGATCATGAAAGCCATGAAGCAAGCATTCACAGATGCACTCCAGGCTTCAGCACATCTCAGCTTGTGTGATAACTGTCCTGTTCAAATCCTCAATAAGCTCTGTTCAAAAATTGAAGGTATGTCCCATTATCTACATAGGTTCTCTTGAAAGACTTCACTTGTATTAGCTACTGTAGATTTCCTTGAAAAATTTCACTTCTTGCTGGTCTTTTCTGGTGATTTGTTGAGAGGCTTATCTGGATAGATCAAGCTGCTTTGAAGATATAATTCAGCAAGCTAGATTGATCCTTTTAGTTTCCTGGCAAAGAAGAATGCATTTTGGAAATATAACAGCTTAAATTATCACCATATTATTCTTGTAGCTGAAATAATTTTGTTTGATTTGAAATACCGGGTGTCTCAGAAAAAAGTATCCCCTTTTGACTGGAAACAGGAACCAAGCAATAAGATATCATTGCTCCCCGACTTCACAGCTAAATTTATCAATGTTCAACTTAGATGCACGTACCTTGCATTTAAAAATCGTCCACCAAACACCGGAGATACAGGCTCGCAAAGTCAAAATTTACAGTGCACCCAAAACCAGAGGTTTTGAGAAAGTGCCTATAGTCATGATTTGTATCGTGACATTTTCCAAAGTACCTGTATACTTTAAGTTTCCGTGTTTTGCTTTTGAAAAGAATAAAATATGCATAGACATGGCGCTGATTAAACGAATATAGTAAAAATGTGGTAAGAGTGATAAAGTCGTGCCATATCTCCAAAATAAGCGTGCGTGCTCCTTTTCCTCTTCTTTGATACAAAACACTTGGGATCGAATGCAATGCAAGGACCGTTTCCTCAAAAGAAAAGTTACTTCAAGAACAATTAAAGTAATTCAAGGTATAGATCTTTTCAAAAGAAAAAAGTAAAGGTCAAAGTCGAAAATTCGTTTGCAAAATGCCTGTTTGTTGTCAAATTATGGCTAGGCCATTTCTCAAAACCTCTGGTTTCAGGTGCACTCCAAGTTTTGACCTTGTGAACTCATATCTCCGGTGTTTGGTGGTTGATTTCCAAATGCAAGGTATGTGCATTTAAGTTGAAGACCAACAAATGTAGCCATGAATTCAAAAAGTCCCGAAATATTATCGTTTTGTTGCCTTGTTGAGTCAAAAGGGGGTACTTTTTTTTGAGACACCCGGTAGACCTTTTAGCTATTCTGAAAAACATCAGAATCGAACGTTACGATATTTGCTACATTTTGTAGAATTTTCGTATATGCACAACAAAGCGATAGAAGCTCTATCACCACTCAATCAAACCTCGTGTATAAAAATGTATAACAATAACACTCAATCCAAGCTCTTTTGTAGAATAGCTAAAAGGTCTATTATAGGGATGAAAGATCCACAAGGAGGCCAGATCTTTTGGCAAGAAAAGGATTTATTGGTCGTTCATACTGTATCACGAAGAGATACTGTATCTAATTGCAATTTTTATATTGTAGAATCTCCACTGTCGGAACAACAAGCAGCTGTCCAAGAACATCTCCAATGCCTCAGTGAAACTGAATACATGTACTTGATGAACAAGTTCAATGTAAGTATTAATGCTATCTTGATATCAATTCCTCTTGGCTGCTATTTAAAGGCACACTGTCCCCTCGATAATTTGCTTTTTCCAAAGAAGGAAAAGTCATTCATGCATAATTTTCATGGCCATGAAAATTACGCATGGCTGATCCAGCCTTCGTTGAATAAAGGAAATTAGCGTAAATTGGTTGAATATTCAATAGAGATCTTTATCGATTTCTTTCATTCATCAAGGGGATAGTATGCCTTTAAGGCACACTGTCGTGGCTGTAATTGGCTGGTTGTGATGTTGAAATCCCTAAAAAAGACCTGGCCTCTGGATCATTATAAAGCCTTTATGCTCTTTGATCATACTTTGTTTCGAGAATAGAGGGAGTCTGATCGTTATCATCTTGGTGAATTTCAGTGTACAGCAAATTACTGAAGCCTGCCTAATTCTATTCTTTCCTGTTGTCTTATTCATCCAATCAGTGCCACGACAGTGTGCCTTTAATACATTCCTTAGTTATATGTATTGTTCAATTTGTTTATAAAACAGCAAGTAACAAGTCCAGAGGTACCATGGGATGGTGCCAGCCCTAACAAATTTAGGTGAGCAAGGAAGAGAATTGATTGCCAGAAGGTATACCAAAGGGTTTTTACATCGTTTTTGCTTAAGAATTTATAATGACTTGAGAAAAGTGGGTTGGAGATTTTGCTGCCCTTGGTAACAACGTTTGAAGCTGTAGGGATTCAAAGAAGGGACAACATGGAGGAACAAAGAGAAGAGATTACCGAAGAGATAAAAAAATGAGATCTAGATGAAAATTACAAAGAATGAAAATGGACAGTTAAGCAACAATGATGACTGAAAATGAAAGCAGAATGTTAAGCTGAAATGGATATTTTTTTGTCAGACTTTCACTGAATTCCTTGGCTTGTGTTGCAAGCAAAAAGTAATGAAAACTGGAAGGTTTTAAAGATACCTGATGAATCTGCACAAAAGACATAAATACCGGGCAAAATACCAGGTGTCCCAGGCAAAATACCGGGTGTCCCAAAAAAAGCATACAGATTTGGTTGACTCCAGCGATGTGAATTTAGCTTTGATCAATGGCTAATCATTCTCAAAATGTTCCTCGATAGTTAACTTGGACGTAGATATCTCGTTTGTTGGTATTGGGGCTCTGAGAGCAGAAATATCAATCTTGAAAACTCAAATTTGCGTCCACTTGCAAATCAGAGCTTTGGCCTTTTGGCCTGAGCAAATTCCGGAAGCACATCGAAATTAAGAACTGAAATTAATGAAAATTTAAGAAATTTCCCAATGGATGACTTGGGGATGACTTCTGGAAAATGGAATAACACAACAGGATGACTTGGGGATGACTTCTGGAAAATGGAATAACACAACATCTAATGTTGTTCAAATGTTATGCCTATCTGCGCACCCGATAGAACATATGAACGTAATAGAACCAGTGCACGATTGATCAATTGATCAACGGGGTTTTCCCTTGTAGTTCAGTCGACCGGTAGTGGCTGAATCGAGCTGCGAAGTAATTGATATCTTATGTGTTTGATTAGGCGTGAAGCTGAATACAATATCTACGTTCGCGAAGGCTTGTTTTACCAGTCAGCGTAATGCGTCGCAAAAATTCGAAATTCACGGTACAAAACGTGGTTTTTTTTATGGTCATAAACAGGGAGATATATGGTCATAGCAACGGTCTCATTTGTTGAATCACTTGTGAAGCAACATGCATTGTAGTATCAAGACTTGTTTTTTGCAAGTAGCACCGTTTGGAGTACAGTAAACACCCACTTGGAATACAATAAACACCCGTTTATAATAACCCAATAGATTAAGAACCTAGAGAACGTATAGGCTGAAATTTTCAAATTTGACCTCGATTTATAGAGCCAATCCATTGTATTCATTGTACAAAGACCCAGGCTGAGTTTCAAAGTTTTTGATTCTTTGAAAGTTGTTGATGTTCATTTCAGTTCAGTTCAGTTCAGTTCAGTTCAGTTCAGTTCAGTTCAGTTCAGTTCAGTTCAGTTCAGTTCAGTTTAGTTCAGTTCAGTTTAGTTCAGTTCAGTTCAGTTCAGTTTAATCTTAACATTCCACTACATACACAAATCTTTCTAAAATACATACAATTAACCAGAATAACAAATTACAACAGATGACAAAAATGACAAATTTTGAAATAAGAGTACATAGAATTTCGTATGGAGAGGAATTTCTTAAGGAGGAGCTCTCTCAGTAGGTAGACTAATCGAGGAGAGAGCACCCCCTAAGCTAAAAACTTATCATTCAATTTATGAAATCTTCGAGTGATTCGATTGATCAATGAAAGGAAAAATTATCTTATCAAGGTATTCAGGATTGGTACTTAGTTGAGAACAGATGTGATTTCAGATCACGATGGAAAATCACTACTGAAGTAGATTGTTTGTTATTGGATGGAATGTCGTTCCAGGATTTAGCGCCTGCATATTTAATAGATCGTAGGCCATATTGCACCACATGTTTACTGTACCACATCCAAAAATTCTAAACGCAAAGTGCAACGGGAGTTTGTAGCGTTAGGAACAGCAATGTTTTTGCTATGTGAAATGTAGCGTGATGTACGAAATGAGGCTGTTCTCTTATGTTGACAACCAGTTTTGCTGGTAGCTTCACTTTTAATAAAGTTTGAAAAATATTCCCGCTTGTCAAGGCTTGTTTTGCAAGTAGAACCACATGTAATAACACATCTAAAAATTATGAGCGCACAGTGCAAAGGAGTTTGTTTACATTTAGAACAGCAATGTTCTTGCTATTTGAAATATATCGTGAGGTGCGAAGTGAGGTGTTAGTGCTATTTTGACGACCAGTTTTGCTGGTACCAGTAGGAATGGCGTTTGTGATGTTATTTGTGTTAATTAATTGTGGCTTTGGTCGTTGGTAAATTTAATTGGTGATGCACCTGTATATGTTTTTGTTTTGCTATTTTGGCACGTTTCTATAAGTCGGTAATTATAATTTCATTTTGGTTTAGAAACTTTGTATTGATTTAAGATATCCGATTATTATGTGCTATTTGCTCAATCAAAATTGAGGTTATTTTTCATAGCATTTATTTATAGCTCGTCGAAAACTGATGAAATTCGATTATTGATTGATCAGCATTTAATGTTATTGAAGATTTTTTCAAAGGCACACTGTCGTGATGTGTTGTCAAGGTGAAATCACTAAAGATCTTGCTTTTGAATATAGCTACCAAGCCTTTATGTGATGTGAGTTTTGCCAAATGTAATAAAGAATCTGCTTGTTGCTTGAAAGGATAAAATTTCCACAAAGTCTCACAACTAGGAACGATCTCCGCCATTCCTTGTTTCTTAAGCTTTCTTGTCATGATGTGAGAGCCAAATTCAAAGTAGACTTGCTCCAAGTCTGTGCTATCAGCATCAAAAGAATATATTTTACTCCTGCGAGGTCGTTTCTCCTTCGCAGCGTCACCTTAGTTGCTTACGCCCCCGCAGGAGTAATTATGTTCTTTTAATGCTGATAGTCCACTGAATAGACTTGGAGCAAGTCTAGATTCAAAGTTATTTCAGATCTGACAGCCTGTTGGTAATGAGTGTGAATCTGTTGATCTTGAAATGGGAAGAAATGATCATTTCAGTACCGGATGCGCCCAAAGAGATTCAGGCGTTTGAACTTTTGTAGTACCAAGAGTACGGCGTTGGTCGAATGAATCGAATTCTGTGGATAGCCGAAATACTGAAGTATATTTTGTGTCTTTGCTTGTAATTTGAGCATGAAGATATAATTTAATTCAACCTTACGATAAAATGCTGGCTGTGATCGGTGAAATCATTATGGTGAAATTCTTGATAAATGGCCTAAACCCTCAATCAGATCGCAAGGAATCTTGTCGCAAACTTCTAAAGGTCGTGATAGATATTTATCAATACTTGTGTTGAACTTCTTGTGAATAAAATAAAATTCTAGCCTGCTCTACTGGAGGAGAAACCTGTCTGAAAACAAACCAGTTGAGTCTGCACGCAGGCTGATAAAATTCGGGCCACCCCTTCTGGCTAATGTTGAAGATCCTTTTGAGTATGGGAACAATTTTCATGGGTACTTGAGGTGTTCCGTATAACCACACGCTTTGGTGCTCGATGATGTTGTTTTCTGTTAGGCAATTTAAAAGTAAGGGTATTCCAGGACTTTGTAGGTGATATTATGTTGTAAAGGCTTTTAAGCAGTGATCAACCTAAGGAAGGATCAATCTGTACGCTTCTCAATATAGAGTTAAGCTTGTCTTTGAAGTCCGTTAATCATAGATTATTCGAAGTTTTCATTCAAGTCATGGCTTGAAATGGCCATTTGGTGTGCGATTAAAATCCCAATATTTTTATGAAATGTGAGAAAACGGCTGTTCGAAACGAGACCTAGGCGTCTCACACTATTAAAAGTCATGTTTCCAATTATTTGTTCATGTCCACGCATGAATTTCAAAGTCATGGTTTGCTTATTGGTCAGCGGTTGCAAGTAAACCAAGCGAGAGCAAAATTGGTTGTCAAAACGTGCAGCGATAAAGGGGGCAAAATACCGGGTTACCCAAAAGGAACTTCATGAACTAGATTGCACATAGCTTCGTAATTTTATGAACACAAACAAGGTATCAACATGTAGGTGAAGGGCTTAGCTTTCTTTTGAGGTGTTTCTTGGTCAGTTTAAGTCATGGCTACCCTCCGAAAAACAGTCTCAGAAATACGGTAATTCAAATTCACTCATTTCTTGGACTTTTCCGGCCTTCTCTAGTGCATGTTGTGGAAATTAAAAAGACGCCGAATTCCAAATTGGCATGGGAGCACGAAATATTAAAAGGAACAGAAGTCAATAATTTTGCAAAAACGACTTTTGCCAGACGACTTCAAAGATTTATCTACGTTATGTTTTCGCAAAATGTTGACTGCATAGGGATGGCCATTACGTCACGCTAATTTAGAAACATAGGATTAGAAATATCCTTGAATCTGGTTTTTATAGATAGTAATCATAGCTTCTTAAAGGGGCTCCGTCGTCAAACAGTAAACAAATCCGTAAACTCGCACGTGTCGCCGATTATCCATTGTCCATCCATTGTTCTCTGCAGTTTGTTTTGTGGCTTCACCCAAGCCACCAAAAAGCGACCGTTAAAGGGCCACTGCTAACCATGATCCTTTGTGGCGCCAAGGTCGACTTTCGTATTATCTGAAAGTCGTTTCTGGCCTAAATTCACTTTGCCTTGCTTTTCAATCGGCACACAAATGATCATGTTTGACAATGGGTTTTTAGCGTAGACAAAAGCATAGAGTCCAAGAGTTGATATTTCCCTTTATCCAATTTCAAAGGGACCTTTGCAACGGACATACCTCGCATACCTCGCACGTGCCATCTGTAGTTGCACAGCAAAGAATGCCCGCAAAGAATGCTCGCAAAGCCTCTTGGTTAGCAGAGGGTCTTTAAAAATCCACTTATATCCGAGCAATCGTAGAAGATATGAATGTTTGGTTTGTTCCTCAGTGAAGTACAATGATTAATGCCCAAACGGCAACTTTCATTTTGAAAAAATACGAAAATCCTGTGTGATATCACCTTTCACAAAACTGCAGAAATCATTGTTTTGTTTACATTTTGACGACGGAGCCCCTTTAAAGTGATCATGCAGCATCTCGAAAGATAGGAAAGCCTTTCAACTAAGTGGTGGTACAAAGCAGTTGTTAAAAAATTTGATTCAGAGAACTCATTGCGATCTAGCTCGTGAAATTATTTTCTTTGGGTCACCTGGTATACAAGAAAAGATCTCAAGAAGCGCAGTTATTATTTAAAGAAAAGCTTGCCTTCTTTTCTTCACGTTTTTCTCATAAAGGCTGTGCTAAAATGATAATAGTGCAGCTTGTTAGCTGCTGAATATGCTTATGTTTTTGGCTTACCCTCTTGAACATGTAAGGGTGAAGATTTTTTTTTTATATTCTCATAGAATTTACAATAACCAACAATTACAACATTACAAAACAACGGCGAAGGGAGCATGGAAATACATAACAACCCTAAAACCTACACTTAACATAGCGACAAATATTACAAAACTACAAAAATGACTACAGTGGTGTCGCCCATATCCATGTTGTCGCACATGTTAAGGAGATGTTGCGAGAGGCCAGATTACCAGGACCGTAGGAAGCATCTTAAACTTGGGGGGGGGGGGCGGGGGCACGGAAATTCAAAGGCCCTTTACACGAAGCCAAAAAAAAAGGTGCACTTCCTGAAACAAAAAGGGCACTTTTTCGTATGATGCCAAAATCTGTGGCAAAATCCATGTCTCTGCGGGTTACTGCAAAGAACGTTCCGTACGCAAAGTTGAAACATGCATACACAAGTCCACGTTGAAGATGCTTTTTAACAATTTTTGTTGCTAGACAGGAAGTGATGAACCGCAGACCCCAAATATAGAAACTGAATTGATTCTGTCGTACTTTTAAAGACTTCTGTCTTACTTTTAAAGACTTCATGGTAAAAATATTTCATCCAATCCCTACCTGATCAGAAAAATTCATAGGGCCTGGAGTAGACATTTTTATGCTGAAGTCTGTTTACTTACACAACTGTATCGAAGGTGAAGGGTTTTTAGCGCCAAGTGCTGGGATCGCAGAAGTGGAGAATAGCTTTTTGAGTCTGCGACCCCTTGGCATGACGCTCAAATGGTGGGGCTCTACCTGGGATTGAACCTCATCCAACTTACTGTTCTGGTGCAAAGTCTACACCATTGCGTCACAATACCTGTGTGCACTTTACCAACGATAAATTGAACTGTGGCAGCCATTTTGTTGCTCTCCCCAGGCCCTTTTCCAAATGTCAAAATGGTCAGACTAGCTACTCAATATATTGGAGCGTCGTCCTTACAAAATACTGACGAAACAATCTAAATTATTGTAGCAGAACGAACAACAATGACGCGAGCTAAAACTTTTTTTAAACTACTGCTAGACAAAAAAAAATGTGTAAAAAACAAATAATTACATCTAAGTTAGCTATAGTGTGGTAATAATGTAGAACGGTATTTGTTGCAGTCTTGCGGTCGCGGTCCGGTCTGTAAGCTGCCATTTCGAAGCTCAAGAGCGTCTCTCACATATTTCGCAACTTCTTGTAATCATTTTTTACATCTCATTTCATAGTAAATAAGAGAGGATTTCTCTTTATGCTCTCTGTTGTGTTGAAAATTTGTTCTTCTGCAGCGGACAGGTTCCAGGAAGATGTCATCAACGAAGGCCTAGACTAGGCCTACCTAAGCATTTCTTACACGTTCACAAATAAACAGCAATGACCTGCCCTTTGTGGCAACAAATTAAACGTATAAACCCATTGTGGTATTGCCACTTGTAGCAACAAAAGCCAATATATCAGAAATTCCCACTGAGGCACCTGACAACAGTGACTTTACCATTGTGGAAAGAAAAAGTGAATCACCCATTTGTGGTTATAAACAGTGAATTGCCCATTATTGTGGCAACAAAAGCTACTACTTCAAATAACTGAAACAAACAGCAAATTAAATGAATCTGATCATTCAGGATGCTCAATTTTGGAAACATTTGTCAAGGCTCTTTCTTTAGTAATACACAAGATGATAATGTAATGATTCACCATTCATTCCCTTGGTTGCATACAGCACTAAAAGATTTTCACAGATAACAACCATGCAATTTTCATATTAGATGGGTACATGGTATCTATTATTCACAATACAAACTCAGGGTTTTATGTAATCTTTTAGTAGAGTATTGTTGCACTTTAGAACAGTAGTTTTCTGTTTGCTTAAAACTGCAAACATCTAGTGCATAAATGTTCCATGAATTTTTTTAGAACAGAAGAGATAATTTCCCATTGCATAGAAAATCACAAGAGAGGATTGCAAAAGAAAGATAACTGAAAGGATCTTTCAACCATGATACTTTGCACCTGAAAGAATTTTGATTGGCTTCTTGATTAATTTTTCCCCTCCTTTAGCACAGATTTTTCTTGTCAGTATATTTCTGTTATCTACTCAGTTGGAATATATGTACTTAAATCGGCCTTTCCAGCCACCATACCGTGCATGTGCCATCTTTTTATTGGTGGTCAATTTTGTGGACTGTAAAAATGGCAAGAACGAAAAGACCACACAATGGTGTGTTCACAAACCATGCTCCTTGCAAAGGCCCCTAATGTTGCCATATGACCATGCACATATACATCTCATAAACAAAAGCTTAATATCTCATGTATTTTGTTGCAGAAGTGAAAGGTAACGTTATTAATTTGTGACAGCCCATGTAAAGATTAATGTTAACAGCATTGGATCACATTCTGCATATCAGCTGTTCATATTCCTGTAACAGTTTGCACAGCATTGGATCAGTATTTGCTTCTTTAACCATTGACATTCAAAGACCAACGCAGCATAAGAAAGTTATCTTACAAATTAGTTTCTGGATGCACATTCTTACAAAAACCAAAAAGCATTGGATCAGCATTGCTTCTGTGACCATTCTTCACACCTTGCGACCTTTTAACTTTGATACAAACTGTCACCAGATGAACTTTTGAAGAATTGTTGTGGTCAACTGTTGTGCATCATATACCCTCAAGACTTGCTTTCATTTGAGGCAGTACTAGGTTTAGATTTTCTGTTGAGAAGAGGTATATGAACTTTTCTCTTCGGTTTATTGTACCGAATGACTTAACATCGTTTCCAACTGTTTCAAAAAGCTTTTTCAAAAAGCTCTGGTCCTGTTGCTTAGGAATAGTATCTTGTAACAAACTGTCATATAAGCCAAACGCAAATTGATAGATTGGTTTTTTATAATAAATCGCTTTATAATGGTCGCCCTTTGGCTAACCTTTTAATCTACGATTTGACAATGAATCGCCTGGTACTAGTTCTGTTTGTCAATCATGAAAGGGATTGCGTCATTTTTAATCCAAAAAGATTTCAACTCATTGTCGCTATCTCTCTGTTCATTATGTGCATTACAATCACATTACTGGTACGAAACTGGGAACATGTGACTGACTTCTGTGCTGTACCTGTTACTGACAGCGGGGCATTAAAAACAAATCCAGTACCGGCGGTTGTGGTTTTAATATCGTTAAAGGCTTCCTTTGTTCATCCATTCACAACATATGGACAAGGCATGGCTACTGCGCATTGAATTAACAGCCATACTGCACTACAATGAAGCATTGAAGAACCGTAATACACGGTTACTCTGGTGGTGGCGAGGAACTTTTATCCAAGATGCTTTGCGTTCTTTGATTGAATCACTGTAGAGTCTTTTAAGATTCTTAATAGGAACGCAATGCATCTTGGTAAATAGTTCCTTGCCGCCATCTTTAGCTTAAATATCTCCAGTTACTCCAGACAAGGTATGCAACGAACTTTTTGGAGGTTTTTCGCACTAAAATGTTTCTATAAAGTGGCATGTTTGGAAGGGATATTACGCGCGATGACATGAAAGTGAAAGCATATTTTGCAACACATCCCACACACAGGTCAAAGTTTCCAAAGCAAAAATAAACATTACGTTTGTGACTATTTAATAAACCTTTAGATAAACAAACGTTACATGTTGCGACTATTTTAGTAGGTTTTGCCATATAAATGGATTGGTTTGGGTGCTTCTAATCGATAAAGCCTTCCAAGTGAAGCCGTGAAGCCGAAGGAAGGCGAGACAGGGTTCCAGACCATGACCATAGGCCATCAGACAGCTCCGTATATTTTGGTCTGGTTCGATTGGATATAACGGATGATAAAGCTGTAAACTTACCCAAGAAAGCTCGTCCTCTACCAAAATCTAAGCCATGAAATGTTCACAAAATATGATTATGGAGGAAAGTATTGCTGTGCCGGGTTACCAAACAAAATGGGCTGACAAAATCGAAGTTCGATGCCTGCTGGCATTACCCACCATCGGTTACCAAAGGATCCAGAAGTGCGAAGACAGAGAATTCATTTCATAAAACGAAATCATTTCATTTCATTCTTTATTTTGTTGCAACTGACTTCCAAAGAACGCATGCCTCCCTGCGTGAATTTAATACCGAAGATATGAAAAACTTCCTTCGACGTGTTTACGATACAACGCAGTTTGACAAGGAAGCAACCAGGCAGTCCAGACAAAAGAATGGCTATTAGACTATTGTATCTTATTGCTTTTACTTACGTCATTCTCAAAGAAAGATCCAATATCTCGCTGTTGGAAATAATACCCCTTTGAAAAGTGAAAAGTACAATAACCTTGGGCATGTTGACTTCAACTGCCCTGTTCCTAAATATTTCATCAAGGGCATCAATGCTACGGTCCTTCAGACCAAACGTTTTTTAAATTTGAAACCAAGCTCTTTGATTCTTAATCGTCTATTTAACCTCTACAATCGCAGACAAAACTCTTTGTAACAGTCGTTGATTTTTGCAAAAAATTTTAGCAGGCCTGTCTGCCTCTCTTAGAAAAGGCCCATTTTTGCTACATTTGACGTCAAAACCACCAAAGTGCAAATCAACATTGATTAGGGGGGCGGGGGGAATTAAAACACACAGTGCTAAGTTTACACAAAAATGAATACTGTTACAAGAGTTTTGTCTGCGATTGTAGCTCTCTGTGAAATAGCACCTGTTTACGAAATGACCATCCTACAGCAGACCAATGACCCAAGTGCTATAATTATTTTTTCTACCACCTTAATCACTGCTTCCCTTACTGTTACTCGTTCATTCAATCATTACATATGAGCAATGCATCTGGCGTTTCTGCACAAAGACCCTCAAATTTTTCTCTCATCTCATTGAAATGAATTGAATTGATGTTGTTGTTGTGGTATCAGCTCAGTTAAAGAGCGAAGTTGCGACATATATTGAGTGTGCTATGCATGGTTGATGTGCATTGAATTAACAATGTTCGCAATACTGCAGACGCTAGCATTTGTTCGCTTTTGCATCCTATCCTTTTCAGCATAAATCAACAGACGATACTGCCAAAGAAGGCGGTAGGGAGCTTTTTACCAAGAATGGCCCCACAATTAATTTTGCAACTTTCAGTGGCAAAGTACTGCGTGAAAGGTCACCCAAATTCCAGAGACTGCAAAACAGTCATCAGCAGCACTTTGATAATGGTTTCAACTGGTGTATAAAATATTTTTTCTTTGTTTTAGGCCAATAAACCAGATACTGATGCTGAGAAAATAACTCTCCTTGTTTCTCTTCTTCGCACCGTTTACGATCGGAGACAGAAGGTGCATCAGCACAATATTCCTGGTATGGGAGTGAATGTAAGTACAGCCAGAATTTTGACGTTACCTCCTGAAAATATTTTAGCTTACTTTGCGTAACATATAAGGCTGTGTGATCCCTACCTGATGAGAAAGAATTGCAGCATGGGTTCCAAATCTTTAAAATGGTTGGTGTAAATTCTAAAGCCTATTTCTTTGAAGTAAATTTTTCAAAAAACTTTAGCTATATTTCGCTACAATTCTACCGTTTGACTTTTCTGAAATCTTCAGTATTTTCAGAATTAATAGTGTTTTGCTTCTTTTTTAAGAATTAAAGAAAATTTTTTTTGAAAAAAATTAAAACCATCGCAATTTCCAAACTTTTGATGAAACATGAACTATTTTTCAATAAAACCATAGTTTGTGGATGCCTCTACAATATGGTATCAAGCCAAAGTCTGTCTGTGTTCTGGTTTACGTCTTACGATTAGAAATTTGATCACATCCTCAAATGAGTTGAAATCTAAAATACGCTGTAATTTTGAAAATATTCAAGATTTCTGAAAAATCCAATGGTAAACTTGTTGATAAGTAGCCAAAGTTTCCTTCAAGCCATGCACTTCAAAGAAATTGGTCATAGAATTTTACACCCACCTTTTTACACTGACTTGGAACCTATGCTAAAAATTACAGTCTCACTGTGACTTAATCTGATTAAGCACAGGTTGGTTGTGTAGAATTCTATGACCATGACCTGTTTCTTTGAATTGGATTGCTTACTTTGATGTAATTCAACCGTTGCACTTTTCAGAAATCTTCAGTAATTTACTAAATTATAGCGTATTTATTTCTCAACTCATTTTAGGATATGACGTCATCAAATTACTGAATCGCAATTTAGTGGAGTGAAATAATTGTGCTTTATACCATATTGTAGACATACATAAGCGCTTGTTTTCTTGAAGCTCGATTGTAATCTTTGAGATAGAATCTTTGGTCAGTGTTTTTGTCATTGTTTTTGTCAGTGTTTTGTCGCTCCTTTTGTTGCTTTTCTCGAATTTCAACCAATGACAGATCAAGCCCAGCAAAAACAGACTAAAGGCCGATGCAACGAGAACTCAATTTTTGCGGAAACACTCATAAGGTTTGATTGCTTCCTGAAGGTTTCTTCATTTGCACATCAACGCTACACATGTTACTGATGCAAGATTCGCGTATAAATTTTTCTCATAAGAATGCTTCCTGGAAGTGATTTCGTTTGTGCAACGATTTTTGCTCGTTTGCGGTCAATTCAAAGAGCATATGCGCGATCTTTGCATCCTGCATGAAATGTTTCCCAATTTGCGCTCTCAAGTAGCGAAACATCAAAACAAAATATTTTGCGTCTCTCCGTGTGCTCGCCTGATCAAGATTGTCAACAACATTGTGAGCAACATGTGAGAATCACTGTTTTCGCAACAATCTTTCCTCATTTGTGCCGGCCTTACGATTTCGTTGATTTATAGATAATGTATTCGCTTTCTATCTTCAGGTTTCTGGCCACCCACATCCATTAGATGAAATAAGGGATCGTTCTCGCAGCACTTTCTTTGAGAAGGCCAAGAAATCTTTCACAAGCTCATTTGACAATCTTATAACACGACGGGTAGGTGATCAACATATCATGTGTCACAAAGTGATATATCAGTGTTTGCCTACCTGTACAATCATGAACTATGCACCGATTTCAATAATACACCTCCCATTTTCAAGCCCAAAGGCTAACGTGGATATTGAAATTTGTTTGATGAAAATCGGTCATATTGTTCTAGAGTTCTATACAGTTTAACATGGAAACTATTTTTGATGAGTCATAAGGAAAGCTAAAAAATTGCAATCGAATTTCATCTCATTTTCAGCTTGTTGTTTTATTCAAATTGGTCAATGATTCACGATAGCACATTTTGGCAAACGCCGATACATAGTTATGAGACCCCCTGTGTATTAACTGCTGAATTTTCTATTTTCATAGCTGGACTGTTACAGGACTGCTTCGTTTCTCGGTTTAAGATTGCGTTCACACGATGCCGGCACATTTTGAAAACGGTGAAAAATGTGACGGTAGCAAAATTTGAGCTAGCGTTCACACGATACCGACAAATACTGTTTTCAATATGTGCCGGTTAGAGTTTCGGTTTCATAATCTACCGTTTTCACAATCTGCCGGCAAAAAATGTGCCGTTTTTGTGTGAACGGGAGGCCTATCTGTCACATTTTTCACCGTTTTCAAAATGTGCCAGCATCGTGTGAACGCAGTCTAAGTTGCACCCCAATAGATTCATCTATCATCCAGTGGTGGTCTTTTCTAATTGTTTTCTTTTCTAGTTGTATCAAAGGTTAAATTATTTTTAACAATAACTAAAATTGTCCAAAATGGGAAAAATTATGCGAAAGACTTCGAAATGATAACCTGAAGCCCACGTTTTGAGCCAAAACCTCTAGAAGACATCGCAAATTTTGCCGCCCAGGATTCTTCATTTTACGATTTCTCACTGACTTTTGATTCGTACGTGATTATAACATTAATTTGTAGCACACAAATGATTAATTTCTAGCACAATCATCCATGTTAAAGACTTCGAAGGCATGGAAAAGCAAATCTGCTTAAAATTCTAGGTGCAGTTTCATATGCTTCAAAACCAGGTAGCTAATAAAAACCTCGGAATTTCGCTGATTGGTAGTCGTTGATAAGATAATCCATTTTCCTAATGTTAATTTGATCTTTTTTTATCTTTCATACAACATCTCAAAAAGGAAATCCAACAGAAATTGACTTTTAGAATCTTGGTAGTCTTTCGAACGCTGATACATCATTTTGAGACAACCGATGTTACACCTGGAATTTATATTTTTATTTCGACTGAGCACTTCAACTGAAAAATTTATCTGATTAGAGTAAAAGGTTTAAGGAGGGGTTAAGAAAGTATATCCAGCTAAATGGAAATAAGTGAAATCTTAGGAGGTTGATAAGAATTTTTCATAACAAAAAGAAGACCGTAACGATCACTGGCAAGGTCTAAAAAGGTCGTTTTCCGGCTGAATATTTCTTAGCTCATGGCTCTTGGGTAGATTTTCAAGTCAGAAGAAAGCCTACCAGTAAATTTAGAAAAGATTTAGGGTGTTGACGTCAAGCTGTGGATATAGCATACAGCGGCTCGTAAATTGTCTGCTAAATATCAAAGTTGGGCCAAAAACTGTATTTATATGACCCCATGTGCGTCCAAAAAGTGTTAGTAAATTCATCCTGATTTTTGAAATAAATTCCGGCTCATATTTCTAAAAGAAAAGGATCAGCTTCGAGGACATGAACTGTTAACGTCAGAATACCGGGTGTTTCAAGAAAGGTATATAGATTTGGTCAGGTCCAGCCA
The DNA here is from genome assembly GCA_039566865.1 of Aurelia coerulea. Taxonomy (NCBI): domain Eukaryota; kingdom Metazoa; phylum Cnidaria; class Scyphozoa; order Semaeostomeae; family Ulmaridae; genus Aurelia; species Aurelia coerulea. The sequence goes on along the minus strand of CM076943.1, from coordinate 7,719,073 downwards.
TCTAAATTTAGCTTTACTCAATGGCTAATAACTGTCAGAATGTTCCTGGATAGTTCACTTGAACATAGATACCTCGTTTATTGGTATTAGTGCTTTGAGAGTTTAAATATTGATTCCTAAAAGAAAAGGATCAGCTTCGAGGACACGAACTGTTAACATCAGAATACAGAGTGTCTCAAAAGAGGTATATAGATTTGGTTAGGTCCAGCGATCTGAATTTATCTTTACTCAATGGCTAATAACTGTCAGAATGTTCCTGGATAGTTCACTTGAACATAGATACCTCATTTATTGGTATTAGTGCTTTGAGAGTATAAATATTGATTCCTAACTCTTGAGAGGAGTGAAGTGTGTGTTTGAGGGATGAGATTATTTGTTGTTCTGATTGATGTTTTCAGGCCTCTTTTCACGCATTTTAAAGTTACGAATTTCTCATAAACTAAATGTTACCTAGAGTGGTGTCGCCCATTATGCCCATGTTGTCGCTAATATTCGAATTAGATCCTCAAAGAGGTTTTTATGAAAACACCGGATGAACTGGTGATATCACCAACTAATTGAGAAAAATGTTTGAAAGTTTTAATCAAATCAATCAACTCTACTTAGGGATTTTGAAGGGTTTGAAGATGGGGGTAAAAACGACCTTTTCCGCTAGACGTCGCCCATTATGGCCGCAGTTCAATTAAGTTACGCCACTCTGCAGAGAAGAGTTAAACTAAGAAAAACAGCTTTAATTACAATTATTTCTTCATCGATGATAGCACATTAAACGCAAAAATTTCAATATGACTTAACATTAAGTTTGGGATAACGGGTATTTTAGGAAGGCTGGTTTCTTCTCGAATAGAAATCGATGTTTTGTAACGGCCTAATGAACTTACAGAATCGATTTGACATGTCTCTGAATTATCTGTTAGGGCTTCGATGCAAAGAAACTCAAACTTCAGCGAAGGTCCAATTATGTTAGAACTGACCTCAGCAAAGGTTTCCCACGCAATTCAAATTTGTTTACTTGTTCCGAGTCTCCTGAAATTTGATTTCTCTTACTAATTGGCCATAATGGGCAACCGGCCATAATGGGCGACGCTGCTCTATATTTCCAATGCTCAGAAAACTATAGCACAAATCAGTAAAATACTTTAGCCTCTCGGCTATCAGTAAAACACCTTAAATATTCTCCGCGTCTCGAAGTTTTAATTTTTAAGTTGAAGTCCTTTATGGTCCACCCGATGCACGTGTTGAAGTAGATATTGCAGTGCCTATTTGTTTCATATTAAGTTCGCTTTTTCACGAAATGATTTCGCAGATGACATCTATTGTTATTTTTATTGTTGTATTTATTGTTATATTTATTGTTGTATTTTCTCCTACAGCAAAGAGCAAAGACATGCCTGAGTGTTGACCAACCACTATCAGTGGATACGACAGTGAGTAATAACAAGGTAAATTTGATCTTTTCTTTAGCATGAAATCCTCTTTTTATACTTTGGACCTACAGGGTGTCCCAACAAACATGTGCGCCATTTGAATGACAACTGTGAAGGAGCCATAAATCCAACCTTCCCGTTTCTCAGATTTGTGAATAGAGAAGATCTCAACTTACAATTTGGCATCGAGTTTGAGTAAATATGAATGGCACTTGCCAATTTCTTTAACAGCAATCTTATTAAGCACTTTGTGTACCATGGCACCATTTCATTTTGGCAGACGCTAGCATACGCCAGCTTAGTTTAGGTGAATTATTGTAAAACAAAAAAGGAACAAAAAAAAAAGAAAAAGCAAAAACGAAAAAAAAAACAAAACAAAAATAAAAACAAAAACAAAAACTATGCACTGGTGCAAAACTTGTGCAAAGATGGTTGGATGTGAGTCACCAATGACTGGTGCCATGGTTCACAAAGGGCTTACTCAAAACAAGACTAAACATAAATAATTATAAGGGGTCCCCAATCGTCAGATTTTCATTAAGTTTCCGAAGAATTCCCAAAGACCCCACAGACCAGAAACGCCCCCGGTCACAAAACCGCCACACCACCGCCAAAAACCACAAACCAGCCATCACCCGAATGAGCCGAGCAAGCGGAGCCCGAGCCCCGCAATGGCAGCAACCACCACAGGGCCCAAGCCCCACCCACCAAGAGTAAATCTGACAAATGGTTGCTGATTTATTGAGAAGAAAGTCCAAATCACTGGCTGTTTCAAAACCAGAGGATTTTATCTCTGTACGAAACCTTATAACTTAAATTTTGCTAAACACAACATAGCTAATGGCGATTTTGCTGAGAAAATAGTAATTCAAAGTTTCTGCAACAATCTTGGTGATCGAAGCTTTGGTTGAGGATTTGTTCTATTTTTCTAACTCCTAATATTTGGAAGTTTCAATGGATATCAAGAGCTCCATCACATTTCATAGACATGGACAAGAAAACACTGCAATGAAACTGGCCGCCATTAAAAACCCAAAGCTTTAGTCACGTGCGCGGGCTGTCCCGTACTTTCCGATTGTTTACAAAAAATCTTGTACAGCCTCTTTAAACAAAGAGCGTGCAAAGCGTTGTGGTTACATACATACACATACATACTTACATATTTTTATTTGTAAACTCAGGTCTGCTAAGGCAGCCCAAGAGAGCTGATGTGGACCTGAGATACTATAAACTGAAATAACATAAAACAATTTTGTAGATAACCTCAGTAATTTTACATATTCGATAAAACCTATTCAGTGAAGTAAAAGTCTTAAAATCTTCAACGAAATTTGTCTTTAGTAAAATGGTATGTTCTTCTTAAAGATGTATTATAATCTTTTTTCTTGTTGATTCCTATTGCATCTTCTTTTTGAAAATTAATCTGATCTTATTTACATTTTTTAAGTTTTGTCTTGAATGTGTCTTTAGTTTTACATGCCCTCGTTTCCGTTGTCAAGAGGCTCCATTTAAGAGGGCCTCTATATGTCACACTGCACTATTCCTTCCAATTTCTGTTTTTGGTTTTGGAATTTCCATCGTTGATTTCTCTTTCCCTCCTATACTAGGGTTTTTCTCAAATGCCCCTTTCAGTTCATCAGGTACCCTTTCGTAGTAAATTGCGTTGCAATGGCTATTCTTCTTTTGTATATTTGTTCCAGAGATTTCTAGCCAACAGTTGTAAGTGGGTCCTTACAACTGTGTACCTCAAAGACAAATTTTGTAGCTATTTCATGCATTTTTTCTATCTCATTAAAAAGTGTTTTGAGCATGTCCCCGAAACAGGTAAAGCATATACAATACAAGGCACTATTGACTTGTAATAGATCTCTTCTAGTACCTTTTTTGATAAGAATTTCAGTCTTTTCAGCTGGCTTAATTTCGCACTAAAATCTTTCACAACTCTCTTCACTTGCTTATTCCATTCTAATCCTCTATCTATGGTCACCCCAAGGCACTTTGTTTCGGTCACAAATTCAATATTGCCCTGTCCGAGAGATAATTGTTTCAGCTGACCTATGAAGTGCTTTATTGATATATTATTGCTTCTGTCTTTTCTGTATTTTCTGTGTTTATCCTTAATCTGTTCTCTACACACCATGAATGTAACTTCCTCGTGATTTTATTCAAACCATCTAGAATTTCATCAACAATATCAACATCACAATATGCTGTCCTGTCATCAGCATACATGTATAGTGAGCCATGTTCAACAACATTTGGTAGGTCATTTAAAAATATCGTGAATAATCTAGGTCCTAACAGGGACCCTTGTGGGACAACATATGATGTATCTTTTCCACTTCACCCAGAGCCATTGATTTCTGTGAATTGTTTCCTGTCAGTTGGTGGAGAACGAGGCTTTTAGACTACAGGAAGTCCCCTCCCCCCAAACACAACCTCATTGATTCTGCTTCGCGAATAGAAATATCGCCCATTGTTTGAAAAATCATGATGAAGACTATCCAACCAACGTTATTTTGAAGATCGAGGAATTTATTGAACCTTCAAGCCAATCCAAACGTATGACTGCTAAATGCTGCGTCCGGATTGATCTTTGTATGAGACTGCACGCAAAGGAAAACATACCTTTGTAGATTCGTTTTTCCACTGTAGCATGTTTATAGTCGACTCTCTTTATGTTGTAGGGTTCTGGAGATGCCAAACGTTGCCTTTCACCCAACTTACCAAGATCATCAAGTGAAGACAGCGTACTTGAAAGACAACGAAGTCGAACATTCAATAGTTGTCCACCGACCCCGGATTTTCAATCAACGTGTCAAACAAGATTTGTAATTCCGGAAAGTGATGGGGAATGTAAAGTGGAGGCAAACATCTCAAACGAAGGTGAAGGCATTGAGAAAGAAGATAAAAAACAGGGTCCTGCTGGATGTTCACACAAGAAGGTAGCAAGACAGGGATCATGGCGACAGGTAATTTGATGATTTTATTCAAACATTCAATCCATCTTGCATCTATATTTAAAGACCCTCTGCTAACCAAGAGGCTTTGCGAGCATTCTTTGCTGTGCAACTAGAGATGGCACGTGCGAGGTATGCGAGGTATGTCCGTTGCAAAGGACCCTTTGAAATTGGATAAAGGGAAATATCAACTCTTGGACTCTATGCTTTTGTCTACGCTAAAAACCCATTGTCAAACATGATCATTTGTGTGCCGATTGAAAAGCAAGGCAAAGTGAATTTAGGCCAGAAACGACTTTCAGATAATACGAAAGTCGACCTTGGCGCCACAAAGGATCATGGTTAGCAGTGGCTCTTTAAGGAGGGCTCTTCTCGTTCTTAACCTCAGTGTAGTTACGCAAATGCTGATGGCTAGTGGGGACAGCTATTGCTTTAAACACGAAAGGTGCAGACTCCTGTAGAGTTTTTTGTTGCTTCAAAAAGTTATGTCATTTCTTTTGGAGAGCTCAATTACGCAGGTTTACCAACTTAAGAAGATTTCTCAAGGAGATGAGCTAACCAATGTCACAAATTCAAATAAAATTCCTCATTAATTGGCTCCTGTGACAGATTTTCTTCAACCTGCAATGGGCTTTTGTGTGTGTTAGGCTAAATAAGCTATACGATATAAGTTAAAATTAGGAGCTATCAGGTAATAAAACTCACACTTCAGTGCAATTTCCTGCGGGGCAATTTAGAAGAAAAATGCACAGGGTAGAAAGGTTCAATTGAGTGGCGTTAGATCTTCTCTATTGTACTCGTTCGAAAATTCTACGAAATCTATAAAATATTGTTCGATCCAGAATCTTTGGAGAATATCTAAAAGGTCTATTGCTTTGCCTTGGCAATGTCATATGATCAGAGAAACATTTCTCATGCAAACTCCAGACATCTTTGACAGCTTGGCGGTGCGGCAGTGATGGTTATTTTTTCTTCGGTCTGCAGTGTGTCTCAAACTCAAGATTGAAAGAAATTTTCCCATGAAATAGGCCATTTGAAGCTGTAGCTCCTCGACAGCAGGCTCACACATGGTTTCTATTTACACGTATTTTTTCATAAGAAACTATTGTCCAGGGCTGGTAGTTAGTTTCTTAAATTTTTGGGCCATTTTGCTACCAAAAGTTTCTTACGTGTTTCTTATATTCTAATGCTGGAAGTGCAGAGTTAACTTTGTTTTGACTAAAGGGCTCCCAAATTACTTGGTAAGATCTCAAAACAAGTAAATAACATAATGCGCACTCAAAATAATGTCCAAACAGTTGCTATAACTGTACAGTGTCAAAACATTTTTAAGTGAGATAGGAAACTCAAAGCTGCAAATTACAAAAGTTTTTTAGCTTTTTGAATTCAGGTAGGGTTGTTTCTTAACTTTCGAAAAATTGAGCCTGCCGTTTCTTATAAGCGGTCTCTTATACAAAAATACGTGCATGGCAAACTCAAAGGGGCACAACTTCTGGGGATTCCTTTTGAATATGAATGAATATGGTGGTATATTTTCTGAAAAAGTTACATAGGAATGGGATGATTTTTGAAATTACCTAAAATTGCAACAATCTGAGATCCTAACAGACTGATGTTGATCCAAAACTTGTCTTTTGCGCATATGCCTTCATAAAGTCAATTTTTTTCTGTAAAGAAGTCATTCTTTCAGATTGTGAGTCAAATCTGCTTTTCTTTACTCGGTTTCTGTTCTTTCTCTTTGAATTTTGCTGGTTTGATCTCTGTGGCTAGACTAATGTATGGCTCCTTTGAAATTTGATGGAATGCAAGTGCTGTGAACCATATCAAAATTGATGATAATTGTTAAATAAAACCATTTTAGATGAAACAGTCATACCATTTTTTGGAATATTATTTCTTGATAAACTTTCTAAAATCTTGTAAAGATTTCTTAATTTCTCTATCAAAATTGGAAATTGAAGTTTCGGGTTTAGGTGCACTCTAACCTGCATCTCATTATACAGTATTCATCATATGGTGTGACGGAAAGCAGTTGTAAATGCAGGAAAAAATTCTAGCATAACGGTTCTTATGGTCTAGCGAATTTACACAGATTCTGCTGAGCTATTTCAGTCAGTCGTTGATGCGAAACGGAAACCAACGTTTTAACTTGTAATATTTTAAGAGAACTGAGAACTGATGATAAGCTACTGGTCGATGGTGGTCAGAATAAGAACGTCTTTCTGTGTTGCTACTGTCCAGATTTCCTGGTTTCAAGACGTTCTTTGCTGATGCAAAACAGCCAAATCATTTTTATCATTCAAGGATGCAGGATGCATGTAAACCGAGAAATATTTGAGCTGACAGGGATCTCTTCTTAAGGTTACTGTATCCCTTCAGGACGATAAAAAGTTTTTTCCGATCAATTTTTTGATTTTTAGATCATTGGATAGCACACACATCTACCTACAATTTCTAATAGTTTCAAGGAATTTTGTTTTATTTTTCAGCGAATTATAAGCAATTTAAAGCAAGGTATTTTCTGCTAGGAAAATGCTGTTTACATGACGAGGATTATTTGAGAACTAAAGGTTAAAGGTTTCAAGTGCCTTTGATTTCCTGTTGAATGGATTTTGCGGCTATAATACCAATTACGTTATTGTAAACTCTGCACTAAATACATACAGGATTACTCTGTTTACTCTTGTGGCCAGATTGAAGTTAATCATTTTTTACAGTGGAACTGTACGCTAAGAAACTGTTTCAGCGCTTTTCTCAAAATCAATTTTTCAGCAACCAATGGGTATTCATACAGCTCCCTGTACCCAACGGCTTGATATAATTGGCTGAAATTTGGCAGACAGAGAGAAAAGGCATAGGGGGACCAAAGTATGTCTCACTTTTGAGAATAATTGCATGGTCCAAATTTAACATTTGAATGAATCTCAAAACGAGGCCAGGGAGCGAGGGGCAAAATTGTTTTATTAATTATTCTGAAGCTAAGGCATGCAAAAGAAATTTGAGACACACTTTGCTAGATTAATGTGTTGAGACGCAAAAATCTCATTGAAATTTAGATGAAACATATCTGGGGGGACAGGGAGGTTCTAGAAGGGGGAAGGTCCGATTTTCACGTTTTCAGATGTATAACGCACAATTTTCAGATATTTGTGTTCTTTTTGGCTCGTAAATACTCCCTATTTAATGACGAATCGAATGATTTATAGTTTATACGTGTTATGTCGTGGGCGTGATAATCAAGAGAGAAAACACCGTGAGTGGTCACTGAAGGGATACAGTAACCTTAACTCTTTGAGCTTTTTTAGAACTGCTTTAATTCTAAGCTCATACTTCTGCATTTAAGAGCCATTCTCCAAGGCTCTTTATTATTATTATTATTATTATTATTATTATTATTATTATTATTATTATCATTATTATTCAGTGGTACGAGTTGGCGGTTACTGTAGCAGTATTCTCATTCCAATTGGCTTCCTTGTCCAGTTTGTGTTTTCACACTGCTATCTTCTTGGCCTCTCTTGACCCAAAGACCGGCACTTCCTTCCTTGTCAGGATTCCATGCAAGTAGGAAGGACTTTAGTCACAATAACATAACAACAGCAAGAGTATTTGAGGATACTCTACCCTTAGGAAGTTGAAAGGAGGAAGTTAGGAAGGAGATGGGAAGACATAGGAAAGAGGAAGTTTATCGTGGGAAGGAGGTCCTTTCCAGGAGAACTTGGAGAATCGTTGAAAAAAGGAAATTACTTATACACGGATACTCTCACCATCTTGCAGAATTGTGTTCTGTTCAGTTCATGTTCACTTAACGTTCACTTCATGTTCACTTCATGTTCGTGTTGAGTTCAGTTATTCTGGAGCTGTGCAGAGCAAATTGCTGCCTCCATGAAAAGCATGCTGGTCTAGGTACTCCCTATAGGGACCTGTTGCTAACCACGATCCTTTACGCGCAGAGCGACAAGCAAAAATAAAAAGGGAAGCTAGGCCAGAAATGACTTCCTTGACATACGAAAGTCCACTTTAGGATCGCAAAGGATCATGGTTAGCAATGGGTCTTTAATGCGCAGGAGAAAGGCTAGAAACGAGTTATGCGTTGTTTTGATCCTTGAATGGCTACAAAAATCCCGCCCCGTTTTCAGAAAAGATTATCCTTGCTTGCAATAAAAGTGCCTGCAGCTTTATGTTCCCATTTGCATTTGAGCTACATTTGCGACGGGCTTTATGAAATGTGTAGATTAGGCCAGAGCTGGCCCGTACTTGTCCTTATAGAGAAACCAGTTATAAATCAAACTAAAATGCCAGGATGTAATTACACCAAACGTATCGGGCATAACCTTTCACCAGTAATGATGAGAAATAGATCGCACAGGGCACTTAAGCGGAAGAGATCGAAGATTCGAAAGATAGAGAACCATATCTTATTATATCTAGAGAACTAGAGGGTGTCCCAAAACATTGTGCCCCGTTGGCCTGAAGATTGTGACAAAACGGCACCAAATTCTCGCAAAACGTTTATGTGATGTTGCTCTTCAGATGTTCAATAAAGTTTGCTGCCATCCCCGTAAAAATCCGTTGAAAAATGATGGAGCTATGACCTACTGAAGACCAAATGGCCTGATGACTGAAACCAGCGGTCGGCCATTTTGTCTTACTATTTTGCAGCAATGAGTAGCTTCACGTGAGGTAAGAAATAATTTCTGTGAGGTCAGAAATAATGGAACTGTCTGAGGATTATCGGAATTTTCACTAGAGGTATGAAATTGGAGACTACTATTTCATTTTCTATCCATGAAGCTACTTATCGCTGCAAAATAGTAAGACAAATGGCCGACCGCTGGTTTCGGTCATTGGGCAAATTTGGTCTCCTGAAGGTCATAGCTCCATCATTTTCAACGGATTTTTATGGGGATGGTAGCAAACTTTGATTGAATATCTGAAGAGCCACATCATGCAAAAGTTTTGCGAGAATCTTTTGCCATTTGTCACAATCTTCAGGAAAACGTGGCACAATGTTTTTGTGACACATTTTAAAGAGAAGTATGTCTTACTTTCTCTGTTTTTCAGCTTTCCCTGACTCTCTAATCTTCTCGGCTGTTGTTAGGAAATGTTCACTTCATTTCATTCACATCACTTCTTGTCCTATTTGTTTAGCCTATCGTTTAGCCTCTGCAAACACCCTACCACAGCTTTATTTTGCCTGCAGCCGCCGCTTCCCAACTGAATTTGCCTCCTACGCAGTAGTCTAGCAGTCTTCTCGGTGTTATCTCGCATTTTGGAGGGAGTTTAAAAGAATATGAACTGTGTGTTTCATATCACCCTTGCAAAATATACAAAAGAAACGGTGGCTGTGTTTATAAATGGGCGTGTTTCTGTATCGAGGGGAGGTCAGGTTTTATTCTGTACTTGGAGATACGACCTCATAAATCATTCGATTGCTAAAACCTAAAAATTTACCACTCGATTGATAAAACCTAAGCATGTACCGCAATGTCTACAAACCTGTTTTTCACTATCTTAGCCTACTGTATTTGTGGATTTCTAGCGAGCTTGTGGATTTATTGGGTGCCCTCGAACACCAAAACACTACTTATCTTTCAATAACTAGTTTCACCTGTAGAACTTTGATTTGTTTTTCACTTTTCAAGTGACAGTATCAGTGCTCATATTATTGCATTACAAGTATTGAGTTACTTGGAGCGTTTTATGTTTTATCAGGAGAGACATAGGAACCAGGGGGGCACTGGGGGCGCATGTCCCCCAAGATTTTGCAATTATAGCGAAAAAATGCCCCTTTTGTTGTGGGAAGTGCTCCTTTGGGACCTTTAGCTCATTAAAAGAAAAATGCTCTTGAAATGTAGTGAGCCCCCCTCAGTTTAGGATGCTTGCTACGTCCTTGTTTATCAGAGGCTTTCGGGACCTCTTTGGGCGTGTTATTAAACTTTCTCTCTTCATTTCGATCAGAATGTGGTAAGTTATTTTGAGTTCATATCTGAGGACATCTGTCTGAAAATCCCACAATTGTTGTCGATTGCGCACCAAAAGTTAGCCCTGAGATATGGGTTTATTGGTGTCCAATGCCTGAAATGCATGTTCGTTTTATGAACTTGACGCGAAGAAAATGAGAGGCTAGCGGTCACCCTTTTTACTGTACCAATGAGCTTTGCCGGAGTGGAGCAACAGTTGGCACTAAAGATGAGGCCACAATGCATCTTCCCATGTTGCATTGCGCTCGATGATCGATATGCAATAGGATCAACTGTGTACTGAACGTAATGCATTTTCGTAAAATTTCCGCGCACTGCCATCTATTTCGGAATTGACTGTTGAGCCATGCATAAAAATTAACGTAAGAGTTTGCTGTTATTTATCTCTCCCGCTGTTATTTCCTATTGTTGAGGTATCATTTGCCTTGTATCTAGTGGTAGGCTGTTCGTGCATCTCCTCTACATTTCCTGCTTTAAAAATCTGCATGATGCTTTTTAGGGGAAACTGCTTGGCTGCTGGAAGCTTGATCTTCATATTATCGTCACTGTCGCTAATGTTCCTCTTGTTGTTACGCGATAATGGTTTTGAGAATGCTCATGGGCGTACATGATTCCCAGCCTTTAGTGGGGTTTATTATTGATTTTGCCCGAATGTGATGGTTGCAGTGAGTTAAGGAACTGCGCAAATGCAGCCTGAAATGCGATAAAGTTACCTGAGTTACCTGATTATATGAGATTCCTTGTGAAACAGATTGATGGTGCATATCTCACGTTAACTTCACTTTATATCCCGAAAGATCTTGCTGTACATCTTTTTGCATTGCAGCAAATGAAGTGGCATATTAATAATTGTAGCTATCAAGTCGTGTGTTAGTTTGCTTTCGATGGCTGAAAGTAGGCTCCGTGTATAAGAGTGTTATAATTAACTTGCTGTGACTTCGTCGAAAACCTAGATCCAATTTTTCACGTAAATGATATTTGGTGATGATACTGTAGACCGACGGCAACAAGATCTCATTTTCAGTTGTAGTATACATACATATAGGACAAGGGGAATGGTCAAGATAGTATTTAAGGAAACAAACCGTATGTGCGTTTTTCTTTGTGCTATTTATTGACTGACGCATTTACCTCTGCCTATTGCCTAAAGTCTGGCATGAGAGACCTTGTTTTTCAGATTCAAAGTATTAGTGTGGGTAGTTTGATACCGCAGTTGTGCTTCAGAATGTATGCTTCTGCAGAGGAAAATTTATATCGATCTCTTTCATTAGCTCCTCCATGGCAGTATATTAATTTTCCTCCGCAGAGGGAAAAGGATGCGGCAATCAAGCGCAACTGCGGCGTTTAAATACCGATGGTATTAGCTTGCCCGGGGGAAGCTAGAGCTATTTTTGCAATAAAGGTCCCTGGAAGTTTTCGGTGTGTTTTAAAGGGGCTCCGTCTCCAAATTTTTGTCGAAGCGGTGATTTTCGGTTTTTGAAAAGCAATATCACACAGACTGTTCATCTTAAAGGGGCTCCGTCGTCAAAATGTAAACAAAACGATGATTTTTGCAGTTTTTTGAAAGGTGATATCACACAGGATTTTCCTATTTTCTTCAAAATGAAAGTTGCTGTTTGGGCATTAATCCTTGTACTTCACAGAAGAACAGACAAAACACTCATATCTCTTACGATTACTCTAATGTCAGTGGATTTTTGACAGTTGCTTGTTTGTGGTTTGGGTGAAGCCACCAAACAAACTGCAGAAGACAATAAACACGTGCCTGAAACAATGTTGTTTACATATTTGTTTGCAATTGGGGCAACGAAGCCCCTTTAAAAATACTGAGACTTTAAGAATTGAAACCCCTATTTCTTTAATGCAGATTCGTGCCGTTATCAGCAAAAAATTCAATGATTTATAATAAGCGCATATGAAAATTATCACGAGTCAAATTCGACATGAGGTTAATAAGATACCTGCTTGTCATGTTAAATCCATGTTGCTCTTTATTGTTTTATTTCTCGTGCAGACCACGAATCAAATTATTCTTAGTATTATATTACTTGTACTATCGATGGTTTAAGTAAATCTCCCTTTGACTAAATGCGATTTGTTATTGAGGATACTTAAACGTAGGCCGGTACACGTCATCTCCTATTCACAACAGTGTTTTTGTTTGAAGGGATTTCCAATTATAACTTAAAAGCTTCCATTTGTTTAGCATGACCTCTTACATGTGGTTTGAAGGTGACATTCACATCATGTAGCCTCCCTTCCTATGTTGCTTGTCCTACGTAATTTCCTCAGGTATTGTTCGTCTTTATTGATATGTTTAATGTTTTGTTTTGTTTTGTTTTACTTTGGCTGATGCAGTGTCGAGAGAATTTTGTTATTTTTGTAAATAAACCAGTGGCCTAAATTTGTCGAGAGTTCTCATCGAAATGCGTGATCGTATCATGTATTACACTGAATCTTGGCTGTCTAGAAAGGTATTTATGCTTTGTGTCGCATTTTATTCTATTTTGTTGGAAAATAATACTTTTTAGTTTCCTGGACGTCTTTCCTGGATGGCTTTAGCCAGGAAAACGGGTAATCGTCCATCATTGAGACTTTAGTGTAAGTCGTTAATCAATGTTGTTTTCTTTACAACACTAGCTTTACTTGTGTGTCGCAGTAGTTGTTTTGATCACATTGGTGTTATATTCGTCAATTTTGATCAGTTCGGATAGTCAGCGAGATGTTAATTGCAGCTTGTAATTTGTTGTACTGTATGCAGTCGGAATCATTTCAATAGGGAGCCTTTGAGCAACTTTCCTCTTAAAAAGCGTCCAGTTCATCTTGATGGAAGTTTAATGTTTAAAGAGTACCTTATTTGGGGCTGAGTGACCGAGCAGCTTATACAGTACCCGTTAGGTAACTGAAGTTAAGCTTGGTCGAGTGAGGTCAAAATTTGGATGGGTGACCTTCCAGATGCCTAACCAAACAACTCACTCCTCGTTCTTCCAAAGGGACGTTAAACTAGGGGTCCCATATGCTTGGATAAGGCACACACTGCCCATAGTAGGCATAAATTCGCAGAGGCCTTTTCGATTTTAAAGGGAATAACCTGAGTTAAAAGATGAGATCTCACCTGTTTATAAATAGCCTATTGTATTTTATAATCCAACGCGTGGCGAAAGAAAGCAAAGTTAAAGGGAACAACAATAATTGTTGGGGATACGAATCGTCAAAGTTCATAGCAACGGTCATCCCCCAAAAAGGAAACCTGTGATCATGCGCAGAAAGCATGTTTGGTTTTGTGGAAAGGATGCGGGCGGATAATCCGGCCACAATCCAAACAAGAATTAGCAAAGAGACAAAAAGATTCTCGCGCATGGTAATAGGTTTCCCAGCTGTTGATCTGCTTTGAACTTTACCAGCATAACAAAAGGCTCAGACAAAAGGGGCAGTCCTCGGTATCCTCAACAAATAAAGTGTTTTGGTTTCTCTGTGTCGGACGCTTTATAGCTCAGGTCATTCACTTTCACCATATACATTGTTGTTGTTGTTATCGTTCTTAGAAGGACTCCACTTTGAGGGAGAGAGAGCTCAGGCAATTAGTCTTAGGGGTAAGCAAACGGTGAATGGAGATCTGTTTTGTGACACTGTGGATATCATTTAATACATCAAGTCCTTAGAGCTTTAATGAATTGTAGTAAATGTTCAAAATATAATCTTTTGAAATATATCGAGCGCTTTTCGCACCACTATAGCAAAGCCTAGGATTATGTTACAAATACCAATAGGGCATGCGTATATGATTTATCATTTTACGTAAGGCTTTTAGCGCATAATCCTAAGTTGTGTGTAAACCGGAGTTGTGTTTTATGAAAGAGGCGTTCCGTAATATGTAGGCCTTTTTGATTTGTGTTTTGCTCCCTTCTTTTGGCTGTTTTGGTTTAGTTGTCTTTGTATTGTTTTTGTGTGAAAGCCATGCCTGCGTATAGCCTGCCATAAGAACCAAAATATCGAAGGACTGTTTGAATTGTCATGGTCTTCACGCTGGCTCCTATCATATGACAAAGGTCCTATATATAGGGTGCACCAAGAAAAGTTCAGGAGTTTGAAAACTTATAGCACCTGAGTAGGCCGAGCGGGGTGAGTGGCCGAGCGGCTTATACAGTTTCCGTCAGGTGACTGAAAGGGAAGGAATTCACACTCCGGGTGACTGACCTCTCGGAGACCTCGTAATACACCTCGCCGTTCTTCGGACAGGACGTTAAACTAGGGACCCATGCCTGGATGCGGCATGTATAGTGGGCTTAAATTAGCTTTAAAGGGATCTAAAACACTCTAGCAAATCATTACAAATCTCTAATGCATTACAATACGCAAGCGCATTTCATTTCTCTCAGGAGTTATAAGAAATAGATTTTCAAACCAATAATGAAGTTTTTCAATCCCATGGTAATAAATGTTCAGAATAGAAAATGCTACATTCCCTATTGTTCTGTACAAGAAGTTTAGAAAACTTTGCACAATAGGGTAAGACGGGGTAAAGTGAACTACGGGGTAAAGTGAACTACTCAGAACTTTCGCGCTTCTCTCCAAAAGCAAACATGCAATGATAAAACATGATTTATGCCAAATGCTTTGTTACATGTGCTCACAAGAAATGAAATCATTTTTGCAAAATAGTTCTTCCTGTTGTTGCAAAAAATCCCTTTACTCGAGGCAGTAAAAACAACCTCGGGAAATCATAGTTGTTAGGTTTGGGCTCCTATCTTTGGTCTTAATTTTTGACCCCAAGACGAAATTAATTTCTATTATTGTTTTGATCGATTTGAAGCACATACCACGTGTTTACATTTTCCAAAAGGAAAGGGCCAAGAAAGACTTTCTTGTACACTTACATAATATTTTAAAAGATCTACTGTCCAGTCGATATTTTGCTTCGACCGGGGTAAAGTGAACTACCCATGATTTTCCATTTTCTCATGTGAACATGAAGTCAGATGAAGAAGACCTTTTCAATCTCATTTGGTTCATAAGTCTGCCCTCAGAAAATCATAATTTGCAGGATAATTTTTCGCTCTGATGGCACAGAAATATATTCTGATACCAGCTCCCTGAAAAACCTCCAAACTTTGACAGCCGAAGTTTGACCTTCATTCAAAAATGTGGTTACTGATCCAAGTATTTTGTTGGGATTTGATGAAGCAAGCATACCTATCGACATGAAAAGGATAAATGGCCATCACTGTGAAATTAGAATATAAATAATTGTTATAGATTTATAACTATTTTTGGTTTTATTTCTGGGCGGAGGTTTCAGGGCAAAGTGAGCTACTTTGAAAATATTGTTTCTCTTTGTGGTAATTTGATATTTATATGCAATATAGTATTTTCGAAGAATATTCCCATTATTGTTCATCGACTTGTATTCAGGTCTCGCAATCTGACTCGAATTGGTGACTTAGACAATAGTTTTTGGTTAATATTTGATCTGCAAAGATCGTTCTCAACATAGGTCACAATTTAATTTTTTTGAATATCACTCTTGTGAAATTTTTGGGTTTGTTTCGTTTTGGCATGCGAAGAACTACTTAGAGTTGCAAAATAAATCATATTTTCGGGTATTACCAGCATTATTTTGTTTTTATCGAACAATGGCTAAGTAGTTCACTTTACCCCGGTCCGGGGTAAAGTGAACTAGGTAGAGCGGTCGCCAAAGAAAGCTCTTTTGTGAGACAATGGAAACAGATTTGAAAAATATTTTTGCTGGATAAACTGACCCAAAGACATAATGTCAAAACAACGTTAAAAAGTTTGCCCTCAGCTACAGTCTCTTTAGGATATCCTTGAAAAACCTCCAAAGTAGTTCACTTTACCCTGTCTTACCCTATAGCAATACCCAGGAAAACACGATCCAAGCATCATAATACAACAAAACGCACGCGAAAACATAAAACACGCACAGCAATGCACAAGGACAAGATAACGCAACGGAATGCAAAACAACGCAACGACACGCAACGCAAACCAACGCAGCACAACGCAAACCAACGCAATGCAACGCAAATCAACGCAACACCACAGCTACTAATAATAATAATAATAATAATAATAATAATAATAATAATAATAATAATAATAATAATAATAATTATTATTATTATTATTATTATTATTATTATTAATTTATTTCAGTTGGTGCGAGCAATAGTTTTAAAGAAAACTAATAAATACCAACTATTTACAATGCAAAGTTCAAACATAATATAAACGTAAAATATATACATGAATCTATGTACACATCATCTGCAGATGTTGCAACTGCAAGTGTCTCCTTTCCAGCTCTTAATCATATTTTTGAATTGCTCTGCGTTTTGAGCAGCTTTTATCGTGTCAGATAACGTGTTCCACAAAATGCTTCCTCTAAATGACAAAGACTAATCACAGAAGAACACATCAAAACGCATTGGAAGTATTTCAACTGTTCTTAGTCACATTTTAATGTACTTATTAGTTCTTTTTAGTTTGGAGGTAGATGTTCAAAGTATTTCTTTTTCGTTTTCAGCATATCTACAACACAGTGACAGTCGATGGTGAGTTTCTTTAACTTTACAATTTTGAAATTGTCAAGCTACGCTACGCTGGCATATGCTGCATCTCTACCAAAAATCATTTATTCAAGCACTGTGTGAAAATTTACTTTGCAAAAATACGCACCCTGTTTGTAAAATTCAAATGCTTATTCTCACTGAGGCTTGGCCTAATATCGCCTAATTTTGATACTTGACCATATGTCCTAGAAAATGGGCGATAGTGGGCATTGCCTGAGGGTCACATTTTTCAGATTTTTATCATCATTGATTTATTTCTGTCATTTATGACTAAACTAAAAGTTTTACATGCACAAAGAGATTGATCTGGCAATCATCAGTGCTTTTTTGTAGTATGATTCAAAACCAGGTAGCCCTAAAAAGAGCAAAATTTGCTATTTTCTTTAACTAATTACAAGATCAGCTATGTCTTGGAAAACAATTTGGTCCTTGATCTACCTGAAAAAAAAGAAAATTGAAGATCGGCCATGTAATCAAATTTTGGTGAATTTTGAAACGGGAGTACTTTTTTTGGGACACTCGATAGATAGACCACAGGTCTATTACTGCAAATCGTTAGCCTTCGGTGCGTCCATCCAAAAAAAGGCACTGGCCAATTATTTCAAAGCATGACTCATTCCTGTTGTTGCCTTGCTATCGTAGTTTTACACATTATTTCTCTCAAGCTGGGCAGACACACGTGCTCATATCATAACATTATTGGGTCTGTCTGACGTACTTTAATTTGGTTTTTACGTTTTTCCTAACATCTGGTATCCGTGATCTTTGACAAAACACAAGTTTTTTACGTTTGTTGATGAAAAATCTTGCGTCGAATCCTTCCGCTATTAGATAGAAACTTTCTTGGTTGAAGCATATGACGTGGTCATACGCATTTAAAGCCTCTCTGCTAACCATCACGCCTTGCGCGCTATGCATTAGAGAAAAAATTACAAACACAAACATGGGCAGATTTTGTAATACAATAGCAACATTTGCGTTTGATTGACACCTCGATTCAAAGCGATTCGCGACTGCAGACAAAGAAAATTCGCTCAACCAGTAATTAAAAACAAATGAAGCCAAAGTTTCCCCGAAACTAGTAGGGCACACTGTCGCCTTGTGCAAGCGAGTAAAGTGCTTATGACGAAAGCAGAAGGGTAAATCTAAAGATCTGTCTGGCGGATTTTTATTTGATTCAGAAACCGAGTAGAAGCCATTTTAATTCTCGCGTCTTTAGGGCTTAAATGAAACGATTACAGAACACCATCCTTTTTACGGCTTTTCGATAGGCTGAATGATATTGGAGAAATTAACTGTTTTCTGAAGAGAGTGGTTTTACGAAACTGCATCTCGCTGTGCATTAGAGCGGAAAGCAGAGTTACTTTAAGGATATGTATGCAGTTGAAGTTCAAGTCTTGTTGCTATATGATTGAAATAATACTACGAGCCTAGCAGACTGTATCCCACCCAGATCTTGCTTGGCGTGAATGCCTGAGCAGCGCTAATTGCAAGTTTTGCATACTTCATTGTCAGCATCGAAATTATACCTTTCAGCGAAGTTAACAGAAGTGTGGGAACTCTTGGTCGAAAGATATTTATATCTATCTCGAAAATCAAGTCCGCTATGCGACTGGCCCTGTAATTCCAAAACCCTGCCCTTAGACTCAATACGTAAGAAGTCCCGCTACTAACTTTTGCTCGATGTTGTTGTTGTTGCTGTTGCTGTAATTGGTGTTGTTATCGCTTCAGCTCAGTGTTTCGGTTGTTGAGGACAGTTCAGCTCAGTTGCAGTGCAGTTTTGGTGACGAATCAGTTCAGGAAGTGAAACAAGAGACTTTTGGAATGAGTCTACCCTTCCCCCTGCCCTCCCTGCGCTTAGAATCAGACAGATCAGGCTCTTTGCTCAGAAACATTTGGAATTTATCGCTTGTCTTTTCCGTCATTTTACGCCATGTTTTATGAGCAAAATTACCCCGTAAAACTATTTCATTATGAATAAAGTTTTTCTTTCCTTTATCAAATTTGCCACTTTAATATCTTTTTTAGTATCCTCATTTCATACCTTTTTCAAGAATTATTTCCTTTTCTGTTCGAAATTGAATAGCCCTATTAATTTGAAGTTCTTTTCAAAATTTTACGATTCCTTGAGTCCATAGAAACAACTCTATTAACCAATTTAAGGAGGCTTTTATTGACACTGTTGATTTGCGTTTAGGCCAGTGACGTCAAAGTGATATTAAACTATTTTTTTATTGTTTCAAATGAAATTGCATCGAATTATTTGCTCAAACTCACTGATCACAGTTTGTTGTTCGATCGGATACAAAACTAAAGAAGGCGAAGGCATATTCTAAATTTGATGCTATGTTGACATTAGCCAATCTGAAAGCCAAGAGACCCAAAAGAGTGAATGATTCCTTTTATCTCCTAACCCACAATAATATTTCAGCAAAGAAGTCCTAAATAAATCACTATTGCTGTTATCTGATTTGGTTGTAAAGTGTGGTCAAGACCTGTGCCTTCAGGCAACCATTTACAAATTGGAATCAAGTATTCCGTATGTCGGAGTTTTTGTGGCTTCTCCTTTAACATCGCAAGTCGCAACACTTTTGAGATCTTTTGATGCTGTGAAGTTTCATGCGAAATCTTTCAGATATAAATATAATGCACCTTGCACAACACTTTATTCGTTTGATCTATGCATTTCCGGGTCTTTCAAAATATTAGTTACTGTTTTTATGTATTTCTTTTCAAGAAACGTTCGTCAGGGAATCACTTGGGATTTCCTCTCTTTCCGATTTTTTTGAAGGGGAAAACCCATGACATTATCCATCTTCAAAATTTTATGTCCTATGTTATTGTATTCCCAACAAAGGGCCTCAGTTCTCGGTTAGTGGCGTTGGTCGAAGGTTGTGTTTATTTACAAACACATTTGTTTCAAAATTGGAAGGTAAACATCACAAGGAAGATGATCATTTGAAAGTTTTGAGTTGACAGTCTATCAACGATGAGGCAGAAGACATTTTTGCAACGTGTATTTAGAAGCGAGTTTTTCAAGGAAGTTGCTAATGGGAAGTTTAGTACTGATGGTAAGTCTGTTTTGTGTTGACTGTTACCTCAAAACTTTCATTCAAGATGATCGAAAGTTGACTACAGAGATGAAACAATGAGAGATCGTTAGGTACACTGCACAAGAACGCTTAACTTGGAAGCTAAAATCTGGTTCTGTTGCTCCAGAGTGGTCTTCTTGAGCACCTTTTTAAGGGACAAACGTGTGGTAGTTCGTTATTACGAAGGAGGTTGTGACATTGCCTTTAAGACTCGGGACATCGAAGACACTTTCGAACTTGAAGGGCGCCTATAACAAAGGTTATTCTTGGCTTGGGACAAGGTCGACGTTAAAATTAGCAGACACGAAAGGCTTTCAAATTCCTTATTTCTGCTTTATGGTCATGGCTTTGCCCCTAAAGAACCAAGGATACATTTTCAGAAGTAGGTTTTGAGAATTTAACAGTGAAAACGCTAAGGTTTGAAATAGTTCCATTTCTAGAATGTCTGTTTACTGAGCATGCAATGACGAAACCAGCAAATCAAAGAAAAGACTCAGATTTCATACATAAAGTCCAAAGGCTTTAGACAATTAACAGTGGTCTTACTGTTCTGAAATTTGCTGCGTTATGTTATGTTATAATTTTTAAACTGTAATTTGGTTGAGGCCAACGCGACCTGGAGCTGGAGGCCTGTTGATTAAATGTCTTGTCTACTCAAGCAAACATAGGAGTTTTCGCTAGTTTGTCTTGAAAGTAGGTGAAAATGGTCTCATGGAATTCAAAGTCCAAGGGATGAGATGAGATGAAAATTTTCCTAAATCTCAGAGGTATTACAGACATGTTACCGCCTGTTACCGGTATCGTTTCCTCATCGCTTCCTGGATGAGGAAGGTTGTCAAGGAAAGAGCCCGCTCCGTCTAAAATTCCAATTGTGTGAAAGTCATATTGTTGCATCATCTGTTTGTACATAATCACATTTACTAAAGAGTAAGTACTAAAGAGATAATATACCGCCCCGGTATGGCGTATCCACCACAGTAAGGATGATATACCGCCCCTGTATGGCGTATCCACCACAGTAGTGCGGATAGGTTCGCTAGCGTGGTAAGAGTGTTTCAGTTTCTGGATTGGAAATGTTTTAATTCAGACTTCGCAGCTTTTCGCGGTGGTTTATGGCATGTATCTTATCAGTCTGTATGCAACGGACAGGATATTTTGTGACGTCGTTGGTCTGGGTCGTGATATAGATTGTATCAATATTGACTGCAGAAGATCATATCACTCTCTAGAGATCTTCACAAGATCGAAGATATCCTGAAAAGGCCTCTCCATAGATGTCGAATACTCTCGACAAAATTCTTTTATTCCCCCCCCGAAAACTCCCTGAAGAAATGTAGGAGGTATACTGTATAGGATGTTGCCCTCTGGAAATAGCAACGATAAGATGAGGTCAACCTCGCGCTCAATTGTATTACCTTTCTGGAAAAAGAAGTCTGGAAATAAACGATCTGGTACGCGTGTAGTCTGTGGACTGTGGAGAATTTTTAGCCTCCTGGTCCTCGTTAGGGGCCATACTACATATGGTTTCCTCATGGTCTTGCCGTATCAATCTTTAAGTTTATTCATTGCTTAAACCACTGCAATTGACCCATGCTATGGATCCGGAGAGATCTCATGAACGCGTTCCTGCATGTTGGGCAGCAAGTGTTGAATTCTAAAGACACAGCTGTTTGACTCAGTCAATTTTGTAAATTTCTTTACCAGATCTTAACAATTTCTATAAACCTCTCCAGCCCTTTCTTCTGTTTGTTATTTCGTGATCATTTGCTGACAACTGAGCAAGGCTTTGGGTATTCAAAGATGATGTAAGAATCCTAGCAGGACTGATGGAGAACAGATTACCACTCGTGTTTTGGTCTTTCTACCGAAGGAATTGTTTTGGATCATGGGAAAGTTTGATCACCATTGTATGCAACGCTGGGAATTTTCCGACAACTTTTGTTTATGATCTGATCTTTTCATGAGCGATAGGACACGAAGTGTGTGAAAGTTTTATCAGTAGCGAGCCACCTTGAACGATTGTTTTTTTGTGTTTTTAACTTTTAATTACTTGGTAGTGAGCCACCTTATCGCTGTTTCGAAACGCTTAAGGTGGATCTGCAGTTAAGGTGGCTCACTACTGAAAATTTCCAAATCACGAAGCAGTGATAAGTTGGCTCAATACCAAGTAAAAATAAGTTAAAGCACACAAAAACAATTGGTTAAGGTGGCTCGCAACTGATAAAACTTTCACACACTTCGTGTCCTATCGCTCATGATCTTTTCTTCGAACTTTTTAATCTTTTTGAAGTTGGTTTAGGATAGAATATGAATGATTATTTCGCTTAGATGTATTACGATGAGTCCCAGTCAATGATTGATCCCAGCTATAGCTTACCAAAACGAGACTACCACCAAACTGAGATCACCCAAACTGGGAAGCACATTCAAACAGTCAACAAACTGGACTGCCCGCTCCAATTTTTGGGAGCGCCAATCAGATTTCAAAATCTATGGAGTCTTTGCCATCAGAAAGAGGCTTCGAAAATGTATGCGAGAACCCCCAAGATTTTACTGTTTGTTTATGAGTCGCAGTTGGAGCTGATGATATCAGTTAAAGCGGAGGAGCTATGTCGGTGATCGCGTAATCAGTCAAATTGCAACTGTAAGGAATTCAAATATTTTTCCAGTGATCCATATGAATGCTTCTATGGCATTCCATTAGAAATGTTTCTTCTCTTTTTTTTCGGAATTTCTGTGACCTTTTGAACATATCTAGTGGGGCTGCCCAAAAATTAGTCCATTGGTTACCAACATTTTGGTCCGACTAAGGGCAGATTCTTGCCCGACTGAGGCTCATTTTCGAAATTTTTTCCAACATCAGCTCCCTGCCTCGTAGGCGTATACTTTTGAATGCCAGACTTTCATTTATTTATTTTCGTCGTAGTTTCCATCAACGAAGAAAAGAAGAAAGAGGAGACAGATTCTGGTGCTTTAGCAAGAGCAAGATGGAGAAAAGCAATAATGGAGCAGAGAATTTTGATAAGGATGGAAAAAGAAAACAGAAACCTTGCAGGTATGTGGTTACGGTGGCTGGTATGTTTGAAGGAATTACGAGAGAACTGTATGCCTTTATTCTCTCTCAATCCGCCAGATAGACTGCAGAATATGATTGCTGCGAGGTAAGCATACGTCTCAGAGCAGCTATTTACTAGCCTGCGTGCAGCCTCAACTCCTCCTCAACGGAAAAAGTAGTCTACTTTTCCTTCGAGGAGGAGTTGAGGCTGCACGCAGGCTACTATTTGCGTCAAGTTCATCTTAATCTTATAGAAAATTTCAGATTTATTTGCCTGAACGTTTTCCAAGTGGTAAGTTTTCACAGAATGTTTCATTGTTTATACACATATTTTTTTATAAGAAACTGCTCATAAGAAACTCAACTCTCAGATCGTCAAAAAATTAAGAAACTCCAGGACTGGGAAAATATAAGTTAAGAAACTATTTATTTTGATAAAAGAAATCCTTGATATGTTTTTACTTTACTTTCACTTTTTTCTTGTATCCTATTACTCGTATGGCACTTGAGCAGTGTCTAAACATTGGAAAGGCTTAAAAAACCTTGTTTTGAAATGTTCACGTAGCTAAACTGAAGCGTGAAGATTGCTATGGAACCTCTTAGAAACTCGTCAGAAACTCTGACCCCTCAAAATCTGATAATTTTAAGAAACTTTTAGTACTGGCACAAATACTTAGTTTCTTATAAAAAAATACATGTAATCCATAAGTGGCACACGTGATGCGGGGTAGCCACTGTTGAAAAATATTGTCGACAATCATCAAAATCGTCCATGAGCCAGGTTGACGGAGTCTGTTCAGTTCCGTGGCCAAAGATATGGTTGGGGATTAACATGCAGGGAAGAAGAGCCTGATATTTGTTGTTTTTGTAATCGTAAAATGCGAAGAATCTTGGAGAAAAAAAGGCTGATAAAGATGAGTTCCCAGGGCGATTTTTGAATAGAGGTAGGTTTGCCGATAACGAAAAATTTACAAAATATGCCTGCCTGTTGGTAAAGAATTACAGGGTCCCTTAAAACGGCCTTCAAGGTTAAGTACAACGAAAATCTTGTTTCTTCTGACAGTAATCTCATTTCTGAAGAAATGGGACCAAAATGAGTTTTTAATGATACGTGGGATATCATTTTGGTGATTTTTCAAAACATGTCTGCTTGTTTAGGACACCTGGTAGCGGCAGATTAGAGTAAATGAACGGAGATATAGCGACATGGTCTAAGCATAGCACAAAATAACTTTACGAGCCACTTGTGTTTCTATCTTTCTAGACAAAATCAGTGCAACAGAGACACGACGTCAAAAGCTGAGCTATGAAGTATTCGAAAGTTGCACTGCCGAAGCTGCGACAACATGGGATGAACTTCTTGCGAAGAATTGGAAGGAAAAATTCGATGATAATGTGTTATTGGCAGCTGTCAAAGCAGGTAGCTTTTACTTAGAAGTCAACAGATATTTTCATATTGTGTATTTTTGTAGCTGTTTATCAAGGAAAAGCCAAAGACTTCTGAAGTCGATTAGGCCATGGTAGGGGCGAGGGAATCTTACCAAGAAACAAGGCGTTCTAGTCATATATCGTTGAGGATTTTACGACATCCAACGGTAGAATGCAATACGTCTTGTCTTAGTAAAAATTCCTCAGAGCTACTTTTAAAGCAGTCGTCTATTGATTTGAGCTTTTTTTTATATCAATTTCTAAGAAAAAACTACAATACAAGAATCTGAGCCAATCATAGTGGGAAAAGACACATGGTCATCTAGTCCCCACTATGAATGACTCTTTTTTTTTCTTTATTCAATATAAAATTTTACAAACAAACTACTTCAAAGCACTACGTACGAGCTACTTTACTACACTACAAGGACGATAACACGGAGTGCAAGAGACCATGACAACTCCGCAGTCATTAACATAGAGAACGTGTAACTAAACTAAAATTAAATGTACAGCTACGAAAAATACACATGAACAATTTCTACTGATAAATACTAAGGTTCGTTTCACATTGTATGTTGAGCTAACTTTGGGCAATCAGGTCTTTTTCACAAGAATTGGTGAACTGGAGATTTAATTTCAAATTAGAATAGAAATTAGAATTTGAATGACTCTTACAATAAATATAAACAATAATCTGATTTAACTAACAAAAGAACCCAATACCACACCGCACCACTCCACACCAAAAGACACTACACTATACAACGAGAAGACACTCTAGGTACAACGAGAAACCATGTAGAGCAGAGCGGCTCCTAGACTGAGGATATGAGCTTTGGGCTTGCATATAGGCAAATAAGCTTACACGTTATGTAACGTCGAATATACACTGATTACAAGCCTGCACTATTTCTGCAACGACTGTAAAAGAATATACAAATGAACCAAAGCAAAGAAGTAAAATACTGAAGAAAACGGGAGGATTCCTGGAAACGGGAAGACGGATCAGACCAAAAAAGGAAAGCATTAGAACTCATCAACTCTAAATTGCATGGCATGACTATCCGCATGGAGGGTATTTGATTTTCTTGAACTTAACTTCAAGAACCCCTTTTCCGGCCCCTTGATTACAAATTCTCGATTCAATGAGCTCTGGACTTATTTATGGTTTCCTTAATTACCGGGTGTCCCAAAATGATGTATTATCGTTTGATTGCTTATATGTGCATAACCGATGAACTGATTTTCAAAACTTGGTAAAACCGCAACCAACATCTTGAAATACAATTTAGCCTTTAGGCAATCAAATAAAACAAAATGTTTGAAAATCGGTTCATTGGTTATGGACATGTAAGCAATCAAACAATAATACATCATTTTGGGACACCCGGTATTTGTTGTACAAAGAGTTCACCGTAGATCGGTTTTTTTTCATGTAGTTCCTTTTTAGTTCTATTCTTGTATTCATTTTAGTATCTTTGTTAGGTGTAGTAGGGGCAGGGTTGCAATGTATTTTCAGGCTCCCTGTGGTATCATCTTGCAATGTTATTGTTTGTTAGTTAATTGTTCCTTTGTAGGAGAATTTATACATAAAGTACTTCAAGTCTTGAAGCAAAAAAGCACAGCCTCATGAAGATCCATATTGAACTACGCTATGCCTCACTTTTTAGGTGTACCAAAATACAGAAGAGGTGAAGTGTGGAAATTCCTGGTTCAGCAACATTCAATTCGTGCTCCCAAGAAGGAAGGAGATGAGAGGCTGTCAAAGAATTATGACGAGCTCCTTGAAGAACCTACATCGCATCAACATGCCATCTTGATAGATATCGGTAAGATTTGTTCTCAAGTTAATTATGCCGTGAAGGCAGCAGAGTAGTTGCATTTTGGTGATGCTGAATTTTTACCCTTTGGCAGATTTTCAGCTCGATCAATAATTGTTGAAATCTTTTCAAGAAGGGAAGTAATCTCAGCGAAAAGCCTACTTTCTCCCAGACAGAGAATTAAGCTAAGCAATCTAATTGCAGTAATTTCACGATATTGGAAATGCCATTCTACAACTTTGCCAAAAACTCCAATTTGAACCCCTAGCTTAGACTCACGAAATAGTCTCAGTTATCACAACAACAACAACAGCAACAAGATTTTTTGGTCAAACTGGGACGTATGGACTTTCACATAAAAATTGAGACGGAAAGTGCACAGATAATCTTTGCGCTCTGAAACGAAACGAGGTCATGGCGTAGTCAGGGCAACCTTCGGCAGGCTGTTGGAAATTCTCATTGCTGTTATGAGTTCATGGAAGCTAAGTGGCCTTCAAAATGAGGAACTTTTGGTTGAAAGTGAAAAGTTTGTTGATTCTTCGATTGAGGAAACATTCATCTGGATACTGATGGCTTTTGTTCATGGCTAACATCACTGAAAACTTGAAGTTTGAGGCGTTTTATCATCCGAGGCTTGAGACGGTAACTTAGGCCTATCTGCTATTGCTTGGAGCACTCAGGTTTTCGTACAGTGTTGCTATGGTTTCCATATCCGGACGTGAAATCGAGGGAAACAGTTTCGTCCTAATTTTCAATGTGAATATCCATGAGTCGTTGTTTGAACGTCCATCAGTCTATCAATAGCGATAACTACGAACATATAATAAGGCTATCCCTAGCTACAAAGTCATTGGTGTTTATTGGTGTGATTTGACATAAATGGACCCAAATTTTGTGTTTTATGTTGTGTTGTTTATGTTCGGATGACCCAAAAGATGAACTCAGAGAATCTAATAATAACAAGGAATAACTCACTGAACAGAGTAAATTAAAACGTTGTTTCATGACTGAATTTTCTGCCCACTCTGCATGCTGTATCTTTCTTTGTTTTTCTTATAAATATTGTAAATTGGTGAAAATATTATTTAATGAAAGCAAGTACTCTAAAAACCCATAAAGAAGTAACGATTTTGCTTAAGGTAGAACAAATAATTGGGGATGTGGTATAGCCTTTCGATTAGCTTACTCTGTACTGTTTTTGTATATAGCAAGCTAAGGTTGATCGGTATAAGATATGTTGTCAACAAGCAAACGGCTACAAAGCATTTGAATCACCCCCTTGTGTAATTTGTATAACTTATTTTCTCGGTTCCCCATTTCGATCTTGGTGTATTTTAGCTTCCCTTTTAATCTGATTGTGTTTCAATTACAGGTCGGACATTTCCTAGTCATATGTACTTCAATGCACAACTTGGTGCTGGGCAAATTGGCTTATTCAACCTCTTGAAGTCATATTCGTTGCTTGATGATGAAGTGGGATATTGCCAAGGACTCAGTTTTGTAGCAGGGTTGCTGCTTATGCATGTACGTTTTCTATTTTCTTTCTTTACTAAGTATGAATTTTGTGGCTAGCACTCAGAGGTGGAAAAAGTGCGTGAAGCCGCGAAGCCGCTTCGCAAGCTAGTTTGTCTGAAAGGAAGAAAAGAGAGAAAAGGGAGAAAAAGGAATAGAAGGAGTTAAATAAACGATGAAGGGAAGAAAGTAGTGTGCGTTAAGCTTAATAACATGTAAAGCAATAAATTTGTTTGCTTCCTGAAACATTTTATTTCGAACGACTCTAAACATGCCCTAAGAAAACTGAAATATTTGTTGTGCAAGAGTTCAACAGAAATCTGGCACAAGAGAAAATTGATAAAACAATGGAAGGAAGAATTTTACTTTGGCATTGATTCGCAGGAAGACAAATATCTTTTCCACCACTGCTAGCACTTTTCAGATGTAAAATCATAAATTAAAGTGGAAATTAGTTTTTCCTAAATATTTGGCTCGTAGCATGTTAAACGATAGGCTGAATACCGACCTTTTTTGTCAGTCATGTGTACCCGCAAAGTTACACCAACACAAAGGATTCCCTAAGCTTTCCATTTATTTTGTTTTTACCCTTATAAAATGCTTATTTTATTGGTAGACTATTACCTCATGAACCCTGGCACACTTAAACCTGCTTTATCTAAACCAGGTTAGAGTTCAACTAATCAAATGAATACAAGTTGTTGGATTGACCAATTAGAGCGCAACTTTCAATAACCTGGTTTAGTTTGAGCCGGTTTAACTTGCCAATGTGAATTCGGTATATGAATAGCTTTTATTCTTTGTAAACAGATGTCGGAGCAAGATGCATTTGAATCCTTCCGATACATAATGCACAATCTTGGAATACGTCATCAGTACAAACCAGATATGACTGCTGTCCAGGTATTAAGACTCTTACTTTATATATCATCCCTTATTTTCATAATTCGGGCCGTTTTTGCATAATTTTCACCTTGATAATTTTCTTCAATGTAGATAGGTGCCGGATAGTATTAATTCCATAAATTCTATCCGGTACTTGAAAATTGAACGATGCTTTTCGATACTTGAAAAGTTTCCGTGTGGCACACAATTTGAAAACTGCTTTGGGGCATGGGGAACCATTGCTAAAGATTTTTATCTGACACTGGTCATAGCAAATCGTCAGATAAGATCCAAAAGAGAAGAAACAAATATGCATGCATAGCATTTTGTTACGTCACATCCATGCAATTTTCAAGTGATGTTTATCCAGTCAAGTTTAATTGTAGTAAACGACAAATTGACCAAAATTTTTTTGCGGATAAGATTGTATCTATTAGCATTGTGTTAAAATATACCGAATGATTCGTATATGTTGCACTGTGTAAAAGGGGCCTTTGAGTCATCTTGCCATGGTCTTGGCGGTAGATTAGCAGTCAAGATATTGATTTTTTTGGTAATTTTGCCGTTAATTGTCTACATTTACCACTCAAGTGAATTGCAAGCTTCCCTTGACCTTGACCTACAAGAAGGCTGAAGAAAATGCCTGCATACCTATTGTTTCGGCACGTGCCAAAGTTATCAATTACAATAAACTACATTTCTAACTTGGCACAGCAGGCTGTTAACCATGTCGATTCCGTTTAATATACTTTTGGATATGATTGTAGTTTTATTTTGTTCCTGTTGAATCAAGCCTAGTATCAATTTTAGTGGAAAATAATGATTTTTTTGAATTTCTACCGGGTTTCCCAAAAAAGTACTCCTGTTTGAAAAATCATCGAAATTTGATTAGACAGCCGATCTTCAATTTTCTTTTTTTTTGTCAAAAAGATCAAGGACCAAATTATTTTCCAAGACACAGCTGATTTTGTAATTGGTTTAAACATTAGCAAATTTAGCTCTTTTTAGGGCTACCTGGTTTTGAATCATACTGCAAAAAAGCACTGATGATTGCAAGATCAATTCCTTTGTGCATCTAAAGCTTCTAGTTTGGTCATATATGACATAAAGAAATGCGCACTTTCATTGGAAACTTCGATGATAATAAAAAATCTCAAAATTTGGACTGAGATTGAGTGTTTTGCTTAAAAACTGTAGCTCAAAATATGATTTTTCAACGTGTAATGTTTCTACCTCGTTGTATCAAAGTCAAACATTTTATCATCTATGACTATTTTAGGGTCTTTGACAAAGCAACTCAAAATGAAAATTGTATCAAAGGTTTGATAATCAATTTTTTGTGATTTTTTAACAGGAGTACTTTTTTGGGACACCCGGTAGAAGTAGTGAGGAGTTGCTAAATTAGCTTCTTTTCTGACCATTGCCTCGAATCGCTTTTAAGCTCCTGTTGCCCCCATATGCTTTTTGTTTTTTGTCATCATTTAACCCGAAAAAATTTACAATCTAAATGATAATTATCTGAATCAAATACTTTTCATTTCAGCAACAATTATATCAACTATCTCGTCTCCTGCACGATTTTCAACCCAACATTTATGAACACTTCAATACTCACGACGTCACACCCACACTTTATGCTGCTCCTTGGTTTCTTACTCTGTTTGCATCGCATTATCCAACTGGATTTGTTGTCAGAATTATGGGTAAGACTAATTCTATTTAATTTCAAGCATTGATTTCGTTTCATTCATGTAAAAATTATTGATACAGGTATGCTGGGTGTTTCAAGTTATTGCTTCAGCGTTTGAAGAATTACCAAAATTCGAAAACAGACCTTTTAGGCCTCGTTTAAACATCGTTTTTTTACCATATCGATTGAAAAGGCAAAATATGCCGTGTCTAAAAATCTGATTTAATGTTACTGTATCCCTTCAGGACGATAAAAAGTTTTTTCCGATCAATTTTTGGATTTTTAGATCATTGGATAGCACACACATCTACCTACAATTTCTGATAATTTCAAGGAATTTTACTTTATTTTTCAGCGAATTATAAGCAATTTAAAGCAAGGTATTTTCTGCTAGGAAAATGCTGTTTACATGACGAGGATTATTTGAGAACTAAAGGTTAAAGGTTTTAAGTGCCTTTGATTTCCTGTTGAATGGATTTTGCGGTTATAATACCAATTATGTCATTGTAAACTCTGCACTAAATACATACAGGATTACTCTGTTTACTCTTGTGGCCAGATTGAAGTTAATCATTTTCAACAGTGGAACTGTACGCTAAGAAACTGTTTCAGCGCTTTTCTCAAAATCAATTTTTCAGCAACGAATGGGTATTCATACAGCTCCCTGTACCCAACGGCTTGATATAATTGGCTGAAATTTGGCAGACAGAGAGAAAAGGCATAGGGGGACCAAAGTGTGTCTCACTTTTGAGAAAAATTGCATGGTCCAAATTTAACATTTGAAAGAATCTCAAAACGAGGCCAGGGAGCGACGGGCAAAATTGTTTTATTAATTATTCTGAAGCTAAGGCATGCAAAAGAAATTTGAGACACCGTTTGCTAGATTAATGTGTTGAGAACGCAAGAATCCCATTGAGATTTAAATGAAACATATCTGGGGGGACAGGGAGGTTCTAGAAGGGGGGAAGGTCCGATTTTCACGTTTTCGGATGTATAACGCCCAATTTTCGGATATTTGTATTCTTTTTGGCTCGTAAATGCTCCCTATTTAATGACGAATCGAATGATGTATAGTTTATACGTGTTATGTCGCGGGCGTGATAATCAAGAGAGAAAACACCGTGAGTGGTCACTGAAGGGATACAGTAACCTTAAACATCGTTTTTTGACCGTGTCGGATTGAAATTGAAATGGTTAAAATGGCCATTTTTCAAAATTCACAAGCGCAGTAGCTGATCACACGTAGAAACCGCGGACCATGGCCCAGAATTGATCAGTAAAAACGCGGCAAAGGTAGGATGTTCAGACCAAGTCGTGTTTCTGCCATTTAACATTACAGAGCTGGCGAACTCCTGCCGTTTTAACAATTTAAATTCGCTGGTGATTTAAACATCGTTTTTATGTCGAAGTTAATTGACATTTAGAAATCTTTAGCAGCATCTATTAAATTCGACACGGGGGAAAACGATGTTTAAACTGGCCCTTAGCTATTCTGTAAAAGAATCTAAATCGAACGATGTTTGGTACATTTGTAAAAGTGTTGAATGTGCAGAAGAGCGACAGAAGCTCTATCGCCATTCAATCGAACCCTTCGTATAAAATTTTATATGATATAGGCAACTATCGTTCGATTCAGACTCTTTTGTAGAACAGCTAAATGGTCTGTTTTTAATCAATATTGCATTTTCCTTTTTGAGATGTTGCATGAATGATTAGATTAAAGTTTAGAGATATTGATTATCCAGTGAACGGCTTCCAATCAGCGAAATTTGAGGTTTTAGTAGCTACCTAGACTTGCCCCAAGCCTATTTCGTCAACAAAAATTGTACAGATAGATAGACTTATTACAGTTGATGAAATAGACTTGGGGCCAGTCTAGTGAAAATTGTACAGGATTTTAAGCAAATGTATCTTGTTTTTCCTTCGAATTCTTTAAGATGGTTGATTGCGCGTTCAGAAATTAGTCTTGTTATCATGTACAAATCGAAATTCGATGTAAAACCGTTAAATGACGAATCTTGGGCAAGATTTACGATGTCTCTAAAGCCTATGACTCAAAATATGGGGTTTGTTTGAAGCTATCGTTTAAAGTCTTACGCATGATTTTACACAATTTTTACTGTTTCTAAAAATGAGTGAGCCTTTGATACAACTGAAGAGAAAAGTTACTTCAAGAAGAGAAAAGGCCACGATACCAACGTCGATCGTCGGATCCGAAGATGCTTGCGGTGATTAATAAACGAACAAGTTTGAAAGCAGAAACGACGAAATATTTGTCAGATACAAATTCACACACATTTTGTTGTTTCTTCGTCATGTTGTGGTGTTTTTGCCTACAAACGTAAAAAGAAGAGACATAGAAAGATACATAGTACAACCAACTTTGCGGATTTTTCAAACATCGATACATCATCTTGTGAGACTCGGTACAATTTAGTTGAAATTATCCGCTTAAAATTGTACCTCTGAAAAAACTTGGTATAATTAGAAAAAGAGTGGTTATGATGATCTTATTAGTATGCGCTAATTTCTCAGCAATTTCAGTTGTCGCTTCTGATATGAAAAAAGTTGATTTAATTTCATTCCTTGTCTTGCATTACAGATTTGATTTTCTTGCAAGGACTAGAGGTCATCTTTAAGGTATGTGTACTTCATTCATTTATCCATAATTTTTGAAAATTGTTCATTATACAATCAAATGTCTCAAACTGGACTTTATCTCATATGTAAATCATATCAGTCGTTTTGTTTGCTTGCTTGTTTGGCAAGTTTCTTTTTTCAAGTTGGTCTTGTCAGTATAAAAATGCTGTTTCATAGCACACGTGCAAAAAAACTGAAATTCCAAGATCGGGAGAATGATTTGGAGTGGGCAAAGTGGCCCTGAGGCGGGCAGAATGGGGCACTTAACTCTCACTTTTGGAATGGAAGCAACGTATCCTTTGGTTGTAAAGTTACAGCTTTTTTGGGGCATAAAATTGTCAGTGTTTATGATACAAGTTTGTCTTCAACTCAAGGCACAAGATCAGTGAAATCCATGAGTTTATGCATTTGCTCCACTGTAACCCATTTTGCTCCACCTCTGACCTGACCAATCATGGTTATCTTGTTATTTTTTAAAACTTCCAGTTTCAATGATTGACTCGGGAGAACTTTTTTCCTGCTGCCAATCTGTAGTTACACACAGAAAGATAATTCCTTTGGAAACATTTTTCAAAGTTCTCGTTTTCGGTGTTCTCATTGAAAATGGATCGTTTACAAAGCGCATCGTTTTCAAATGTATGCGTTTTCATTAGCGTTTTCGAAAATTGTGAACGAAAAGTGTGAACACAAGGCAAGAAGCATTGTGAATGGGGCCTAAAACTCTTGAAATTTCATTTTGCAGATTGCTCTTGTTCTGTTTGCAAACAGCTCAGCAGACATTTTAGAATGTGATGGATTTGAATCAATTATCGAATTTATGAAAGAAGGACTCCCTGAAACAGTGAAGACGCAAGGCCAAGAATTGATTGGGAAAGCTTTAGATATGGACATAAAGTATCAGTTGAATTTGTTTGAAGTTGAATATCAGTTGCTGCACGAAGAGATGATAGATATTCGACAAAACAGAGAGAGGTATGAAAAACTTGAAGCTGCTAACCGTGAATTAACACAGCAAGTCAACGACCAGAAATGTGAGCTTGACTATGCCAAAGAAAGTGCTGAGGCATTGCGCAAAGAACTGATAGAAACGCGCGAGTATCAAGCACGAAATATCGAGGCTTTAAATGCTGAAAATGCGGAGCTCAAATCTCGCCTCGGGGATTTAGAAACGCAGTTAAGGTTATTGAAATTCGGAGGTGGTGCGACGAACGGTATCAGCCATGACATAACGCAAAGTTCTGTGGTATCACCTGCTTCTTCTGAGGTGAGTGATATCATGCGCAGAACCCTTGAAAAGAAGGACAGTACAGACGGACGGGGATCCATGGAGAAGAGCTGGGAACTTGTACCCAGTCCCACAACCGTTAATCAAGAAATGATAGACTTTGATAGTAACAGTGCCCCTCTGTCACAGAAAAACCTGAACTCCTTAAACGGGGATAAAGACAAGCCCCCAGTGCTTGTCAATTGCAAATCAGCAAGCAATGATTCATATGAATCCATGGACTTGATTAATTTTGATTCTTCGGCGCCCTGTGGAATCATGAGTGCCGCGTGCAGCAATGTTCTGTCGTCATCTGATGAATCGTTACTTGATGATAGCCCATCGCAAAAAGATGATGCTAAAGTCCCTATGAAGAAGAAGAGACCTGCCTTGCCCTTGATTCATACAACTGGTTTGCTGGCTACCTATAAAAATCCCGAAGCTCCCTAAGCGTTGGATTTTGTGTTTTAAAATAGTCAATGAATAACATATAGTGCTGATCATTGTATCATAGCCCGTGATTCTTTTTAGCATTAACAACATCGTGTAGGAATCAGTCATTTAATAGCTGGGAAAAGGTAAAATATAATTGTGGTACATTTAATTTTGAACCGTTTTGTGAGAGGTTCCATGGTCAGGGGCAAGAAACCATCTGCACACCACGGTCTCACTCGTGTAACTCCACGCTTACTATATATATGTTCAATAAGAACTCTGTATATGAACTATGTCTTGTTTTTTGGCTCAAATCGAAAACAGAACTAAGTTCGCCAAATACTAGATAATATTCGACTCGAGCTAATAAGGTAGTGTACACTGAATCAAAGTGCCGGCAACTCCTATATTTTGACTGTGTATTGATAAAGCTGTCTATATTTTGTAAAGAACTTATAAATTCATTTCGAGTCTATCAACTTTGTTTTGCAACAAAGCTTTGGCGTATCGCTAGCAGGACTAGGGTATGACTATCTTTTACTCCAAAGCATTGCCTGGCGCCTATTTGGAGGGTTTTGTCAAACGAAAGATGTCGAATTATTTTAAATGACTTCTTCGCAGCAAAGAATATTACAGTTTAACAAAATGAGATAGCAAGGTCCTATGAAAGTAACAAGTACAGGAAGGAGGCCGATTGGTCTGCAGATGGTACTGAATCAGATGGTTCTGCAGACGGTCACAGAGAGATATTTTTGTTTTGCTTTTATAGCCGAAGAAATAGATGTAAAATTGGAATGCAAGCCTTTCGTGTAGCCTGCGCGCAGACTTTACCTTGTTGCGGAGGAGGAATGGAAGAGCTTCTTCCCTCATCCTCCTCCTCTAAGAAATAAACTCCGTATGCAGACTAGCTTTTGTGCATCTGCGGTCATTTTGCAAAACCTATACTGTTTCAAGTGAATGGAAAGAGGGAAGGAGGGAGGCAAATAGCGCAGACTTATTTGCTTTTGTAAAGACTGAATCACAATGAACAGTAAAGATAGGCTTTATTAGCGAAGAGAATGTTGGAGGCTGTCGGAACGGGTTACCAAAGTACTAACAATTGAATTCAAATGAAACCGTAAAATCCTTTACAAAGCCCTGTCAGAGACAAGGGTATTTCTGATCAGTATTATGGCATTACTTTTTTATCGATCTTAAAAGAACAGGTTTATGGCAATATGAACCGAATTGTTTTGACGTGAACAATATTTTGCTGGCATTAAAATTTTACTCCTTTTAGGCTACCATTTTAGAAATGTAAATAAACTTTTGAAGGTCAGTGACTGTCTGCCGTTCGTTCAGTCTGCTCTTCTGCACGCTAACCCAATTTTATGCTAATGATTTAATGCAGGACGTTGGATTACTGTTTAATTAAGAATTGTCATGACTGACTGCCTATGAAATGAAGGTTAAAGGCTCGTTACTATGGTCTTTAAGACGTGTGTCATGCAGGCCTTATACTGTGTAGAAGGCTGTGTCACAGCCAAAGTATGAGATGTTATACAGAGCTATACAAAGGGGGCATTCATCTGAGTCTCGGAAATCTTCTGAAAATGTGCTTCTTCGGAGAGAATCCCAAGAAGCTAGCTATTAAGTTCTGAGCAAATGAATGGCTTCATTTCGACAGGTCGAATGTTCTCGCCAGTTTTTTCGTGCTCAGAATTCTGGATGCTTTTTTGCTGTTTGCACATCTCTAAAGATTTCTGACGAGCTCTCCTTTGGCACAGTGTTGGAGGAGAAGAAAAATATCTGACAATACACTGTTAAAGCAAAGAAATAGTGACACGCTCGTCTTCATAGGGCATAGTGAATAGCCTTGCCATTTGTGTTAGAGAATGCCCTTGGCTGCTTATTATGTACGGAAAGAGTATTTATACAGAGAGCAGAGCTTGAGTCATTTTATTTTTCTTTATTTAGAATTATAAAGATATATATTGTGTTTTTTAAGAATGTATTTACTAAGGTAAAGAACACTGCTGGATTGCATAGAGAGCACAAGGACATGTTTGGCCTTGGCCCTATGTTTATCAAAGTCAGTAAACTGAACATAACTAAGGTCTGTTTCAAATTCGATGTCATGTGAATGGTCCGCGAATAAAAGCGATTAAAGTGTTTTCCGTGACACATTTTGCGACATCGTAAATTCACGTCACATATAATTTGAGACAGATGTAAGGGCCGTTTTAGATAAGGTGTCACGTGAAAATGTCGGCCAATAAAATGATTGAAGTGTTTTGATGATAAATTTGCTGATATCGCAAATGTCACATCACATCAAAGTAAAGGCCAAAATCGAACAGTGAACCAATTCGAACAACTGGTCTTGCACTCTTATTAAATCCTTTGATGACAGTTTTGGAGTGGTCCTTGTTCGCCCCCAGCTTTTAGTTGGAAGTGAAATGGCTAGGGGAAGGGTACGAAAATGCTTTACACTCTTTAATGGATTTGACCGTTGGTCAGTTTTGAAATTCTGCTGACTCCCAATGCATCATGCTTTTCCGAAACTGTTGCCTTTGTCGTTGACCTTGTAAAGCAGCTGTCCATTGTGTAAGCAACGAATGACTTTAGAAACGATTTCTAAGTTGTTTTCTAAACTTTCGAAACACTTTCAGATCCTCGCGTAAACTTTTAGAAACAGCTATAAATTTGTTCATGCCTAGGCCTGTCAGTTGCTTTCTCGCTCATATGCACATAATGAATAGTCTTGTATTGGGTTTTTCGGTAGTGGCAGCACAAAATGATCTTCTTGTATCTCTCATTTGCACAACATGAACTATTTTGCGATGCTCCCCCGGATCAACTACCCCTGTTCCCATCGTCACATTATAGCAGCCCCCTTTCATAGCATTTTGTGATAGTGTACGTTGCGTTCTATCATTGCATTTCAAGATATGTCAAATAGTATTGGAAAATTTATTTTGTGTATTACTTTTGATTTAAAAACGATTCTATTTTGCTGTTGTAAATTATCGTGATCCAAAATTCTCTAATTACTGTACCGCTTATCTGGTCTGCAAAGTTTAACAGGCTTTATCATTCGCATTGAAACTTCCCTTATACCAGTTGAGGTCAGTTGAGTAAAAAAAGTGAGCACGTTTGATGGGCTGTGGAATAAAAAGTACGTGGCTGATATTCAAAACTGAAATGTTAATCTATCAGTCAAAGGCCAATTTTGATGTGAAAACTTTGTTTGGTAAATCACTCAGACCTAGAAAGTAGGAAATACTGGTGAAGGGTTTGTATGGGAACGAGGATTACATGTTAAATGTTGGTCCATGATTTACTTACCATTGAAATTAAAATTCAATACAGTTGTCAGTTTCACAAAAAGAATTTATATCTCAATAGCTAATAAATCATGGACCAGAATGGAATGTGGAATTTTTGTTCCCATATAACACCTTGCGAACATTTTCCAAATTTATGGGTTTGAAAGCTGAATGACTATACACCAAACGAAATTTCCACATCTAAGTTTGCCTTTGACTGATAGATTAACATTTCAGTTTTGAATATCAGCCGCTTACTTTTTATTCCACAGCCTGCCAAACGTGTTAACTTTTCTTGACTCGCCCGGTACGAATATCGACTTTGTCAGGTAACATCACAAGTGAAGGCCTGTTAAGTTTTGCATACCAGTATCTGTTCTTAATTATGAATTCAAAGAAGTAAGAAAGCAACTTTTCTGAATCGTAATGCTTTGCTCCTACTAAGCACAAATTTGCGTTTTAGCTCAAGATAAAACCAGGTACGGCAAATCGCACTTATATTTAACCCTTGTGGGGGCACGTTTTGTTACATTAACGCTGAGTCTTTAACACCCAGTTATCGCAGAAAGAATCTAAAAATTGGAAACAAAACTTTTTGATTTCAACATCCAAATTAACGTCGGGTTAACGCGATGTTATCAAGGCTATTTTGTGTCAAAGTTATTTGCGTTGATAGACAATTACGCTAAAAGATGGCACCAGGAACATTTTACCAATATGCATTGTGTTCCAATTAAGAATGTGTCTATTGAAGGATACCAAGATTCTTCGCGTTCCCCAATCTTCCTAAGAGATTTTATGAAATTGTAATCATGAAACTGTTTGTAAAATCGATGCACCTCGCCCCCTCCCCGCCCCCTAACAGATCACGTTTGAGTTGTAGATAAATCCAGAAAGGTTGCTTCCGTTATAGTAAGCATTGATCATTTATTATCTATGAAATATTAAGAATTGAAGATTTATAAATGAAAGTAGGCAATATTTGTGACACAAGATGTTTTCTTTGTTTCACCGATTCTCTACTTCATAATTTTAGAGTCGATAAGCTGAAAAGACTCTGATAAACAACTAAATAAAGTTAAATATTTGCACTTCAATATGAAATACGTGAAGTACGACGTTTCAGGCATAGCCCGTTATCAAGTCAAAACTCCGACCAGCAAGCGAGGATGAAACCAGTCGAGATTTGGTTTGCAATCTCAAGCGGCCTGTTCTCAAATTTTAGTTTGATACCGGATGGAATCCTATGTAAAAGCGTGTAAGGATGTACGACTATGTACCTGCTGTCACAACGGCACCAAAATCTTTACGAGGCAAGTGGACAATCCTTCGAGTGAACGGGCCTTTCATGAGCTAGATACATGCAAGGGTTAACAAAACGTGCCAGTTCATAGCATTGTTCGATCTGTGATCTTTATCAATGAACTCTCAAAGTATTTCAAATATGTTAATAATCTACAGCAAATTTTCACGAAAACCAAGATAGCTAACGATAAAGTCAACTCTAAAACGGTCAACTACCAATTTTTGGAAGGAACTTTAGTACTTTCCATAATTCTAACACGAGGTAGACTTGTTACAATTCGTCCCAGTTTTCGCTCGCAATTACGAAAACTCTTTGCGTACTTATCCATATAATTGAATTGCTTTACCTACTTATGTATTGATTTGAATTGCTCGCTCAAGCAAGAGTAGATTGAGCGAAGAGGTTAGGATCAAATATATATATGTACGGAGCGAAATTTGGCATGAATTGTAATCAGTCTAGACACGAGCTTTTCGATATCATTGTATTTTCAAGAGCACGGCTTTTGTATTTAGTAAAAGGAGTTACCTTGAAAATCAAGCAAGGAAAACTAGCCGAATTAAAATTTTTTGAAGGTCTGCAAGTGCACTGGCAAACACGAGTCTCTTTCTACAATTTATCAATTTGATGACGACATTACCTCCATTTTTCGGCAGAATAATGGGAATTTTTCTGTACAATAACTGTGCATGGGAATTCACCGTAGACTAACTATTAAAACACCAAAAGTTCCTTCCAAGTTATCCATTATAACATACCTGCAATATACATTTATACAATTAATTGAGATTATTTGTATTGTATGCCTACATTCATTTCAAAAACAAACAGAACACAGAATGGTCATTTTGTTGCAACATAGTCTACTGCTCATTTGCCTTCTTGGTTTTGTCTTTATTTTTTCATAAAGACTTACTACACAGTCTACTGGGGCGTCGTCCTAACAAAAATGCAAACTAATCAATCTATACAAATACAATTACAGCAACACTAACAGCAATGATACAAACAAACTACTACTAAACAAAAAGTAATAACAAAGTAAACAGAAACGAAAAAGATGAGTAAAAGTCAACGAATAACTAAATATAAGTTAGTCACAATAACGCAGAATGGTAGTTGTTGCGGTCACGGTCCAGTCTGCAAGCTGTTATTTCGAGACTCAAAAGCGTCTCTCGCGTATTTAGCAACTTCTTGCACTAGATTTATATTTTCTGTTGAGAGGAGGTATATGAACTTTTGTCTCAGGTTCATTGTACCGAATGACTTAACTTCGTTTTCAGGTGCTTCAAAAAGCTTTTTGCGTTGAATGCCATATGCTCGGCATTCAACGAGGAAGCGAAGTTAATTTTCCACCTCCTGTCAACTCCGGGGGGGGGGGGGTGGGGTGGGTATTATCTCGTCTGCCTGTTTCAATGCGCAAATTGTAGTTGCTACAGCGAAGCTTTGCCATACTCTTAACAAGGCTTCTATCTTTTAATTTGGTGCAAGTTTCTGCTTGGAACTACATTTAAAGAGATTGTACAGGCGAAGCTTGCTTCCTACTGATTTCGAGGGCCCTACTGATGAGTTGACTGTTTTTCTCCAAAAAGACTCCAAGCTTCTTCGATAGCTTTGTCAACGATGTGACGGATGTATGAACATTAAATAAGCTGTTGGTTGGCACTAAAGTGGCCATTCCTTCATCTGCAACCAAAAATTACTCATGCAATAATCTCTGCTGTGGTGAGAACCATGCTAGGTATCTCTTTGGTTACGCTATCCATGGTAAAACAACATACGGATACGCATGCCCAGGTAAACAAGGACAGAATATGTGACAATAGCAGCCGTTGTTTTTCATTGTCATGTCCTTTTCAATGCGATTGGTGATCGCAGACAAAAGGAATTCTCTCAAGCGGCAAATCAAAACAAATGAA
This sequence comes from Aurelia coerulea, assembly GCA_039566865.1. Taxonomy (NCBI): domain Eukaryota; kingdom Metazoa; phylum Cnidaria; class Scyphozoa; order Semaeostomeae; family Ulmaridae; genus Aurelia; species Aurelia coerulea. The sequence continues at coordinate 7,677,755 of CM076943.1, read as the reverse complement.
GCCGCAAAAAATTTCCGAAACCAGTATGGCCAACTGTCGCATTCTGCACACGAAAAGGCATTGTTAAGAGAAGTCCTGCTGCTTTCCAGATTACATTCATCATAATACGGAAACTAAACAGCAGGTATTATAATTCTGGTATGTCGCAGGTGCAACATTCATTGCCTAGCACCTTAGTAGCTTCTAACAGTGTCTTCTTGTGATAATTAGTCAGCATCTTTACGCAATATTGACAGATCGTTCCTAGATAAAATCGTTCTGAAATACGAGTTGAATCAACAGTCCTGACGACGTTAAAATTTAAGATTGCATTATCTGAACACCCCGTCGAATTAAATAAAAATTGCAAATATCTCCGTACTTTCTAATCTACATGTACAAAAATACAAGGTGAGTCAAAGAAAGTTTAAGCACTTATTGAGATGTGCTATCATGAAGCATGCACGGTTTCAATGATCCTCGGATGATTTATTGTGGAAAGGTTAAAACTGTGAAGTGAAATTTACTCAAATAAAATCGGTATGCCGCCGTTCCAAAGTTATAGGAAATTCTGTTTGAAATTTTTGTGTGAACAAGTACGTAAAGAACTGCAAGGATTGACTCAAATTATGCAAAACTGGTCCACTTTGATGATTAAAAAACATGTCATCGAGCGGTGCCATTCTTTAAACAGTGGCATTACCATTTCTCGCAAACTTGCCAAAATAAGAATTTCTCAGATACATGAAAATTAATGGAAAACAGAGAATCGATTTCGATCAACTGTAATGCAACAACACATTGATCATATCATCCTGGGAACACACAACTCAGACCGAATGTATAAAAACAATCCCCTTATGAATTAGAATTTTACTAGATAGATAATTTGCTATCGTTATTCATAATTGTTTGTATGCAGTGGGAATTTCGATCTGACATGCCTATCCAGCATAGGAATCATTCATTCGTCGTACATAGCCGATTGCTCGTGGCCCATGGTCGAAACCGCCAAAGTCTCATTTTCACGGACCAATCAGACGGCTAAAAAGTAAAAAGCGAGGGAGACAAAAGAAACCCGTGAAGATTTTCCTAAATTTTACCTACCTTCATAAAACGCAACCAGGACAAAAAACTGCTTGAGATTTCCCGAATTTTTTTGAAGCAATCTACTCTCCAGATGTTTGGGAGTAAAAGTTTGGATGCCGGTTAAAATATCTCCAGGATTGGTGGAGTTATGATGACAAACAAACCGACAAGGCACTGAACCTTGAACAATAGAGATTCTGGCCGGGAGACAATAGTAATAACAATAGTGATTGTTGTAAGAACGACCCGAAAACGCCACAATCTGTGTTTTCAATTGTTCTTGCTATTGTCTTTCGCTAAATTTTCTTTTATCGAAGATTCAATGCCCCTACGGTTTCTATGTGAATTGAAAAAGTCTACAAAGGCTTGTTCGCGCATTTCAAGTCATGTGGCAATACTCTAGGGAAGTTTCTGTATTGTACTACTTTTTACATTCATGGCAAAAGTTTGCTCGTTGCGAAATAACTTATAAAATTCAAACGAGGTTTTATCAAGAGGCTTTATCACCTGACTTGGAGTGGCGTAAACAGGTCTCGACAAGCCTTCGCCGATTTTGTCTATTGGAGAGGCAATAACTCCGCCAATCCTTAAGATATTTTAACGGGCATCCAAACTTTTACTCCCAAACATCTGGAGAGTAGATTGCTTTAAAAATATTCGGGAAATCTCAAGCAGTGTTTTGTCCTGGTTGCGTTTTATGAAGGTAGGTAAAATTTAGGAAAATCTTCACGGGTTTCTTTTGTCTCCTTCGCTTTTTAGCCGTCTGATTGGTCCGTGAAAATGAGGCTTTGGCGGTTTCGACCATGGGCCACGAGCAATCGGCTATGTACGACGAATGATTCCTATGCTTGCCTATCCCCAAGCTAATGCGAAATGTATGCGTTATTGTTAGTGCTGATCAAATTGATCCCTTGTTTTTGACAAATTTCGACGTGTTTTCAAACGGTCTGTTTTCATTAAATCCTTCTTTTTGTTAATTGGACATGTCGATGAAAATAGCAGGGATGTAGCCAAGTCAGTAAGCTACTAAACAATATTTGAATCATTCTTTTCCGTTGGTTACTCTTTTATGCATAAAAGGTTTCTCTGTTACCCAGTATTGGTATATAATGCTGCCGAAACTTTCTTTGACTCACATGGTACAATTTCCAGGTCCTTAATATCTATTGCTACCTTTTCTTATCCAATACTTTTCTCAATAATTTGACCCAATGTCTTTTTTCCTCTTCACTGTCAGCTTTCAGTCTGTACAAAATTCCCTTTTTCGTTTCAATTTCAAATTGATGACGGTAAACTGGGGAGAAAATAATAAATCAATAACAAATGCTTAGTAATCCGAAAAAACAGTAAATATCGTGCAATCCCAAGAAGTCGTCGAAAATAAAGAATAATTTGCTACATTCGAACAAGTCAGTCAAACAAATTTTTCCAGTTGTGGCACAAATGAAGGCTGCCTGTGATGGTTTTAGCAGGCAAAAAGGTTATGACCAGGGAGAAGAATCTGATCATAGCAACATACATTAACAATCGATTGTGTCAGGCAAGTTGTTTGAAAGATTGTGTAAAAAATTCTATGCAACCAATTCATAAAACTTTTATTTCATCATCTTACTGAGACTTTGGTAATTTTGAAGATTTTCTCATAATTTTAGAATTTCGCCAAAGTCCTGTTTTTTCATATGCCCAAAATTAGCTAAAAATTGCCTGTTCACTTGCATTTTGATCATCCATCATTGACGAGAAAGAATACTTAAATTTCAGCACTTTCAGTATCATTAGGCAATTTTAGCAAGAAGACGCGAGCCGAGAGTTCTTTTGCTCGAGGATGTAATTTACAAAGCGAAATCAACTTCAAAACTTTTGTGAATCTCCTGGGGCTTTGTGTAAGCTCTGTTATGAAATCGGCAACCTGAAGTGTAGTTTTGAAGGCCGCTCACCAAAGATAAAACGTCGACATGGAAAGTAAAAACTATGTGTGCATATTCATAACCAATGGAGACACGAGAACATAAAGTATTTTCAAGGAGTATTCCTCTTTATGAGCAGCTTTTTGAGATAAAAAGGCTAGAAGATTGGTATGCTCCAAAAACCTCTGAGCGTCCCCGTCTTCGAAGACGTCCGCGCCTTGTTGCTAAAACAGCCTACTAGGAAGCAATGCCATACGTAAGAAAAACAGTATTTGCTAATTCATTATTTGAAACATTAATCAAATTGACCCAATCATTTATAGCTTTAGGCAAAGCAAGGGAAGCTAGTTCTCGAGAATTCTCAATTTGAAATTAAAATGATGCTGTGTAAATCATGAATAAATTCTCAAAATTAAGTTAAACCCTCTGCTGGCAATGGAGTCGTGAATTTTCAAACCAGTGTTATTGCTTTTTGTATTACAATTGTTCAAAGCGTGGATAAAATTTTCTGACTCACCCGGTTGTCAATGACTGGTTTAGGGAGCTTGTCAATTCAATTCAAATTTGATATCATAAGAACGGCTTAAAAATGAGAGTACGAGAACACTCCTACGATGTGAAACAAGCAGAACAAATTGACAGAGTGGTCAATGGACCATACGTCTCGTTTGGTTGATAAGTTTAGTGAATGGAATATGACTTACCTTTGAGAGATGCTGCTTTAACACAGCTACCCTGTAAACATTGTTGATCTTTGTCTATCCGTTCTGGTGGGTTTTCATTGACTGTGCTGCCATCTAGCGGTATTCTTCCTTTAGCAACTTTTAACTGAAACGAGAAAGTGAGTAGCATCAACAAGATTTTTGATTCACCACTCACGTTGATATTATTTGACATTCCAGAGTAATCCAATTTAAGGTGTTTGACAAGTCCGGGTGACGATTAAAGACATTTTCAAGTATAAAAAATGAAATAATCATTAAGACGTAAACATTTTTTATTCGAACGTTTCGAATCAACTCGGTTCATCATCAGCGAATCTGAATAAAAATGAGTGGCAATTTATACTGAGAAAGAAACAAACAAAAACGACTAAGGATCGTACTAAGAACTACACGAGTGACTGCAAGAGTTTGTCTATGCTTATTGAAAAAAATCAACTGGGCAGGAAGAATACCCAAAAATTAAGTAACTGCTCTAGATCCTCAAGATATATCCCAAAAAGGCCTAAAATACTTTAAAAAGCTACAACGGACTCTTGTCAACTTTTCTTGCAGGGTCTATAGACTAGCATACTGGAAGGCCCTAAAAGCTCAGAATATATTCAAGACTTTCCAACACAACAAAATACTTTGTCTTACCTTCGAAGGTTTATGATATACCAGACTATTAGGGTTCTCACGAAGCAGAAATTTCCGAAATTTCCAGTTGTGTCGAACATGGCCCTGGAGGTAGAAGGGCAGAGAGGTAACAACTATTTTAAAGTGGATAAAGTAAGATTAAAACTGCAGAAATATGTAGTAGGTTGTGATTTTAATTTTAATTTTCATAATGCTACTAATTTTGAAGGACGGTTAGCAAAACGCACTGCTAAATAAATTAACAATGCTGTGTTATATTCAAAAATTCTCACAGGCGACTATATTTACATATATCTCAGCTAATAATGTTTATAAACAACAAGCACATGCACATACATACTATCAAGGAGACTTTAAACAACGTTGCTGCAACAAAATGAAAGTTAAATCAACACCTGATGCTAAAGGTTTTGAAGTTCTCACCTTTTTCAACAGGAAGCCTTCTTTTACAACCTCTCCGCTGTCGATAGCAATAAACTGCAAAAATAATATTAATTCATTGCTACGTTACATGATCAGATAAAAGCATTTTCACATAAATAATTAGTAATATCATTCTTGATCTCAAAATATTGTGCGCATTCTTCATTTAATTGATCAATCAAGAAGGTGGTGCTCTCCATGTTTTCGTAGCTACGCCAGCTAAAGGGAAATAAAGCACAAATTTCAATAAATTTACACATCTGAAACGTAGCACACATTGTTCTGAAAAGCTTCACGTTGAGTTGAAAACCGCTGTAAGTAGCAGTTCATCACAAGGAACCAGCAAAGTGCTGGAAAGGTTGCGCAAAGATACCGTTTTCAAGTGAGATTGAATCCCACAAAAGCACTTGGGATATACTGTGCATACTAAGGGTAGCCGAAAGAAGATCACAATAAGTTTACTTACAGGCGCTGATTCATCTTCCGAGTCACTGGAATCATCTTCAAAAACCATATCTAGGCCTTCACTCTTTGTCAAAGCAGACTGCAATAAAGGATTATGAAAAATATTGTAAGTTGAATTGTAAGTGCATAAAGTGGGGACTCTATAGTCAAGTTTCCTTCCCGGCTGTGGCTGGTACCAAGTAATGTACCAATTTTGTAACTTTTCAATTTTTAGATCAATGTAAAAAAGATATTGCGAAAGGTAAACAACAGCGTTTTGCAGTCAAGAAACAAAAACAATCTAAATATTATGGGCAGCAGTCATGCAAGCCCTTTTCATGCATGATCTGCGCATGCGCATTACTAAAAGTCCCAATTGCAGTCAATTATTCAAATCGATATGTAGACGCGTGTGTGTGCAAGGCAAGAGCAACTCAAACCTGCGCAGTGAAATTTACAATACATAAGTTGGTGACAGATTGCATCGGGGAGGTTTCTGTCGTGGTATTATTTGTGTTGGAATGAAAATCCATCAAGCAAATCATTCAAAAATCCAGGGAGGGATCATAGAACGTTTCCTGGGACAATACTTGATGCAACCATTGCTTGAAACAGCCATGATCAGCATAGAGCTCAAATCTTTCAAATCTTTAAAAGGTGGGTGTAAAATTCTATGATCTTTTTCTTTGAATTGAATGGCTTGAAAGAAACTGATGGTACTTGGCTGTAAATCTGCCGTGGAAATTCTTTGATATCTTGCTTCTTTTCAAAATGGCGGCAATTTAATCATTTTTGAAAAAGTTTATGGAAAATTTTGGAAAAACTTAAATCATCGTAAATCCTCAACCAATAGAGAAAAGATTATATAGCCTTAGTTTATTTAGCCTTACAAAAACCATAGTTTATGAAGGTCTAAAATATGGTGGCAAGCAGAGATCTGTATCTTTTCTGGTTTAGGATTTAGAAATTTGATGACGTCATAGTCTTAAATTTAAAAAATGCCGCCATTTTGAAACTAATCAAGATATCAATAAATTTCGATGGCAGATGTACAGCAAAATACATTAAGTTTCTTCCAAGTCATCTATTTCAAAGAAAATTGCAATAGAATTTACACCGACATTTTTTAAAAGACTTGAGCCCTATGTTTGCCATGATCCAGAGGATCTCGAGGAAAATTTCTCACATCCAAATCAATATTTTCTCTTAAAGTTTGTCATCGTTGTTTTGCGTTGTAGCGCTTGATTTCATCGTTTTATTTGAATTCATGCATCGCAAAGTAGTCTTTGAATATCGCTTCAAGAAAATACTTACAAATCGGTATAACGCATCTTCATTATCAGAAAATATCCTTCTTGCATTTTTCCTTTTGAATGATGAATTACTTATTGGCCCAACAGGGTGCAAATGAGCTGTTTCTAGCAATTCTCCACACGCAAATGCTCCTTCAGTCCGGGTGTTAACAAAGGCCCAGTCAAGCAGCCAGTCTACAATGTCCTTGCCTGAAACAGAATAAATGTGGAATTAAATGATGCAAGAAAGCGCTGAATTACAAAACCAGTTGCTTCATTGTTTCATATTACACTCGCATGAAGTAAATTTGTTAATCTTATTAGCTGTAACGAACCATTTTTCTTATCATATCCAATGAAAAAGGATTAAACAGTATATATTTTTCGATCTTACGCTGCTGTATCATTTTGAGGTCAATTTTTCACGTAAAAGTACAGTATGATTTCTGATACTCATTTTCGTGTCTCTGTGTTTGCTCCATGTTTCAAATTAACAATGCATGATTAAAATGGAACGTACGGACGTGTAATTGTCACACTAAGCTAGATGATCCAACGAAGAGCCATAATTCGTATGTCTCTTATTGTCGAAACATCTCAAAGAAATATCTCTCTTCGATACAGTCGCAGCCATTGGATTCGATCCAACAAGCTTCAGCACAGAGAGGGCTGGCCTTTGTAGGGCATCTATTACGAGATTATGACGCTACCTGTAAAGCAATGCTTGTAAATGCACTGATCGATATCAAAGTTCTGTAAAGGTATTCCTGCATCGGTGTCTTGCATAGCTTCAAGCATTTCTCTGAAAGAAAATCAAAGGAATTACAAAGGAAATACAGAATGGATAAACGAGAGAATATTTTAAGCTAGACTTACGATCATACAATAGTTTTCCACTTTCGCTCATTGAATTGAATTGATGCTGCTCGTTGTCGCTTCAGTGAGAGAATCAGTACGATATGTAATCAGTCTAATCATAAGCTTGATCTCTTTGCCTCACCAAGACACTCCTATGGGAAGCTTTGCTCTGCACAAAATGGCACAAAATGGAGCAATTTTTTGCTTTTTTTGCTTTATTTGCGTTTTCATGTTGTTGGACAATTCAGTGTTTCTTCGTATATTCTGTGTTCTGTAATTGTTTGTTTATAGCGAATCCAAGCTTCCTGTGACTTTCTGATTTTCCAAAGAGAAACGTTAGCAGTTTGAAAAGCATATTGCACATCTTTGCTAAATAGCACATTATTATTATTGCCCTCTTAAACTCCTTTAAAATTTGTGTGAAGTCTGATGGAAAAAATAGCTAATTTATCTAATCTAAACTTACGCATGTGATATTTTTGTTTGAAATATGCTTGGAGAGTTAGTCATTTCTTCGCTTGCCTCTTCAACGTCTACTTCAGTCACCTACAAAATAAAATGCAGCTGTCCAATCAATAATCTAACAAACCTATGCTTAAGTATGCACGTTCTCTTGTATTAGGCTATTGATGGAAAAATGAAAATGAAATCATACTACCGGGCGAGAAAAAAAACCCGGCATGGGAAAAAATGCTGCTCCCTGAATATCATAGCAAAAATATTGAAAACTGTCTTGTTTTATTGCTGATATGTTCAATTAGGTTCAGTAATTTACCGGCTTTAATAGGCCATTTCTTCCCGTGGATATGGGAGATTTTCTGCAGAAAGCCCCTTTCGAAAACCTGCAAAACGAGTGAAAACGGGGAGCAACAAAGAATCCCCTTGAATAAAATTATTCATACTAGGGGGAAGACGTGTTCATACTCCCAAGAGGACAGACAGCACGTGCTAAAGCATGATTAAATCATTGCTGCAAGCTAAAAATATCAGGGAAATTTGCTCATGATTTTAGCAAGTGTTTTCACGTTTCCCAAAAGGACTTTCTCAAGAAAATTCCTTGAACAATCTGAACGGAGCGACCGATTTCAGCCAGGAAAAATTCTAAAGGAATTGAAGATGTTGGCTATTGAATCAGATATTGCAAAATATCATTGCTTACATATTTAGAGAGCAGTAGCAGTTCAAACGCGAGGCGTTTTTTACTCACCCGGTAGAAGTGAAGAGGCAAGCTAAAATACATTGATTCGAGGTCTTTCCATATTCATGCAAGAAATAGGTTGTAATAGCTCTGCAAAAAAGCTTCCTCTTGCAAACTTATCATAAAACGAATTATTCTTTCTTAGACTCTGATATCATAACGGCAACTATTGCACTTAATCATACCACTGTATAACTTTAAATACATAGCATACACTTGACTTTGGTTAATTCACTGTAACATTAAAATTCAAAAAAATAAAATACATAAAGTACCATAAATAATAAACAGCATCAGACAACACAAATGAAACAAATTTCTCCAAATAATTCACTTAGCTTGTTTTTACAATATATTTTGCTCAAATACACGCTAAATTAACATGTATCTTGTTGACTTATAATTTACTAACTAAAATCTACTTCATGTTCAAGACATGTACTGTAATATTCACTCTATGATCAAATTGTACCTTTTCTCCCTGTGGAATCATTTCAAGTTTGCGAATAATCTCAGCAATTGATGTTGTCCAGTCATCTCTATCCTGCTTGTCGGTACTGCGTACCAAGTATTCTCTTCCACTATGTTCTATCAGCCTGAAAACGCACTGGGAAAGAGAAAGAGAGCTACAAGATGAATGAGACCAACTTACTCGTAAATACTGGATCAGCCAACCAGAGTAACAATTTTGGCACGCTATATTCAGTAATTGCAATGATTAAAGGTCTTTCACACAGGAGAAATATTGAGATAAAATATCTTCTTATCGGTTACAGCATGTAAAGACACATTTGAAGTGCATGTACTGTACAGTACTGCATAATCAAGAACTGTAATATTTTGTGGACAGGGTGCAGAATATGAACACTTGTTGCACATCCTTGTACAATTTTCACAAAGTAGCACTAATGGTCTCAATTAGCAAAAAGATTTTACAGCTACCGTATCAAGAGCCAATAAAAGCAAATTCATTTAAAAATTCAACATTGTACGAAGACTAAGATTGTAACAACCTTCAAGCTTTGAATGATAGAGAAGTGATTTAGAGAATGCCAACAGAATGAGGTGTAGAATGTGCCGTGGAAACATACACAAGTCATATTTGATGTACAATGAGTCTGTTCTCTTTGCTTGTGAATAAATCCAAGCAACCTCTCACAGGAAAATCACTTACTGTACTTTATCATTAGCTAAACTTCTAAAATTGTTTCTTTATATATCATTACATCTGTCTGCTCCTTCAAGTTCTTTTTTGCTTTCTGTGTTCCCCGAATGGTATCATTTGATCTCTCCAACACAAGTATTAGCTACCTGTATATTAGGCAAATCTTATTGCCAGGAAAAATCATAGCCAAACATGACACTATGAAAAATAAATTTCTTACATACATCTTTCTTCGTATATTCTGGGCAAGGAGAAACAATAGAGCAGCCTCTGAGGTTTATTTCACCTTTGGATGATGTTTCCTGAAACAAAACAGACACTGTTATATACAGTCATCAGCGATAATGAAACCTTCTCTTCAGTGAGATGGTCTTTTGCTAGGACTGTTATTTCATCAACCTTTAGTGACATAATTTTAAACGCTTTTTTGTACTGCATTAAACAGTGACTGTTCTGTACATTGTACTGCATTAAACACTGTTTATTGGAAAATAAGAACTTCAAAAATTATATACATCAGAACAAAATTGTTCAGTATCAAGTCTTGTGCATATCAAGATATGCTTTTTTGCCTAGAATTCTTGAGAAAAGGTTTATCTTCTTTGATAACTATGTAATTGTTAAGAAATGTTTTCAATTATTTTACAGTATATACCGTACCTCTGAAGAAGATTGATCAGAGTGTTAATGTGAACAAATTTCATCCAACTTGTATAAAAGGTGCTTAGCATTAAATATGGAGGTCTTGCTATGTCACTTTACCTTTTTTGACTTGTAATAGCACAAGCAATCTTCGTACAAAACAAACCATCTTGTTTTCCAATTGTGCCTTTTATGCCCCTGTAAAGAAAATGCAAATATTGTATCAAAAAGGAACCTTTTGTCTTTTTTAATATAGGAGTAAGAGTCTGCTGATGGTTAAAATATTTTGCAAGGAGTACAGTTTTGAATGACAAATAATAAGAGATATTTGGAAGAAAATTTTGGCTGGGAAGGAATTTAGTGCCAATAAAACTGGTAGCACTGGGTACATCAAGAAAGTTATGGCTTGATAACATACAGTATCCTTTAGCCAGGCAAGAGTTTTACTGTTTATTCCAAATATAAAATCCTACCAAAGAGCAATCTTAGTTTTGAAGTTGTAATCAGTTGCTTTTCTGTAAGGCTTTTGAACAGGACATAGAGGAGAATCTACTGTATGTATATGGGATTGTGATGTACAAAGTAAGGGATCAATCATGGGTCCTTGCTTTCCTGATATCTTTGACTAACACAGCCAATACACACATGTTCCAGCTAGCCCTAGCGCAATAGATCATATGCCCTTGAAAATATTCTTGAAGATACTGCACACTGGGTGATGATGTAATTTCAAGGGAAAGGGTTTTGAGCCTTTTTGACTAGCAGATACACAGCTTTTTTCTGCCAGTGAAACATTTTGAGAATGCAAGGATGCTCTAGATGGGGGGGGGGGGGGCAACTTTAAAGTGAATTGATGCAGTTATTTAACATCAAAGGATGAGATTGCGACTGAGGATGATCAAGTTTCTGACCTATAGAGGCTGATATGGTCTTGCGTGGACAGCCACTACTAGCCATTACAAGCCACTACCCCTCCACTGACCTGAACACCCCTGGCACTATACTGTGCTCTGGCTACCTGCAAATTTAGGAATACATACAGTACAGTACACTACCTCTGGTAGATATCAATATGAAAATTATTCTTTAAATTATGATAAGAATTCTTGAGCCATATAGAATGGAAGACTGTAAGATTGTCTAAACAAGAATTCTTAGAAAATGATGTTAATGTGCGCAAGGCAATTACTGTACACTATCACTGGTGGTTCAAAAAACCATCAAATGCAAATCAATCTGGTCTTTACAGTATAAGGCCCATTTAATTTCAACTAAAATAGTTTTCCAGATTACTGCTGGTAGTACTGCTCTATGTTTGCAAGTTTTAAAGCTGTAGTAGTGTCAAAAGTCATATAAGGGGATAAGGGGCTGACAGGACAATATAAGGTTTGGCCTATTTACAATCAACAATGGCCTATATTTCCTAAACAAACCACTATCATCATTTGACTTGACATAAATCAGCCTTTCAGATCTTTACTTACCTTTTTCACTAAACTCCCTTCTTTTATAATCATTCTATCTTCGGTTTTCCCACACATAGTCTCCATGTCGTGTTGCTGAAGATTTTCATGAGATTTTTCCTCATTTGATCTTGTCACATCGTTCATGTTCACATTTTGCAATAGGCCATCATCTTATTTATCTGTGCGTTCCAATTTCCAAAGGTTGTCAAGGCGATTGATTTGAAAGTCTGATTTTTTAGTATTTGCTTTCCAAATATTTGCTCTTCTTAGATATTCACGGCAGCCTGATCAACATTTTCCAAGCAGTTGAACTTCCCTGTTCTTGGTTCTTTTCTTTCGTCATAGAAGACGGGCGGTTCTTTTGAAAATGCTTGTTTTTGGCCCTAGCCTCCCTTGGGTGAATGATCCTTCTCAACTCAAAAATTTATAAATTACCGATTTCTCACTTTGTTGCGTCACTGCGTCACACATTTTAATTACTCCTCTTGAAAATCACACTTTGATATCCATCGGTTCTTTTTGAAAATATTGCAGATGTTTTGGAATGGGCTTCGTTTCTTACGTCACAAGGCATCAATATTTCCTATCTGTGCTGTCATTGGCTCAATAGGGCCCCTTCCTCGTTACGTAAAAATCCCTGTTTTTGGCCCACTAGAATAGTCGCTCAGTATCCTAAAATCTCAAATACGCCAGTGCAGAAAATTAAAAATCTTGAGGTTGGTATAGAAATAAGCGACGACATCATCAAAACATCACAGATCGGCAGCTCATTCAATCATTGCGTCCTTGGGGAAAAGTGTGTGGACAACTCTTGCCGAAGGAGCGGTGGAATATTGCAGAATAGTTTATGATTTGCTGCCAGAGCAATACATGGTAATATATGTTTTGGTATGATATCTTCAGTGTGCAATTTTGGAAGATAAAAAACGAAGAAAGAAAACAGAGAGAGACAGAGTTGAGTCGAGGATGAAGGGTTCAAAGGCGGCGAATATCACAAATATGTTTGGTTAGTGTAAACTGACTGACCGTCCTCAAAAATAGAAAAACCCGAGATTTAGATTCGGGCGTAAAATTTTATCACAGAGCACCGACCCAGACTGCATTTTATGTTGTGCGCGCAGAAGATCTTCCGCGCGCATTTTTTTGCGTGCTTGAAATATTATGTTTCCACAGGCGCGCTTTTTTATGTGTTGGGGGCGGGCGTGCAAACACGTGCGCAGGATTAGAATCTTGTACGTCCATTTATTGTCGAGCTTTGTTTTATTGAAATATTTGTTGCTTTAAATGGTCTGTGTTCTCTGCGCCGTATCTCTTTCTCTCTGATACAACCGGCAAATAGCGACTGGTTACGATGGAATCTGGATTCATTCCGTGTTTATTTGAGTGATGAAACCCCACCGCGAGGAACAAAGCCAAAGGATTAGATCAGAAGAAACGAAAGATAAATGCACGGCCTACCTGACTGCAGCTCACACAACTTCAAAGGGCATAATTTTGATACTTGTATTCACTTAACTTTTGATATATATAGAGTCCCAATAAATTGAGGAATTGCATAGTGAATATTCCAATTAAATTGGTCGATTGGTTCATTTTCTACTGCAATATTTAGGCCAGGCCAGCGCTCAAAAGGCACAAATCGCGTGATCGATCGCTAACTTGTGCTTTGTTTCCCTGTAGGCATATTATCGAGGCGCACGGATTTTCCTCTGTGCAGCCAGGTGCAGGCGCGCAACTACTGGCCTAAATTATCATCTTCCGCGCGCATTTTGCAAACAATGCAGTCTGGGCACCGACTCATTTCTCAATGCTTCAGAAGTTGAAAGAGCAGAAAAACAGTTTTTACAACCATACATACAATAAGCCATAGACCCATAAGTCCCTCTGTCACCTTTTTGAAGCTATATAGAATGAGTAAACTACCGGGTGCGCCAAAATAAACTATGCACGTTTGGCAGGCCACGGTAAATCGTACACTGGACCGATTTTGAAGATTTATGACTTAATCTATAGCAGAAAGCCTGAATTGGATTCTAGGATTTTTTGCAAATTTTCCGTTTTCACTTTTTAGAGCTACAAGCGAGTTTCTTAAAATTTTCGTTTTCGAAAACACTGAAAACCATCAAAAAACGTTGATCAAATTTTCTAAAGAATCAACATGAATGGACAAAGGGAAAACATTTTCAGCGTGATTTGGAGATTTGGAAATTAATTATTGTAAACTTCTGCATGAGCGTTATTTCAATGATTGGCCTGTTGCGAAATTCTGTTGTAGTTACAATAAAGTACTGCCCCAAAAGCAGTCACAAAATCAAAAATGTAACCAGAATCCATGCTTGCTGGCCCCATGACTTGGCCTCGCTTGTCTTTTTAACCCCTTTGACACAGAAACACAACCTGCACCAAAGCATAAATTCAATGACATTACAAAAGAAAAGACATTCCTTTATACCCTTAAAATATTATTACATTTCTCCCAATATAGTACGAACTCTCATAAAGCAGCTTAAAATTAGTCGATTTCTAAATCCCAAATCACCACGAAAAAGTTTTCTCTTTGTCCATTCATATCGATTCTTTAGAAAGCTTGATCGATGTTTTTTGATCATTTTCAGTGTTTTCGAAAATGAAAATTTTAAGAAACTCGCTTGTAGCTCTAAAAACTGAAAGCAGAAAAATTTGCAAAAAATCCTAGAATCTAATTCAGGCTTTCTGCTAACTATTAAGTCACATAGGGCTGTCCAAATGAAAGATTATAAGTATTCGAATATTCGGTGCTAATCTTACCAAATATTCGGTTATTCGGCAAATAGGGGCGTGGCTAGGGCGTGGTTCAAAGAAGTTTAAAATTTTGGTAGTATGGCACAGATCAATCGTTGTGTGGCAAATTGTCTTATCACCTTTGGTCCAGCTACTACAGTGCTGCAGCCTGCAGGGGGATAACCAAATGAAGCCTGCCTTCATGCACGCAGGCTAAATAATGCTTGCTTCATCACATTATTATGCTTCATTTATGCACCAATAAAATAGCAATACAATGGAGTAAAGCATAGGAATACAACAAGCTAACAATACCTCATTGTTTTACACAACAATATCCTTCACATTGCCCCTTGTCTCGCTGTCCGCCTACTGTCTAGACAAGACAGTTTGATCCATTCAATCAGTCATAGTATTCGCAATAATCGATCTATCCGACTGGTCATTCAATCCGAATAATCGCACTATTCGTACTATTCGGTTGGCAGCGAATAATCGTTTCGCTTCACTGCTATTCGAATAGTGATCAGATAACCCAATAGCGATTACTCGACCTTCGGTGGACAGGCCTAGAGTAAACTAACGTAATTTCCTCTTGTAAACATTGGCTTCACGTCATGTTTTCTCATCTTTTCCTCTCGTCAAGTTTCCGTTTCCAATTTCCATACAGCGGCTGTCAGCCTCCATTTGGTGCTTGGACTGTGTATCAAAACAAGGCTTTTCTCACTTGTTTTGAAAATGAAGCGGACTGTTTTGAGAACTGGGAGAAGCCTTGTAGTGTTTTTGGCATAAGATTGACAACGTGGTTACCTGGATTGCAGTTGCTTTCAAACCTGGAGAAACTCAAAACTAGCAAATATAGCGAAAACTGCACATATACAGTAGAGGCCAGGGTGCATTCCATGTAAAACCTACGCTGAAGGTACGCGGCAAGCCCTAAGCTTTCGTACCCCATTATTTGCCTTATTTACCATTATTTGCAGATTTTTTCCTTTTCAAATACCTGTAACTCTCATTTGGAAATGGATAAATAAAAATGAAACAAGAATTGAAAAACTGAAGATATCAGCTTTCTATAGATAATATATGAATTTTTAAGATTAGAAATGCTGTATTTCTTTTTTGAAAGATTTCCACCTGCGGGCCCACACTGCTAAGGTGATTTAAAAATCCACTCTCATTTGGAAATGGATAAATAAAAAATGAAACAAGAATTGAAAAACTGAAGATATCAGCTTTCTATAGATAATATATGAATTTTTAAGATTAGAAATGCTGTATTTCTTTTTTGAAAGATTTCCACCTGCGGGCCCACACTGCTAAGGTGATTTAAAAATCCACTCTACAATGGACATGATCTTATACCAATAAATATTAGTATAATTGCTGACATATATTTGATTCTGCAGCAACCTTTCCTTGACAGCAGAGTTTTGGCTGTGTGGTTTTACCTCTCTGCATTCCTGCTTATCATTCATATTAGTTAACTATTGTTTATTGCAGGTACAAGTTATAGTGACTGATACAAACTACAAAAAGCTGAGTTCTTTCAGGAAAGAAGAACAAAATATAAGCCAGGTATTATACAGGCCTTTTGCACATTAGCACTACAGTATGTTACTGCTGAAGAATAGACCTTTTAGCTATTCTAAAAAAAAATCAGGATGGAATGATATGTTGATGCATTTTCTAGAATTTTTGAATGTGCCCAATAGTGATAGAAGCTCTAATGCCACTCAGTTGAACCTTTCGTATAAAAAGGTAAAAACACCCCTCTGTCCAGAATCTTTTGCAGAATAGCTAAAAGGTCTATTCTCAATATTTTTTAAGATTCTTGAGCATATGTTTTAACAGGCCTCATTAAAAATATCCTGTGCGTGAGCAACTAGTTGGGACAACTGTGCCTCCAATCAAAGCTCTCTGTTGTGAATGTGCCACCAACTAATTGAGTAATGAGCTTTTTTTGTCTGCAAGCAATGCAGAATTCTTGTTTGGAATTTTACAGTCTTTCATACCACTCAAAAATTCTCATCAGAATGCAAAGAAATCTTGAAGATCCTTAAGAATTCTTGAGTATTCCCGTCATGCTAATGTGGGCAAGAAATGTACTGTGTATGTAGTTTCTCAAGATTGAATGATATTGAGCTCTTTACTGTTTTTTAAGCCGTGTGCACATTAACATATGTTTTTCCTGCCTAAGAATTATTTGGGAATATTTCAATTTTTTAAGAATTCTTATTTCAGAAGATTTACAGATCTTTCATATGGCTCAAGAATTCTTATCAAAAATAGGGAATACTCTTGCAAATTCTTAAGAAATGGTGAGAATTGTTGTAATGTGGATGTGTGCAAGGCCTGTACTGTATAATAAACTCTCTTTTCTCCTTGACAGGTTTTGAAAGGATTAGCAAGTGCTGGACCTCCAAAAGAGGATGATTCTGATGATGGTGAATATGATGCACAATTCTTTGAATACCCTGGACTCGAAATAGCTACCTCATCAATTCTTGAAAGCTTTGCAGCAAGCAGGAATAACTCAGATGATGTTGGAAGTTACAAGCATGGAAGAATTATTTTTCTCACAAATTTAGAAAGGTGTGAATTTATGCTTGATTACATTAAAGTTTCAATAATGTGAGTGTTTGAACAAAAGATCTTTGTTCCAGCCAACATCATGGGAGTGATCACACCCTCTTGCACCCCAAGTGTCTTCTTCTTTTTCTTTGTTATTTCTTACTGCAAATAAATGTATAGCGAATGTGTTTGTGATCTTCTATTTGCCATGTTAGAAGTTGCTTGCTTGATTCACTTAGTTAGAAGTTGCTTTGGACAAAGTTTTTCAACCATCCTGTTCATCGATTGGCCTGCTCATCACTATTGAATGCATGCATTCTGGATAGATATATAGTAGGTATTATTTACAGCAGAGGTAGAGACTGAATGTTCCTCATTGTATACTGACAGAACACGAGTAGGCCTTATGCTGTGCACTCAAAAACTGTCACGGTTTCCTTGAAATTTAGTATGAAAACAGTGCTTGTTCTAGCCTTGTTATTTTCAAAATGTTATTTAATGACAATTTAAGTTATTCTTGCAGTGGGAAGGACACAAAACCTCTGGTT
Source organism: Aurelia coerulea (assembly GCA_039566865.1). Taxonomy (NCBI): domain Eukaryota; kingdom Metazoa; phylum Cnidaria; class Scyphozoa; order Semaeostomeae; family Ulmaridae; genus Aurelia; species Aurelia coerulea. Next base: position 7,660,049 of record CM076943.1, on the reverse strand, counting down.
GCAAGAGTTGCTGAAATTCAAGAACGACTTGATACAGAGCGGTAAAGTTGCTTCAGATAAGTTTTTGTTGGTCCTGCTTTGGAGAAATTCATATTGAGCCCTAAATGTTTCTCCATTACTTCTAGGTTTATTACAGTGGTTCAGTTGTGATATAATCATCAACCAATAAATGAATCAATGAATCGATAAATCTATCGATCAATTTGTTGTATGTTTTTTCACAGGAACAACTAAAATGCTCAATGCTACATAGAACCATAAGGGGGTATTTTACAGTATATGGCACAGACAGAGCAGCCCTTATTTTATCCTGGAGTTAACTTCATTGAAAAAGAATAAAAACATGCTTGCTTTGCCTTGACTATTGACAAGCAAAACATCCCCTGAAAAGGGCAATTGTATTTGTATTAGTATGAAATTGCTCCTTGTACCAGGCTAGTCAGAAAAACTTCCAGCTTTTGAAAAATACTGCTCCCTGAATATCGAAGCAATGATATGGATTAATGTTTTATTTGATAGCCAATATGTTCAATTAGATTTAGAAATTTACCTGGCTTCAATCAGTCATTCCTTCCCGTGGCTGTCGCAGATTTTCTGCACAAATCCCTTTTCCAAAACCTGCAAAAACGAGTGAAAACAAACACAAAAATTTCGTCGATTCTCCTTCCTAACAGCAATGAAATTTACAAGTATTAATTTTCCTGTAGTAATGGGGAACACTTTTCCTCTCATCCTCTCAAGGAGAAAATACCTGCTAAAGCACAGGCAAGTCATTGCTACAAGGAAGAATTCGTGGGGGAATTTTGGTCATGCTTTCAGGCCATTTTTGAAGGTTTTTCGAGCTGGCTTTCTCGCGAAAATCTTGCATATATTTGGATGAGAGTAGCCAGTTGCAGCCAGGAAAGTTCCTTCAATCAATTCAACGTACCAGCTATTCAAAAGATGATGACAAATATTATTGCTGTGATATTCAGGGGACAATTAGCCTTTAAAACGCTGTTCATTTTTTATTACTCACTCTGTACCGGGTGCGCCAAAATAAACTATGCACGTTTGACAGGCCAGAATAAATCGTACACTGGACCGATTGTGCAGATTTATGACTAAATCACTTGCAGAAAGCCTGAATTAGATACTGGGGTTCTTTGCAAATTTGTCATTTTCAGTTTTTAGAGCTAGAAGCGAGTTTCCTAAAATGTTAGTTTTCGAAAACACTGAAAAACGATCAAAAATCATCGATCAAGTTTTCTAAAGAATCGACATGAATGGACAAAGAGAGAACTTGTTCGTGGTGATTTGCGATTTGGAAATCGAATAATTGTAATTTGCTGTACGAGAGTTCGTACTAAACCCTCAAATGCCCCTGAAAACGTTTTCTCTTTATTCATTCATGTTGAATCTTTTAAAATTTGATCAACGTTTTTTGATCGTTTTCAATGTTCTCGAAAACGAACATTTTAAGAAACTTGCTTCTAGCTCTAAAAACTGGAAACGGAAAAATTTGCAAAAAGTCCTAGAATCTAATCCAGGCTTTCTGCTAAAGATTAAGACATAAATCTTCAAAATCGGTTTAGTGTACGATTTATTGTGGCCTGCCAAACGTGCATAGTTTATTTTGGCACACCCGGTATAATATTTTGGAAAAAGAATAATGATTACTCAGTACATTGGTTGATCTTTTCTAAATTGAAGGGAAAGTCATATTGATCTGGTTATTGTCAACGTTTCAACTTCTGCTGACAAAATCACGAAGGAGAAAAAGGAGGTTTGTTTATCTCTATCTACAAAAACTGCGAAATGGCATCCTCAGTATATAATCATTAAGCAACCCTTGCGTTTACTTACTGCACTGTGAGTTTAGGCGTACCAAAAGTTTAGTTTATTTGAATTAGTTTGATGTAACATTAACATATTTCTTATAAAATAAACTAAGGACCTGACCCAGTGACGAAGTTTCTTAAACTCTCATTATCTTGAAACTGAAAGTTTCTTAAGAATATGTTTCGTAAGTTTCTTGAAATTATCTTTGTTTGCACCAGCGAGGGATCTCCTGTCAATTTGTGACCATGTCACTGCGGAACTACATGCTGAATTATGCTCTTCCTTGACATGACTCTCCTTGCTGATCAATAAAGTACAAGAATCACGTAAAACCAAACTAATAAAAGCAAATTCTTTCCCAAACTAATAAAAGCAAATTCTTAGATACTTTGTCCAGAGCTGAAGCTCCTTAGTCTTTGGTAATCTAAGGACTCAGTTGGTTTTTGGAGCTTCTTTTAAAGAAAAGTATGTGCAAGACGTCATACAACATGAGACACAGGGATCACTTGAAAAATCAATGGAGTCAGCAGAGTTTCTTTGGCCGATTCATTCTCGAAAAATTCCGAGCCTCCGCTGTTTTGTACAGAAAACTCTGGCCTATTCCTTGGTCGAGTGGAACAGAGGTTCGTGAAAAGTACCAGCAATAATGTCGCCGCTTCGGATTATCGGTGGGAGAATAGCTGCCTCCGAAAATTTTCCATTCATATTGAGATGATTCCTTATTGAAATTAGAATTGGATAAATATACATGGATTGTGATAAATTTGATCATAATCTTTGTTTTAGATTTCTAGTACTCTAAACGCAACAACAATGACATTTCGTACTGCGCAGTTACCAAGTAAAATGATAATGCTGGCAAAAAGACATTTTAATCTACGTTCGACATCAATCACTGGTATACCAATGAAGGTAAATTTATTTCAGCAATTACCAAGAAGCTCGTTAGGTTATATTTCAACAGTTAGTTCGGTTTCGAAATTTTATTTTACCAAATGAAAGTGTGAGAATAAGCCATGAAAGGAACTTATTTTGCTTTGTTGATCTTCAAAGGAAGCAATGTATGCGAGCCAGCAATGAGCTTCCTTTATCTATTGGTCAAGATGCTGGCATTGATGAATAATACCCAACAGCATAAGCAGAAATCTGGTTATCTGAAGGATCCATGTTGCTATGCAAATGCCAGTTTAGCGAGTGATGCAAGGTTTTATGATAGCAAGCAGATACACAAAACGAGATATCTGCCGCTATTTCTCTGTCTCTTTGAAGCTTTTTTCACTTCCAACCTATAACCACTGTAGGATTCACTTCGTTTCTCTTGAAAATTGCTTCGTTCAGACAATTCAAAGCAGAAATCCTACCAGCTATTAGTTTTACAAATTTTTCAGTTGCTCTGGTGGCTAAAAAGACACGGGCACATTAGGACAAAATATTCACGCTTTGAAAGCCAAATGCATAAATTTGCCTTTCCACTTCTACACGAAAAATAGGCCTGAGCTTTCTAAATTTTTTCTGCTGTCTTCTGTGTCACATCTACATCTGTCACATGTAGCAATTTCACGATTGAATGACTTTTATAAATGAATATACTTACCATTATATTTATGATATTTTATTGTTATGATTCGTTTAAGTTGTGCTTAGAGGATACACTTTGCGTCAACGATGGTGTAAAGTTATTTTTTGTCAAAATGTTTATACTGTATTGCAGAAACCTCTACTGTACAGTGATAGAACTGGAATTATTCGATCTGGACGATATGTTCTATTGTATCTTCATGAAATCCCACTTAGCAAGATGCTACAGCAAGAGATTATTGCTTCTTTGTGAACTTGTTTCTTTCAGGAAATGTTATCCGTTTCTAATGATTTATTGTCTTTTATTTAAAGGAAGAGCAACACGCTGGTACATCTGCAAACTATGATGTAGAAATGGTGCATCCTGCAGAAGTCCACCATGAAACATATTGGTTTTGTAAGTACTGTTAAACATTACATCTGAATACAGATAACGAGGAAATCAAATAGAATGTCAAACATCAGAGAAAGTATATTGCTGACTTTACGTCGAAATATTATGAAATGCTCAACGTTTCCATCAGTAAAATCGGGTCTTTTTCGACGATATTCTGCAGAAATACCGGGTGCGCCAAAGTAAACTATGCACGTTTGGCAGGCCACAATAAATCGTACACTGGACCGATTTTGAAGATTTATCACTTAATCTTTAGCAGAAAGCCTGAATTAGATTCTAGGACTTTTTGCAAATTTTTCCGTTTTCAGTTTTTAGAGCTAGAAGCGAGTTTCTTAAAATGTTCGTTTTCGAAAACATTGAAAACGATCAAAAAACGTCGATCAAATTTTAAAAGATTCAACATGAATGAACAAAGAGAAAACGTTTCAGGGGGATTTGGGGGTTTAGTAGGAACTATCGTATAGCAGATTACAATTGGTCAATTTCTGAATCGCAAATCACCACGAACAAGTTCTTTCTTTGTCCATTCATGTCGATTCTTTAGAAAACTTGATTGATGTTTTTTGATCGTTTTCAGTGTTTTCGAAAACCAAAACTTTAGGGAAACTCGCTTCTAGCTCTAAAAATTGAAAATGAAAAAATTTGCAAAAAATTCCAGTATCTAATGCAGGCTTTCTGCTAACGATTAAGTCATAAATCATCAAAATCGGTCGAGTGTACGATTTATTGTGGCCTGCCAAATGTGTATAGTTTATTTTGGCGCACCCGTTAGCGAATTCGCTTGGTCAATAACTTTTTCCCAAAATTGCAATATCCAAATACTTATATGGCAGATAAAGTTTACTTTCGGTAGAATTAGGCTTAAAACAACGATCAATTCAGACGATCCCTAAGGAAAACTGTTGGAACTTGGAAGTTAACAATTTTATTTTGTTGCAAGCTCCTTTCATTCCACTGTGGAGTGCTACGGAACTAAACCGGAAATTTCTCAACAACATTGGTAAAAAGCCCATTTGTTTGAAATGCAAAATAAGAATACTGGTAATTGCAGGAAATATTTAAAGCTGGTAGCTCAAATGATAATTTATCTACAAAGAGAAAAATTCGTTATGACAGGGCCCATAGTCAAAATATAGTTAAAAACTTAGACATAAAAGTTAAAAAAGAAAGTATTACATGAAAACATTGAAAATAGTTGATGCAAGGTACTGTCTTGTTCAGCTCCTACGCTGACCATATCCCTCCGGGACATCCATTGGTATTTTTTTATCAAAAATATTGGCGGCCCAGGCCACGGCCCCAGCCCTCGGGCATTTGACCGTAAATTTTAGGAACAATTTCTAGAAATACGACCTGAACTGTAAACAAATCTTTAATCTTTCAGGTTCAAATAATGACGGTCAAACTGCTGGAGCTTCTGGTCATACCAGCAGTAGAAGAGATACTTTTGCAAGTCGTACAATAACACTGAAATGGTGCACACCAAAAAGTTCGTCCAATAACGGTATGTTGGCCGTTCATAAAGCCTCAAGATGTTTAGTTCGCAGTTGTTAGCATAAGTTCCAAATCTTTAAAAAGGCTGGTGTAAAATTGAGTGACCTATTTCTTTGAACTGAATGACTTCAAAGCAACTTTAGCTAATTCTCTATAATTCTACCGTTGTAATTTTCTGAAATCTTCAATATTCTCAGAATTACAATGTTTTTCTTCTTTTTCAAGACTCCGAGAAAAATTTTCAAAAAAACTTAAAACCATCGTCATTTCTAAACCGTTTGACGTAACATGAAATAATTTCGAAGAAAGCCATAGTTTATGAATGCCTACACTATGGTATCAAGCCAAAGTCTCTCACTCATCTGGTTTATGATTTAGAAATTTGATGACGTCACATCCTCAAATGAGTTGAAATATAAGATACGCTGCAATTTCCAAAAATATTTAAAATTTCCGAAAAATCCAACGGTAGAATTATAGATAAGTAGCTAAAGTTTCTTTCAAGCCATTCAATCAGAAGAAATAGTTCATTAAATTTTACACCCACCTTTTTATGCTGAGATAAAGATTTGGAACCTATGCTGCAGTTGTTATGCTTGTAAACGAGGCCCTCCCATGCGTTTAGAGAACAGGTGATACTCGGAACTTTTTAGCGGGGACATAAGGAACTGTAGTAATAATAGTCTTTTTATATCGATAAAACTTTAGATACACGAAAAGATCTCAAATTCAATTTTTGTTGAGGTGGAGGGAAAAAACTTAACATTATCGAGTTGCCTCCACACTGAACATCACAAATTTACTATTATTTTGCGTCGAAAATGAACCGTACACTACGAAGAAAAGATTAAAGCCAATTTCACACTTGAGGCGATTCATCAAGAAGAGTCTGCGAACAAGGGAACAAATTTGTGAAACATATCATATATTTAGGGAAAAAATTAATGGATTTTATCATTCGTCTCACAGGGAACAAGGCAGCAAATAGAAAATAACAGGGGAACAAGGGAGTTTTGAATCTCCTGGGAGGTCCTCGTAAGTCTAGCGTAATGGAAGACGGGAAAAGTTATACTAGAAAATCATGTAAAATTCGAGAAACGTCTATTGACATGGAAAAAGGATAATGCGGAATCTCAAACCAATCTCAATGAAGCGATTTTCAAAAACTTTGTTTTATTTGATTGCCTAAAGACTAAATTGTATTCTAAGATGTTGGTTGCGGTTTTACCACGGCGTTTTCATGTCGAAAAGAAGATCGATAAACCTGCTTAAATTCAAGCCTTAGATGGCATGAGAAAGAAACGGCCTATTTTTCGAGTCAACATTTTAGATGTGATACAAAAGGCTGAATTTGTATTCGTATTCGTATTATCTGAACTCAGTATTAACTGAATTCGTATTCTCTGAACGACATATATTGTCTAAGCGACATATAAGTTCAGCCTTTTGCATCACATCTAAAATGTTGACTGGGAAAAAAGGCCGTTTCTTTTTCATGCCATCTAAGGCTTGAATTTGAACAGGTTTATCCATCTTCTTTTTGACAAGAAGAATTCGGCCTAAACCACAACCAACATCCTCAAGTACAATTTAGCCTTTCGGCAATCGGATGAAATAAAGTTTTTGAAAATCGGTTCATTGGTTAAGGACATATAAGCAATCAAACGATAATACATCATTACATCATTTTGGGACACCCGGTATCTTGAAAGTTTACATTAGCATTTCATAAGCGTTATGGGCTAGCTCTACCAAGAGATTGGGACTTTATGTTGGGAACCTTGGGCCTACTGTTTTTTCATTGAAATTCTATTGCGCCTATGTCGTCCTTTTATTCAGTGCCAGCTATTTTGACATCATTTGTAATTGGATAATTTCTGCCCTCTATCCTAAATTACAAACATCTCAGGTTCTCAACAGTGAAATGTAACTGGGAGGGCTACCTATGTCACTGTTCGAACGCATTGTGTGAAAACTCTACGAAGGATTTGACTGGACTTGTATCTCAGCATATAAGGTCAGCCCAACTTGGAAGGCTTGCTGGCTTCCTTATTAGCACGACTGAGGTGGAATGTGCCACTTACATCAATGTTAATCACAAATGCAGATCACCAATTAGAACTGAGAGATGGAAATTGCTTCCCTGTGTGACCCTGTTTTGTAATGGCCTGTCAATTTCTCTAGCTGTCGTTATCGTTTAACTGATGTACTTATAATTTTTCCATAGAGCTTCTGCAATGCATTGGGGCCTATAGATGCACCCCTGCTGAGGTAGGTTAGAGCTAGATTCATTCCAAAAGTCTCTTATCTCGCTCCCCAAACTGACTTGTCGCTACAACAGAAGCGTAAGGCCATAAGTCCCTCAACTGCAGCGATAACAACAGCAACAACAACAACAAATGAAAGCTAGAGGGACTTATGTAATGAGTCTAGGTTAGAGCTTACCTTGTTTCAATCTTTATCGAAGTCAATGCTCTGCCTGCCTCTGACGACGTTTGATAAGCTTTGTTAATTCATGAAGTCGCAAAAAGGCGAAATGAAACAGAAACTGCTTGCTGTTACTGGTATGGTGGCCATTCAGCGTATTATTTCATGTCGTATAGCGAATATTTTTTGGTTGTTATGTATTGGAATCAGCTGGTTTTGCAGATAGAGTTTTGCTTTTGCGTGAAAAGGACACAATCTTGCTGTCTAATGAAGGGCTCTTTGTTGATTTATGAAATCAAGATTTCATGTTAAAACACTGAAAATGTTACTCAAGATTTGCTGGTCAAAGTACAGGAAAAGTTCCTTGAAAGCACTGGTTCATGGATCCTAAATGTTGTCACTTTTGATGAAAACATACCTATAAACCTTACAAACTCATCTAATTATGTTCTCTTTTTTTCAGGTAAACAGCAGACCAGCAGCATGCCTTATTTCATTTTTACAACAAGGTAATCGACATGTTTAACAGCCTATGGTCAGAAGTCATCTGGGAATAGATGTACCCACCTCGAATCAAATATAGAATGAAATCACAGGGAAACCAGTTATATAGCTCAAGTTTGTTGCATTTATCTTTTGGTCGCTGCGCAGCTTCTCTCATACTGCGGTGGTGGACATTTTCTGAGTTTCATAACTGGTTTCCCTGTAATGAAATGTAGATGAAGATCTGCTAAAGTGATAGTGGCCGGTTTTGTGTATGGACGAAGAGCACGACTTATTACCCTATGAACGTGGAAGAAATACATTGTGGAAGATAATGGAAAGTATGCTGCATTTCCCTGTTCTTTCTTCAGATCATATTCAGAATATGTTCTTCCTTCGAAGACAAAAAATGGACCATTTGCAGTAAATCCTCTCTTATAAGAACCTACTTTTTTTGAGGGCAAGGCTGAAATAGGTTTTTTTTTTATAGATTCTCCTATAATGTACAATTTACTAACAAACAGCAACATTGCAAGTCGAAAGCACAAGGAGCGTGAAAATACATTGCAATCATGCGGCTATTACACTTAACAGATACTAAAATGAATACGAAAAGAATAACCAATCGACAGTGGTCCTCACACACGACGTGCCTTCAAGCAAACCATAAATAAGTCCAGATCTCGTTAAACAAGGGCGCCTTGAACCGAGGATTTGTATCCACGGGATCCGAAAATGGGTCCTTTATCACGAGGGTTCATTAAACAGAGGGTTCGAATCGATGTATGGAGAGCTCACTGTGCATTTACGTCGAAGAAAAGGATGGCATTGGTTCATTCAAAGCGTTCTGTTGCGTATATATACTTAACTGTAGCCTCAAGGATCATAGTATTTGACATAAGTGGTAACCTTTCATCATCATATACAAGGATTTTCAGAAGCGCTTCATTAGAGAGGTTTGATAAGCCTTGTGGTTTTGATATCGTGTTAATGGAATTGACAAGACCATGTCTTTACATATCATAGCTATGGCAGAGCAGGGAAAAGTGTTCCGTATCCTCAATTCCATCATTGATCGAGCACATTGGATTTACTGTGCCTTTAAAGTTGTGCTTGAATTTGTGAAGATTTAGCTTACTTAGAGCCAGGAGAAGTTGTGTTAGAATTGCCAAGCCTTTCGGGTCATGAATTTTGTGGACTGGGTGGGGTAAGGGACGAACTAGTGAAGAAAGCTTCTTTTTGAAGACGCTCAGAGTTGGCGATTGTCTTATCTCCGAATCAAGTTTATTCCAGTCTGAAAGACATAATTCTAATAAGGACAATCAAATCATAATTTTACTGCAATAGACCATTTCGCAATTTGGAAAGAGAGCTGAGGAGAGCGCGGCCTCTTCTGACAGCCTTGGCAACAAGTAGGAAATCTAAGGAGTCCCATCTTCTGCAGTGCAAAGTGTACGGTTGGCGGCTCGCTCGCATCTCTCTCCAAACTAGAGTTATTTTCGATTTATTTGCAACTTCCAAGGGTTAAGCGATGTTTTTTTTGTGTGGCAAGTGTTTTCTTTGGATTATTTAGCCGTTTTGCCATCTTTTCGCTCATTTGTGAATGTATTTTGAGCCATTTTATTTCAGTTGTTTCCCTCGAGTTTGAGGCGGCTCAAGTTAGGCCTATTGATCTTGCATCATCTTCCTCGACTTCAATTGACTTGGTTTGACCTGTTATTGCTTGTTAAATTTATCAAAACAGTACACAATTTCATTTTGAATCTTTAGATGATTCCAAACAATGCTTTTCATTTGCTTGCATTGCCGTAAATGCGTTCAATTATCTAGTAAACAAGCAAAACTTCATCATAGGTCGGCTAGGCCTATAAACTGAGCTGTTTCAAAGTCGAGGGAAAACACCTGAAATAGAGTGGCTCAAATTACACTGAAAAATGAGCGAAAAGATGGCAAAGCGGCTAAGTAATCCAAAAACAACACTTACCATACTAAACAAGCATCGCATAACTCTTGGAAGTTTCAAATAAATCGAAAATAACTCTAGTTTAGAGAGAGATGCGAGCGAGCCGCCAACCGTACACTTTGCACTGCAGAAGAGGGGATTCCCTAGATTTCCCCCTTGCCAAGGCTGTCAGAATGGGCTGCGCTCTCCTCAGTCTCTTCCTTCAAATTGCGAAATGGTCTATTGTGACAAGAACATTCTTTTTTATCAAATTGAAACAGGCTCTTTATTACAAGGTGCATAATGTGGGATATGCTTGCTGTAGGTTCTTATTTTGGAGTAGGTTGTTATATGCGGGGATTTACTGTATGTTCTGCATCCTATCTTCTTGTTCTCTTCACAGGCCGAACAGTTTTATTGGAACAACCGAAAAGATCAGGAGCAAAAGTGATATCACACATGCTTGTGAGTCACGGAGGTAGTAAACATTATCATTTCAAATTTTCTGCCGTCGATTAATAATTTCGTGTGACTGATAAAAATGGCATGAGGCCTCTATGAATCATTTTTTGTCCTGAGAACACAAACTAAGATTGCAAAGTAACGCTTGACCATCCCTGCACTGAACAAAATGATTCTGGGGTGAGTGGCCGGTGCGGGGTGAGTGGCCGAGCAGCTAATACAGTTTCCCTCAGGTGACTGAAGTTAAGCTCGGTCGAGTGAGGTCATACTCCAAATGGCCGACCTCTCAACTTACTTCGCGTCCTTCGGAAGGGACGTTAAACAAGGGGTCCCACGCCTGGATACGGCATGCACAGTGGGCCTAAATTAGCTTTAAATAGCTAGAAATCCTTCCAGCTCACTAAAAATACATTACTGAAAAAAAAGATTTTCTACAGCATGAAGAAAAGATAAGAACGCAATCCCTGAATATCAGAGCAATGATATTAAAGATTGTCTTAGTTCATTGCTGATATATTCAATTAGACTTAGAAAACTACCTGGCTATAATTGATCATACCTTCCTTTGGCTATGGGAGATTTTCTTCAGAAAGCCCATTCAAAAACCCGCAAAAAGAATGAAAACAACGACCAACATTTCGTCGGTTTTCCTTGCTAGCAACAATGTCATGTACATGTATTAGCACATATTATCGTCCTGGGGGAATGGCATCCTCGTAGACAGTTTTTTATTTTAATACGGGAGACTTGTTTATCCTCCCTGGATGAAAACACGTACTACAGCGTAGGCAAGTCTTTGCTGCAAAGCATGAATCGTGGGGGAATTTGGGTCGTGATTTTTGCGATTTTTGAAGGTTTTTGAGGGGCCTTCTCGGGAAAATCTCTCGTAGTTTCGGAAAAAAGTGGTTGATTTGAGGCAGGAAAATTCCTAAAATTAGTTTAAAATTTCTGTTATTCAACAAAATGATAAAAAACGGTATTTCTTTAATATTCAGGGGACAGTATCCTTTCGTGCTCTTGTCTGACTCGCCTTGTACTTTGCAAAACATCCTTGGGAATGAGGTTCTTGCATTTCAGGGATTTGTTTAGGCCTGAATTGCCTAGGTACCTTTCGGAAGTTTATGGATGTTTTGAGCCGCGGGAAGATGAACTGACACAAGAAAATTTAAGGAAAAGGACCTAAGATGGTGATATGATGGTGATATGATTGCAAACCATACAAAAATTGCAAAATCGAGCTGCAAGAATTGTCACCAATAGCAGCTATGATGTATCCGCCTAAAATTTGATCAAGGAACTAAATTGGCCAACGGTTACGGAAATGATAAAATGCGAGACAGCTACTATTACATACAAAGCATTGTCAGGTCTTGCACCCGGCTATCTTTCAAACCTTTTCAAGAAAAACTCTGCGCGTGATATCAGTATGAATTTGCGGAATGCCATTGCCGATGTCCTTGTTCCAAGGATGAAAAGTTGCAATGGGCAGAAAGCGAGATATTTCCGGGGTGCAAAGACTTGGAATGAATTGCCTTTGGATGTCAAACAAGCACCCTCTCTTAGCATTTTTAAAAGTAGGCTGAAGATTAATTTGCCTCTCTCAGGCTAACTCCATTGTTTTTCATTTATTTTTTTATTTTAGATTGTAAATATAGGTAATTTGTTAGCAATTTTTAGTAATATTGTAAAGTTTGGCACGGCCCCCTGTAAAGCAATCCTCTTGATTGACGGGGCTACCGTGTAAAAATAATGAAAATACAATTTTTCATTCAAGATTCTTTCTTTGTGCTGTGGACTTGAAACTTGTCCGAGAGGACAGAGGTTAAACTGCGCACGTATGCGCGAGGAGTCGTAACTTTGAGCACACCTAGCTCCCAGCAACAGATCGTGAAATAAGGCAACACTTGACATTTTCTTCCTTAGGCCGAAGCTCTTGATTTATCGTTCAAAAGCTCATGTAGCTAGGCACTTCGTTAAGTCAGAGTGCACGATGACGTCATTTTACGCCGTTTCTGCTGTTTCGTCTGAGAGCTGTTTGATAGAACCACATTTCATACAATAGACTACGCAACTTTCTATCTTTGTAAAAAGCTTGAATATCTTTGATTTTAGAGGTATGCTATGGAAGGGATAGGGTTGGTAAACTCAGAAGGATTTTTGATGATGTAATATGCAAGAAATGATCCCAAGGCAAAAAGTTGTCTGAAGAGAGAATTTATTGTACAACAGAAGATACTAAATGATACAATTTTTATTTCCATTTGATATAATTCTTTCCTCAATTTATCTTCAAGGGGATGTTTATATACATGTGCTAGCTACAGGCCGCAATCCAGTTGAAGATCCACCGTCAATCAGTGAAGGGTGTGGTGGAAGGGTCACTGATTACAGAATAGGGGTGAGTTGAGCATTTCAAGTTGAGTTTTTTCTTAATATAAAAACATAAAATTCAACTGCTATTTTCATTTAACTGTGCCCCCGCTCCCCCTATAGCGGGAAAGGACGCAAGGTCATCGTGTGCCCAGTATGAGTGACACAATAATGTAACCATTACCATGTACTAAAACATAACAAAGGGAAGGGGAGCTAGTTTTGAGGAAAATCCTAAATTTCTTAATAGGGTAGTTTCTTGATAAGAAAGGTAAATCTGTTCTGTATCGCCTGATACTGTTATTGTTACTTTTTTGGTATCAAACTTCTCTAATTTCACGAATTTTACGCTAAAACGTTGTGAGAATAAGTGCATATAAAACACAGCTAATGCGCAAAATTTGTTAGCCATGGAGCTATCAACTTTGGTATCTTCCACGGTTTGTTCAGTTTACATATGACAGCTTTGTTTAAGTAATATTGATCAAAGTCTGCAATTATTCATTTGTTTTGTCGGACAGAAAGATTGATTATTCGTGTGCTTGCTTTGCTTTATTTCAAATTTTGTATTCAGTGGCAACCGCAAAATGTGATGCCTGCAGAGTATCTCGAACAAATCAACTTGTGATCGATCGGTTTCCCTTGAATCAGGTAGACCGAAAGGGTTTCAGTCAATTATTTGGCATTTTAAGTTGAACCTTGACTTTGGTAGTTGCTTGACATTTATACCTGAACGCATGTTCCAAAGCTTTAAAAAGGTTGGTGTAAAATCCTATGATCTATTTCTTAAAGGTTTTATAGCTTTGAATTTTATAGCTTCAAGGAAACTTTTACGATTTCGCTATAATTCTACCGTTGGAATTTTCTTAAGTCCTCCCCTTTTCAGAGTTATATCGTTTTTCTTGTTTTTTACGAATTCAAAGAAAAATGTTCAAACAATCAGTGTTTCTAAATTTGTGACGAAACATGAAAAGATTTTCAAGAAAACCATAGCGCATCGATGTCTATGATATAATATCAAGCAAACGTCGTCATTCTTCTGGTTGACGATTTAGAAATTTGATGACGTCACATCCTCAATATACCTTTTGGCTATTCTAATAAATAACCTCAATCGAACGATATCTTTACACATTTTGTAGAATTTCGAATGTGCACAATAGTGATAGAAGCTCTAACGCCTCTCAATTGAAAGTTTCGTATAAAAATGGATAAAAGTTTCGCTCGATCCAGACTCTTTTTTAGATAGCCAAAAGGTCTATTGCGTTGAAACATAAGATACGCTGGGATTTCGAAAAATATTCAATATTTCTGATATAAATCCAACTGTAGAGTTATTGATAGGTAGCTGAAGATTCTTTCAAGTCGTTCAATTAAAAAATAGGTCATGGAATTTTACACCAACTTTTTACACCGATTTAAAGATTTTGAACTTGAAATCGGCGGTTTGATAGTGAGATTTCCAAAAGGGAGAATATTACCTTGATTTTGAATGAGCTATGAATGGACCGATAAATTTGCCAAAACTCAAATCTCTTTTGGATGGATGGAGTGTGTTTTGTAATATACTCTCATAAAAAAAGCAAATGGCTATTTCTTTCAGAAGGTTTTCAACTTCAACATTTCAAATCTTCTAAATCTTTAGACATTTAAAGTTATGAACATCTTCTGAACATAGGAATTCTCAAATGTAAAAAAAGCAAAGGAGCTTTCTGAAAACAGTGGAGATGAAGTGCTTTATAATAAACTCTCCAAAAAAGCAAGCAGTAAGAATAAATAGTTTATGCAATGAAGATCATCATCATCATCATCGTTTAAAATATTTTTACAGGTTGAACAAGTTTCAGAATAATATCTGACCTGTTAAAAACTGACATGTTAAACAATTTAAGCTAAAAAAGAACTAGTTACAATAATACTATATACTTAAAAAAAGCCAATAATTTACGCAAAATACAGTGAATAAAGTAAAATACAAAGGAAAGCTATGTAATCCGACTTATTAGAGCAGATTTTTGAACGCACCAAGAGAGGGAGCTGATTTACTAGCTTTATCCAGGCTGTTCCAAAGGGTGGTTCCTCTGTAGCAGAAAGATTTCAGACCTGTTTTTGTTTTAAGTAACGGTATTTTCAGATCTAGATCCGTTGATCACAGATTTTGTTCATTACTGTCGGAGCATCTTGTGAACAACGAGGACAAATAGTCTGACGAAGATGGCTGCTTGAAAGGAAATGCCATTGGTCCGCAATACTTTGCTCGTTCCCTAATTTCAACCAGGCCGTTTAGATTTTAGGACACTGTTCTCAGCGACGAAAAAAAGTTTCTGCCAAGCATTAGTTATTACAGCCTAATGAAGTGCAAATCAGAGAAAGGCTAATTGAGGGTATTCAATAGAGAGGAATGCCCCTAACTAAGAGGTCTTCGTAGAATAGTTTATTTTTGTATAATTTTTGTATACCGGGTGAATCTCCCGACACATAAAACTACACAATGTTGTTTTGCGTCTCTGGGGAGTCGTAAGAAATAGATTTTCAAATAAAAGCTGAAGTTTTTCAATCCCATGCCAATAAATGTGCAGACAATATCTCTCACACGTGAAAAATTGTGCTTTTGTTGTTTTTCTGTGAGGGGGGTTTCTTTAAATTTGATCAAGTGTTTTAGGCCGTTTTCAGGCATTTTGCAACAATAAAATTTTCGTAAAGTTGAATTTCCGTATATTTCCAGCGCTCAAAAATGCAAGAAAGATCACAACAATATCTCAATCTCTCTGCTATGAAGCAGATCTCGATTCATTCCAATCCATCAAGTACTGTCAGTGCTATGATTTTTCAAAAGTGGGAACTTTTTCTGGTTCACCCGCTTCGTAAATGTATTTTGTATATTAAAGGAATTTCCATGAAATTTATCAAATTTCTAGGGCATCTTGTGCTTTCTGTTCCGCTTACTTAATGTTTTTAGGATTGATCGAAAAATCGACGAGTTTGATTTTCTGACGTTCTTTGATGTCTTATTGATTCACCAATATAAAACATTTTTTGTTATGATGCCATCTTACAGTATTTACTTTCACTATAAGGACTTTGGTAAATTCATGAAAGAGAACCGACTGGCGCCTTCAACATTTGCAGAGAGTTCATCCGATGAAACTCCAATCGAAAAAGGTATGTCCCATGTGTTCTCAGGTCTACAAAACAATAAAAATCTTGCAGTAATTCCTTAATCTGAAATTACAATATCACTGAGCAGCCCAAAGAAATGTCATAGAAAAAATTAGCACCCTTTTACACATCCCCAGGGGACTTTTAAGTGCAGAAAAATGAAAGCATGCAATATCTTGCAGGAGGAATTAAAAATCGCTTTGTAAACTTGGACAAGCCTGACAGTTTGCAACTGCAGCTATTAAAATCAGGACTGTGCAAATCTAGAATTTTGCAGTCTGGAAAGTAACCAGTTTGCTTTTCACAGTGATGCTAAATTAATGCGTCCGTGACCCTTACTCTTATTTGCATGCAACTTTCTGACATGCATACATGCATTGCTGACAAAGGGGGTATTGCCTCTCCTTTCGTCATGGCTATTGTCGGGACGATTTGGAACCACTTTCCTTTTCATTTCTTATTCATCCATGGGGCAACTGCCACATAGTCTTCATTGAAAACAGATACTAACAAATTTGGGGCCCTAGGAAATAACAAAATAGGCTAGGCTCACCACTCTAGGGTAGTGTTGGCAAAAACGTAAAGTGGGCTGGGGGGGGGGGGGCTGCAATCGTAAGATTTGTAAATTAAGGTAGTTGGTATTTAGTAGTTTGTACTTTTTAGCACAAACTGCGCTGTTATCCAAGTGTAAATAAAATGTTTATGTTTATTATTATTGTTATTATTTGCAGTTTATTGTCTCATTAAAGACATCTTATGTGCATTTTGGCAAAGCATTTTTCCGTTCGAATAGAATAAATATTCTTTTGTTGTAAAGTTTAATGTGGTCTCTGAGGGGACGGGCTGGAATTTGGAGAGCAGCGCTCATGAATGCGGGGCACCTTGAGAACAAGCATTCCCATAAATGCAGGAGCATCTTAAGATGCATAGCCATGAATCCTTGGTTGCCTTGAAGAAGGCACCATATCCATAAATCTGGGGCAGGTGAGGAACAAGCATACCCTATAGATCCCTTGAAAAGGCCACCATGAAAAATTGCACATCCCCTTAATTTGCTAAGCACCCTCCCTCGAGGCTTGATCCACTGGAAACAAGTTGTCCAAAATCTAACTGAGGCTTCTACATTTTTTCAAGTGAAAATTATATATATTATAATATGATTATGTATGTACTAAAAAACACATCCCTTCAAACGTTTCGGCGTAAGCCTTCTTCAGTAAGCAACTAAAATTCCATTGCAAAATCAGTCATAGTTAACGTAATTTTGGTTACTAAGCAATAAACCAGTTGCCAGCACTATACTTTATGTTATTTGTTAAAGCTACGGGGTTGCAATTTATTCTGATTCTCCCTGTGGTATCGTCTTGTAAGTATGTTCTGTTACTGTAAAATTTTAGATTGATAAAAAAGCACCATACTTCAATTTACTTCTGCATCAGTTAGGGTACTCTTAGCAGCTTAGGTAGGTTCACTGAAAAGGGTAGACTGATTCTCTTGATAAGCGCCCATAGGCTGTTATAAAAAGACACCGCATAACAGGGCGTTTATCATGCGAAGGTTCTTGTCAGAAAAATTTTGTAACTGTTCACACATTGTCGGAAAAACTGACTTGAGAAATTAAGTCTATTACATGTGTATTACGACAACAGAGAGTTGTTACGTCATATTCGAAAGTAATAATGAAATAGAGAACATCTCACTGTGAGAATTTACAGTCATGTTGCTCTTACGTCACTAAGAGGTTTAAAGCTGCCGTGGCCCATCGTGAGCCCTGGGAGTCTCTTGGGGAGATTTTATCTCGAATTCTTAGAAGTCAAGTACAGATCTTGAAACACAACAGATGAAACTTGAAACATCTTAGGGACGCTATAAGCAAGCGAGAAGGCTTTGTGACATGAAATAGGAATATTCCTTGTGTCAAAACTGAAGTATTACTCTCGTGTGCCTAATTGCTCGGGGTTGGAATGAATGTACTTGGTAGGAATTTCTGACAGAGTCGTTAGAGCAAGCTGGTATTGGCAAAATTATTTTGTTTTTTGTAAATAGAGCGAAAACAAGGACCCCTGTCCCCTGACATAGGTCTAGAAATTGCCAGCTATGCAAAGTTTTCGTCCAGCGCCAATTAGAATGCAAAATTTGAGCAACATTGCTCTGATTGGTTAATTCTTCTTTGAATTCTACTTCCTACCAAACGCAAACAAAGTAGTGTTCGGCTCTTGTAGAAGGTGACTCATCCAGGCCAGCTTTGAAAGATTGGGATGGACAAGGGATGTAAGTGATTGCCAAAAGGTATAACTAATGTTTCTTGCATCGTTTTTCCTTTAGAAAATCCCATTCTGGGAAAATGGGGTGGACATGTGAATCCATCCTTCCCTGGCGCCACCCTTGAATTCGTCGCTTATTTGATTGCATTTTGGAGAATCGAATGGATGAAGAGCAGCGTAATTGGATGAAAATATGATTCTGAAATAAGAATGGCAATGATAGGATAAAACTACAGCCTGTTAGCTATGATAAATGAAATGAATAAATGGGATGTGGAAGGGATTTACCGAAAAATGGAATGGTTGATAAATGCATAAGTGAAGGGATGATTTGTTGGAAAAATGTAAGATTGATATAGGGATGAATGTAGAAATGTAAGAAGAAACCTAATGGACTAACAACAGATTACTTGGTAATGAACAAGATAAAATTCGATCGTAATACCTTACATTTGCTGCAAGGAATTCAAGTTTACGGTGCTGTAAAGTTTTCTTCGATTTGTCTAATTTTCATAGAAAGTTTATCAGACATTTATTACTCCAGTTTACCCTGCGAAAATTGGTCTAATCTTCATCCATTTATTCATTTGTGACCTGATATCATTTACAGGGTGTCCCACAAAATTATTCCCTGTTTGTGTAGCTGCTGTGGAGGAGATATACGTTCTATCGCTTCGTTCATGATACAGTTTCATAGAATATGCTTCAAAGTAGAGTTTGAGTCCCTGTTTTAGCCAATTGGACAAGTTGTTGTTTATTTACGGCTCAAGAAATTCGGAAAAGTGATTGTTTCAAAAACGACTTTTTCTTCATTCTCCAAAAATGTCAAACTCATGTAAATTTTGAAAGAAAGGGTTCTTGCGCTGTGTTTCCATTTTCTCTACATTTGAATTAATGTTATTGTGGCTCAGTGCTATTGTTTTATCAGAAAACATTACACTACACGTATTCTTTGATATAAGAAACTGCCCATAAGAAACTCAACTCTCAGATTGCCAAAAATTAAGAAACTCCAGTACTGGGAAAATATATGTTAAGAAACTATTTATTTGGATAAAGGAAATCCTTGACATATTTTTACTTTATCTTCACTTGTTTCCTGTATCATATTACCCGTGACGTCCTCGTAAGGTTACTCGTAATGTCTAAACATTGGAAAGGCTTCTAAAAACATTATGTTGAAATGTCCACAATGGCACAGGCAGTGAACATGAATACTGTTATGTAAGAAACTCTGAGTACTGAAATCTGATAATTTTAAGAAATTTTCAGTACTAAATGTATACAAGGTTGACTAGTATGCTTCAAAAGAGAAATCTAATAAAAAAATGTTTGCAATCAACATGCCTTTCTAAATATGATCTTATTTCAGGAGACCATTTATATTCCCTAAATTTGGTAAGAAGGTATACTAAAAATTTGTAAGAGAGTGGAGGCAAAAAAACACGACTTATATTTCAGCACACTTAGGCCTTTCTTACTTACGTTCTCTTCAGAGTGTGGCTAACATTGTTGTTTACAGCTAAAGATGTTACTTTTTACGAATAAAATGATGTCATCAGCCAATCCTGCAAAATAGTGGATAACTCAAAAATGAAACGAAGTAGCTATCAAAGAATTTTTAACGAAAGCTTCTATCACCCAATAGTGCTATTAAGTTGCATCAATAAAAAATTTCGCTTCAGATCACCTTAAACAAAATCTCAAACTCTCAATTTTAAAGCCTTTCCTTTGCAGCTGTATCAAGAAGGGGACGATAGTACGTACAGCTCCCCCACTGCAGCAGTCATACAGATGGGGCACAATTAATTTGGGATACCCTTCACAAAGATGGCCTAAACCATGGTTTATGGCTTGCATGACTACTACTTTGTCACTTCGCTTATTGACAGTTGAAACATTTCTGCATGTTTGATTTCAGAATTGTACACTGTCCATCAGTTGGTCCTGAAGAAATTGTAGGCTACCAAATTCTCCCAAAACACTGATAACTATTTCCAACAAGGCATCTTTTATGACTGGGAAAATTCTTTTGTATTGGCTCTACACAAACAACAGTATATTGTTTTATTTACTTTTCCACGATAAACAATTTTTTGGAGAATTTTGTTATTTGTGCAGGCTTAAAAATGATGGGCTGATGATAATTTTCAGTTATTACGCTGACGCCGAGAGCACCTCCCTTGCCTGTCCTCTAACTGTCTGTGGTACATGCTGTCGTCATTTCTTTGTCTACTTGCTTGAAATTTGCATGGACCATAGGACCCTTGGACCTCTGAGACCCCAAGGACCCTTAGAACTAAAGATGAAAAAGACACAAGAGGGTCATCATCAAGCAATCAAACTGGAGGGTGCGTATTGTAAACTTACCCTCTTCCATCGCACCTCAGCTTGCTCAAAGCAACGCTAGGAATCATGCCGAGGGTTTATACCGTACTATTTAGAAGTATTATTTTGAGTATCCCTTAGTCCTTAGTCGTACTATTTTGAAACTCGCTGCATGATTCCTGGCCTCCTATGGCATTGGTTTGAAAGAGCGAAAGATCGTACTAGGATGGAAAAGGGGAAGCTTACGATGCGCATTCCTGAACCCCTTGCTGAGCCTAATGACATTGACCTATTACTGTTTGTTTGTGGTGATGACCCTCTGGTGATAAAGGTCCTTCTCATCTTTAGTACTGAAAGTTCATATGGGTCTGAGAGCTCCTAGGGTCCAGTTTTTACAACATGCCGTCATTTCTTTGTCTACGTGCTTGAAATTTTCCACTCCATACATGGTAATCTGTCGTCGTGAATTTGTGCGAACAGGGAAATGAATTGTGCTTCGATATCGGAGAGATTGAGATCACGAATGACGAATAATGATCACAAGTTTGAGATCATAGAAATGCATCATACTTTCGAATTGCGAAATGCAGCAACCTCTCCTTATCCTTGATTACTTTCGAGATTGCATTATGCATCGGCAGTTGCACTTTGGAACGTTTTGTTGTGAGAAACCTTGTTTTTGGAAGACTTTGGAAGGGGGGGGCAGCACTTCAGATGGGAGGGGGCTCTGCGGCGTAGCGACAGGAAACTGTTTTGACCACGCCCTTTAAGCTTTCGGAAAACGAAGACAACGCCCTTTTAGCTAAATTTACGGCAGATATTTGGCAAGAACATTTATTAGATCGTTTGATTGCATGACAAGAATGCGTGATCTGGCTTACTCTTCCTAAGAGACCAATTTCGTTGCATCTTTGTGCAAATCTCAAGAACCAACTTTTAATATAATTTTCTTTATTGTTTTCAATGGTAGGATGTAATTTACGAGCATCAAAACTATGATTTCTCTGGAGAGGACCTCACAAAATAGAAGTTCTCATGAAACGAGTTATCTGCCTTTTCAGAATAAAGAAACTGGGGAACAGGGTTACTCAAATTGTACTATTTAGAAACTTGACTCTGGGCAACGTGACTGTGCCTCCAAAAATTTGACCATGACAATTGCTTGCGATATAATTCCTAGAAAAACCAGGACTTTTGAACATTGGAAATGTTAGTCAACCCATTCCAAAAGCTGGAATGAGCTAAGGCTAAGGGCAATGTTGATAACAGATGATGGTTGTATTTTAAGCAAGCCGTATTTTTAAGCGTTTTATTTTACGTTAGTCTGTCACAAGCTTTCAAGGAACACAGTTATAAAGTATTTTTGCTTATCTTACAGCGCATCAAGCACATAAAAGAGTTATCGGTTTGAAAGATATAGAAAGAAACACGACCTCTTTTGCTACCGGGTGTCCCATAAAAAAGTACTCCTGTTTGAAAAATCACCAAAAATTGATTATCAAACCTTTGATAAAAAATTCTTAAAGTTTTTTTTTCAAAGACCCAAAAATATCCATAGATGATAAAATGTTTGCTTTTGATACACCAAGGTAGAGAAGTTGTACGTTGAAAAACCTTATTTTGAGCTATAGTTTTGAAGCAAAGTACTCAATCTTGCGTAAGAGCCAAAATTTTCAGATTTTTTATCTTTATTGAAGGAAGTCTCCAATGATAGTGCGCATTTCTTTCTGTAATTTATGACCAAACTAGAAGCTTTACATGCACAAATAAATATTGATCTGGCCATCATTAATGGTTTTTTTGCAGTATGATTCAAAACCAGGTAGCCCTAAAAAGAGCTAAATTCGCTAATTTTGAAACCAATTACGAGAATAACTATATATTGGATAATAATTTGGTCCTTGATCTACCTGACGAAAAAAGAAGATCAAAGATCGGCTGTGTATCCAAATTTTTGTGATTTTTCAAACGGGAGTACTTTTTTGGGACACCCGGTATGAAGACTTCTTTGGGTCTTATTTTCTCCAAATCTATCAAAGCAAACAACTTTGAGGAAGCTTCCCAGTGTGTAATGCAATGCTACAGTTTCATGTTCCAAAACTACGGGGATTTAGCTTTTTGCGAATTTTGCCCCGTTGCTTAAATTCGCCAAATAAAACAGAACTCACGAGTCTACCTGCGTTGAAAAGTGACAATTGAAATAGGCTAGAGGCCTTCTTGGCCTATATGCCTTATTATAAAAAGAAAGAAATGAGCATAAAGGTAGCTTTCTGAATAAGGGTTCAGTCAATTATAACTCTGCGTTGCATACCGTTGCGGGTGAAACTGCTCGGGGTATAAAAACTATTCGAAGGAAAATTGGGGGGTGTGAAGCTTTTTTGGAAATTTTGGAGGTGGTACGAAAATTTTCAAGGTAGATTTCATTTTTCATTCATTTTTTTCATTTTATCTTTTTTACCCATGGTAGCCCCTCAATAATGATAATTGATTTACAGGGGGCCATGCTAAAAACTTACAAATAACTACTAATTTACAATAAAAACGACATTTGCTATAAAACCTAATCCTAAACCTAAACCTAAACTAATTACAAATTGTCATAAATAAATAAAAGAAAACAGAATAGAATTGGTGAGAAATTCATGGCTGCACCGTCTTTTTAAACGCTCTCAGGGTTGAAGTATTTCGGATCTCAGGGCCAAGACTGTTCCAAAGCTTGGCGCCTCGGTACGCGAAACATTTCTGCCCCCCTGCCGATTTTAATAATGGCAACCTGAGATTGACTTCGGCGTTTCTAAGAGAACGACTGGTAGAGTTGTTGACTCTCGTGAACATGTCTTTCATATAAGAAGGCACGTCACCATTAAGGGATTTAAAGACCATTTTCTGAGCTTCAAAATCAATAAGCTCCCTGACAGTCGGCCATTTAAGCGCCCGAATAACTGGTAAAGCAGTAGCATCAAATGGACTGTTGGAGACGAGTTTTGCAGCCCGATTTTGAAGTTTCTGCAATTTTTCAATGGCAGTCACCCCAGCATTTCCCCAGACAGGGCAGCAATATCTAAAGTAAGGCTCCACTAAACTCTTATACATTGTCTTGACAGTTGAAATAGGAAGGTACTGCTTGGCATAACGAAGCACACCAATACCTCTAGAGATCTTATTAGTTGTTAGGGCCAATTGAGATGTCCATTTAAGTTGATGGTCAACCTGAACACCAAGGTATTTGACCTCCTTTACCAACTTGATATCCTCGGAACCAATCTTAAGGTGTGGTTTGGTTGAATCAACAGAGTCAATTTTTCGCAGCTTACCATTACTCCCTATAATCATTGCTTCTGTCTTTGCAACGTTTAAAGACAACTTATTCCCTTCAAGCCATCCTTTCAAAGCTTCTAAGTCAGCATTAACTGCTTGATTAATTTCCGAAACAGATTCAGAGGCATAGTAAATGCTTGTGTCATCTGCATACATGGATACAAGGGAATTTTTCAAACAACAAGGAAGATCGTTAATATAGACCAGACAGAGAAGTGGTCCAAGACATGAACCTTGTGGTACACCGCAAGTTATACTGTCTGTAGCGGAAATTCGCCCATTCACCTTACAGCATTGTCGTCTACTGGTGAGATATGAGCGAAACCAGCCAAGTTCTTTTCCTTTCAAGCCACAGAAGTTAAGCTTCCTTAATAGAATATCGTGGTCAACTGTGTCAAAAGCTTTCTTTAGGTCTATGTAAACGACAGCTGTGTATTTACCTTTATCAATGTTTAAGTACCAGTCGTTCGTGCACTTTAACAGAGACGTGAGAACCGAATGAAGGGCCCGAAAACCTGACTGACCAGAGAAAATCAGCTTGTTTTTGTCAAGGTAATCGTACAGCTGGTTATAGACAAGCTTCTCAAATAAACGAGAAACAACAGGTAGCACCGATATAGGTCTATAATTTGACCTATCATCTTTTGAGCCTTGCTTAAAAATTGGAGCTACGTTAGATTCTTTAGAAAATTATTTCAATGACACGATAAGGCCAATACCATATCTTCGCAATTATATTTGTATAAGATTCCACCTCATTGGCCTTCCATTGTAGTACTTCATTACGTGGAAGTGGCATTGCCTTCATCCTATGTTTTATCTCTTTCACAAAAACAGAACTTCTGTGATGTGGTTGTCTGAAAATAGTTTGATACATGGCCCATGGTGGGATACGAACTTTTTTCTAATTTTCCAATGGGGTTTGAATTTTTGAGGGGAAATTGAAAGGGATATAAAAACTTTTAACCAGTTTAGAAATTCTGACCCGCCCCGGTACCCAGAGTTATAAATGACTGACCCCTAATACTGTACCAAGATAACATGAAGAAATCTTGATGTTATTTCTCACTCTCAGCAATGTTGATGTTACTGAATGGTTTTATGGTTTTCGGTACTTTCAACTTGCCCAATCAGATCAGTAAAAAAGTTATTGCGAATGGCATTTTGCAGCCAGGCGAAAAATTCAGAGACAGAATAACTTCATGATCCTTTTCATTTTTCATGTCATCCTTCAAGAACCGTTTTATCAAACACGGAAGGTAGCAGCATTCACGTGCAAGCATTTGTCGAAGTGTGAACATCTGATCCAATTATATTAGTATTCTCACCATCGCATAACTGCAATGACAATCAGATGTCCGATTGTCTCGCATACAAATACCAAAACAAGGAAACGGAAATGGCAAATCAGACTTCACCAGATTTCCAAACGCAAACTTCGTTAGTCAGGAAAAATCATGTTTAGTTTAGATTGAAACTAACCTGGCAAACAACGCTGCCTTGATTTTCGATTAACGGTACGGCGTCGAAATTCCTCGACTTACTTTACGATAAAATTCGATTATGGCCACGTTACTTCATCAATATATTATTGACATAATATAACGGTGTTGCGCAACAGACCACCAACTATCGGCAGCAAACACGGAACTGCTGTGCCAAATCATAAACGTCTGCGATGCGGCGCTAGTGTGTGACGTGTCTCCTTATAAATTCTTTGCATCTCGCACAACTGGCATTATTCTCCAGGTTAACTTCTTTAGCAGCTGACATAGTAACGTAGTTTATCCACCATAAAGTGTTTTGACGAATTATTTGGTGCGAAAATAAAGGTGCATCCAACGAAAAAGTGTTGTTTAAAGGAAATCGGAACACTTTTAAAGAAAGCGTGGATTATTTGCTGAAAAATTACAATCTGCATACGGATTTTGCAAAGCACTAATCAAGCACTTTTAGCGAGCTACATTGCGTGGCCGTTCATTTTCTGACGTGTTTTTCCGACATTGGTATCGAGCTTTCACCAACAGATTCGGTTTGAATATCATCCACAGTGAAGAAACTTGCAGACAGATTGTGGGCAGTATTGACAACAGCACACACGAACTGACCTCGCAGAACTGAAAAGACAGACATTTGCCAGACCTAATAAACCTCAAAACATGAGTACCGGTAGCGTGTCGCAGGAGGATTCGAGCTGCTCTAACTCAATCACCAGCAGTCCTGAAAGTCACGCATGGAGCCCTACACAATCAAACGACGACGGTGTCTTTTTGCAGCCGATCAGCCCGACTCTTCCACTTATAAAATCAGAAGCGCAACACAATACAAGCAATGCAGACCCTGTTTCGAACAAGAAGGAGAGAAGGCGTACTCAGAATATAAACTCTGCTTTTTCTGATCTTCGTGGTTGCATCCCAAATGTACCAATGGATACGAAGCTATCAAAGATCAAGACATTGAGATTAGCGATAAGTTACATTCAACATCTTATGCAACAATTAAATGATGATAGATACAGTATGATGATGGCTGAAGCAAACCCATTCCTGCAAAATGCAAACAACTTTTATCAACAGTATATGAGAGCTGCAAGACCTGCTGAAAAAGTTATGATGCCTACTCGAGGGATGAAAAGAACATTTTCCGAAAGGGTAAGTATTTTTCAATTTTCGAACTTCCTCCTTCCATAGGAGATTCTACTTTGTAGACGCAATGAAATGTGAGCAGAAATTGTAGCCACTGTTGTACTATACTGTAGACTCCTGCTGAACTTATCAGTGATGTTTTGAGACCGTGCCCCCTCGTCACACAGATAAGAATCTTCTGATGCCTGCTAGTTAGGCAGAGGTCAAATAGATGATTCGCAGTCAGTGGTGTGTGGATCCTCAAATAAGTCGTAAAAACTTTTTACTCCAAAAAATCGTTCATTCAAGATGAAGTAAAAAAGCTGTTTCCAAAATGGTTGTTTACTTTCAGTTGTCCATCCGAACCGACACGGAAAAGGCAACAAACTATGACCTTGGGCAGTTTGTTGTTGTTGGGCGTTAAGTAAACCCTGAGCCATGTCCATGAATGAAAGACAAGATTCTGCTTTTTGGCTATTTGTAACTTGCAACATTTATAGGACCTATTACTGTTTCTCTGTGATTTAAAAAATCAATCTATGTCGTTTGGGCTACTACTGATCAAGCCATTCCACAAACAACCCCTCTATGAATTTCCGCCTTTGGCAAGATTCTATTTACTATTGCTCGGAGTCTTTTCGTCGCCAATGGAATTTTAACTAATTCTAATCCGCTTTGGAAGGACACTACACTAGTCTTTTAAAATCTTGTTACGTCAAGAGCTGTTTGTTTGTTAGCTTTGCATTGCCTCTCCACATTTTGCTCTGTGTGGAACTCACCTTGGCTTCAAAAAGCCCCTCCCCTTTGCTGTTCCTCAAAAGAAAGCATATTGTGTGCTAACTGGATTGTTTTCATTGACCCATAAACTAAGTTTGCATGCTTTTCACCAACCAGTTTGTACAGCGGAAATTGATGTGAAAACCAGCGTTAACCGTCCAATGACATTCAAGCCTGTACCTTATTGGCATTGCATTATTCCATGAAATGTTTATTGAATGGACCTAGTCACGCAGCTAGAACTACGAGCAGTGCCGTAAACTGTCTCATTGCTACACTACGACACAGCACTAAATACCTAGATATCTCACTTAAAAAAATTTTGAATAAATTTTTGCTATGGCAGAAATGAAAATCGTTACGGCAAATGCTGTATCAAGATGTTTTTATATAAAGGTTTCGCCTGTTTACGATTTCTAGTAGCCTGCCTACGCGTAAACTTTTCGGTCACTGTGGAGGAGGCGGAAGAAAGCTTGCTTCTTGCATGTCCACCCAGTGACCAAAACAGTCTTCGCCTAGGCTAGATTTCTTGGTATCTACGGTAATAAAAAAAACGTTTTAGTAGAAAGTTTCCCTTTTGTGAGCAAAGGCAAAGGCTATACCTTTCGCTTCGTTGGTGCTTTTCCTCAAGCAAACCTTGTAAATCGCAGCAAAGAAGGCGAGGGACGACAGTTGTCGGCCTGAAGCTCCTTCTAAGCTACCGCACATAGGCGTGTCTTTTATGTTTCCGCATTATCAACAAGAAATCAGCTTCATTAGCGAGTTGTAACTTGTGCAGATGCAACTGTAAACTAACCTTCGTAGAAGGCTGCCCGATAAAAACTAATTGTTTACGAGACTTTTTGCCCAACTTAAGGCCGATTTCTGACTGATCATGGCTGATTTTTGCTAATTTTTCCAACGTTGGGGGGCTGTAGCCCTCCAGCCCGCCCCCTTATCTCATACGCCCATGCATATATAAACACTCTAATTGTTATTATTTGCGGGCATTTTCATCTGGCATCTAATTTAACACAGACTCTGCACACCAATTGTATTTGCCTCGACATTGCTTTAAATTGAGTTTAAGTGTTTGCCTTTGATAAAGTTCACTTGTCGAACGCAGGACTTTAATGCTAACACAATTTAGCTGTAAGCGCTGTGTTAGCAAATCTTGCGCATATAGAGTGATAATTATGCACTTAGAGGTCATGTAATGAGGCAAAATTGAGTGTGATAATCATGACTAATAAACGGTTATTCTTGATCCTGACCTGATCATAAAAGATTTCACAGTTCCTTGACTTTAGCTGCAGGCAAAGTTTCGGGCTCACCCTTCCTCATATTTACGTTATCTTTGGATGCAGCTCATGCCTTTGGGCACTAGCCTATAAAACACTTTAAAACTTGTTGAGCTATTGGTGATAGTGAAGTGTCTTATAGTTAACCCATTGGCTCAACAACGGAAATAATGAGCGAAAAATAGACCACTGACAACTGATTATGCTTGGAGTAGATAGCCACTAAGATAAGCCTTCTTGACCTAACTGCCCTGTACTGTTAACTGTTAAAATGTTAGTAACTATGAATTGCTGATAATTCGAGAATCCTTTGTGTGTTCAAGTTGGAAAGTTTATAATGGGGTTGGCAAATTCGGTACCTTTTATGAGCTAAGAACTTGTCCTTGAAAACTTTGTCCTAAAAACTGGGCAAAGTAAACCTTGGGTACAAAAAACGTTTATAATGAGTATATGAAGTGAAACCAGTTTGGGGAACGTTTTCGCTCAAAAGGTTTCGCGGAAAACGGCAATACTTGAGAAAACAACCCTCCTAAAGGAATTGAACTTTAGGGCAGAACAAAAATATGTGGCAAATCAAGGCCAGCAAATGATCAAGGATGAACATTCTTTCGAGTCCCAAGTCGCAATGCATGCTTGCTACGTCATGCTTTTATGAGTCACGTGTCAAATTCCTTTCACCCAAATTTGGTATGAAATTATTCGTGACATTACGTCATTGGTTCGCAAAGATATGATGCAATGGTTTCAAATCCAAGATAGGTGACTAATAGATGTCCTGCTAATAACAGGCACATGCGCAGGTTGTTCCAACCACACCCATTGCTATTTTAGCGATAATGTACTAGTTTTCAAACATTTGGTTTTTCAAAATCCTTGATTGTTTTAAAATTTTCCCTTGCCCCTTGGAGAAGAAAACAATTACAGACTGCCATGCTTTTTGAATTCAAATAGTTGTGGAACTTTTTTGGCTTCGATATAATGAGGTCCATAACAATATTCATAGGAATTTGTTTACATATCTTTAAGTCTTCATTCCCCATACATGCTGCAGTACGAGTTGCTTGCATTTTTATTGTCAATCTCGCTCAGGGTCAGGCTCTGATTGGCCTACTTCGCTTGATCTTGCTTCAGTGCTTCATGTCTCCAGAAATTAGGCCTAAACTGCTCTGAATTTTGCATGCACTGCGATGTAGTGGATTGATTTTTAGGAGTTAGAACTAATTATTTGTTATTTTTCAATTACAGACGAAAGAACATTGTCCAAGAAAGCGAGGGCGCACTGGATGGCCAGAACTTGTTTGGGCTTTGGAGCTAAATCGATGAGCAAGGTTTTCCATATCATTGTCCAATCAAATTAGCGAGAAGCTCCATCAGCTAGCAGATAAGTGCTGAAAATGCCTAGTTTGAGACAAGGATTGTTGCATTCAGTGTTTTCACTCCAAGCACTTCACTTTTCAATGCTGTTCCGTTGCTACAAGAGAAAACAACAGTGGAGTGGTGCAACGTCTGCATGAAAGAGTTTGAAAGCACAAACAATGACCAATATGGAGTTCTTTGCACTTTTGTTATCGAAGAAGCAGGACCCTCTTACCTTCCGGTGTCTTTTTGCAGAAATGGATCGTTTAAAGTGTAAAACTTTCAGCTTATGTGCGAATCTCGTAGGTCTGAAAGACAAATAGAGAACAGGTGTTGATTTTGACGTTTTTAAATATTTAAGAAGAAGGAGGGCTGAGAGTGAACTTTGTTTTATGAAATGACTTGGAATCTTTGTTTAACTTTTCTGTTGCGACGATTAGTTGGTTGCTCCAAAATTCCATTGAGTTTCAAATACTACAGTTGTATCATGGGTAGTTGGACACTGCTGGTATCCTTCTATGGAGGAGCGCTGCAACTAATATGTACCTGCGGAACAATAATTTCTAAATTATGCGGAGGAACACGCTCCATAGTAGTAAATAATGTTTTCCTCCGCAAAAGAACAAAGCTGTGGGAATCAAGCAAGACTGCGGTGTCCAACCACCCATGGTTATGAGTTATTTCAAGGAGAAATGTTCATTTATCGTCATGTTCAAGATCATGTGTTTATTTGTGATGTATGTATAAAAGCCTGATCATTCGGGGGGGGGGGGGGGTTTCTTGGTCAAGTTTTGTATAGGGTTAGTTGTGCCGTCCACATTTTCAAAAAGGGCACCGTTCGCTGACCGAGTGAATTTGTCAAAAGAGGTATCCTCGTGTTGACCAATTTTTGCAGTGCCTTTTGCTGGACTAAACTTGAGAAAGTATACCCTTGACCGGACCTAACGGGAAAAGTATTCTCTTGGCTGTACAAGAACCGCGAAAATGATTAACCTTCAAGGCGGCACATACACATTTTCTATGGAAGGATCCCTGCCCTCGATCGAGTAGTGGCATATAAAAATTTCTGGACTGCTGTTGTATGATTTTGCAAGTACTATGTTTTTCTGCTCAGGTCCCTCGCAAGCGTCACAAACACAGAATACCCTTATTATTTTCGTTCATTCCAACTTTAGTTTCGCTGTCTCAATATATTCGGTTTGGATGAATATTCACGACAAACGATTTATTGTAATATTATTTAATACATTTTTGATGAATATATTTTAATGTGTATAATATTATATTTCAAGTGGGGTTACAAGCGGTAGAAACAACGACTTCGTGTTAAGGACTGAAAAAGTTTCAGATGAGAGGCATTTGAAAAACAGCAGATCTACGACCTAACTATATAAACTCTATAGAGGCAGTTTTTTACATCTTCACGTCTTCGAAATTCCATAAGAAATACTGATTGGAAGATGAAGGTTTATCCCTGAAATTTCCAACTGTCTGAAAATTGAATTAGGCCAATGGGGGAAACCGTGGATCCACACTGCAGTAGTTTAACTGATTGAAAAGTTTTACTTCAGTTGAAGTGTTCTATCAGTCGAGCTACTGCACTGTCAATGGGACTGTGGATCCATGGTTTCTGTTTAGGCCAAATTTTATCTTCAGCATGCCCGCAAAGAACCCTGGGTGACAATGGCTCTTTAAACATGTTTGCATTGACTTCATCTCAAGATTTTCAATTCCAGTAAAGTGCTGTAAGAGTCGTTTGTTTCTACCACTTCTGAACTTCAGTATGTAAAATATACGTCGTTATTGACAGTAATTTATATCACAGATTTAAAGTTAGAAAATATGTGAATTGGAATATATTTTTATCGTATTATTAGGTAAGATACAATAGAGTCCCACATGTAAAGAACGGCCACACCAGAATCTTACACCCTGCTTTTCTTCCAGAACAATAGGAATAATAATAGCCTATTGTTTTCCAACAATAGCCAAGATTTGAAAATGTTGTTCCTAATTTGCGAGACTCTACCGTATGTTGTTGAATATTTTTTACCGCAATCCTTTGCGTGTAAGTAGTTTTTTTATTTATTTGATTAGAGGAAATGTCGAGAGGAAGCAAAAAGAGTATTGCATGATAACGAGAAAGGTGCTTTATATCGTCTTTAGAATAATGACTAGCAGTTTCTGCTTTCGTTGTTTAGTTGTAGATTATTTTAAAAGAAATACATCTTCTGAATTCTTAAAAAGAAGACTTTGCTTTCGTGATACTCCTACTGAACTGGATCAAAGGCATGAGCAGGGTACAAACTTTTGATTGGCTTATGAATTAGACAGGTCTCCACGAGTTAGACCAATCATATTGCGTAAAGATAACAAAAACAAATATCCGTTTTGACCATCCTCCGTTTTGACTGTATTTGGCATTCTTTGGAATAGCGGTTTTATCTTCGGATTGAATTTAAAAAAGCTTTGAATATCTTGTTCCAAAGAGACGGGTCACACAATCATACAATCATCAGTGTGGGGAAATTTTTATCTGAGGAAATGGAATACTTTGGAAAATAGAAATCTCTGCGCCAAAGGATGCCCAACAAAAGCGTTTTCTTTTACCTAGAAACTAGTCGCTCTGGTTCAGGTGTGCTTTTGACCGTTAAGAAGGAATGGGATTTTCGGATATCGAATTGATTTTCACTATATTTGCAAGAGAAGAGTTGCTACAATTTACAGGGGTACTTGACAACTGGTATAACTCCCAAATTGGAAACTGACGGGCTTGCAAATTTAAAAGAGCTTTCTATCAAGGCGACATTGATGCAAAAGTGACACTTGGTATTGATTTATTGCCAATCTTCTGGTAAGGAACCCGTTCAGGCAGACACTGTGAAGGCAGAAATGGTAGAGGATTTAGGAAGAAATAGCTTTTTCGAGGCTGCTGTAAATGTTATAATAAGCCCCCGGCTACTTATTTGTAAAAGCGAATTTTTGCAGGGGAGGGCTTATTCGATTGGGGGGAGAGGGACTTATTAAATGATAAGGTATAACGATCAGCCCACTTTTGTTTCATGATTCACAAAGAAATCCGTTGTGTTGAGCTCTAACTTTGTTGCGGCCTATCAGTTACGTGACAGACTGCCTTTATGATAAGCATGGCATACTGCGATTTTCTATAGCTGATACAAGGTTTGGTAAATATTTTGACAAATGGAAAAACTGATACAAGTATGGAGAAAAGTGAAAAAACGTAATGTTTTTGAACTAGAATTCACAGGAAATAATTTGTATACATCAAATATAGAAACTTGGTACTGTAGTATATACTAAATAAAAGGTGCTAGAAGAAAAACGGACGCAAAAAAACAAACAGATTTTTTAGCACACTGAGACCTTTCAAACTTACGTTATCATCAGAGTGTGACTAATTGATTAAATATATTTATGTAGACGTAAGATTGAACTATAACGACAGTAGACATGATACCAAGACAAAGAATATATACATTTGTTTAAAATTAACCCTTTTCCAGACTTCAAATACCCCCATGGGGGCTCATTTGAGGGGTGCTCATTTAAAAAAATTACTGATGATGATGGGGGGGAGCTTGTTCGAAGGTTGGGGGCTTAATCGAAGAT
The DNA here is from genome assembly GCA_039566865.1 of Aurelia coerulea. Taxonomy (NCBI): domain Eukaryota; kingdom Metazoa; phylum Cnidaria; class Scyphozoa; order Semaeostomeae; family Ulmaridae; genus Aurelia; species Aurelia coerulea. The sequence continues at coordinate 7,626,339 of CM076943.1, read as the reverse complement.
TTACGGCACTGCATGAATGCGAGGTGAGGTGAGGCTATATATTATGTTCGCACGGACGAAAGAAGAGCTGTTACCTCGGTTACGATAAAACGACGTGCTGAGAAGTGTGGTGACATCGATATCAGGTACGTAAAGAACGTTGACAAACTGATTCACGTAAAAATGCAAGCCCTGCCTACTTGATCCAGATCTTCATTATGCTGGCTTCATAAAACAATACTTTCTAATTAGCTGCTTTTCAAGACTCACAAGTGTGATTTTTCACGAGCTCTCTCCTGGTGCTCAGATTCGGACGTACGTGCGTGGTAGAGCAAACAACCTTCATTGCAAAATGCTACAAGAAGCCTCGTTTCCAACACATGGCAAGCCTACCGGTCTGATAGCAGTGAAAACCGACACAGAGAACCTGCGATTTTCTGTACAGGCTGAAATTGTTCCAATACATTTATAAAATTTGCAATGAACTTAGATGTAAAGAACGATGCTATACTTACCAGAATGCGTGAAAATCTCCACCTCTTCTCGCAATGAACGTGAACGTGAGCCAGCTTCTCCCCCAAAAGCCAAGTCGTGGGCGTTCTCAGTTTACACTAACTACTTCAGTCCCAATTTCCACTTCGTTCATTGAATTGGATGACGGCACTGCGCATCAAGTGGTTACAGCGTCCGTCAGTCTATCAATAGCGATAAATACGAACGTGTAATCAGTCTATTCTCAGTCAGTCTGAGTTAGCAAACTTTGGAATCTAAGCTCCACTACCCGTAAATTCCTTACCAGTCGCGTCTAAAATAGCTGGTACGCATGCGCTTCGCAGCAATGATGGCTTGATAACGGGCTATGCTCTATTTTATTGACTTGTTTATCTTTGTACAATTGCACTTTGTGCAGCAAGAAGATATTTAGCTCTTTTTGCAGCGTTCTTAATCCTGGCCTAACCAGCATATGAGTCAAATCTTTCAATAGGGCACAGGGAAACCCGCAAATCTTCCAATTTCACGCTTATAAGCCAATGATATCGTCGTATTCCGATCACATGACTGAATATAAGGCTTTCGAGATAAATTTTCGAGTACCTTCACGAAAATAAAAATGGATATTCGAGTAATAAAGATACAGAGCTGGTTTTACCACGAATCGATTCGAGAGGCCTCACTCCACATTTGTTTTTCTGCATTTGGTTCAAATCTCGTCAGGGATCGGCGATACATCGACTTTCATTCCTTCGAAAATTGGCCTATGTTCAAGATTTCTTCAGGAACGCTACAAATAAGATATAGCTTTCAAAATTTCACATGTTACGTGAATAATGTCCAGGAATAACATGAAAATATTTGTTTGTGTGATTTTCGAAAATCCTAGACGAATTAAAGCTATTTGCTGCGAAGAAAGCTAATGGGCCTACCTTCACCCGCAGCAAAATCCCAGTAATCGGCATTAAATCACTCTTTTTCGCAATAATAACCAGCGGATACATTAACGAATAACTTCATCACAAATCCAATTTCTTTCCACCATTTTATCATCGATAATTTCGATAAACTGTGACAAGACTTTACAGCCTCTGCAGCAAACCGTCCAACTACCGTCGATTCAAAGTTTTCTTGTTGCAAACACGTTGGAAGTCTTGCAAGACTTGCATAAAACAAAAGGTTTTGCAAGACTTAGGTCTCCCATATGACACAGGAAAATGACACCTTTGAGAATAGATTGCACACTCCTGGGGGCATTCTATCGTTGCAAAATAAAGAGAAGTTAAAACATTTCTCAAAGATTGCAAATTTCTTTGTCACATCGGAAAAGTACATAATTTGTGTAAAGAAATTTCCCCTGCAATCTATTCTCAAAGGTGTACAATCAATTATCAAAGGTAACAATTTGCTGTGTCATATGGGAGACCTGAGCCTTGCACAAGCTTTTGTTTCATGCAAGATTTCCTGGTGTTTGCAACAAGAAAAGTTTGAATCGACGGTAGTTGGACGGTTTACTGCAGAGGCTGTAAAGTCTTGTCACATTTTATCGAAATTCTCGATGATAAAATGGTGGAAAGAAATTGGATTTGTGGTGAAGTTATTCGTTAATGTATCCGCTGATTATTATTGCAAAAAAAGAGTGATTTAATGCCGATTACTGGGATTTTGCTGCGGGTGAAGGTAGGCCCATTAGCTTTCTTCGCAGCAAATAGCTTTAATTCGTCTAGGATTTTCGAAAATCACACAAACAAATATTTTCATGTTATTCCTGGACATAATTCACGTAACATGTGAAATTTTGAAAGCTATATCTTATTTTTAGCGTTCCTGAAGAATTCTTGAACATAGGCCAATTTTCGAAGGAATGAAAGTCGATGTAACGCCGATCCCTGACGAGATTTGAACCAAATGCAGAAAAACAAATGTGGAGTGAGGCCTCTCGAATCGATTCGTGGTAAAACCAGCTCTGTATCTTTATTACTCGAATATCCATTTTTATTTTCGTGAAGGTACTCGAAAAGTTATCTCGAAAGCCTTATTTTCAGTCATGTGATCGGAATACGACGATATCATTGGCTTATAAGCGTGAAATTGGAAGATTTGCGGGTTTCCCTGTGCCCTATTGAAAGATTTGACTCATATGCTCTCCTCACGAGGACCAAAAGAGAGACTTGTGGCAAGTCCAGCCAGAAATCAGCCCGGAGGTTCCATCCGTTGTTTCTTTCATGCGGGTTTTTACTGTACAACGTTCCGAATGCTCCATCATCATACATAGAGATTATACTAAATTTCCGACCTTGAGATCATTTTGATAGCAATGACGTATGGCCTAAATAGATCCCCCATTGCAAAACGGCTTAATATTCACGTATACAGTAGTGGAAGATGAGAAAATAAGCGTTTGAGCAGCCATTATTGTTTTTAATTTGCCAAGCAAGATTCTCCATTGACTCTAGTCAGGTAAAATGCGTCAGGCATCAAATATGCTTCACCGATGATGTCATAAGTGAAGTAATTACAAGTTACTGCGCAAAGTTTACGTAATATCCTCAGTAACTACTTCGTAATGTTTCTTATAAACGCCCTTACGCCCGGGGCGTTATTAAACTGGAAGGCGTTAATACACATCCTGTTCAAAGTTCAAAGTTTTTCAGCTTTCGAAGAGAAGTGAAAGTTGGACAGCCCCAGAGTTACAAATGCTTCTCCACATGAACTTTATTACTTTAATCATGTCGTATGACAGTAAATATCAACTTTCTTAATTTTTCCTTCTTGAAAAGATTTTGTGTCTTCTGCCCCTTCAAATAAGTATGCTTCCACCACGAACGTGACCTGGCAAGAAATACTTTTTCTCAGCCTTTGAAGGAAATAACTGTTTATTGTTCAATATCTTTGGTTGCCTGAAACTATTATCGAAAATGTTATATTTGGATGGTGACAGCGGTGTACAACAAAAGCAGATATTTCTCACCATTCTAACAGTTTACGATATCAATGACGTTTGAGCCCTTTCTCGGTTTTTTGTCGAGAGCGTAATTCATTTCTCTTCACGCTAATAGGCTCCCCCATAGGCGTAGGAGATAGGGGGCTAGGGGGGGCTGCAGCCCCCCCAACGTCAGAAAAATTTGCAAAATCAGCCATAATCGGGCAGAAATCCGCCTCAAGTCGGGCAAAATTTTCTCAAACAATGGATTTTTTGTCGGGCAGCCCCCCCAAATTTTATCTTCCCCTACGCCGATGGGCTCCCCTTGCTATTCCTCTTCCAAAAATTCATCATACCTTGCTTTGTCGAATAACATTACCACTTTTCAGTGGTTATTTGTAAACTGAAGGTGAAGATGAAGGTGAAGTTGCGGTTTTTAGCGCCAAGCGCTGGGATCACAGAAGGAGCTAAGCGCTAATCGAGTCCCCCAACCCGGTGGGGCCCTACCGGGTATCGAACCCTGTCCACCTGACTGTTCTGGCTGCAAAGTCAGAGTATTACACCACTGCGCCACAACACCTTCACTATCGGGGACATGCCAGTTTTACCTGACGCACTGGCACCCATATTCCGCAAATTTTCGTAACGTTTGTTCCATAATTCCGCAATTTGTGACGATATCCCTGTAATTCTTGCAAGTTTGCATGTTTTTTGTGGAACAGCACCCAAAATAGACGATTGCGTAGGTATTGTTAGTAGGTTTTTTTCACCATTATGAGCGAAGTTCCTTAATTTAATTACGGTCCTTTTAATTACGGGGCGAGACTTGTAGCAAGTCCACGCAATGATCTGCTGAAAAGTTTGTAAAATTGGTACCCATAGTTCCGCAACAGTTGAAACACAGGTAACAGGGGAAAATTAGTTTAAAAAGTAATAAGTTCATCTCTTTTTACTTCAGTGCTTGCCAAATTTGCCCCTGAAAAAATGAAAAAATCAAACTTAGATTCGCAAAAGTTTCATTCTCGATGAAAATTAAATTATCTTTATCGATCCACTGACTCATTGATCTCTCTGCAAATCATAGTGTGCAATAACCCCAAAGTTCTTCTGTGTTTCAAGCCATCACATTGTTTAGGTTTAAACCTACTTCTCAGCCTATTTATTACGTTATTAAGTTTCAATAGCCTCCGCTGCATTACGCTGTCTATTGCGTGGCATGTATATTCAATGATTTGTGCCTCGTTGTCTGCCTTCGTGTGAGGCAATTCAAGTTTATGCAATGTAATTTGGTTTGCTCCACGAAAACTCTGTTGATTGTCGGTTGTCTTGCTTTCGAAGAGTTTCCAAATATTTTTGACAATTTTTCTTTGGTATAAAATGATCTTTGAATCAAATAGATCAAGATCTTGACTAGATCTATCGTGTAACGACCACACGTATTTTTTATAAGAAACTAAGAATTTGGCCAGTATTGAAAGTTTCTCAACATCGTTTAGGAGCTAGACTATTAAGAAAGTTCTAGACGTGCTCCAAGTCTATTTCCTTTTTCGTCAGTGATTCTTCGAAAATGCGAAGGAGCATGCGAATGATTGCAAACGAGGCCGGACGTTTTCAATCATTCTCATGCTCCTTCGCATTTCCGAAGAATGACGAAAAAGGGAGCGAAAAGCGCCCCCTCTCCGGTTAAGATAGGGTTGAAATAATCAGAGTTTTATTACTCAGAGTTTCTTGGGTTCCATAACAATGTTTGTGTTTAATACTCCCTATGCCATCGAAAACATTTCAAATCATTGAGTAATATGACACAGCAAACAAGTGAGAATACGTTAACATACAGTCATGGCCATAAATTTTAAGGCCACATTTTTGTCAATGACGTTTCTTTTCGTTACGAGTCGAACCCTTTTGAGGAAAGGAAGATCCTCCTCTTCTCTCGCTAATAAACTAAATCATCGCAAACATTCCCATGGAGAGAATGCTCCAACTCAAGGAAAGCTCCTTGTCTTTTGACGTTTCTTGGTACCTTTGTATTCATAAAGTAAGTAATTGTTTCAAAGTAGCATTTTGATCATTAACTGTTCTTCTCATTCCTTTGCAGCATTATCACGCCTAGAGAGAGGGACGCGTCATTGGCCCATGGCAATTAGTGAAACATTGGTCTTCAATATGTCAACTGTGAGTGAATATCAGCTTACCTCAGCCTTTGGTCGGTTTTGTTGCTTGCAGTTTCATAAACTTTTTATGACATCCTGCTTTAAGATAGCTAGCAACGCCATGCAATGCTACAATATAACTGAGCAGCCATTGAAGGTGAAGATGAATTTGCGTTTTAGCGCCAAGCGCTGGGATTGCGAAAGTAGCGAAGGCGTAATCGATTCCGGAACCCCATTTCATGTACCATGTTATGTACCCATATATTCATATGTTCATATATTCATATATTTTTCCACCAAACACTGATGGTTCTAATAACCTATAACATACAAGATACGCAAGTACCAGTGTACGAATTTTCATTTCGAGAGTCAGGCTACGGCGAATAGAACGAAAAATATATCTATAGGTAATGTAGTTCAAAGAATGATAACAAAAACAATCAGGTGTGATAATAAAGACCCATATTTAGCTTTCTGTAATCTATTTTAGAAGACAAACGGTCATGATTTGCTACACTTTGATTTGCTACACTTTGATTTGAATTGTTCGAGTGACCGACTCAAGGGCTTGGAAATTTGACTAATTTCTATCAAACGTAACGGATGTCCCCAAAATGTACTCCTGTTCGAAAAATCACCAAAATGTGATTATATGGCCAACCTTTGAATTGTTTTTGCATGTAGATGAACCCAGGTATAGCTGATCTTGTGGTCAGCTTTAAAATGAGTAAATTTTTAGCTCTTTTCAGCGATGCTTGGTTTTGAAGCATACTGCAAAAAGCACTGCTGATTATCATATTAATCCTTTTTGTTTATTGAGCTGTCTAGTTTGGCCATAAACGGAAGAAAGAGAAGTAAAATAACATTGCAAAATTGAACGGTAATGACAAATCTCAAAATAAGGGCTCCAAGGCAAGATTTACGAAGTTTCCTTAACGAGTGTAGCTCAGAATTAGGTTTTTCAACATGTCATTTTATACCCTTTAAAACATTTTATTATCTTTGAACACAGGTAACGGGGAAAAATGTGTATAACAGTAACAAATACCTCCATCTTTACTTCAGAGTTTACCAAATTTGCTAATTTTGTCTAAATTCGTTTAGGCCAACCACGACAATGTTTGTGATACAAACAGTTCCTGCTTCCTCACAAACTTTTGATAGGTTTTCATAATCAATTTTTCGTCGCACTTGACCTGGCATTTTTAATTCATCGCAACCCTGACCTTGCATTTAATGTTAGACAGAATCTAGTATAGTATCCATTAGTTTTAATCGTTTGTGGTGTAGTTGTATGTAGTTTAACGTTGCGTGTCTTTATATATTGGCCATGGGGTAGTTATTGTCTTTCGCTGCCCATGCATGGTATCGTCCCTGTAGTGTTGTATAGTAATTAGAAGAGTATAGTAAGATGTATTGTAATTATTTTATTTATGCATCTGGTTTCAGCTTTCGCACAAATTTGAACTCCAAAAGCTCGTAACTCTGTGAATATTTAGCCGATTTGCTAGCTTTTGGTGTCTGAAATTAATTTAAAATCTCAGCAATATGGTTATCTTACCATAGAGACCGTTCATTATTTAGTTATTTTTTAATATTTAATCAAACGTCGAACACACCCTGTATGTGGACCGAAGATGGATCGAACAGAGAGTTTTTTTCTAATTCTTAATTCTTGCTAAAATATTTAGCGGTATGCTAAAGTTTTCATCGGAGCGAAATTAATTACATTTGCTAATAATGAATAGGACATTGAGCATTGAGTGAGAAACTGTGAAGAACAAACAGAACTAAGAAAACAAAAATCATTAGTCTCATTAAATATTGTTGTTGTCCAAAGAAAGCTAATCTATTATACTTCATAGGGTCGGTGCCGTCACTGTTGACTTGAGAATTTACAAGGTTTTACCTTATTTATTTAAGAGGGCTTAGACTATTGGGTGAGGCATTAAAGGCCAACTGTCATAGATGTGATTGGCTAGATCTTCAGATAAAGTCAATAACAAAAGATCTTGTGCGTTTGTATTCAGCAATCCTAATATCGCAGGCTTATGTTTGTAAACTTAAATGATCCAAATATTTTACTTTCATTTCGTTTCATTTCGTTTTTTTTTATTCATTTTTTCGCCAGCTGCTAAAAAACATAACACGGATGCCCCATTAAAAAGTAATCATTCTTGACAGGTAATGGTAAATCGATGAATACTTGGCCACCTTTGATGGGCAAAACCTCACATTATGTTTAGCAAATGTTTTTGCCAATTTTGTGGTGCCTACTTCCCGATTTTGGAATGATTAAGTGATTAGTGATTGAAGTGATTAGTTTTCAAGAAAAAAACTGTTGGTTTGGAAAAAGCCCAAATCCCAAATCGATCGAAAAACTTCGATCAATTTCCTACAGACTAAGCGAGAAAGGACAAAGAGAAAACTGTTACTATTGTCAATACAAAGGTTTTATTTTTGTCATACAACAAAAATTTTTATATTTGTAAACGTGAAACTGAATTGTGTAAGAATTTAGCCACTGCTCTTGCAACATATCATAAATAATCCATTTCTAACGTCCCTAGTAGTTCCGAAGAGTGTTCTCTTCCATTGACGTTTTTCAATCGATTTACGCCGATTTTAAGCCAATAATTTTGAACAAATAGCCCAAAACGTGAGTGGCAGCCCACTGAAAATCGATTTCAGTTTGAAAAGTATTATTTGGTATTTTGTCTGAAGATTATGTCACCCATCTTCAAATCAGCCAAGTGTACGATTTATCGTTGCTTGTCAAAGTGGGTTTCTTTATGGCGCACCCAGTGTTTTTGTTAGGTTGTGATCATAGAATTTCTTGCAACGGAAGCTGACAACTGTGAAGATTGATACGGGTGTGCGAATATAGACTTTGCATGCTTGATAACTAAATTCAAGGAAGTTATTTGAAAATTTTTATTTCAATACTTTTCTAAACTTTTGAAAGACATAGTCAAAGTTGATGATATAGTTTAGTTGTTAGTTTTGTAGCCAAGAGTTGATTCCCTGTTGATGTAAATATTAGGGAAAATATTGGGACGAAGCGAACTTTGGCCACAAAATTCACTACTCCGCAGAAATATAATGTACAGCTCATTTTCCAAGCATGATAGTTGCATTTTTTATCAATTCCACAGCAACTCGACACGCTTTTGTCAAATTTGGTCAAAGCAAATCTAAATGAAGATGAAATTCAAGAATGTAAAAAGGCAAGTATAAATATTGTTTACTTCCCTTTAAGTTGCACATTTTTCGAATGGGAATCTTACTTCAGCGCTGTATCTTTATCTTGTCCCTCTTTTTGAGATTTTTTAGTTATGAAGTGAAATGTCTTTGATAGAAATAGAGAGATTACCGTTGATGAATTGCTTTTTTCAAATTGGGGACGTTTTTATGGTTCTTGTTATGATACCTTTCAGAACGCAACTACGCCTCCCTCTGACTCGAAACCCAAGGTTAATCTCATCTTCTCCTTCGTGTTATCTTCTCCTTCAATGTCTCTTTCGACATTGGATGACACAGTAGCCCTCCACTTGTCTCTGTTCATTGCTATTCGTGTTGTCCGTTCTTATTGCATACCAGTCCACTCCTTGATGTTGTCATACCAGTTAATCCTTGGGCGACCTGTGCCTCTCTTTCCATCTATAGATCCTTCTAACGGCATTCTGTAAATGTTATTTTGCCGTATCAAATGCCAAAAATATCTTAGTTTCCTTTCCCTCAAGATCTTGATCAGTTTTCTTTTTTCATTCATTCTTTGAAGCACTTCCTCGTTTGTTACTTTCAGTGTCCATGAAAGTTTCAGCATTTTCCTGTACGACCACATCTTGAATGCTTCAAGACGTTTTTTCAAATGTTTTTGTTATAGTCCATATGTCTCTACTCCATAATTTTTTTTTTTTATATCATTCATTTAAAAAGTTTACAATGAGTTCTACAATCTACAATACTTATCTAATTACTATACAACACTACGGGAACGATACCAGGGGGAGCGAAAAACAATGACTACTCCATGGCCAAAAACATAAAGACATATAACGTTAACCTACATGCAACTAACTGTACACTACGAACGATTAGAAAACTACTCCATAATCTTATGCATCCCTTAATTGAACCAAGATTGAATTCTTGTAACAGGACGGTACCAGCTCAGCAGCTGAGTAAGGAACAGAATTGGCCACTGTCTGCAAAAATTCACCTTAAATTTCGAGAAATTATTTGTCCTCTTTAGGACAGAGAAAAAGCTGCGCAAACTGACGTCATCGAGCAATCTGATAGAAGGAAGTGTTTGGATCTATAAGTTTTTTCGAATCACAAATCAAGAGTTTTAGGCCCAAAGAAGAAATATCATGTACCGCCTAATTTGGGGATCTGTTGCAGGGAGCTGGGGGGGGGAGGGGCTCAAAGTTACGAACATTCACGTATGCGCGCGCAGTTTCTTCTCTGTCGCTTTTTAGTGGTTAAATTTATCCAAAAATAACCAAACTCCAAAAGTTTCCTGAATTTAGGCATTGAAAGATGCAAAATTAGTATCATCACATTTTATATGTGCCAAGGCGTATTTTTATGAGAAATCCTGCTATTTCGATACAGTGTAACCCGTTAGGGGAAGGACTTAGTAATGTTTTCATTGCTTGCAGCTCATTGTATTGCAATGCTTTGCATTTCACTTCTTCATTTAACGATATGATTCGCTGCTGTTCATTGACAGGTAATTTACAAGTTGCAAGCAATGGAGAGTAAAAACGACACATTGCCGCTTCCAATGATTAGCATGCGAGGAAAGGGTTCAAAAAGGTATCCACCAATTTACAATACAACTTCTTTGCAAGAACCTTTGATAACAAATGCACTAGTTTGATGGGGTTCTTCCATAGTAAATGTACCTGGGGATGTGCAGCGAGCTAGGGTATACTTTTTCGGACTTCTAGTCTAGCCAAGGGTATACTTTTGTGCAATTTTTGTCCAGCCACAGTCTAGCCAAGGGTAGCATATTTGGTAATATTGGTCTAGGGAACGGTCATTTCATCAATTTTTGGTACCAAGGGTATCATATTTGACAATATTGGCCAAGGAACGGTCAAAATTGGTCTAGCCAAGGATACAATTTTTGTAAAAATTAGTCTAGCCAACGGTACCATTTTGAATATGCTCGCGGCAGACCCCTACCCAAAATTTAGCCAAGAACCCCCCGTGCGCCATAGCTTGGTCTACACGTAGATTGTTACGTCATATTTAGGATCAAAGGGGCTGTACAAGATTTTAGTAAACGAACGGCACGTGCCGTCGAATTTCTTAATCCTGCAGTGGGCTTTCGTCTGTTTAGGCTAAACACATCTAAAAATCGTCGCTCAAAATCCAGCTGTATCTTCATAATCGTTGATGGAATGGAAAATCTGATTGCATTGGCTCATTTTACGCAGTTAAAACGCAGTTACGCAGTTTCTACGCAGTTTAGAAGGTGTTGTGGCGCAGTGGTGTAATCCTCTGACATTGCAGCCAGGCCAGTCAGCTGGACAGGGTTCGATCCCAGGCAGAGTCCCACGACTTGAGCGTCATGACAAGCGGTTGCGGACTCGATTAGGCCTATTCTAGTTTTGCGATCCCAGCGCTTGGCGCTAAAACCGCAACTTCACCTTCACCTTCAAACCTATAGAAAATGTCTTTACTTGCAGTGAATCTGCTCCTATTTGTCAGCATTAAAGAGAGAAAGTCATGGTTTGTTGGGAGTTTAGCTTGTGCAGCCCCCTCCTTTAAGTCATGACCTTGGAAATAGTCAACTCAACAGGAATTTTATGAAAAGAACATTTTTTGATCAAACAACGATCAACATAAGATCAGTGAATTTGAACTATCTTTTAGAAAGATTCAAATGTTTACTTACTAAATGACAAAAGAAAAGAACGTTTATGCAAAGTTTACTGATCTCTTCTACTCAAATTGATCAACGGAAATGCAGATCAGAGAACTGGGCAACCAATGAGTAAGAAATTATATTATTGTTGTCTTCCTTTCCCAAAAAATTGGTGCATCATCACCCATGGTTAAACAAAAAATTCTGAACTATTTCGTTTCGTTACAGGGAAGAACAATATCGCCAACTTTGGATAGAATTAGATATTTTTATCAATGAAGCGTCGAGGACATCTCCAAATCATGCTAAGGTAATATTATCTACGTTAAAACCTGGTTATAATGCCGTCTAAACTCACTACGAAAATAAAGCGCTCGCTTCGCTCACACTAAAATGGGCAGTTTATTTCTTTGGTTATAGACTCGTCTGCAACATTCAAAGCCTCGTCTTTCACAGTAGTACATCACACATGACTGGCTCCCATAGCACTAGTGATACCCTTTAGACGAATTTACTCTTTACCCTTAGATGTTATGAATTTGATTTCAGGTAAAGACAATGGTAACCAAGCAGCCCAACAAGGGCAGATTTTGTAATGCAATGGCAACAGTTGTGTTTGATTGACACCTCTCAATTCAAAGCGATTAGCGACTGCAGACAAAGGCAATCCTCTCAACCATAAATTCAAAACAAACAAATCCTTAAATGTTTTTCTGAAACCCAAGTAGCTAGCGCGCTATTTGTGCATTCCAGAGATTGCTTTTTAGTGCAAACATGAGCATATATCAGACGAAGAAGGATACATCTACACATCTACCTTGGGCATCTTATTTCTTTGGTTCGGATGTCGATTGGGAGGCGATTCAATTTTCTTAATTTTTGGGTGTAATTAAAACACTTACTGCTCAGCTTCTGAACCAAAGAAATAAACTGCCCGAGGTAGATGTGTGGATATATCTTTCTTCTTTCGATATATGCTCCTGTTTGCTCTTAAAAACAATTTCTGGAGTGCACAACGAGCGAGATAGCTACCTCGTTTTCAAAGAAACGTTTGCGGCTTTGCTTGCTTTAAATTACTGGTTGAGAGAATTTCATTTGTCTGCGATCGCTAATCGCTTTGAATTGCGGTGTCAATCAAAACCAACTCGTGCTATTGTCGTACCAAATCTATCCTTGTTCAGCAGCCCAGAAAGTTTTTTGTGATTTTTTGATAAGGGGACTTTTCTGGGAGAAGCTAGCTGGATTGATATAATCAAAGCAGATATCATCAAAGCAGATATCATCAAAGTAGATATGATCATGCCATAATTGTAAAGAGAGACCGATCTGAGACCACCGGTATTAACATTAGAATTAAGGGTCAAAACATAAAAAACACAATCCACTGTGAAACTGCTTGGTGTCAAACTTGATAATAAGTTGAACTTTGACCCTCATATTTCCGCGTTTTACAAAAAAGCTAGCCTGCGTGCAGACTCGGAGGTTTGAGTCTGCACGCAGGCTACAAAAAAGCTGCAAATCAGTTGAATGTTCAGAAAAAATTTATTGGTTTCGAAGCAATGAAACTTCTAGTTCAGAGTTTTGTGTGTTCAAATCTCAACTATTGTTCACTTGTGTGGCATTTTTCATCAGTTAAATTTCTGCATGAAATCCAACAGATACGAGAATGTGCTTTACGATTTCAACATGATGATCACAACTGTTCGTATCAAGAATTATTACAAAGGTCCGGTAGATGTTTTATGCATTTTTCTCGCTTACGTAGCTTCTGTGTCAAAATCTGAAAGACAATGAAGACATTAAATCCTTCTTTCATGCAACAGTTATTTCAGTTCAAATCTTCTATGAACGTGAATCGCTCAACGAGAAATCCGTACGATTTGCAACATTATAGACAAATCAAGTAACCTTCGGCTCTATAGTCCTGGTCTTTGGGGCCAAAGGTATGGAATAGCCTCTCTGATGAGATAAAATCAGCTGAAACTCTCAAAACTTTTAAACAAATCATGAAGCAATAGAATGGCATACAATGCACAAGCAATGTATGCCAGCAAGTAAACGAAGAAACTACCCAAGATAACCCTGGTGATATTTGAATTTTTATTTTGTTATCCAGGTTCTGGATTGTCTTCGAGGATTACAAGAAGGTCAAACGAGTTCACAAGCGAATAATAATTCAAGCAATGTATCTGCAGCATCAAGTAAAGGTACATAAAGTTTTTGCTCGTAGATTTTGATTTCTGACCTGATCCTACTTCGTTATCATGCAATGGTAAAAAAAGTCATATCATTTAACGCGTTTCATGACATGGTTAACTGTTCAGTTTTAATGTCACGGTATGCATGTCTAGAGTCCGTTGGTGCCAGTTTGATTGCAGTTAGTTGATAGGAGACTTTGGCTTTTAAAGCTCTTAGATTTGGGAGGGACAAATGTAGATCGGAGGGACAGGTAGCCTGTTAACCAGACCCAATTTCAAAGGAAATAGTGGTCTGTTCAATACCACCATAAAGCTTGTTCAGAGCCTCTATTTCAAGAGGGCTGTTTTCCAAGTTTTGTGGAAAATGTATGCGCATAATTATCTCACAGCTCAAAATATTATCATAAAAACAAAGAGCGAACTATTTAGTGCAGCAAGGGAGACAGCTTAATCAATTGCACGAATAGACCCTTAGGTCAGAGATCAAATTTCTATTTAAGGCGGAACAAAGAGTAATCTAGCCTGCGCGCAGACCCAATATTCTGAAGAAGAAAGGGTCTGCGCAACAACGACCAAAAGCTTGCTACACAGTGCAAATCCCTTTATGCCATTCATTTTACTCGGACTAAGGATAAATTATAGCATAGTCATTAGAGAAAACTTAATTTTTCTCTTATGACTATGATAATAGCGAACGACATGTTGTTATTCAACACGCTAAAACAACGCATCGTTAAAAATCACACCTTGTCCAATCCTCTTGGAGTCCTTTTACGAATAAACAATCAAACGTTCAAAACAAAAGCCACAATAGGCCTATAATACAATCCAAAACATAAAAGTGACGAGAACAAACAACACAATACACGACTGAAGATAAATGTGTGACAGCATATTGTGACAGCAACAAAACGATGCATAAATTATTTTCCCTGAAACCCAGAATTGTTCGGTAGCAAGCTTTTGCTCGTTGCTGCGCAGACCCTTTCTTCTTCGGAATATTGGGTCTGCGCACAGGCTAAGAGTAATCAGGACGCATTCAGATTGCAGTATTCTTTTTCAGAAAAATTTCAAAGAGCTTCCTGGGTAAATGGTTTCTTTACAAATAATCAGCAAATTATTCTGAGGAATTCTCAAACGAGGTTTGAACAAGCGGTATTGAACAGACCACTATTTCCTTTGAAATTGGGTCTGGCTAACAGGCTAAGGGACAGGTGAATTTAGTCTTATTTTCGTTGAATTCTTGCCAAGACAATTCGATTTTTATGTTTAAGTATGTGAATTCAGCGGCAATACCATATTACCAAATTTAATGGAAAAGTTAGAGTCCGTCCAATATTCTGTAGCTCTAGCCGTTACAGGGGCATGGAGAGGAACATCGCGGGAAAAGCTGTACGCAGAGCTCGGTTGGGAGTCACTAAGTTCCCGAAGATGGAGTAGACGCCTCACTTTGTTTTACAAAATCATGAATAGCCTATCCCCCGCATATACAACGGATCCAATCCCACAACTTCAACAGTCGCAATATTCTCTTCGCAGACAGGATGTCATTGGGCGAATTCGGGCAAGGACTGAGAGATTTCAATCTAGCTTCTATGCCAATTGCTCGTCTGAATGGAATGATCTATGTCCAGAGATTAGACTTGCACCAACCATTGCTATTTTTAAGAAAAGGCTACTGTCCATAATCCGCCCCCCTGCTAAATCTGTCTTTGGGATTCACGATCCAGTAGGACTATCCTATCTTACTCAACTTAGGGTTGGTCTTAGCAAATTGAACTTTCACAAGTTCAAGCATAACTTTAGGGATACCATCAACCCAATGTGCCCTACGAACGACGGTATAGAGAATACGGAATACTTCTTGTTGCTTTGCCCTTCCTTTGAGGTTCAACGCCGAAATCTTCTCGTTCGAGTCTTAGCATTACTACGACCACCTGGATATGTTAATATTCCAAACGAGGTCTTAATGCAACTTTTATTATATGGTGACAAAGACCTTCCCAATGACGTTAACAAAAATATTCTCGAATTGACTCTAGAATTCATCAAAATAATTGGTCGATTCGATTAGGACCGCATCATATCTAGTTATACCTCATCCCGACCTCATCCAACCACCAAGTATGTCTTCATAAAGTATCTTGTATGTAAAGTTCCGTATGGTTGATTTATTTCTTAGCAGAAATTACGTGTATCTTTATGTAATGGGTGGGTCGGGGGGTGTGTTGCCTGCTCGGGGAGTCGTGGCGCGGGGGTCACACATCCGATTCGTCTAATTCTAATTTCAAATCCTCGAATGAGGCCTGGACAAAATTTTCGTTTAAGCCTCTTTGACACGTCGTTTAAAATCTCTATGAAATTGTGCGAATCGGTTGGGTGGCTCTTGGGGTGCGGTTTTGCGGGCGGGTGGTACATCTTTCCTGATTCACCCAGTAGTTTTTATTTCTTTCTATATTAGTTACCGCGGGGTTGTCATAGTCTATTGCTCCCCGTGGTATTATCGTCCTTGTAGTGTTTCGTAGAGTAATTAGTAGGTAGCGTCATAAGTAATTCGTCTTGTAAAAAATTTAAAATGGTAAATAAAAAAAAATAAAAAATTTTTATGTTTGTTGCTTTGCGATTAACATTATCTATTCCTGTTGCAATATTTCAATGTTTATGAAATTGAGGGTAGCCCTTCAAGACAGGTGTTGGTTTTCAAGGGGTCCTCCCATAAAATGCAAATGCAATTGAAACTAACACTAAATTACTATGAACCTGAATCTTAAAACTATTGCAAAACCATGATGCAAAGACTTCCCGTTTGATATTTTCAAACCTTACTACTACAAGAAAGATAATCTCCTTGTAAGGATATTTGGTTGTACAAAGTTTCTCTTGGAGTGAAATTCGGATAGCAGTTAAAGCAGAGAGACCGTTATTGATTGCACAAGTGTACTTGTGTAGCCTGCTTAAACATTAATTAGTTATAACCGGTTATCTTCTTTTTAGATCCAAAATCCTCTGACCAGCATTCTGCTCAAGATCTCGCGTGGAAAGAACTTGATAGGTATCCAGCAATGTTCTCAAAATTTCGAAAAATTGAATTTAGTGATAGTATAGTTGCTGTATTCCTCTGAGAGTAAAGACAATGAAATAACAGTGCAAGAAATCGTGATTTTGAGTTGCAATAGCAAGGGCACATTTTGTGAAACAGAAGATTCATGTTTTCAAAAAGATAAAGCAATTTACCTTTCTAAAGAATAGATTTCACACTTCTGAGTGCATTCAATCAAATCAAAGTAAACAAGGAAAGCAAACACTTATGACCGGCTGCGTTTTTTGTTCAGTAATTTATTTGAAAGGGCCCTGTGCAACGTCACTGCTTTGCGACCACAAATATGCCTTGGTTCCCTGTGATCGATAATTTTTGATAATCAGAATTGAAGATGGCTACCTGAAGGCAGGAACTTCTCGCAACATCGAAGCTTTTCCTCTTCTGAACCAAAGTGAATGGCAGAGAATAAAGTTGAGAGACCAAGGCGTGGCGAACCCCAACATGCCTTGTTCTGTAGCAAGTCCACATATGAATTTTGGACAAGACTGAAGTCAGAAGTTTCAGACAGTAGTAGTAGTAGTACTGGCGTGATGAAGTCTGTTTCAAACGACGACTTTGCTCCTTAGTTGTTGAAGAGTCGCTGTACACAGTTGAAAATTGAAAACACTGGCTAACAACCATGCTTATGGCATTAAAGAAAACGGTAGTGATGGTGATGTTGTACGTACGATAAACTTGTTTCCCACCGTGCTTCCGCGCGACTTGTATGCTTTGTTTATTTCTTTCACGAAGCACTGAGCCCGCGCAAAGCACTAACGTTGCACAGGCCCCTTTAAGTTGGCTGGAAGTATTTCTAGGTATCTAAAGCTAATTTAAGCCCACTGTGCATGCCGCATCCAGGCATGGGTCCCTTAGTTTAATGTCCTTTCCGAAGGACGGTGAGGTGAGTTGCGAGGCCAGGCCTCCGAGAGGTAACCCATCCGGAGTTTTACCTCACTCGACCGAGCTTAGCTTCAGTCATCTGACCGAAACTGTATAAGCCGCTCGGCCACTCATCCCACAAGTTGAAGGTGTGGAACCAGTTGAAGGTGTGAAATCTATTCTTGAGGCTACCAACTCGCTTTGTGTTAAACAGAACTGTATCCTTTCTTTCACTAAATTCACCCTTGCTAGTTGCAATATGATTTGTCAAACAATAGATAGATTATAATGAGTATTCAGCAATTTTTCTACAGGTATTAAGCAAGTTTTTCAACAGTTGCCGCGAAAGGAATAATAGCGATTGTAATTGCTGTATTCGTCGGGGGGGGGGGGGTGTAAAAGCAATGAAATAAAAGTGCAAAAAACTGTAATATGCGTTGCAATATTAATTGTCAAACAATAGATAGATGATAATGATCCATCTGATATATCAATTAATCGATTGTCAACTTATTCACATCTTCTGACGATTTTTTCAGATACTCGCAAATGACAGAACATGAAAAGAAGCTGGTAAATCAAGTGCCAAGTGATCCACGAAAACGACGAAACGCAGAACAACAACTTGAAGAAATCATTCTACCCAAAAAGAAATCTGGAACGCCTCAAATTGTGAGACCAAGTGCAATGTCGATTGCATGTGAGTAGTCTATATTCCTCTTTTGTTCGTTGAGTTTTTCTCTATAATAGACCATTTTGACATTTAGAAAAGGGCCTGGGGAGAGCGACATTTTTCTGGTAAATGGCTACCACAGTTCAATTTATAGTTGTTGAAAAGCCCTGTGGCAGCCATTTACCAGAAAAATATTGCTCTCCCCAGATCCTTTTTCTAAATGTCAAAATGGTCTATAGACCTTTTTACTTCCTCGGAAAGAGGTTTGGATTGAGCGTCCAAATCTGGTAAATTTGGTGAACGAAAATAAAAAACATGACCCCATTCTTGATTGATAGACCTGCTAGCTGCGACAAGAAGTTACTTCGGATCTCAGAAAGCTTTCAGAGAGTTAATCAACCACAACTTTGCTCAAATTGACTTACGAGTGGTTCGGTTTAGACACTGGCAAGTTTTATTCGCCTTTTGGCCTTGTTTCTCATATTTTCATTCACCGTTAGCTAATTTTGTTGTGTAACATTTCAAAACAAAGTGCGAACATACAAGGCCTTCATTTTGCGAGATTGCAAGTCGAAGTTTGCTGTTTTCAACCGTTGTTCTTCAGATGATAGAAAAGTCAGCTAAACATGAATGAAAATAACGAGAAACAAAGCAAAAAGACTGATAACATTTGCCTATGTGTAAACTAAGCCATTGCTAACTCATTTTGCGCAAAGTAGTTGATAACAAATTCTCTGAAAAGTGTTGAGATTCGCAGCAATTTCTTGCTACAGCTAGCTGTGTATCCACTAAGAACAGGGGTCTTGCTTTCATTTTCCTTCCTAAACGTTACCAGATTTGGACGCTCAATCCAAACCTCTTTCCTAAGAAGTAAAAAGGTCCATTGTTAGGATTTCTGGTTTTCATTCAAATTAGGTAAATCTGCAATCCAATCCCCTTTAAGGATACATTCAACACAGAAACATGAAATAGAATTCTTTTTCCCATTTATAGTGAGTCTTTTCGTGTGGAAATGTGTTTATAAATTTATTTATTTACTGTTAAGAACAATCTGAATTATGTTTGTGATTTCGTCAGCATATCAATTAACAAAAATCATTTTCATAAGGGACGCTGTTACTATGTTAGAACTTATCAACATACCGTTAACATTACCTTGTTAAACAATTTTTTGTTGTATTAGATTGCTAGTTCTTTAGTTTTAGTTAAATTAGACCATGTATCTGATGATATTGTGTCGAATTATGAAAAAAAAGAATACTGCTACTACTACTACTATCGTTCAGAACATTCGGCTCCCCGAACGGCTTTGGCGGCATACACAATGTTCTTCAATTTGTCTCTGTTCTGGGCTGTTGTAATGGCCTCAGTCAATAGTCAGTCCTAGCTTCTCTTTAATTGTATTTGTATTCTGGTTTTCTGCCGTCCTCTTGATCTTTTTCCAAATACCATTCCTGTCAGTAAGTCATGTTCTATGCATACGCTGTTGCAGGGTATCATAATGAAATCAACTGAAATTCGACAAAGACATTTTTAATGAGTTCACGCCCGACAACACCTTTCTCGAGGAGTTCAGCCTCGCTTTGATGCCCCTATATAAATGTATAGGAAAATGACCGGAAGTGGATATTTTCGTCGACTTTGAACGTTTCTTGCAGTGATGCGGTGTGATTTTTCCGCGTTAATTTAATCTTAAAAGGTAGTGAATTTATCTAAGAAATGTTTAAAACTAAAATCGTTTTGATTTAAACTTCCTGGTAAACTCCACGCAATTTGACAGGAGTGATGGTCTTATTTTAAGAGATTTTCATCCGTATTTGGGCAAATTTTTCGAATTCATTGTTTTTGGTGAAGTAAATAGCGCCTTGAAAGCCATGACATTTAGAAAATGCCGTAGATCGTAGAAATTGTTTTGAAGCGGCGTGGTCTGCTTGCTGCTTGCTTTCAAGAAAACTTTTTAATTCTGAACGAAACGAAGCAATAAACCAATATGCAGAGCACTAGCGATCCTTTACTGCCAGTGAAGGACAAGAGATGCTTTCATGTTTTCAAATAAGTCTCCAACCCGCCAGAAAGAATGAGACAAGAAGAAGCAGCTTCCAACGAAAGAACTCGGATATTTATGGATCAAGAACTAAAATCGTTTTGTTTATGATGGCAGATGTCTTTGATGGACAAATGGATAGCAAATTATAGAAAATATGTTATTTGTACTAGGCAAGTTCCTCTCAATGATGGAGCAACTCAATGCAGTCTGGAAATCTTCTCTTGTTGGCTCTAAAAACTCACAGACAAGGAAGATAGGGAAGGATGCTGTCTATCGAAATTGCAATGACTATTTCTGAATGGACAACGGCAATAACTGCTTTTTGGTAATTTTCAGAAACTCATGAATAAGCATGGCAGTAGGGGCTACAGGGTGAAACGGGCGAGCTTTGTCTTTGTCTTTGCAAACAATTGTCTTTGCAGATCAAATTCAGAATAAGTTTCGGACTGTTTCAGAATTGGAAGCATTAAAATTTCAATTTTGTGATGATTCAATTGCTATTATCTTACCATCTTCCTATCATCAGAGTAAAATCATCAGAGTATCAATTATTGGATTACTCAAATTTTTTGATATATCATAATATTGTTTTTCATTGAATGCTTTGTTTGAAACAGTCATGTTCCATCAGTTTTGCATCAGTCTTCAGGCATTGAAAAAGCAAGAATTGCAGTCTTTTGTGGTTGTTGTCAAATGCTGCTTCAAGGTTGGGCTTGATTGGTAAAGGATAATCCTGTTCTGTTTGGGTCCTAAAATAAAACAGAGACAATATTATTTCCTCCTACTAGAAACGTTTGCTGCATAGCAAATTTCACTTTGTCTCATAGAGAATTGCATGTACAAAAAAGAGCAGCAAACCAAAATAGGAGATGTCTTTGCGAACTTAAATCAGAGCAGCAATACCCTGCTCAAGAAAAAGAAAACAGATTTAAGGGCAAATAATTGCAGTAAACTATCGTATTTATAGGCAAAATAATCAAAGCTGATAATTTTTTGTACAAGGTAGCCTTGATAACATTGTTTTAGTAAGCAAATCTCCTATTTCTAGGTCAGAGCTTCCCCATTAGTCTTGAAGAAAATAAGCAACAATGCAACTTTATGTTTGTTTACATTTAGGCCAAACCCGACGAAAAGTTCTCTGAGAGCGAAGTCAAAGTTTTGTTATTATTCTTATTGCTCTGGTGGCCAAAACAGGTAGCAAGTACTCTAAAATACTTTCATTTCTGAAAACATCAGATTAAGTTCGAAAGTGATACATTCAACCAAGGTCAACGTTTGTTTTCTGACTAAAAAGCAGACAAGTTTGTAAAAGGAAGCACGTAAAGTTAACGAAGATTAGATGGTCATGGCTCTCGAGGAAAAATTGCCTTTGAAAATTGTGGGAAACCGGCAAAGGCTACAGCAAAACAGGCAACATTCCTAGAAACTAGATGCTTACAGCTATTGCGTTATATCTCCAAAAGGAGAATTCCTGTCTTAGTTTAGAAAATATTGGAGTTTGAAAAAATTTCGGTTAAATTTAGGCCAACAAAAGTTCATTTTCTTGAAACTGCAAGCCGAAGTTCAAGACGAGAAAAAGACAAGTTTATTTCGTCAACAATTGGCGAAAGGTGGCAAAATAGGACAAAACGACATCGAGGAATCCAAAACTTTCAACAAAATTTCCATGAAACAAAGGACAAACGTTAAATTTATGATGAAGTCTGCTTACCTGCTGTGCTGAATCCCGAGTTTGTAAACAGAGTTGTCCACGGCCTTTGAAAAATATGAAAAACCAAGGAGCTCTGAGTCCAAAATGCTCAAAGAACTTGAAAGAGCGAAGATACAGCTATTGCGTTATATCTCGATATTTTGCTTTGGGACACTTGGGACGCCTGCTGACGCCATTTATCACAAAATTTTACTTTCGCGCCACAGCTTTCTTGCAAGAGAGGCCGGAAGTGACGTCAGAATTCAGGCTTGGTGTTGTCGGGCGTGGAGTTAGGCTGCACTACTTTCACAAGAAAGTTAAATTTAATATCTAACAGATTGGAGTATTATTAGCAAAGTTTTGGCTTCTTTGCTTGTCAAGAGAAAAGCTGCTTGTTGAGGCTGATCTCACAACAATCCATTGTAACACATGAGATTTCAGAAGATAGTTATTCATCAAAATCTGTTATTCAACCATTTATTTACCCTTGTTATGGTTATCTTTCGAATATGTATTCTGTGTCTGTATGTCCGTAAGATCTGTAAAATTAACAGCAATTGCCGATTGCAGAAGCAACCAGCCTTTGTTTCCCTGCGTTCTTTGACTTGGTAATGTCACTTCAGTCAACAGAATTGAGCAACTTAATGAGTAAGGTTTGCCGCTGGGTTACAATGGACCCGAGGCAGTCTACTAATTCTAAATCTGCTGTAAGAACATAACTTTCTCTTCTAGCGTCGTTCAACCCAAAGGGTAACTTACTATCAATTTGGACGAGTCAACTCAAGTCAGTCGCCGACCGACGCCATGAGGAGTTTGAAGGAAGGAAAGATTCAGTTGACGGGAAAGCAGAGTTGTATCAAGAACTCAACAAAGAATCTAATCTTGTCAGGTATAAATTCTCTTTTTATCTAAACATGTAGGGTGCTGTTTTGATTTGCCAGGTGAATCTTTGTAACAAGCTCTGAAACTATGTGCCAGCCGCCACCAACCAAGTAATTCGATTGTCTTCAGCTGCCATGATGATGACTATCGATGCTCAACAAGAAATCTACCAATTTAACCCAGATTTATGTCATGCAAAATCTCATTTTAGAGGATGGAGGTATTTGCAAGAATTTGTTGTTTAAAGATTTACAAGAATGTAGGTTACAATAACAAGGGCAGATTTGTTATAGTAACTGTCAATCAGCGCGTTTGTTTACATATGTCAGATTAACCAATCACACTATGTAATCTAACAGCACGTGACGCACTGTGATCTCACGCAAAATCAGAAACAGTGGGGATGAATACAAAATACCTTCCCTCAAAAACTGGTGGCATGCAAGTGGATGATTTCTTCTGTGAAAATAAAAGCTGATCTAAACTTCTACCGTTTAGAATTTGATACTCAACCTAGATCGAGAGAAATTATGTTTGAAAAACGCCTTAAAATCAAAGTAACGGCTGGTGTTTTAGGTTGAACTGAAAGATGTTTCCTTTAACAACTACTTCAGTCTGTTGCACAAAGGCAACACATTTTGATTCGTAGACAATATTAAACAGATCTCCATGAAAATTTTGGTGTTGCACAACAACCAAAGGAGACAACACCTTCTATGACACTTTTGAAGCAAGCACAAAATGCGCATTCTTCGTTCTCTAAAGATGTCCAAATCGCGTAAACTTTGAAAGAATCGTTTTTAGCATTGAACTTTATTGTTTCTACTTTTAAAAATGGCTCAATGTTATTGTGTTATCAGCATCTGATACAATAAACCCTTTTTAAACTGTAGAAAAAATTTAACACAGCAATAGAACCCTTTTTTTGCAGTATTTGCTTGATTTTGGCATTTTTGGAGAAAAAGAAAGTGCTGTTTTTGAACCAAACACTTTTGTACTTTGTGTATCATAAATCAGCAACCATACTACTTGTAAGAACCCATACAATGCTTCTGCTGCTCCGCTAATTCAGAATCTTGGCTGGTCAACTTTCAGTAATCTTGTAAGAAAAGTTACCGCCCCACCATCTTACAAATCTCTGAATTTGCCTGCCCCAGATTACTTGAGAGAATTATTCACAAAATGTTTGGAGACAGAGAACGGTTTCTTCACTCATCAGAAACTAATCTTAAGACACCGTTACTAAAAACGATTAATGGCCAAAGGGCTTTTTCCTATCGTGGTGCGAAACAATGGAACAATCTAGAAATAAAGACAAAATTGGTACTCTCCCTGAGAATTTTAAAGAACGACTATAGAAGGGGGTTGTAACTTTAATTGTATTTTACTTTCTTTTTCATAGACTTTGTGTTGCATGTTATTGTAAATTATGTATGTTAATTTCTTTTTTCCTTAGTTTAGTTTAATGCTTTCCTTTAATTTTACTTTACAGGTCAATTTGAAAAACATATTTGTATGAAACTTTGTAACCTGTATAAATATTTTGAAATTAAAATGAATGAAATTGGGTTAGGCAAGACAAGGTCTAAAACTTTAAGTTGGAGCCTATCGTATGCAACTGTATCAAAAGCAGGACAATAGAGGGCACAGCTCCACTGCAGCAGTCACACAAATGGGGCACAATGTTTTTAGGACACCCTGTAGAATTACTACGTGTTTGGTAATACAGCTGAATTGTTCTCTTTTTTGTGGTTGTAGCTGCTATTCATAGCTTGTTTAGCCATTCCAAGCACAGACTTGTAACACGCATATTTCTTTTTTGTAGTCTGAATACAACTTCATTGAAAGAATGGGGAGTTTAAAGCCTAGAGTGGAGGCATGATCAATAAGCAAAGTGACCCTAAAAGAGGACCGAGAATGAAGCAGATTTTTGCCATTTAATGAATGAGGAATACGAGAAGGATCTGTCCACGATGACGCCTGGCTTTCCAGTGCCTTTTGACAGGATCAAAAGAGCTCTCACTTCAAGGCTGCAGAAAACGATGCTCAACAAGCTATCCCAGAGAACTATGGAGAAACGCACGGCAGATATAAGAGCACAAAAAAGAACTCTTATCATATCAGACTACACACGATACCGACACATTTTGAAAACGGCCAAATATATGACGGTATCAAAATTTTAGCTAGTGTTCAAACGATACCTGCAGAATTTTTAAAAACGATAGAGAATTTGACAGTAGTAATCTCTTTACAATCTGCGGCGAGGAGGCTTGGTTTTGAAAAACAGAAATTTGTTTAGGCTCAGACAATCAATTAGCCTCGTTTGGAAAGCGTCAAAAATGCACCGTTTCCATAATCTTTGAGTG
The DNA here is from genome assembly GCA_039566865.1 of Aurelia coerulea. Lineage (NCBI taxonomy): Eukaryota > Metazoa > Cnidaria > Scyphozoa > Semaeostomeae > Ulmaridae > Aurelia > Aurelia coerulea. Next base: position 7,601,091 of record CM076943.1, on the reverse strand, counting down.
ATTACAGGATCACATGATGCCATTTTTAGATGGTGCCGTTTTCAAATTCTGCCTGCAAAAATTTGCCATTTTCGTATTTTCGCCTATCCGCGACATTTGTGTGCCGTTTTCTAAATGTGCCGGCATCGTGTGAACGTATTCTCAGCTTACCAAGAGTTACCCTACCCGCTACACAGTTTTTACAACCGATGTGTATTGTCGAGATCGAAATTCCGACACGAGCTTGTATGCAATCTGAAAGGGTGAATGTTTTCGAAAAGGAATTGCATGGATATAATTTAATTGTCGTGAAGGCTGGATAGCTGTATATTTTAGTGTCATTTCCAGAGAAATTGTAAAGTAATATGAGACAGCAACCATTCTTTTATTCGCGACTCCTTGCCTACCCAGAACTATTCCACTGAAAGAATTTCAAAAACAAAACACAAAGGTTATGTGAAGCTGAATTCGCGATAGTTACTTGAACATGATAAAATTCACTACTCCAAAGTGAATTTTTACAGGAACATGTCGTTTTGCAGGCGAAGTTTAACGTGAAGTGATGAAAATTGATTCGAATCAAGGCGAAAAATTAAAGCAAGGGCATTAGGACACCCATATATTGATAAAATATTTATTTACCTTATGTTGTTCTTTGTTTTCATCTAACTCCCTTGTATCCATGTGTGTTAATACGCCTTCGCAGAAGAAAAGGTTTCAAACTGCAAACCTTAAGAAAGAGTTTTCCTTTGTTGTTTCCGGTATAAAAGGCGCACTAACATACAAGAATACAAGGGAGTTAGATTTGAATAACCAAATAACAGGACAGTTAGGCCAATTGAAAACACAAGTTGAGAAAAAACAAAGTGGAAAACAAAGATCAAGATAAGGTAAATGAATATTTAACCAAAACATGGGACGAAAAATTCCGCTTCATGTCTTCCATCAATCAAATAAAAAAATGGTGACGTCAACCAAAATGGCGTGTTGGAACAATCTAGAAAGAGAGACAAAATTGGCACCCTCCCTGAGAATTTTTAAAGAACAACTATAGAAGGGGGGGTGTAACTTTAATTTCATTTTTACGTTCGTGTTCAGAGACTTTGTATTGTATTATATTGTAACTTAGGAGTGTTAACTTGTCCTTAGTTTAGTTTAGTTCTTTGATTTTACTTTACTTTAAACAGGTCAGTTTGAAAAACATATCTATATGAAATTTTGTAACCTGTATAGATATTTTGAAATGAAGAATGAAAATGAAAATCTTCGACCGTTCTTTCAAATATGGCGTCTCAGCACGAAGGCCTAGACAGGCAGGCTCTACTACATTAAATGCCTGCAGATGCTATTTGGGCTTTCTTCTTTCAATATACACTATGCGCAGTGACATTGTCACGACATCTTTATTCCGCGCAGAAAATTCCACCTGGTGTAAAATAAGCTTAAAGCTGCTCAATCGAACCCTTCTACAAAAAATTATAACGATGTCGCTAGATCAAGACTCTTCTAGAATAGCTAAGAAATCCATTGTGATGGCCAACCATATCCAACAGCGCAGCTGTTCAACAGGACCTTCTAAACAGAACCATCAGTCTTTATCGGCAATCAGTATTCAATGTCAAAATATTTTGAACGACCAGGAAAGGTCAAAGCTACCAATCACAAAAGTTCCTTTGCTTTTGTAACCCATGAATCAAAATTTTTATATTTTCAAACTTTGCCAACAATATTTGTTATAAAGAGGTCGCCCTCCTGAAGCCTAATTTCCATTCATGTTGCTTAAAGGCATATTTGACCATGGTCATGGTAAATGGACCGCGTATACCCAATTTACAAAAATTGCTGAGTCATGAAGATAGCTTACGCCAATCTGATTGGCTGTTATTCAAACTGAACACGCAAGGCGGGATCCGATGAAGCATTGTATTTGTGAAGTTGATGTCTGTTCACATGAAAACAGACTGATCACATGAAAGCAGACAGACACCCAGCGGAGAATAGCTATTTACCATGACTCAATGCCTTTAAAAATGAAAATGTAGAACGCGTGATATTTTGTAGCCTGCGTGCAGACTTTACTTTCCACTGCGAAGGAGAGCCAAGGCAGACTCTCCTTCGCAGTGGAAAGTAAAGTCTGCACGCAGGCTAGATATTTTGCAGCTTGTGGAAATCCAGCTTTAAAGCACATAGAGAAAACAGCTGATCGACAAGACAATTTCATCCTTTATTACCTTTCATCTTAAATACGTATTCAGCAAATATCAAAATACACTTTATTTACCAAATACTCAATGCTACGCTGTTGTTAGCAGTTGTCAGCTATTTACAGTTAAGCACATTTTTAATACAATAATGTCTCAATAGAAATTGTAATATAAAAACCAAACGCACGAACAAACAAACTAATCGTTAAACGTTAAAATTAATTACTCTTGAGTCCGGAACAAACCTCCCCCGTTTTTTAGTTTTTGGAACACAAAAATTCACCCCGGACCCCCGTTTATTTATTTAATGAAAAATGTCAAATAATGTTCTTGAATTTGAGACCTTTTATGATCTATAACTTGTTTTCTGATGTTCTTTACAGCCAAAGAACTTGTGCGTTTTGCTTGATTACTGAAATGCAGATTTTGTTCCAGAGACTTCCCACCTATCCCTTTCATTCCAGACTACCTCATTTCTTAGTCTGTATTCCAAATCCCCCATGTCTATTCTGGACCTGAAAGTACCCTGCAACTAACTTGAAACTGTAGTAAAAGCTGTCTGCAAAGTGGTTAATTAAACGGTACTTTTTTCTTAATTGAGACCAAAGTATCTACTGGTTCTATCGGGTCAGGTTTCAGATTCCGCTTCTTGGCTATTTGCAATATTCTCAGGGCCTACGTGTTTCCATAGGCGTAGGAGACGGGGCTGAGCCCCCCAACTTCAGAAAAATTTGCAAAAATCAACCATAATCAGGCAAAAATCCGCCTCAAGTCGGGCAAAATTTTCTCAAGCAATGGATTTTTGTCGGGCAGCCCCCCCAAATTTATCTCCCCCTAGGCCGATGCGTGTTTCCCTTTAATTTAAATATCAATCAGCTTCGGAAGGACAACCAATCAACCACTTTGCAAACAGCCCTGTTAACCTAAGCAGGTCGCATGCAGCATAGTCGCATAGCAGCATAGTTCAGCTTGTGTGTATAGATTTCGAAAGATCTCTTTCGCTATGTCCTCCGCAGAACTATAAAAACTTATCCAACCGATCTGGAAAGTCTAAACTGGCTCCTCAATAGTTTAATAACATCTGACTTTGCAGCCAGCATAGTTTCAGACGGATGGGGTAGGAAGTCGACTCTAACAACAACAGCTAGCCCCAGCATTACCCAATCCGGAACAGAGCGGCTGATTTCACAGCCTAATAAATATTCAAAATTGATTGAACATGTTGGCTATAAGCCACTCTCTCTACAACCATCCTGTAGATCAATGTGGGAAGCATACACGGGCAAGTCTAGTTGCATTGAGCGGTTAGTTGGCATTCAACTGGAGGCAACAGGCATGCAATACCGGGTGAGTCAAAAAGGTACGCACTGCTTGAAAGATCGTTATAGAAAAATCATCATACAGATTGATTCAAGTTGATTTTGAGAATGTGTTCATATTTGAGAAGGCAGTATTTTGAACTCAAATGGAGAACTTCCTGAAAGCTGACTTTTAGGAGCTTTGTTAGAGTATTAATTCTTTTTATTGAGTCTGTACGCTGAAGGGATTTTGTGTTTAAATAATTCAAAATGAAAATGAATGTCAGAAAAGAAGAAAGGAATGGCTCAATTTTAATTCACTTCTCCGTTATCAAAGTGGTAAAATATAGTTTTTCTTAAATTTCTTGTCTCCAAGAAGAAAGGAATGGTTCAATTTTAATTCACTTCTCCGTTATCAAAGTGGTAAAATATAGTTTTTCTTAAATGTCTTGTCTCCAAGAAGAAAGGAATGGTTCAATTTTAATTCACTTCTCCGTTATCAAAGTGGTAAAATATAGTTTTTCTTAAATGTCTTGTCTCCAATCGATGATAAAGGCAAGGACAGCTTTTCATGTCAAATTGTGCAAGAACGCAAAAGCCCATTTTTCGGTTCGCACATATCAAAGGAGATGATTTTTGACTAATTCCTTTTTCAAAGAGAAATAACACACCTAGCAATATGAGCAAAACTTAAATGATCAACCTAAAGCTGCAGTGGGCTGCAGTGAGACAATGAATCAAAAACCATAAAAAGAGGTGCATGCTTTTCTTTGTACGATTTTTCAAACAGTGGATACCTTTTCTAGTCACCCTGCATGAAAAATAAAACGACTCGGGAATTCAGAAAGGGTTGCGTTGTAATCAGTTGCACGTGCAGTCGCTCCAACTTTGCACAATATTTTAGCATCATTTATCACATCAAAAACATTCACTTCTTATGATTTCAACGCTGTATTTGTGTTGATAAAAAGTAATTTCTTCTCTTTGCCTTTTTTATTCAAGTCAAATTCATGCCAAACTTGACTGATGTTTTCGATCGATTTACGCTGTTTATAGACCATCAATTTCAAGGAATCGCTGATAGGTTAGGAAGTAGGCCACCGACAAGTTCAACGAAAAATTTTCACGTATTGTTTGGGATTTTATCATCAATCTTCAAAATCGGCCTTGTGTAAACTTTATTGTAGCCTGTCAGAATTGGATAATTTTTTGGCGCAACTGGTAGATCCAAATTCATCCAAAACATTTCTGTATTGTAACCTGGACTTATCACTCTTTTGCCAAATGAAATGTTCTATTGGGTGATTGAAAAAAGTGAACCAAGATAACCTTTTTGTGCATAAAAGAGCGATCAACAGACAGTCATGTCTTTTGGTAGCTAAAAGGCTTGTCTACATCCCCACTATTTTTGCCATTTTCATCGACACGGAAAATTGGCACAAAGTAGGATTTAGTGAAAGCAGGCAGTTCTAAAACCCGTTGAAAAACTATGAGAAACAGGGGGTCGATTTGATCAGTACGAGAAAATAACAAATATGTTTTGCATTAACGTAGCTTGGGAGTAGGCATGTCAGAATTCCGAGTTCATGCAAACAATTCTCGTCAATGAAATGAATTTCTATTCCTGTAATAAGGCAAATTGCAATATCACAAGGAATTGTTTGGGTGCATCCAATCAGAGTTGCAAATTCCCAGAATGATGTGTTCATTATGTCGTTGCATGATCAAATTGATCCCTGTTTTTAGAATTTCGACGGGTTTAAGAGTTGCCAGTACTCACTAAAGCCTCCTGTTCACCAGTGTGCGATCAAGAAAAGATTACGAAAAATATTCACGAGTTAGCCTGAGATTTGCGACAACACAGCATTCCTTTGTAAAACATTTCTATTGTTCTTATTCGCGGGCATTTGCAGGTGACATCTAATTTGAGATAGACTATAGCTATTTAGCTACAGAGCGACGTTTAAATTACAGATTTCGGTCAATTACTTCATTTTGTGTAACAGATATTTCCTGTTCACTTTTTTGGGTCACACAGTATTGATACCTACTAAGCTAATTGATACCTACGAAGCTAAAACCTTTAAAGAGGCGAGACTTCTTTTACTCAACAGGCACATTGGGATTTTGAACCAAGAGAATGTTTTCATGACAAAAACAGTTATCAAACACACCTTTAAACCATCTGTTCAACTAAACCTTACAGTTCATTAACAGCAAAATGACTTTATGCTTAGTCTGTTCAAACGCCACAGTACGTCAACATCAACGACTCTATTGAAAAGCCTCTTTATAATCTCATTATTACTCATGAAAAAATAAAGCTTTTCATAAAATACTGTGACAAACTGTACATTCTAAAACCTCAATACAGCACAATGTAATGCGTATATGATTGAGGTCAACAAGAAACTTCTGATTGAGAATCCAATTAAAATAGTATAACCTATAATACTTTTCCATAACAATCTTCGGGTTAGATATGCATGTGTTCGGTGTTTAAGCTGAATTTAATGATTTGGTGATCAGAGGTTTGATTTTGTGTACCTGATGATTATAGCTAGACAGCTGGGAGATTTCGCGAATCTTTCGTGTCTCTATCTCTATGATTTGTACTGCGCCCATCAATCGGTGACTAAAATAGAAACGAAAACAATTTATAGACCACATGTCAAAACTATAAAAGCTTCAGAACACGATTCACATCATTTTACCCAGCTGTGATAATCTCGAAATTAAAATGGTGAAGTTGCGTTTTTTAGCACCAAGCGCTTGGATCGCAGAAGTAGAATAGGCCTAATCGAGGCCGCGACCCCTTGTCATGACGCTCAAGTGTCGGGGCTCTACTTGGGATCGAACCCTGTCCACCTGACTGTTCTGGCTGCAATGTCAGAGGATTACACCACTGCGCCACAACATCTTTACCCTGGGTACCAGAAGATAGGCACTAAATCCTTACTGGCTAACAAAATTGACACGTGACACGCTCTAAACCAATCAAATGGAGCCAGAAACCAACCGGGAAATTTGAAATCTCAAATTTAGGCCCTTTTTGGACGATTTACCAGCCTTCGCCAAAATATCATAGGATACAAGGGAAATGAATATTTTCAAAAAATTTCTCCACAGACCTATTTCCAATGCCCTAATGCATAGTCAATCAAGGGCGCTACAAATTATTTCAAAATCTGAAGAAATGCCAAAAACTTTGAATTCGACCTCATTGTCACTGTAGTTTGTCATAGTAAACAGCTGATTGATGACTGAAACACATACTCATCGAGACTAAATATTTTGATTCGAAGGTATCCTTCTGTGTGTTGAAGTATCTTCAAAACTTCTTCAAAAGATGCCAAATTTAGAGCACTATCTGGATCTTTTTTCAGTTTGAAACTGACATAAATACCTCCGGAGATATTCAAGATTCAATGCTGAGGGTAGATTGAACAACGGGAAAAGTTGTACTGTACAGGCCTAAAAAACCAAACCGTCGTTATAAACAAGAGGCGAATTAAAAGGTACTTACATTTGTATCTTGCAAAAAAGGACAATTAATCAAATCGTGAAGCAGCCCAAATGATAAACGTACTTTAACTGGGTTTGATATCAAAATTCCACTTTTTGAACCGCATTCTACTGCTAGTTTCTCCAACAAATCGTTCACATTTCTCCTTCCAACAACATTGTCAACAAGGTCCCCTAACAAAAGGAGCGCGAAAACGTCAATGTTCAGCCACATATATGCCAGCCATCGACAAATAACATACGATTCCAATGAACTTTGAACAAATAGCAAATATATTTACTCTCCACTTTCCAGAATGGCAAGAACTGCAATATCGAACGTGGTCAGAACGAACGATTTGGTGATGTCCTCCTCGATACCTCTTGTCCTCATATCTTTATCCTATTCTGCTGTCATTTTTGCGAGATTATGAGTGGTAATCGACAATTACATCAGCCAAAAACCTCGTATAAATTTATGAATGGCGGTCCTTGCTTTCAGCAGTGCAAAAGAAATGGCTGTCGTTTCTCCTCTTACCGTACAGTACAGTGTAGCAGGTACATGAAATAAGTATGAACTGTTGATGTACGTAAGAAAGAATATAATAGCAACAAACGGAAGAAATATACATTTTGTTTTTAATGTGAAAAAATAGATTGACCATTTCTACAAAATAACATTTGAAATACTATTTTTAAAGCTCTTTCATATCAATTTCACATTCTGTTGGGATGTTGTAGAAAAATATCTATCTTTGGGCTACTTGCATCGGAGCAAAGGTCATCCATTAGAAAATCACCCTTTTATGGTCAAGCAACACAGCAGCAGCGACCAAAGCTGGACATTTATATCGCACTTGTAGACTCATGGAAACATGCACGTATTTTTCGAAAGATGGCAAAGTTTTAAGTCAGTGCATGTTTTTCGAAAGTTAAGAAGCAACCCTACCTGAATTTAAAAAGCTGAGGAACCTTTGTAATTTGCAGTTTTAATTATCCCAGCGCATTAAAAAATGTTTTTGCAATATACAGTTATAAGGTTATAGCAACTATTTGGACATTATTTTGAGTGTGAATTATGTTATTTACTTGTTTTGAGATCTTACTAGGTAATTTTGAAGCCGTCTTGACAAGGCTAAATTAACTCTACACTTCTGGCACTAGACATCTTTTGGTTAAAACGTTAAAACTTTTGGTAGAAAAATGGCCAAAAGATTTAAGAAATTGCCTGCCACTCTGGGATCTCCTGTGTCTTTGTAACACTTTATGACAATTTCAAAGCTATGTTTATGCATTCATGTCACCATCTAGATCATGCAAGTAATCCTGACCAAAAAGAACTAAATGAAAAATGAAAACATTCTCGAGTATTAAAGATTTTAATTATTCAGGGCCACTTGAGTGGCATGAAGCTCGTTTCAAGAAATTGAACTCTGAGATCATCAAAAATTAAAATGATATTCCTTGCCTGATCTAGATCATGGCATGAATGCATAAGATTTTCTTAGATTCTTACAATGACACAGGAGATCACAGAGACCTCCCAAACCCCTACGGAAGTTTTTGTACTCGGTGAGTACTCAGATAGTGAGAATTTTGAGAAACTTTTTTTTTTTTTCTATAAATTCAATGTTAAAAATTTACAATTTACGAATTACCTAAGATTACAAACAAGCTACCATACAATACTACAGAAACGATACCAAGGGGAGCAAAAGATCATGACTACCCCAGGGCCATCACATGAAGGAGATTAACTAAAATACAACTAAATATATAAGAAGCCCCCTAGCTATTCAGAAAAGAATTAGAATTGAACGATATTTTGCAAATGGAATTTTCGAATGTACGCAATAGTGATAGAAGCTTTATCGCCACTCAATCGAAAGTCGCATTTGAAATGTATAAGAAAGACGCTCAATCCAGGCTCTTTTGTAGAAAAGCTAAAGGGTGTGTTACGAAAAGCTACTTACAAACAAAAGAACAAAAGAATAGAGGAACGGGACTCGGCGAACAGGATACTTTACGAATATGGACTTGGTATGGCGGTTGGTATGGTATGAGAAACTTTCAATACTGACAAACAGTTTTGCTGTCAAAAAGAAATCTTGACATTTGTATAGTAATTTGTAGACTCGTGGAAGCATTCACGTATTTTCTGTTTGACAGCAAAAACAGTTTTTTGCGTGTTTCTTATATTTTTAATGCCAGAAGAGTAGAGCTAATTTAGCCTTGTCAAGAGGGCTCCCAAATTACTTAGTAAGATCTCAAAACAAGTAAATAACATAATTCACACTCAAAATAATGTCCAAATAGTTGCTATAACCTTATAACTGTATATTGCAAAAACATTTTTTAATGCGCTGGGATAATTAAAACTGCAAATTACAAAGGTTCCTCAGCTTTTTAAATTCAGGTAGGGTTGCTTCTTAACTTTCGAAAAACATGCACTGACTTAAAACTTTGCCATCTTTCGAAAAATACGTGCATGTTTCCATGAGTCTACAAGTGCGATATAAATGTCCAGCTTTGGTCGCTGCTGCTGTGTTGCTTGACCATAAAAGGGTGATTTTCTAATGGATGACCTTTGCTCCGATGCAAGTAGCCCAAAGATAGATATTTTTCTACAACATCCCAACAGAATGTGAAATTGATATGAAAGAGCTTTAAAAATAGTATTTCAAATGATATTTTGTCGAAATGGTCAATCTATTTTTTCACATTAAAAACAAAATGTATATTTCTTCCGTTTGTTGCTATTATATTCTTTCTTACGTACATCAACAGTTCATACTTATTTCATGTACCTGCTACACTGTACTGTACGGTAAGAGGAGAAACGACAGCCATTTCTTTTGGGCTGCTGAAAGCAAGGACCGCCATTCATAAATTTATACGAGGTTTTTGGCTGATGTAATTGTCGATTACCACTCATAATCTTGCAAAAATGACAGCAGAATAGGATAAAGATATGAGGACAAGAGGTATCGAGGAGGACATCACCAAATCGTTCGTTCTGACCACGTTCGATATTGCAGTTCTTGCCATTCTGGAAAGTGGAGAGTAAATATATTTGCTATTTGTTCAAAGTTCATTGGAATCGTATGTTATTTGTCGATGGCTGGCATATATGTGGCTGAACATTGACGTTTTCGCGCTCCTTTTGTTAGGGGACCTTGTTGACAATGTTGTTGGAAGGAGAAATGTGAACGATTTGTTGGAGAAACTAGCAGTAGAATGCGGTTCAAAAAGTGGAATTTTGATATCAAAACCAGTTAAAGTACGTTTATCATTTGGGCTGCTTCACGATTTGATTAATTGTCCTTTTTTGCAAGATACAAATGTAAGTACCTTTTAATTCGCCTCTTGTTTATAACGACGGTTTGGTTTTTTAGGCCCGTACAGTACAACTTTTCCCGTTGTTCAATCTACCCTCAGCATTGAATCTTGAATATCTCCGGAGGTATTTATGTCAGTTTCAAACTGAAAAAAGATCCAGATAGTGCTCTAAATTTGGCATCTTTTGAAGAAGTTTTGAAGATACTTCAACACACAGAAGGATACCTTCGAATCAAAATATTTAGTCTCGATGAGTATGTGTTTCAGTCATCAATCAGCTGTTTACTATGACAAACTACAGTGACAATGAGGTCGAATTCAAAGTTTTTGGCATTTCTTCAGATTTTGAAATAATTTGTAGCGCCCTTGATTGACTATGCATTAGGGCATTGGAAATAGGTCTGTGGAGAAATTTTTTGAAAATATTCATTTCCCTTGTATCCTATGATATTTTGGCGAAGGGTGGTAAATCGTCCAAAAAGGGCCTAAATTTGAGATTTCAAATTTCCCGGTTGGTTTCTGGCTCCATTTGATTGGTTTAGAGCGTGTCACGTGTCAATTTTGTTAGCCAGTAAGGATTTAGTGCCTATCTTGGGTACCAGCCTCTCTAACGTTAAAAATAGAGAGACTGGTTCAGTGCGCCCCTCTCCTCGTTCTGATGTGCCCATATTGACCAATCAGGAGCCAGTATTCATATCTGTGTAAGTGCAAAAGGTCACAGTGAAACAATAGCGAGCACTTGCGATAAGCTTCGATGTAAAACACAGAACATTAATTTGGTTGCGTGACTGAAGAAGGCAACCGATTGCGAATAAGTTTAATGATACTGTCACGCGTTCAGCCATTAGAACATTTACAGACAGATGGGACACACTTGCCAAACTGCCCATGGATTTAAGGATCAACGATATTTTGTCAAGCTGCCGCTCTAATCATCGCAACGAAGTTGGGCCTAAATTTCACTGTTCTGTTGACAACCACCATCGTCAATCGGCGCTCCCGTGAAGCTAATAAAGCCTATTGCCCGTCATCTAATATGCAGCAAGTCATATTTACACCATAGAAAGGACATTTGTATCAGTATACTGGAAACAGGTAAGTTCGATTTGTTATTTTTCACTCACTGACCTCCCAATCATCATGGGCTATTATTCCAGTTTTTAATCCATGTAGGTTTATGATGGAGAAGGCACCTTTCACCGACAGAGTCTAGTCCTGGAAAATGAAGGGTGTTTGGCGGGTGTTTGCTATGAGGACGGTGAAATCCAGGTGAATTCCACACTAGAGAATTTACACAATACATTTTGGCACACTTTGAACAACAGATTTGCAAACCTGAGGTTATCTTGTTGAAAACTGGTGTACTGTGCACTTGTTGTGCAAGGGGCAGAGACAAGTATCCTTCCCATGGTACTTTTGCCTCTGAAAATGTGCTAAGTTTAAAGGATTACAGGGTTGTGCCATTTTTAAATGCCTTTTTCAATGCACCATATGAATTTGTCTGTATGCTTTTTCTGTCATTGCAGTATTTTTATGTATGCTTTTCCTCAGTTCTTCTGGATTTAATTACAGTGTGACAAGATGGGCTAACCTTTAATAATGACTCATCTTTATTTTTATCTTAGGTTATCCGACAAAAGAACACATCTGTTCTACCAAATGACATCAGTCTATGAAACCATCAATGGGAACTCTTAGCAAAGAACTATGTTAATAAAGGAATCACACATCAATTTATCCTGAAGAGGTGCTGCTTGGATCTATAAAATGGTGGCTGCATTATCAGGAGAAAGCAGCTGCCATTGATGTTTGCTTATTGGCCTTTTCGTGTATTGGTCCACATGCTCATTGCAACTGAACAAAATTCCCGTCATTGTCTTGTGAAAGCACAATAAGGGGGTATCTGGCTTTTGTTGAAGAGAACTTAAAAGTGCTGTTTCAGATATGAACTATCACCATTTAGCTTACGTGCAAAATGCGAATATCATGTCTTGATATGATAATGTCTCAAACATAAAATACTGTGTAGTTTTCTGCTTACTTGCCTCATCTTTTGGCCTCATAAATTTACAGCACAGGTCAGTGTACATTGGTGGTGTTCTTTTAACAATTTTATAGAGATCAATGAATCGCCAAATTTTTTCACACTCCTTGAAGATTCTTGAAAGAATTTATGTGGAAAATTCTTGCGGATCATTGAGTGGTCTTGTGGTGTCAATGTATACATGGCCTGTACTGTATACTAGTAAGATCTAGCAGCAGTCACTGCAGAGATATGAAGCAATGACTTGTCAAATCAGAAACTCAGACACTAGAAATTTATTGTATCAAACAGATAAGAAACTTTTCAGGCTACACTCAGATATATTTCATGCAATGCTTACAGTACACATATTTAAAACAACTAAGAATTTAGACCAGTACTGAAAGTTTCGTGAAATTGTCAAATTTTGGGTACCAAGAGTTTCTTAAGTTTCTTATAGGTTCCATAACAATCTTCATGCTCCATAACAACATGGGTCAACATGTGCCCTTGTGAACATCTTAAAACAAGATTTTTCAAGCTAAAGAGTAGGGCTCTTCTGTGCTATATAATGTACAGCAGCAACCAATGGATGATAAAAGGTACAGCAATGTCTTCTCAAAAACCCTCACACACAGCCTGCAACAGCTGATTAGGAAGGAAGAATATGTTGCTGGCTGGGAGCATTATACTGTCATGCTCAAAGCTAAGGAACAATATGGTGCCAACTTGGAGCATAGTTCATCATAAAAGTAGATGATCATTATTGGCTTAATAAACATCCTTGAAAACATTTACCATTAAACACTCTCGGTTGGTGGATTTTCTGCTCTTGCCTTCTTTTCTTACCATTCAAGGATTAATTAGCAGGTTTTTCACAAGGAACTTGTTCAAGAAACTCCACACTTAATGTGATGGACTAAATATTTTAGGAAACTTGACTACTATGGACAAGAAGCATTAAGAAACTGTAAATGTTAAATTCAAGGATATTAATGGCAAATTTGACATTGGACGTTTATTCTTGCATAATTTCCACTCCAATTTTATATTTTGAGTCAAACGGTGTTTTTCTTGCAAAATGTTGCTTTTATGTCTATAAACACATCTGCAGAAGTAGGAGTGGTAGAGATCATGCCATAATCCTTGTACCGAAAGTAGAAACAAATTAAGAAACTTTTTGTATAAAGAAGTGAAAATTTCACTTGAAATTAAGAAACTTTTTTTTGGTGCTATAGGATGGGCTGTTACAAGTTTTGAATGTATGGAAAATGTTTCAAAACTCTTCCACCACTCACAACAAAAGAATCCAACAACCTTTAGTCTCAGTGATAACATGAAGAACTGGTATAATATATAGCAAGATACAATGGTGTTGTGGTGGGGCTGACTTGTAGCTGGCGAGGCGAAGCAACTTCATCAAAAAGACCCTTTTATAATTGTTTCTGCAGCCATACCTGCTCCTGACGACTGTGAGCTAAATGGTGCTGCTAATATATATTTCAAGGACTCGTGTGTGCTTTAAAACTTCCACAGTTGCTTAAAATATACTCAAGCCAAGTTTGTAAGTTGTCAAATTGTCATTTTCTTTTTCACTTGATAAGTTCAGAGCTCATACCATTGATGATATGAAGATCGCAGTGCAATTTCCCAAGCTTCAGTTCTTGTCAAGTTTTAAAATCGATTCACACCACAATAATAATAATAGGAAGGAAAAGCACATATTTGTTTGTTCTTTGCATGACCGCGCAAGCGCCCATTTTCCCAATGTTTGCACCGAATGAAGAAAAACGTCTGACGGTGTTCATCGCTGTCACGAGAAGACTTCTTTGACTCTTGACTGTGTGTGATATGCGAGTCAGTTGCGATTCTTTGACAGTGCTGGATGGAAACTCCTTGCAAAAATCCTCTCACAACACTTGCTCATCCCGATAATTTCGGCAAATGGCGAAGAAGTTCTTTCTTCGTCTTCGATGTTATTCCAGTAGGCCAGAGTAGCAGGCCCAGGCTCTCGTGGAGTCTGATTCCAGGATTCCAGGATTCCAAGATTCCAGTCCGTTGAATAGGCTAAGCTACTTCCAAATGAGCTCAGCAGATTTGCACCGGAACGAGGTTTGGGCGCACTGTACCAGACTCTCTGTTTTTAACGTTAGAGAGGCTGGTACCCAGGGTACAACATCTTCAAAATATAAGGAAACACCCGAAAATGAGCTCAGAGGCTAGAAGCTGCGTTGAAGCGGAAATAAACAAAAATATTGGTTATCTTAACATTTGTTTGTATCGGGTGAGTCAAAAAACCGTAAAGACCTATGAAAGCGTGTAGCTCTCAAACCATAATAATAATAAATCGTTGATTCTATAAAGTATGGAACGCAAATCAAGATTTAAAGATTTAGAACCTATGCTTGTCTCCATTTGGGATTGTCATTCAGCCTCTTTTGTTTATTGATTTATCAAATTTTGGAAACTTTCGCATTTTCGCCGAAATTCGCGAAAGTTTATTCCGCAAACTTTCCTAAAACATGAAATTCGTGAAAGTTTATTTCCGTGAAATTTCCTCAGATATACCGGGTGTCTCAATAAAAATCACCCCCTTTTGACTGGGAACAGGATCGGAAATTTCCGAGTGGACAGCCAAATTTGTTTATCTTCAACTTAAATGCACGTACCTTGCATTTACAGATGTTACACCTAGCACCGGAGATACGAGTTTATAAAGTCAAAATTTAGGGTGCACCTGAAACCAGAGGTTTTGAAAAAGGGCCTAGCCATGATTTGATATCATGGGTATTTTCCAAAGGATCTTTGGACTTTAATTTTTAGTTTCTGCTTTTGGAAAGAATTATAGACGCATTGCCACGACCCTAATTAAACAAATACAATAAAAATGTGGCAAGAATGACAAACTCGTGCTACGTCTCCAAATAAGCGTGCAGATGTTCCTTTCCTCTTTTTCGATACGTATAACTTTTGCAATGGAATGGAATGTGGGACCAATTCCTCAAGAGAAAATTTATGTAAAAAACAATTGAAACGTTTCAAAATACAATTTTTTTCAAAAGTAAAAACCAAAACATTGCAGTTGAAATTCCTTTGCAAAAAATGCCAATGACATCAAATCGTGGCTAGGCCCTTTTTCAAAACCTCTGGTTTCAAATGCACTCTAAATTTTGACTTTGCAAACTCATATCTCCGGTGTGTGGTGGACGACTTTAAAATCCAAGGTATGTGCATTCAAGTTGAGGCTTAACAAATGTAGCTATGTCCCAATGTCCTATCGCTTTGTTTCTTTTTGCGGTCAAAAGGGGGTACTTTTTTTGAGACACCCGGTAAAAACAAATATTTATGTATTCGGATATCTATATTCCTCTTCTTTAACGACAACCCTTTCGAACTATGCTACCGAAAGCATACCTATGGACGATTCGGAAGAGTAATTGAAAAGTTGAGGAGCATTTGAGACATCATAAATATATGATAAGAAATTTAATTCGCAAAAGTTTATTCCCAAGAAATTTCCCGTTTTGGTCTATTCGCGAAAGTTAATTCCAAAAATTTCGCGTTTTCTCAAGCTCGCGAAAGTTTCTTCCAGCGAAAGTTTCTTCCCTTAAAGTATTAAATCAGTGGGCGCGTTCACAGCGAGTCCACAAGCAAAATAGGCCAAACATTAAATTTTCGCAATCATAGAGTGTTCTACATGGGCAAAGAGCTAATTACTTCATTTACAAACAAGAATTCTTACCTCTCTGTTATAACTGCTTTGGAAAGGATCGATATTAGCTATATGTGGCATTGTAGAGAAATACGATTTCTTGTTTGATTTTGAATGTTTTAAGTGCTGCTTGCCTGTTGAGGGATAAAAAAGTGAGTTCATTCAATACAATACCGCTCAACAACAGACTTACTTTGGTTTTCAACTTAACTCTTAGAAGTTAGATTAGATTGTTGGTATTTATTAGTTTAGTGTAATCTAGAGCCACCACCAGC
This sequence comes from Aurelia coerulea, assembly GCA_039566865.1. NCBI lineage: Eukaryota > Metazoa > Cnidaria > Scyphozoa > Semaeostomeae > Ulmaridae > Aurelia > Aurelia coerulea. The sequence continues at coordinate 7,584,757 of CM076943.1, read as the reverse complement.
TGTAAACAAACGAACTAATATCATCATTGAATCAATATCAACAAGCAATCCTGGATTTAGCAATTTAAGTAAATCCATGGAGGGTATTTTGGAGCCTCCCTTTGTCCGGTGTCCTGGGCCTTAACAGCGTGGGTTTTGGTCCCTTTTCAAATTTTAAACGGGCGATGTTAAAAAACAACCTTGGATAAACATCAACTTTCTTTTTGTTTTGAAATTGCCTGCATGCTTTAATTTAGCAAACAATAAGGGTTTTTTTAAATTAGAAAAATTCTAATGCGTAATACCTTCGAGATTTTTAATTATGTTCATGTGAAAATATTTCCTTGTAAACAGGAGTGGAAAAAATATTTTAATTTCTGGGACCGAAAAGTCGTCGAAAAAACTTTCTGTGCCAGCAGGGTGCTCCAAACAAGAATCCACTTCTTGGTAGATCATGATAGACATACGTGGGACAGATTTTGAAGATTGGTCTCAGTAATCTTCAATATCAGTTGTAAAGGATGTTTAGCGAATTTGTTGAATTTGCAACTGACTGCTTATGAGTACAATATATACTGTTGGGGACAGCCTAAATTAACCAAACATCAATCCAATTTGTAAAGACTTAGTTTGAAGTGCAAAGAGTACAATTTTGGATTTTCACGCAAAATTGAATCGCCAATTCCCCCTTCTTCCAGCATTTATTTCTTTGTGGAGACTTGAAAATTTTCTGGGACTATTGGTGCCGTGGTCTGCTATTTTTTCCACGCATGCTTATTAATACTTGGCTGATTCCAATTGTAAAGCACTGAGGAAGATTTTTATAATCGAAACGTATGGATTTTCAACAGTTGTGTTTTTATCATCATGATTACTAATAATGCAGTATTGGGGGCCAAGCCTTTTGACCCTGCGATCACACAACAACATCCAAATTTAAGACTCGACAAAAGATTAAAAACTATCAGGAACACCAGATTATTCTGAAGCGTATGGTCACAACTTTTTCAGATAATAGACCTCTTGGCTATTCTGAAAAAGAATCTGGATTGAAGCATATTTTTACATTTTGTTGAATCTTCGAATGTGCACAAAAGGGAAAAAAGCTCCCTAACGAACGCCCCTCGATTGAACCTTTCGTATAAAATGTATACAAATATCGCTGGATCAAAACTCTTCTGTAGACTAGCCGAAAGGTATATCGACCTTTTTTGCTCGCTATTCTACAAAAGAGCCTGGATCTAGCGATATTTTTACACATTTCTATATGCGAGGTTTCGATGGAGTGACATTAGAGCTTCTATCACATCGTGCACAGTCAGAAATTCTACAAAATGCATCAAGATATCGTACGATTAAAATTCTCTTTCAGAATAGCTGAAAGGTCCATTGGCGGTTCAAGGGTGTCTTTTCATTAAAATTTTTTGGAATCAATCCTCTTGAAAGACAGAAAACCAGTTCTATGTAGATAGAAAGGATTAATTTTCCCACTTGGACTTTTAAAGTAAAATCTGTTGTACTTTGAACAGCGTATTGTATTGATGAAAGTACAATGTACCTTTTCAATTAACGGCCTCGTTGTGGAAATTTTGAGAATTTTTTGATACGAAACTTTTAACCACGGATTTAGATTCAGCATCCAAAGTTTAGTCTAACTTCTAATTTTCATAATTCTAGTATTCGTGATTTTGATTTTATGAGGATAATAAATTTAAAGATTTATAAGGGATTTGACCGTGAAAATTGTTCAGGGTGTAACATGGTGTTCAGGGTGCCATTATTTACCGTCAGATCCCTCATGAATTTTCAAATTTATCATCGTCATAAAATCAAAATCGCGGACGCTAGTATTAAGAAAATTTTTTATATACACCTTTAAAAATTTACAATACATTTTACATATTACTCTATCTACAAACTACTTAACAATAGTACAGTACAGGAACTATAACACGAGGAGCAATAGACAATTACTACCTCATGGCCTTAAATAAAAATAAGAGTTAAACTACATACAATTTTACATAAATGCTACAGACATAAACGATAAATGCTTTACTGGAGAATGTCTAACATTAGATGTCAGGTTGGGGCTGTAATGACTCAATGAAAATTTGCAACTACACTAAAGTTTGGGTGCTAAATCTGAATCTGGGGTTTAAAATCTCATATAAAGCAATGTAAAGAAATCTTGAAAAATTCCAAAACGCGACGGCTTAGTTGAAAAGGTGTGTTCATATCACTTCCAGTTTTACTTTCATTGAGCTCAAGGCTCATTCTACGACACATAATCAAGAAGATTGTTCGAGCAGTTGTAATGGCCTAAAAAGTTTTACCTTCAGCTCCTTTGACGCTGGGAAGTGTTAATCCAGCAACTGGTGGAAATTCAAGATCATTTCTCGCATCTTTATATGAAATATCTTTACTTTCTTGCCTCGTAGTTTTCTTTTTATATTTTTCCGAATATATCGAGTCATCACCTAAACTTCTACTATGTTTATCATTTTCATTTATGTTAGTCCTTTGTTCTTGATGTATAACTTTGTCCGAATGGCTACTTGAGTCTGGCATTTTCTTCGAATGTGCCATGCTGCTGACTTTCTTTAACTTTGGATCAAGACCTCTGTAAGAAATAAACACCGAGTTATTCACAGTTATGGTAGAAAGAAATTACAAGTATCAGGTGAGTTAAAAAAAGCGCATGACGTTTGAAAAATGCTTCTCCCTGAATATCAAAGCAATAGTATCGAAAACAATCTTGATTTATTGACGATATGTTCCATTAGGCTCAGTATTTTATTTGGCTTTGATCGGTCATTACTTCCCGTGGTTATGAGAGATTTTCTGCAGTTATAGCTTCTGTCGAAAACCTGCAAAAACGTGTGAAAAACACGAGCAATATGTCCTTGGTTTTCCTTCCTAACAATTATGACACTTGCGTGCATTCGTGTATGTTGTCCTCTTGAGAGAAACGTGTATTCGTGTAGGTTGTCCTCTTGAGAGAATGGAATCCCCTTGAATAACTTATTCATACTAGGGGAATGACTTGTTCATTCTCCCCAGACCCAGAGCTAAAGAGTGTAAAAGAGTGTTTAAAGAGTGTTAAAAGAGTGTGTACGTGCTAAAGCGTCTTTAAATCACTATTGTAAGGTACAGATATTAGAGAAAGTTGCTCGCGATTACGTTTCTCGAAGGAATTTCCTCAAGAAAATCCATTGTAAAATCTGAACGGAGTGACGGATTTTAGCCAAGAAAAAATCTAAGAAGAATTGAGCACGTTAGCTATTCAATCAGATCTTGTAAAATATCATTGTTTATATATTCAGGGAGCAGCAGACTTTCAAACGCCGGGCCTTTGTTTACTCACCTGGTAGAAACAGTGATCACTAAACAAGATGGTGAGCTTCTTGACAAAACTAAACAATCAGTGCAATGTTGCGGAGGAGAACTACACAGCAATGAAGAAGGTCTTCTGGTGCTGGGAGAAATTTTGCGAGGACTTTGCAATTTCACTTTCAACTTACAGTATGCCTGTTTCCTTGTTATAGCAGCGGGTACAGCTATACAGTAGATACTCGCAACTAAGAAACGCACATATAAGAAACGTAAATACTCAATTTTTGGAAAGACGATGGCTGAAACAACGGGTTAGTGTTTCTTGCTTCCGGATACCTACTGTACCTGAGAACGGAAGCAGAGAGGTAGATCTAACTTCTGGGAAAAAAGTTGGATTTAGGTTTCTCCTTGTTATAGCAGTAAAAATATTTGCCTTGCAAACGAGGAAATATTTCCAATCATCAATGTTCGTTTTTGATGCAATTTCTAAGCTATTACTTGACATTATGATTTATGATGGATCAATTCAGTGAAAAGGACACAATTCTTGTCAGAAGCAATGAAAAAACTGTCCATGTTCAGAATTTACGAAGACTGATGATAGAGATTTACAAAACAATATATCATGAGAACCCTCTATTTTGTCAGAGCTATTCCAGAGAAGAGAGGTCAGGTATACTCTCAGAATAAACGACACAGCTTTACTTCAAAGCACATCCACCGTGGCCTTCGGCATGAAGTCTATATGTTTTAGGGGTAGCATACTCTGGAACAGCATGCCAAATGTGATAAAGAGCAGCGGAACGGGCGCTTCCTTTTGCAAAAAATCAAAACATGAACTGGGGAAAGATGCAATTGCAAATTATGCCGTTTATTGTAAATACTATGGTTTTGCTGTATTTAAGTTTTGTTTATAAGTTGGCTTTTATTAGCTCACTCTTCTTAAGATTATGAGCTGTTAGTAGCTACCATACCAACTGTAAATAAGGAAATTATTATCATTATTATCATCATATTATTATACCAGGAGGAACAGCATATGGGTGAAAATCAAAGAAAGTCTTCCTTACCTGTGTCCTTGCGATGAAGGTAACGGTAAATCAGCTCCGGGGGTTGCTATGTTCATTCCTAAAGCTGTTCTTGAACTCATTTTTGTTTCTGATCGAATTAGTAAAATGTTATCATTGGTATTTTCTTTGTGATGGTCTAAATCATGGATCGGTGATAACTGGATATTCGCATGAGGTCCATTATGCTTTTGATGGTGGAAATTTTCATTTGAAGTTGAAATATGCGCGACCTTTGCATCCGGAGAAGATGAGGACTTTGAAAGAGAGAGGTTTGAAGCTTTTAATGAAATATCCCTCTTCTTCTTTAAATCTGAATCCTGGAATAAGAAAATATGGACAAAGCTGATAAAAGCTTTTAACTCGTTCCTAGTTCCTGATTGACACCAAAAGTATGTGCAGTAATCTGGAGGTTGTCCCTCCATCGCACTGCTTGGGTTATCGCTACAGAAAATTAAACAACCTCCGCCTTACTGCATGCTTTCCTTGCAGCGACACGATGTTACTCCTCCATCGCACTGAAAAACGTCCATCTTACTCAATAGCCTCCAGACTGATGCACAGACGTTCTATGGGGTGATTAAACTTCAGCGACCAAATAATGCACACTCTCATCTACGGCATTTTACTTTGCGAATCTATAGGGATGTCCCAATAAGATGTAGAAACTTTTGAAAAATCACCAAAATTAGCTTGCAAGATTGACTGGTAGATGAAAACCCGAAGTAAGTTTCCACCAACAGCTTATCTTTTTGGTCAGGTTTAATGGGGAAATATTGTTTTTAGAGAATCCTAGTTTATGAAGTGCACCGCAAAATTCTACAGTTAATTATCAGATTCATATTGTCTTATCTAGACAGCATAGGGCTTGAATGTTTGTAAAAATGTAAAATCATTCGCGTAAAATGTTATTGCCGCGTTCTGTTAACTGAATGGATCAAAGGGATTTTCATGTAATTTACCATAATCCTAAAGAGAGCATTTTTGATGTCATCATAATTTTCAGAATTACAGCATCAAATGCTCCACTGGTTTTAAAGTTGTGACATCATCAAATTACTAAATCATAAACCATAAAAGCTACAGACTCTTGCTTGCTACCATCTTGTAGACCTTCAAAACTGAATATTTCTTGTATTGGTCATGTTGATTTTCCTCATTGGGTTAGAATTTATGGAGCTTTTAATGTTTGTCAAAGCTTCAGATACCTCCTCGTACATCCTTTCATAAAGCTTAAAAACGCAGTAATTCCAATAATAATCACGATATCCGATATCAAAATGCTCTCTCTGGGATTATGGCAAATTACAGAAAGCTCACTTCGATCAATGCAGTTGAAAGAATGAGGCATGGGCAATAACATTTTACACATTTCATTTCAAATTTTTGCAAAGATTCGAGCTCTGTGCTTATCACAGCGTAAATGTCGGAAATGAACACACACAATGGAGCACAACTTGAATTCCGTTTGTCAAGAATTGCAAAATTTGCAAAAATTACTGTTGTGTGATTTTCAAATTTAGCAACTTCTTCAGAACGCCTGGTACATTGCGGGAAGCGGGTTGCTTGACTCTCGTGTAAGCAGGAAGAATTTCTCGCGAAACAGGAGGTCATTTGTTTTAGAACATATTTCACATGGAAAAAACTAAATGTCCGGTGGAATTGAACAACACATTCTTCTGAAATTCTCTCAGTCAGCCAGCATTTCATATGGTTTGGTTCCTTTTAGAATTCGTTATACAGGGGATCCAACTGCATTTTCTTGACATTACTTTGCACAGCATTCAGATAGAAAATCATGTCTTTCCGAAGTGCTGTAAATCTCCCAAGTCACCTATGCTTGCAAGAATTACTTTACAATACTACTGGGACAAATACCCCGGGGAGCAAAAAACTGTGTCTACCCTAAGGGAATTAACATAGATAAAGGAAAGAAAAACTACTTAAACTTAAAGAACACTACTAAAACAACACATACGGATAATAAGAACGATTGATACCTAAGTCTGCTGCATATTAGACGTCAGATCTAAGTGATGGCAAGGAAAGGTAACTCGTGGAGAAAACTTATCTTGAAGTTTCTTTAAGTATGAAAAAAAACCACCATGCACCTGCCGTCCAATATGCAACGGACTTACAAACGTAAAGACACAAAAAAGAAACAGACGGGGACTATGTGGTTACGTGGTGTACAACTTTCGTTAGAAGCGACCTTACTCAAACCGTCCAGTTTTGCCAATTTTGTCTAGATTAGATTAGGCCAACGACGAAAATGTTTGTCGTTGTTGGCCTAATCTAGTCTAGACAAAATTGGAAAATTTGGTAAACACTAAAGTAAAGATTGATCTGTTATAAAAATTTCTGCTGCCTGTAGACCTCTTTATTCAGAATCACAGGTGCAACCTGGTTCCTTTCCACAACAAAAATTCAATCAACCTTCATTTTACCAATGTTAATAACCATGTTTTCCAAATCTTAAAATGTAATTTGTTAATCCCGTAAAAAAGTCAAGATTTTAGGATTAATGATTTCAGAAATATTAGTAATTCTGAATGGTTCTGTTCATAACTAATATAGGTACATAATTATTATATTTGATTGCTTAATCAAAGGCTGTCAACGTCTATTAGGTCACAGAAAATTACCTTCTTAAAACAAAATGTGGGAACAAGACACTGTCAGATCGATTCAAATATGATTCAAAAGCCTACACAACTACACAGCACGGTATATTCGTAACTTAAAGGGGCTCTGTCGCCTAATGTCGGTCGGAACGATGATTTTGCAGTTTTTGGGGGGCAATATCACACAGAAGTTTACTTGTTTCTTCGAAAATCAAAGCATCATTTTGAAAATAGATCTTTGTATTTTACAGTGGAAAACCCAACATTCATATCTTTTACGATTGCTTGGGTACAAGTGGATCTTTAACGAGCATTCTCCACTGTTTTCTGCAGTTTGATACAGTGGAGAACAATGGACACGTGCGTTGTTTAAAGATTTTATTACGGTTTGGCGACGGAGCCACTTTAACATCCCCCAATGCACCAGATTTCATTCCTTCGAATTGAGATGGCCAAAACATTGACCTCTTTCCCAGTTATCTTTCATCCCCAACGAAAACGGTTGTCTTGTAAATGCATGAGTTATTTTGACTGCGCGAAAGCAATGAAATCGACTATCTCTGAATTCGGGAAAATCGTGTGGATCCTTACGACTTTGAGGGAAAACGTATGAATGAATTGTACTGTAAATGACAAACTATGACAAATATTTCCACTATAAAAATTAACAGTTTCATAGGGTCATTTTCCCTGTGTTGGAGTTTCTTAATTTGTTGGTGATCTGAGAGTTGCGTTTCTTATATGCAATTTCTTGCCAAAAAGTACGTGTACGCTCTAAAATCTTCAGTCATTGATATCCTTGAATATAATGCCCGCACTCTTTTCAATTTCAAACCTTCAATGCTTCTTGAATCACTATAATTTCTCTTCAAAGAAAATTTATCTTAAGATCCTGCGAATATTGCTTCACAAAATCTATCTTGTGTTGATATTAAACTTGTTGCAAATGATATCAAAATGGTAAGCTAACATAATCAAAATCCTTTCACCAAATGGGAAAGTTTATAAGTCACAATAAATATTCATGATTTTCAAAATTCTTCTCTTTTTTTTATAAGAATACTATAAATTTCTTCCAGCCTCAATTTTCTTAAGGAAATTTTCGTTTTGAGCCTAAACCAATATTCTTAAAGTATTCTTATTTTTCCAAATCTGATATGGTTTCTAGGGGAACATAGTTCAAAGTAATTTCATATCATTATGAAGAAAAGGTCGAACGAAACAAAAATTTGAGCAACTATAACAATAAGAATGTTCTTAACAATTGTACACTTTTAAACACACTTTTTGAAAAAACCAGATATGTCAGTCATGCAATTCTCTGTTATGAACATTGCAAAACGGGCAACTGCTGGAAAATGAGACCAAATATGCGAGCTGAGGCTGAGCAATATTCTTATAATATTCTTAAAGTTTGGATGATTCTGAGCCTGAAAATTCTTATAAACAATATTCTTACGAAAAAAAAAGAGTGTAGTCAACTTTTACCACTGTCTAGCAACGGCATACAACGAAAGATGTCACTTTTCTAGAGTTCACTTGGGACAAGTGAAATTGCAAACGCAGCCTTACACCATCAAACGAAATTGGAATTTCATACCTTCTTATATTTCTTTTCTCTTCTTTCTCGTTCCTTCTCCTTTTCTCTTTCTTTATCCTTTTCCCTTTCCCTTTTAGCTTTCTCCTCCGCACTTTCTCTTCTTGACGCTAAAGCTCGTAATAATGGATTTTCCGCAGTTTCCTTTTCTACTTTATTTTTCAGTTCGACAACAAATTTTTCGGCAAAATGGTCCCGCGTATAAAAGTTATGTCGCATCATCTGCTGACATGAAGGTCGATTATTTCCATCCAGTTCCAGTGATTTCTAAAAGGAGACAAGAGAATTGTGTTATTTAGTGCCCCGCCTAAAGGCTCCTTCAGGTTGCAAACTAGAAGATGTTTTAAGTCATTTGCTAGAAATTCGTAGCCATTCTTCGGGTGGGAGCGACAGGGGGTCAAAACATAGTTGGACATCTTGAAGCGGTACATTTCCTGCTAAAACTGTGCAACTGTGGGTATCATTTTCACGGAATTTTGCGTAAAAATGGGTGGTTTTAGGAAAATTGTTGCCATGTTTTAATGAGAATTACAGAACTTTTCCATACCTGTGGAATTTTCTCAGTAAAAATGACATGTGCTCTCAATTCATAGGTCTTCATGCAATGATTGAAGAATTGAATACCAAAAGTGAACTTTTATCCTCCATCACCAATTGAACTGGTGAATCAAAGTCTGCATCAAATAATATGTCAGATGAACATGCCCGCGAATAAAAACAATAGCAGAGTTTCGCATGAGCAATTCTGCGTTATCGCAAATCACATGTAACATCTAATCAGGGCCGAAGTCGGGGGCGGACCACCCCTCCCCCAGGAGACCATTTACCGGAAATTTCGCTCTTGTCGCATTTCTTATGATTTACAGGTTTGTTTTTGAAAAATTCCGAAGGTTTCGGTGGCTAAAGGCCAAAGCTCTGGTTTGGAGGTGGATGCTAATTTGAGCTTTCAAAATTAATACTTCTGCTCTCAAAGCATCAGTACCAACAAACAAGGTATCTTTGTTCAAGTTAACAATCGAAGAACATTTTGAGAGTGATTAGCTATTGATTAAAACTAAATTCACACTACCAGACCAACCAAATCTGTATCCTTTTTTCTGGGATACCCGGTACAAGGGTATGGCCTCACATACGTAGTGCTATTAAATCCGCATCTGCACGGTACCATTTCAACATGTCCAGCCTACTTCCTTTAAGTAACAAATTGTAAAGCATTTACCATGATTATATCCAATGCATCGTGCATGATTCGTGGATCATGGTTAGCAGTGGCTCTTTAAGTAACAAATTGTAAAGCATTTACCATGATTATATCCAATGCATCGTGCATGATTCGTGGGTATCTTTTATCCAACGGTTCTGTTTCCTTGACCTCTGGTACTCGCATACCCATAAATAGAGGGTTACGATGAAAGATCTCTTTGTGTCTTGGTGTCAGATTACCTGGAAATAACAAAATGTGTTTGAAATACAATGAGCTACCGGGTGAGTAAATAAAAACGATTCCCATTTGAAAGTACACTGCTCCCTGGATATCAAGGCAATCGAATGTACCATTTAACCTTGGACATGTTCAAATATGATTTAAAGTTTACCTGGCTGGAGTCAGTCACTCCGTTCATATTTTACAAAGAAATTCCTCGAGAAAGTCCCTTCGAGAAACCTTAAAAACGGCTAAATCAGGAGCAAATTTCCCCATACGTCTGCCTTACAGCAATGATATGCAGTTCCGCGCGCAGGCTAGTTTTCGCAAGTGCTACCCTCTTGGGGGGATGCAAAAGTCTTTCTACTGGTATGAAAAACCTAGTCGGGGGGATTCCGTTCTCCCAAGAGGACAAAACATATGCTGAAACATTAGGTGTCATTATTGTTTGGAAGGCAAACCAAGGAAATCTTGCTCGTCGTTTTCACTCATTTTTTCAGGACTTTGAAAGGGGCCATCTGCAGAAAATCTCCCATATCAAAGGGAACGAATAACCGACTGAAGCCGGGTAAATTACTGAATCTAATTGAACATATTGGCAATGACAATGAAGCAAGACAGTTTGTAATAGCATTGCTTTGATATTCAGGGAGCAGCAATTTTTCAAACACGATAGTTTTTATTGACTCGCCTAGTATGTAGACGTAAAGGCAGGGGCAAATAGTGCTCCTGCAAGAGATCTTAAGTGAAAATATCATTGGTGCAAACGAATACCACTGATGGATGAAAGAAAGTTCACCTCATCTCATCTCGACTTCTCTACTCACAAATAAAACGAGGGCAGATCTTGCAAAAATAAATCACTTGCTTTTCATTAATACGCCATTTCAAAGCAATTTGCAATCGCAGAGAATCAGAATTCCCTCCACTTGAAAATCAACAGTTAGCAAAGAAATCAATCAAAAGATCTTGTTAGTTTTATTAGTATTTGAGAGGATTTTGCTTATTGGGAATTCTATCACCTTTCTTAAATGGAACTCTACTTTTTGTGGGTCGAATATTGACTTTTTTCAGAGCCACTTCTTTAAAGAAAGCCCATCACGTGATTTATCCTAAAAATGACATGACGAATTCATTCATCGAAAACTTCATTATCTATCCCTCCAAGGTCCTAAAAGATTATTCACCTCTACCTTGAGCGAAATAAAAAAAACGTCGAGTGACGTCTTCAGAATGTAATTAATTGTCTTAACCACGGCCGATTGAGTAATATTTAGATTTCTTATGAATTTGTAACTGTGAAAACATATTTAAAGGTAGATGTTGTTTATAAATACAATCTGCCCACCACCAGTTGTGCACGGTTACTTATCAGTGGCACCCAGCCTACTTTAGAGATCAAATCTCTCGGATGTAAATTGGAAAGGAAATCCATACAAAGCCGCGGAAAGAAGGAATTTGGATCAGGATCCTTGCATCTTTCTTCAATTACTATTATCAATTTGTTTAAAGTTGGTAACTTACATACAAAGCCACACAAACAAGCTAATTTAAGCTGAGTGGACACCCACAATTAGGAACCAATCTTCTCTTAATGACTGCCCCGACAAATATTCGAGCATTCACGACAAACGGTACAGAGTACCAAAGCGTATTTTTTGGGGAACTAAAAGCCTTCCTTGTTGTATGATACATAAAACGTTAGAAATAAAAATACCTAAGTACAGACAATTAAGGTTACTAAATGGAGGTAAACGAACCTTTATTCATAAGTCATTGAAGTCATTATATTCATAAACGTAGTAGATTCTCTCGTCCTTTAAAAGTCAGTCGTCGGAAAATTTGATCGGCACAATTTGATCAAGTAAGGCTAACCAGGGAATCGCGTAAAAACGATTGGGGTAGCTCGCAAAAGCATGATTTAGGAGTTTTAATGAAATACCTTAAAAGAGTCCTTACCAGTTCAGTCTTTACGGAATTTGTTCAAAACAATGTTTTTCGTTCAATTTAGGCCGTTTCTGAGCCAATAAGTTTTAACATATCGCTTGAAATTCAAGAAGCAGCCCAGCGACAAATGGAAAAACAAATTGCAGAGTATTAATTTGATTTTGACAATACATTACATCAATACATTACTGTTAAAAGTGGGAACTTTTTGGCACAACATCTGGTAATTTTCTTGGGCTATCTCGTTTTAAGGACATTGTTGACAGAGTTAGAAAACAATGTCAGTTTAAAATGTCACAGTGCAATACCATTTGTAAATGTTTAGAATTTAGACTCACTTGCTAAGGTCAATATTTGCACATCTTATCAAAGCAAATTGAAGTCTTGATAATGAAGGAGCCATGATAAGTGGATTAAAGACGTTATGGAGCAACTACGAGCAACTTTTAAGGCGCTTTACACTATCATATTGTATGGTCACAGAAAAAATGTGGAGCAACTTTTACCTGAAGATGATAGTGTATTTCCGCCTTAAAAAAACGTTTTTCACATCTGTAAACACCGCACGTGGCCATTGTTCTCCATTGTTTTCAGCAGTTTGTTTGGTGGCTTCACGCAAGCCACAAAAAAATCTGGTTAAAAATCCACTTATATCCAAGCATTCGCAAAGGATATGAATGTTTGGTTTTGTCCTCAGTAAAGTACAAAGATTTATCTTCAAAATAACGCTTTCACTTTGAAAAAACCGGTAAACGTCTGTGTGATATTGCCCATCAAAAAACTGCAAAATCACAGTTTCCACCGAAATTTGGAGACGGAGCCCCTTTAATTCCCAAAGAAGAAGATCAAAATGTGTTCAGATAAAGTGGCAGACAGGTGATCAGTGTGCCTGGTGTCATAATTCACTTTGAAGATAACGAATGGATGTAATAAAATATAGAAAACTTATAATGCAGTGTCAATAAGATTGACAAAAAATATGCAAAGCCTGGAGAGAAAAACATGCATATACTGTATGCAGATATGAAAGGATAGCGAAAATAGATGACTAGATAAAGGTCTTAGCTTGAAATTTCGTTAAAATATCATACTCTGTTCTAAGTACAATTTCTATTACTTTCATTGTTTGTTTTTATGTGAAATACCATACAAAACACATACAAAAGATATTTTGTAGCAGAAATAGTGTTTGTAGATTGGCATATGAAACGTTGTTTCACAGGCCACTGCACTTTATTCCATTGTTGTATATAACTAAAGGGTTGTTTGTTGTAATCACTCCCTCAAGAGGCATAACAATTTCTAAGAGAATAAAAGGATTTCTGGAGGATTTAAGGGATTCATTCAAAAGAAACAAAGGGATATCCATCAACAATTAGAACCTTCTCCCTTGTTAAGAAATTTAAGAAAGGTTCTCTGAAATTTTGTGCAGAGATGGAAATTGTTGCAATCTGTCTCAAGGTTTCTCCACAGAAAACACATTTCTGGTGAAACTTTTTTATCGAACAATTTGCTTGCTTTGCTACTCACCAAGGCATTTTGTTATATGAAAGAGTTGATCAATATCTGAATCTCCAGGGAACAGAGGCTCAGCAGTTAGCATCTCTGATAGAAGGCATCCTATTGCCCAGATATCAACAGCTCTGTAATAAAAAGTAGTTGTTAATAAACAAGGGAAAAGGGCTCTGTTACAATCTACACATCATAAACAATATCTTTAGGCTTTTGAGCTTGAGAGCCAAGCAATTTCAAACTGAATTTATGACTGACAGTGATAAATTCTTGTGTGTTGTTACAGCATGCTTGAACTTACTACCTAATCTTCAAAATGCGGAATTCTTACTTCTGAAATACCATATGAGATGCTTCACTTCTCATCCTTTTTAATACTGCTTTGTACGATAAGATACAGTACTAATGTTTATTATGGGTATCAAATTGAATCACAAGTAAATCAAATATAAAAGTACTTATCACAACAGACAAATTCTACTACTGTTGTCTATGCGTTTGTTTTTATAAGAATACTATAAATTTTGCCAGCCTTGATATTCTTAAGACATTTTCGTTTTCGAGGCTGAAAAGTATTCTTATTTTTTTTCAAATCTGATATGGTTTTGAAAAGAAACCATGCTTTTTGAAAATAGGAGATGTGTCAATAATGAGATTCTCAGTTGTGAACATCGCAAAGCAGGCAACTACTGAAAAATGAGGCAGAAATATGCAACCTGAGCAATATTCTTATAATAGTCTTAAACATTGGATGATTCTGAGCCTGAGTATTCTTATAAGCATTATTCTTATAGAAAAAGAGTGTGTACCCACTTCAGGTCAAGTGACAGTACGCTTAGGAAGTTATCTCTTTATGTGTTGAGACAGTAATCTGCATCATGCTTTTCATGGTACAAAGTTCTTAACTTGTATGGAATCATTTGACAATCATTTGATCTGCAGTCGGTGTAAACAGCATTAGCTGAATTTGACTAAGTATACTACCTGTAGAATTTACTAATGAAACCAAATTCTAATGGTTCAATGATACTCACTTTCCATAGTTTGTATCTCCCACTAGCAATTCAGGTGCTCTATACCATCTTGTTGCGACATAATCTGTGAATACCTCACCAGGTCCTATTGCTGCAAGGTATTGTGTAATAAGTTAAAATTCAAAACATTGGAATTTAAGCGACTATATTAATCAGATACTCAACAGTAGTTTAGACATTTGGAAATTGCTAAAAATTAAACAATACAATCAAAAGTTAGACACAATATTGTTGGTACAAGATCTTGAAGCTTTTGAACTTTCTTATTTAAACAGGGCTCCTTAAATGCAGGGAACTAACAGTAAATGTAATGGCTGATTCTTTGAAAATGAATTACTGTGTGAACACACTGTCTTGAAAATTAACAAATCTGCTAACAAAAAAATACTAATGAAATCAAATTTACGCACCGAGTGGTCTAGCAAAGCCAAAATCACATAACTTTACAATTCCTGATTTGGATACCAAAATATTTTCTGGCTTCACATCTCTATGGATTATCTGAAACATACAAAGATGATCATTTATAACCTTCATGTTAAAAATCAAATGCAAAAATTTACCTACAAATGTATTGCCTGCAATGCATTTCTTTTAAGTACTATATAAAGATTGGAAGCATGAAGTTATATAGTTGTATCTTTCATTATGCTTTTAATCATTTGACTGTCTGCTTTACAGTACCTTTACCACCAACAAATATAAAAAGTAATTTGCTCCGTTCACATCAATACATAAAACAATGAAAAAATCTAAAAAACACCAGTAAAAATGCCTGAGGCTTCGCTTTTGCCTCATCTTTGCCAAGAATACAGAACCTTTGGAATATGATTCTCTTGGTATTAGAATTGCCCATTTGCTAACATTTTCATTCTTCTTGTACTTACACAGGAATCACTGGAACCATTATCATTCCAAACAGGAATGGTAACCGTACTCACAAGCAGCTCTACTTACAATGCAGTCTCACACAGAAATGTTCCTGAAGACTCCTGTAATGAGTGGCAAGTCCTCATGGTCCAAATCAGTTACATGTGGAACAGTTCTAATAGTTCCGTGTACTGTAAGTGCTACCTAATTCCTTTTTCTTCTCTTCTTTGCTGTGTATCATACAGGCTCAAAAAATTATTTTCTGTTTAAGTATTAGAAAACAAGGTTGTATAAAACACTCCCCAACTTTGAAAACGATGAACTTACATTATGTGAATGACAAAATTCTAAACCTCTCAGGACTTGATAGGAAATCTTCTTCACTGAACTTTCATCTAACCCATGTGGGGCATTATCCAAATCATCTAAAACAGTTCTATCAACAAATTCAAACACCAAGAATAATCTTTTCTTTCTCCTGAAGACTTCAAGAAGATTTACCAGGTTTGAGTGATGTAATTGCTGAAAAAGAGCAAGACCTACTGTACAGTATGTATAACAAGATTATCTTGAAAAACATAGAAATCTGATTGACTAATGAGAAATGTTTCTATTGACGTTTTTCACCTAATACTTGTCACAGCAAGGATATCAATAGATCCAGTTTTAACGCTATAGTGGTTGGCCTACCTGCCACATCCTTTTTTGGTCAGGAGGCGACCCCCCCCCCCCCACCTAACTCTTGACTAGTAATATGTAGGTAGAGCAAACCAGATTTGGTGTGCTAATTGCTCCATGCATGTACTTTTTTACATTAACTCAAAATTAGCCAATCACTATTGCTCACATTGGTATTTTTCTTTGCATGGTCAAGGAAAGCTGCAAAATTAGCCAATAATTAAGAAAATGCAATAAAATCAAATCTGGAGCACAACTTCCATCCTAACATGAGAATTATAACAAAATACATCAAAAGACACTACTTTTGCTAAAACACTTTATTCACGAAAATTGTGATTCAAGAATATTGCAATTTTAGCAGGGTTAGTCCAGGGCAGGGTTAAGACAAGTGAGTTAAAAAAAGAAAAGATCAAACATCATCTGATTGGACCTTTCTTTCAAAACGCCATCTCATTGGACCAATAAAAATTGATGTAGCATACAACGTATCATGTTTGATTCTCTTTACGAATTCTTGGTTGACAAATTTGAAAATTCTTGAGAACACTCAAGAATTCACAGGATATCATGTCATGCTAAAAGCCCTGCTAAAAATAAAGGCTTTGGGTATGGACAGACCTGGCCGTTTAAGACGCGCGATCGCGCGCCTCATCACGCACCTCAAACATTCGAGAAGCGTGATCTTTCACGTGCCAAAAAAGGCTTTGTCTTAAAATCACGCACCTCGGCTTTTATCGTTGAAGGAAGAGTATTGGATATTCTTGGAAACTGGTATCTTGTTGTGAAAGGGAAATCAATAAATTAATTTGTTATCTGAATGAAATACGATTATACTTAATCCTTAAGTGCTGCCAATTATACTTGCTCTCAATCCTTGCTATTTCCGGTATGTGATAATGACACACTATCATGATTGGGGCAAGGTTAAACAGGAAGATCAAATTTACACAGCAAGAATAAAAATACAACCACGAAAGTTGCTTTTGGAGGAAATATGTCCTGGACTGAGTATTTGCTTTCCAGCGTTGATCATAAGTTCCATGTGAAGATGATTTGATGTGGAACTATGGAAGGTATTTTGTTGCTCTTATTTCAGGACTGTGGTAGCGCTTTTGTTACTTCAACTCAAAGCCGCTGTTCTTTGCAACACCTCTAAAACTCGTTTCTTCGTCAGCAACCTGAAAAATCCCTCTTTACAGAGCGATATGTTTCTTGCTCAGAATCACGCGCCTCACTAAGCAAGGCGCATGATTTACCGCGCGCCACTAAAATAACTTACGGCCAGGTCTGTATGGAGTGTGATTTGTGTCAAAATTACCTTTTTACAATTTTCAATTACCTTTCTCATATGTGCATGCTATCTTAATTCTTTTTTCATGACATATATTACATTCATAACATTGTTTTTCATTACCATGTACTACGTCATTTAATTTTCGTTGTTGTATTTTTATTTTCATTGCATTTGAATTGTTTTTACATTACGCATATTACATTTTTCATTCGCATGATATTAATTTCACATTACATAATGCATTTCTGCATGACATAATGCATTTCTGCAAGACATAATGCATTGCGGGCGTTTTGAAAATGGCGTGAAAGACACACCTGGTTTGCTGCAAAGGGCGGACAGAAACGGAATGGAGGAATATTTCTCGTATGACATTTGTCAACTCTCTCAGGGAATCAGCATTTGCAGAAAACAAACGTGGCTCCTGAGCCAAAATCCGCAAACTTTCATGGACAGTCTCAATTCTTTGGAGAAGACGATCATTTAAGTCAGGATTCTCAAGAGTTTGTGGATCTTGTGTTTGTCAAAGAACATCCAAGCAAGCATCTAGAAAAGAACCCAAAGCTTCGCCAGGATCTTGTCTTGCCGCATCGAGCGCAATGCGGACTTGGATTCTGTGGTTTGCATTCGCCATATCGAGCCAGGCAACTAACGTGGCCTAAAATCTTTAAATTTTGAAGCCACGTGTGCCTTCTGCGCCATTTTCAAAACGCCCGCAATGCATTATGTCATGCAGAAATGCATTATGTCATGCAGAAATGCACTATGTAATGTGAAATTAATATCATGCGAATGAAAAATGTAATATGCGTAATGTAAAAACAATTCAAATGCAATGAAAATAAAACTACAACAAGAAAATTAAATGACGTACTACATGGTAATGAAAAACAATGTTATGAATGTAATATATGTCATGAAAAAAGAATTAAAATAGCATGCAAATATGAGAAAGGTAATTGAAAATTGTAAAAAGATAATTTTGACACAAATCACACTCCATATTTGGGCGTATTCATTGCTATGTGCAAGACAAGCAACAATCCAAGAAATTGTCATTTTTTGACAACAAAGAGATGACATGTGTGAGGTATGGGAGATTTATCAGTTGCAAAAGGCCCCTTTGAAAATTTGAGAAAGGAAAATGTCAAGTTTCAGACTCTAGGCTTTGTCTACACTTAAAGACCCATAATTGTCAACCAGGATCCTTTGTGGGCTGAATGAACCACATGGCAAAAATAATTTAGGCCTGAAACAATTTTCAGATAATAGGAAAACTTTGATGCCACAAAGCATCGTGGTTAGCAATGGTTCTTTAATGTGCACAAGACTCATACTGTAAATGCAACACTTGAAAGAATGCACTTCTTGCAGAGCTTCCAAAGAACAAAAAGCTTATGCAAATTTTATTGCCTTCTCCAAAGTTCAGAAATTTCTTTGAAAGATTTAGATGTGATATAAACTCAGCAGACTGAGAAGTTTGCAAGGGAGTGTGGAAGATGCGTGCCTGGCTATTGTTTAAAAACAATGAATCTATTGTTCTTTCTTTGTTAAACTTGCAATTGAACGCAAAGCTTCTTCCGGATGCGCAAGATAAAGCGCAATCTGGCCCTATTATAAATGATAAGTTTGACTTCTTTTAGAAACACTTTCCAGATCCGGCATTAGCAGCAGCAATGTCGTATAAGTGCAAGAATCTCAAAAACTTACTTTGAGCATCCTAATTTCTCTCATTGCTATTTTCTTCACCATTTTATCATCTTCTGATTCAATAAATTTCTTTATAGCTACAAGTTGATTAGTCTCTTTATGCCTGCATTTCATCACCATACCATATGACCCCTCTCCAACGAGACCTAAGTTTTCATAGCGTTCCATGTTTGGATTTCCAAATTATCAATCTGGACTTGCTGATGTAGCAATAATTAGCTCTCGAATCCCTTCTGGATCTTCGGCGACCTTTCTTGATCAAGTAAAGACTCCTGTTCTTCAAACACAATTCACAAACCAGTAAAGTTTGGTAAATATTTGTCTTTTTGTATAACTCTTGTCAAAATGGCTATCGATTATAGCTTAGGAATAGTCTTATGCAAACATTGAGCCGGCTGTGATTAATAAATGATTTGCAACGGTAAGTGGCCAAATCCTGAGGACAGATTTACCAAGCAGTTGTTCCCGCCTCAAGTTCTATTTGCATCAGTCGTCAACGGGGAAGAGTTTCTTGCTTGGGCCTAACCTGCATGCAGTCGATCGCGTTGTCTGTCCTGGTTCAAGATCTCTAATGTTTCGAAACGTATTCCAACTTAATAAAATATTGAACGTTCATTCCTTTGCAAGCCAGATGAAGGCAATCCACACTAATCCGGAGACAACGCGCGCAAAACAATAATGGGAGAGCTGTGCCAACCAAAAGAGAATGCAATAATAATGTGCTTTGCTTGCCAAAAATGTCAATGAACTCTCTTTTTACTTGAATAATGAGTTTCCAGCTTCTTCCATCAAATTAGTTCGCAAACCTTTCAATAATAAAGAGATACAAAGCTATTTCACTCCATATTTGTACAAAATCAAGTGGCGACAATTCTTTCTCTGATACTTCTGCATTGCCATTGAACGTGTTATCATCCTCATTTTCGCTTCTTCAGAAATGGAGGCCATCGAATCGAAGGCAACATTAAATGTCATCTATCTCAGGAAGAGAAAATAAATGTTTCCTCGTTCGATACAATCCTGAATTTTTAGATTTGGAAATGCATCAACTAGCATGCACTGCATGAAAAATCTCTTGGACTTCCAGCAGAATTTGTTTTTCCTACTATGAAGTTGCAAAAGTCTTGTATTGGTATTTGACCCCCAGATCCCCAGAGGTCTTGATAGATTGAAAGGGTTTCTACTTTCTGTTCCCAAAGAAATTGTCAAGATTGTGCCCCGCTTTCAGCAACCCACATCATCTGCCCCATCCACTCCACTGTCTTCATGAAAAGAGACATTGAAGCTATCTGTGTTCCAACATCACACTTTGAATCAGGATTATAAAACTTTTTATCAGCATGCTTGTATTGTTGAAAGTAGTTTGATGTCTTGGACAACAACTTATCTTCTTCTTCTATGTACAAGACAAAGTTCCAAACTACCTTTTTTCTTGTAAGGATGTGCTGCTGTCCTATGTGTTTCCTTTTCCTTTATTTTCTCTCTTTTTTATTTACATGGACATAATCTCAATCATTCTAATAGAAGTAGAAATACCTTCACAGACTAATCTAGTATAGTACAATGGAGAGAAGTTTGAGACTCCACGCTTATAACCAGTTCAATCAATTCTGTAGCCAAGTTCGGCCTATGGTTTGGCTAAGAAAAGAAACAAAAAATTGCTCAGATATTTTGGCCTGAGACGCATGACATTCTCAACGATATTGCCAAACCCACTCGACCCAGACCCACTTGGTGTCATAGATACTGTTCAGTGTTTATTGTTGCCAGTGGCGACGAACTATGGACAATAACTTTTTGAATAGTTTCGTTCGCATTTTGTTTTTTGTTTGTATTTTCATGGAGACAACAGAGAATTCGAATGAGACCATTCAAAAGTGCTGTGAATAATTTATTAAAATAGCTCAATATTTACACGATGAAAGTCAAAGAAGCGATAAAGGAAAAAACCGTTCATGCCAGATTTTGCACAGCAAATGGTGCTACTTCTTCAAAAGTTTAAAATTGTTTGGATTGAGTTTTTCAAAGAAAGATTTAATGAAAATCTTTGGAATTTGAAGAAAAAGTTTAGGAGTAAACGCATTGTCAAATGTCATCCAGTGCATAAGTCAAAATAATGGTCGAAACAGAAGAGAGTACAACACAGAGATCTTCTTAATCTGATTGTCATGTGCGGGACACAAACGACACAAACGACCAGAGATAAGTGCCCGATTTCAAAGCTTCATATCCCATCCATTTCTATTTTTCAATTATTACAGTCACTTTTTTACAAGAAACTAACGTCTGGGGCTTGGTGGTAGTGGTAACTAGTTTCTTAAAGTTTGCCAGACGTTTCTAACGTGTTTCTTGCATTTCCATACGAGAAGTGTGCCTACTGCCTAAATTTAACATTTGTGTTAGGAGTTAGGAGGCCTCCAAATTACTTAGTAAGATCTCAAAAAATACTATGATATAATTCGCACTTTACTAATAATGTAAAGAGTCAAAAATTTGTGAGTGCAAATTACAAAAGTTTCTTAGACTTTATAAATTCAGGAAGAGTGATTTTGAAAAATTGAGCCTTCTGGTAAGCTGTTTCTTATAAGCAAATGAGTGTAGTGTCCATAGACTTTTCAAAAGAAAAATTTGAAACTAAAGATGCTATGCTTAGCGAAAGAAAGGACATGGCAAAATTTCAAACCAGAATGTGATATGCTTCCCAATTCGTCTTTTTGCGCTTTGAAAAGACAAATTCAAAATTATGAAAAAACTATGTCAGCAAAAATTTCGCGCAATTGCTAGTCATTAAAATTCTATTTCTATTGTATTTGTCCCTTCCCAATTGTATGCCGCTCATAGCATTCATGTATATCAACGAGAAACCATATGAGTGTCCGCTATTCATTTACGTCTGGAATAGTGGACATCATATTTCAGTGTATGAAATAATATGCTGCAACCTATAATGCTGCGTTGATGCAGTACAACAACAGCAACAGAATGAATAATAGCATGTTACCATAGCGGCAGAAAGCTTCAATGATTTTGGAGAACAAGAGGAAAGAACAAGAGGAAAGACACAAAGATAACCGAGATAATAATCGACCAGTTACAGTATGAAATTCATTTTTCTTCAATTCGAAGAACAAATACGCTATCTTTATGTTGCAGTTAGGAAAACAGCAGCTGTGAAATTACCTTAGTTGAGCTAGGTTGCCATAATTACGATTGCGCCTCCTGTGGTCTAATGTAAGAATTATTATAGCAAAGTAGCTAAAATCTCTTTAAAGTCATTCAGTCAAAGGAAAGATGTAGCAGCCATTTACAACAGCTGCTTTGAAGATTTAATGCCAATGCTGAAAACGTTAGGCTCCATATTCGCCATGGCCATTTTACTATTGAGAACGAGAATCTCTCTGAAGTGTTTTTTTTTTTCAAATTCAATGTGTTACAATTTACCTAAGACTACGAACGAGCTACCATGTAATACTGCAGAAACGATACCAATGGGAGCAAAAGATCATGACTACCCCAGGGCCATCACATGAAGAACATAACCCTAAAATGAACTAGATATACAGTAGACCTTTTTGCTACTCCGAAAAGAATCAGAATCGAGCGATATTTTGCGATATTTTGTAGAATTAATGATAGAAGCTCTATCGCAGTAGTGACAGGAGCTCCATCGCCATTCGATCGAACGTCTCGTCTCTGAAGTTTGCCAAACCTTCTGCCTTTTAGAGTGGAATGTTCAGAATGTCCTCCAACATATGGAACAAAAGTTGGTAACGCTTTTTCTCGCTAAATGTTCTGTGGACATTTAAATAAAAGTTAAATGTTCTGTTGACATTTAAATATCCATGCCTATCTCCTCCTTCTCAAGAATCGTTCAGCTTCTATTTCCATTATTGTTCATTAGGGATTGACAACTTCAATCACCCATGAAGTTGTTTTGTGACGACAACTGAAATCAGACAAATCCACATTCCACAAAACAACAGACAAAATAAAATGGTTGTGTTGCCATTTCATTTTAAGCTTCATGATTATTGGACTTGCTCCAAGTCTTCTCCTCTGATCCATCCCGAGAGAAAGAGAAATAAATAGAGAAAAAAAAAGAAAAAAAGAAAGGAGGAGGAGGAGGAAAATTGAAAATTGTAAAAAGGTAATTTTGACACAAATCACACTCCGTATTTGGGCGTATTCATTGCTATGTCTCCTCCTCCTTTCTTTTTTTCTTTTCTTTTTTTCTCTCGCCCCCCTCCCCTTTGTCTCCGGGATGGATCAGAGGAGTGTCAGAGGAGTAGACTTGGCGCAAGTCCACATGATTGTGTGATCACAATAGGTTCATTACAGCAAATTTCATTTTACTACCCCTGCAGTCCTGCAGAAGCCTTGCAGCATGGAGTTGAGTCCTTTGAAACATAGAATCGCGGCTGGTTAATTTCGACAAAGACATCGCTTCAATTCAATCATTCAACCGATCTCACATTTAAGGCTTCGCTGCAATACATTTTTAGTACGTTCTAACAAGTCTTAATGGTTCTTTATTAAAGTTTTGTGTTCAACTTAAACATTTCCAGTGATTTCTTAATCAATGTTTCACAGTTACTATCAATAATGCATGACTTATCAAAATTAGAGGAAATAGATAATGAGTTGTTTGTGCATGGAATAATTCATTCGAGAGAACACAGCAGAGACTATGACCAGTTAATTCGGGAATTAAATTTGAAATTATGATGAATGAGATTATCGATCACAAGGCTAGATATCCCTAGCACCTTGCGAATTTGTACGTCACACGACGATCTCAGCATGCTTTCAAGTGATTGAATTGAATTCAAGTAAATTTCTTTTAGCACTTTATTTTTCAATCAATTTGTCACGCAACACCTCGATGATTTAATTCTAAAATGCAATTTACCCATTCTGCGAGAAAAATGTCAAGAGCAGACAATCGCTCCAAAGATCTCGGAGAAATAGCTTTCCAGTGATCTTTCGTATTTCACAAAAAATTGGACTAATTTGATTGGTGTATGTGTCAGAGACCGCAAAGGATCAGGGTAAAGATAATTCTTACACTATCCCAGCACAATCGTCTGCCTTTCTCATCTCATTTCCAAATCTTTACTTGGCTTCAAACGACGCCCAGGGGTATCTTAAGCATGGGCGATGACATACAAAGTTTTGGGACAAGAGCAACAGACTTGCTATTATTTAGTTGTCCAGTTCCCTCATCTGCATCTCTTTTGATCAATTTGAGTTGAAAAATCAACAATTTCTGCAAAAAAGCTACTTTGTCATTTTTCTCGGTTCTGCTTCCTTCGCGACATGGAGTAAGCCAAACAAAGTGCAAATCAAAATCCCTCTCATTTATCATGCACTTTGATCATACAGAGTCAAAATTTCTTGCACTTTAGTAGGCAAAGCCTTCAGTTGAAAAAAATCGTCACGATTAATTAAATGTTCCTTGTCAGCAATAGACCTAATCAGCTAAGTTTGTTTTACCCAATTCAAGTCATGTGACTAAACTCTTGGGAATTTTCAGTATTATGCAACTTTTTGCACTCATGGCACAATTTTGCATGGCACGAAATATGTTAGAGAATTCAAAAGATGTTTTATCAAAGGATTGATCAAATGAATTGAAAGGGGTGTAGACAAACCTTAGCAAATTTTGTCTATTGCATTTTTCAAACGTTTAATTGCCAAAGAATTCTCAACTTATCACCATCATTATAATAAAAAACCAAATTGCCCACTCCTGCATTTGAGAGTTACGCCAACAATCTTAAGTTTCCTTTGCGTGTTCCTTTTCTATCTGTCTTCTGTGACCAGTTCCTCTTCTCTCTTGTTCCAAATATTTTCAAATCGGGTTGATCAGCCCTCCGCAGGAGCTAAGACGTTGAAAAGCGAGCGAAGCGAGCGCTTATACTTTTTAATCTTGCAAGAAAGGCTCCACAATAGGCCGAAATAAATCAGCACCAATCTGGTAGTTCGTGATTCGTTACATTCTCATAATCAATTGAAAGAAAAATTCAATTAGTACATCTACTGTGTCCATATTGGTGGGAATCGACACTAGGTTATTGGAGTTGCCACCATAAAAGGCACTTGCAATTCAAAACTTGCAATATACTGGAACGAAAAGCTACAAAGAAAAAGTTGATGTCTGTCTCGCATTAAATGTTAGACAATGATATCTGCGAATTTGAACAATTCAATACTTCCTATCAAGAAAAGAACTTTAGAATAATCTAGACATTTTTCTTTACTCATGATAAAGCAAAAATTAACAAAAAAAATACATCGAATGCATCAACACTGTTCATTTATTGGCGCGGGAAAAAAGCAAGGAACGCTTGATTATATATTGATTATATACAAGCTCAGTATATAAGCAATAATATTTTTGTAATATTTGATTGAATAGCAACCATGTTCAACCTTGTTTAGAATGTTTCCAGTCTGAAATCGGTACAAGGAATTTTTTCGAGAAAATCCCTTCGAGAAACCTTTAAAAACATGCTAAGATCGGGACCAAATTTCCCTAATATTGTTGCCTTACAGCAATGACTTGAACACGCTTTAGCACGTACTATCCTCTTGGGAGGATGAAAAAGTCTTCCCCCTAGTAGGAATAGCTTATTCTTGGGATTCCATTCTCCCACGAAGACGAAATACATGAATACATGTAAGTGTCATTATTGTTAAACAGGAAAACAAAGAAAATTTTGCTCGTCATTTTCAATCGTTTTTACGAGTTTTCGCAAGGTGCTTTCTGCAGACAATCTCCCATACCCACCGGAAGGAATGGCCGATTAAAGTCGGGTAAATTACTGAACCTAATTGAACATATGAGCAAACCAAGAAAGTTTTCAATATTATTGCTTTGAAATTCAGTTCAGCGAGCCGTATTTTTCAAACATCGGGCGTTTTTATTGACTCATCCGGTATAAACTGACGACATCTGTGTAGCTACTGTACTAGATAAGGCAACGAAATTTTTTTTTGCTAAGATTGGTCGCATGTAATAAAAAGGCCTCACCCCAAAATCCTCCCAAACAGGCTAAAATAGTTGATCAGATTTGCTAGAAATCCAGCCTCTCGAAACATAGAATAGACGAAATAATGCTGGATGGCAGTTCAAGTGTATACGATCATATCCTACTTGAGTGATAAGATAGGGAGATGAAATTTGATTGTGATAGCTTATTTCCTGCTAGAATTAGCCAAAAATTGTACTTCTTGATATACCCAAGGACCTGTTCATATGGAGGCGAGCCAGCCGCGTACCGGGCTGGCCCGCTAAGTGAGCTGATTTCGCATTCCGTTCATATGGCAAAATCCATCCCGCCTACTGGGATGAAATTGGTCACGTGACATTGTTGATGGGATTGTTTTGCATGCCCATACATGCGCAGTAAAGACGTTATTTTGATCCCGTCAAGCGGGATCCCGGCAGAACTTGAGTGAGATCTCACCTACCGGGCCAGCCCGCCTGCTCATATGAACAGACAACAAACTTTGAATGGGAGACAGGGATAGGGTGACATCTCTCTGCAAAAACCTCCAGCCCAAGTGGGGTGGCTCGCCTCCATTTGAATAGGTCCTAAACGACTAAAACTGGCCCGTTCACTGTCACGTAGATTTCGATTTTTTGATGTTTGGCATTGATGGGGAAGAGTAAGTGCATTTCAACAGTTTCAGTGTCATTAGAAAGCAATGCCCAAGGTAAGTAAGACTAAGAAAGCACACTCTTTCATCATTTTATTCGATGACATAAGAATTAAATTGAGCGAATCACTTATAGTTCTAGGCAAGGACCAAGGAAGCTAGCTTTTGGGATATCTGCATATGATGCTGACGTATTAATTCATTATGGGTTGTGAATGAATTGCAAAAATTAAGTCATGCAACAGAATTGTAATTTTTCAAATCGGTATTGTAGTTTTTGCTGCACGATTTTCTAAATAGAGATATATTTTCTTGACTCACCTGGCAGCGTACGAACGATTACAAATCGCAGTTTTGATGTGTTTATATTTTCCGGATTAGAATGAATTAAACTGAGGTGATAACTGCGATGAAATCTCAAGCCTACGGTCACAAACGATTATCTGTTCAATGTGGCATCATTGATGGAGGTTCGTTAATTTTGGAGGTTGCTTGGTTTGATTATGAGCGGAATACATCCACCGGAGAATGTTGTTGTAAAACAGTACATCAAAAGATTATGGGTTAATGAAAGAGAAAATCCTTCCCTACTAAACAGTGGATACCATAGATACCGCTCAGATACTGTTGAAAATTTCCATTACTAATATTTTGTTGTGTAATTCACGCAGACGATTTCATAGGTTGTTTTGAGAAGACCAACAAAGTGAAGTTGAAACTAAACAAACAAATTATGAGTATGCAAGATCTACCTGCTGTGCAACCTGACAAAGAAACTTTTTTGCAAATTTTACAGAGAGATGATGATGTACAGGGTGTCCAAAAGAAATTGCGCCTTGTTCGTGTGGCTGCTGTGGAGGAGCTGTATATGATACTTTCCCATTCTTGATACAGTCGCATAGGACAGGCTTCAACTTAGAGTCTGAGACCCTTTTTTAGGCATTTAGCCAATTTGACAAGTAGTTGCCAGTTTATGGTAGAGCAAAATCAAATAAGTGATTGCATCAAAAACAGCATTTTCTTTGTTCTCCAATAATGCCAAAATCAAGTAAAATTGCAAAAAAGAGTCCTCTTGCTATGTTGGCTTTTTCTATTGATTAAACAGGGCAGCTCATGCACTATTGTTATGATTTCCGAACTAACTATGAATTTAATGAAATAAGATGATTCAGACTTGACAATTCTATGTTTCAAATCAATCAGAATGCTTTCCTTTAGTGTTTGTTCTTGATTTTGTGCTTTGAATCCTCCTCGAAAGCCTTCGATTCTGCTAGGCCCATGCCCATTTCCAACATGTTCGCAAGATCAAGAATAAACACTAAGGGTAAACGTTCTAATTGATTTAAAACATAAAATTTACAAGTCTGAATCATGGAGCATTGCGGACACCTTTATTTTGAATGAACTATTTATTCGATACTATTACCTTAATTTCTATTCGAGGCTACTACCTTAACTGCGAGCGCAGCGAGGTACTTCTCCGGAGGAGCTTCGAATAGAAATTAAGGTAGTGGTATCGAATTAATATTTCGGCAATGCTCCATGTGTGAATCATCTTATATTATTTCCTGGTTAGTTCGGAAACCACAACAATAGTGTCCGAACTGTCCATCCCATGATTTAAAAAGGTTAATTGCATTTTTTGCTGATAAGACAATAACACTGAGCTTTTTTAAATCTAAAGCTAAAGCCCTTTCTTTCATGACTTTGATACTTTTGAAGAACGAAGAAAGTGCTGTTGTTGAAAAAATCTAATACGATAAAGAGAGGCGAGAAAATAACAAGGCAACAGCTACATTCCCATTGAACTTGTCGTCAGATATCGCTAATCATTGAGCATGATGATGTAACAACGCAAAAGTCGCTTATTTCAATACCTAATTTTGTAAAGGAGAGACGAACATTGGTGGGAAAGTACGATACACCATATTCATATCAGCTCAATCTTTCATTTCATCCGAAGGGCATATCACTCTGCAAGACTCTCGTACACTTATGGATAAAATCCCTTGTTTTCAAGAAAAATCGGTAAAAATCCCTAAAAATCCTATTGTTTTAAAAATTTCGTGCGCCATTTCGGAAGAGTGATATACCCTTCGATTTCATCATAAATCATACCAAACCAGAATTGTCCTTTAATATTTCAGAGATCTTAGCACTAGCTTCCTCCTAGTTTCTTACAAGGAAAACGTGTAGCCCCACTCTCCCCTATTTATTCTACCGGGTGTCTCAAAAAAAGTACCCCCCTTTGACTGGAAATAGGAACCAAGCAATAAGATATCATTGCTCCCCGACTTCACAGCTAAATTTATCAATGTTCAACTTAGGTGCACATACCTTGCATTTAAAGTCTCCCGCTCGTTAGGTTTTTTAAAATATGCAAAGAAATTTTTGCCAAAAACTGTACTTTGCAAATTATATAGAGGTATTGTAGAGCCACATTTTCGGTACTGCTGTTCTGTGTGGGGGAGCTGTGCAGAGTTCCGACTGGTTAAGCTTCAAAAATTGCAGAATCGTGCCGCTAGAATTATTACAAATAGCAGCTACGATGCTCCTGCCGAAGCTTTGATTACAGAGTTAAAATGGCCAACTGTGAGGGATATGATCAGAAGTGAGACTGCAACAACTGTATATAAATCTGTTAATAGTCTCGCGCCTGATTATCTCTCGCATTTATTTGTTAGAAATTCTGATCGCAATATTATCAACCTTAGAAATGCCGAAACTGACTTGCTAGTGCCATTCATGAAAACTAGTAATGGACAGAAAGCGTTCGCATTTCGTGGAGCAAAAATCTGGAATGATCTCAGCCGCGAGGCCAAGCAAGCTCCCTCTTTATCTTCTTTTAAGAACAAGATAAAGGGTTTGTTGTAAATTTATTGTAAATAGTTGTAGATAAATTATTTATGATTGTAATTAGTTTCCTTTTCCCGTTATTAATTTTAGTAGATTTTTTAATTTGTAAGGTTTTTGGCACGGCCCCCTGAAAATCAATCATACTGACTGACGGGGCTACCGTGCATAAATAATTTAAAAATAAAAAAAATAAAAAAAATAAAAAATAATTTAGAAATCGTCCACCAAACAACGGAGATACAGGTTCGCAAAGTGCACCCAAAACCAGAGGTTTTGAAAAGGGGCCTAGTCATGATTTGTATCGTGGACATATTCCAAAGTTTCCGTGTTTTGCTTTTGAAAAGAATAAAAGATGCATGGACATGGTGCTGATTAAACAAATATAGTAAAAATGTGATAAGAGTGATAAAATCGTGCCTCTCCAAAATAAGCGTGCATGTGCCCCTTTTCCTCTTCTTTAATACAAAACACTTGGGATCGAATGCAATGCAAGGACCGTTTCTTCAAAAGAAAAGTCACTGCAAGAACAATTGAAGTAATTCAAGGTATAAATCTTTTCAAAAATGAAAAGTAAAGGTCAAAGTCGAAAATTCGTTTGCAAAATGCCTGTTTGTTGTCAAATTATGGCTAGGCCATTTCTCAAAACCTCTGGTTTCAGGTGCACTCCAAATTTTGTCCTTGTGAACTCATATCTCCAGTGTTTGGTGGTAGATGTCCAAATGCAAGGTATGTGCATTTAAGTTGAAGACCAACAAATGTAGCCATGAATTCAAAAAGTCCCGAAATATTATTGTTTTGTTGCCTTGTTGAGACAAAGGGGGTACTTTTTTTGAGACACCCGGTAATTCAAATCTGTGACCATGAAATTCATTGAATTTCATTGACACACAAGTACAAAGCGCAGGAAATTGCAAACAAAATAAATCTGAAGCCGATTAGAGCAGCAAATGAAGGCGAGTCTAACGCAAGTGACAGTTTGTGACCGAGGTGGTCCACTCACTACAGTTGCATTTAAAATGGGGCCTTTTCGAGAGAACATGAGTAACTATATGATTATCAGAAGGACAAATCGCGGACAAATCTAAACATCTGCCACCGGAATTATTGGTCAATGGAAAAGGTAAAACCCGCAAAAGAACCTGTGTTTTTCAGCAACAGGCTGAAATGGCTCCATACATTTATATAATGGTTTTATATAGAAGATCCTTGGGGTGAAGCTACTCATTACTGGTGACGGGGACTTGAGTAGGAGACCTACACCAAAGTACCCAAGACTAGGGATAATAATTTGAAAGACCACCCAAGACTGGGGTAACTTTTTTGATGACATACCCCAAATTGGGGAATTCTTGTAATCCAACACCGACAAAGACATTTCAAATAAAAAAACCCTTTCTTCTCAATTCAAACTGTGCATAGAAGCTCTAAAAATACATTCTATACATTAAAAGTAATCTGCAGGAGCCAAACTAAACAGCAACAATTCATGAGGATATGTTCACGAGGACCAGTAATGGTCAGCGAGCATTCTCATATCGTGGTGCTGCAGTGTGGAACCTCTTGGATTATGAAGTCATCTTCTTTCAAAGCATTTAAAGACGCTTTGAAATTGTTTTTTGTTTTACTTCTTTACCGTTTATTTATTTATATATTTACTTATCATTGTAACTAAATTAGGGGTTTACTTTGTATTTATTCCAACTTAATTTGTTAGATTTTATGCACGGCCCCCGGAAAAGCAGTCTATTGTGATTTTTTGGATTGATGGGGTTACCGTGGGTAAAGAATTTAAAATGAAATGAAATGATAGTCAACAGGTATATCCCCATCTAATTGTAGCCAAAAACTGAGGATTTATTGGAATTTATGACCCAAAACTGGGGCCAAAGGCCCTCACCCCTCAGTTTCGAGTAGCTTCGTCCTCAGGTAGAAGACGCGTCATTCGCCAAAAATCAGCCTTGGGGTTCTTAAATTTGCATTTCAGCTGCTTCTTCTATACGGGTTTTTACCGTAAATAGAATATTTTTTAGGGATTCATGAGTGGTTGTTTAACTAAGGTCTTCTGGTCTTCTTCTTGAGAAAGAATAGATTCATTTGAACATATCCATGCAGCTTCTTAAATGTATCTTCTGTAATCAATTAACTGTTTTCTTCGACACCTGGTAGAACGTGCCTTAAAGGCAATCTGTCCCCTTCGATGAATGAAAATAAAATCGATAAAGATCTCTATTGTATATTTCAGAAGTTGGTGTTAATTCGCTTTATCCAAAGAAATCAGGGTCATTGAGACTCAGTGATGCATGAATTTAGCTGTAGCGTAAATAAGGTAAATAAAGCAGTAACCAAGGTCAGAACAATAGGGGACAGATTGCTTTTAAGCAAATTAATCTAAATTGATCTGTCTTCTTTCGTGAATAGATTAATGTCTGACCAAAGTAAAGAGGAAATTTAAGTTTAGATGAAGTTAGATAATTATCTATTCTGATTCCTTTATTAACATTCTCACTTGATTAAAACCTTCTCCCTCTGAGCTTGAAAAGCAGAATAATATTGCAGGTTGTCAACTGTACGAGGAATGCTTTACAGTCAATAAGTTTGAAATTAATATTATTCTTCAACAACGTTTCTCATTTCTTTGTTGTCAAGCCTTATTTCTATGAAAATTCTATAAAATTGTGAAGACTGCGTCGGACTGCGTCTTCAGTGACAGCTTTTAAATCACTTCCAGTTCTCCATGTGCATTTTTGATGACAGCCCATCAAGGGCAGATTCCATAATCATCCTCTGCTTTTGATTGACACGCCAACAAGCATTTCTATGACCGATTAATCAAGCTGCAATTGTAAATAAGACAAGCTGCAAAGGACAAATGGGGCTATCACATAGCCTCGCTATCATAGGCTCTTGGGCAACCAGCTTGCATTGCAGCCCTATTTTTAAAGGTAGCACAATTTCAACAAAAATCTTCTTGTTGCGTGTAGTGCAATTGTACAATGATAAACAAGTAAATAAAGTAAAATATAAGCACGCTGATGCGAATTGAAATATGCACTACGTTTCAAGCATATCCCGTTATCAAGCCAACGTTATTAAGGGCTTGATAACGGGCTATGCTCGCAACGTCGTGCTTATTTAAATTCGCATCAAAGTGCTTATATTTTACTTTATTTACTTGTTTAGCATAATTTCAGGCTACGTGAAAATAATTTCTTGATGTCGATCAACTCAGCAGGACGTCGTGGACGGGGAAGAAAACATCAGCTTGTGGACAGGCTTCAAGGCTGATAAAAAAGGAAGAAGAGTGCCTGTAGGAAAAGGTTACATTTCTGAATTCCATATTTCTGATCTGATGTACAAAAGGTTATTATTATTTCTACTCAAATAAATTATTGTGGGACTTCACAATATCATTTTCAACGAAATAAAATTAAAGAAAGTTGTATACGTCAAATCAGGTATATGGAATTAAAAAATGCAGCCAATTCCTAAAGGCCTTTCCCTCTCGTTTATCTATTATTGCAATATTTGCCCTTGTTTTGCGTCTCTCAAATATGGTATGGTATATGAAGGTGAAGGTGATGTTGCAGGTTCTAGCGCCAAGTGCCTAGATTGCAGAAACAGAGAAGAAATAATCGAGTTCGCAACCCCTTGTCATGACGCTCAAGTGGTGGGGCTCTAATTGGGGTCGAAACCTGTCCGCTTGACTGTTCTGGCTGCAAAGTCAGAGGATTACACTACTGCGCCACAACGCCTTTGTATAGCCCGGAAATCCTCGAATAAGCCCCCCACCTTGGCACAAGCGCCCCATGCATGAGGAGTTATCTTTATTTTAAGTGAATACTTTTTGTCTCTTTTTTGACCGACTCTCTTCCTCTTTTTCAACGTACTCGGGCTTAGATATTGCCTGGAAAACAATATCTCCCAATATATCTGCTGTTTTAAGCATACTGACCAGCCTCAAGTAAAAGAAAAAATTTGTCCTAACACTGTCTTTGGCTGCTGCTAAATAAGCCTCCCCCTCAAATAGGCCCCCACCCCAAAATATTTATTGCAAATAACCCCCAGGGGCTTATTCGAGGACTTATGGGTATTTCAGTTGGTTGCCAAGATGAAAACGATACGATGGAGAATGGCAAAATGACTATCGTCAAAAATGTTTCCCGAAATGCCTCAAAGCAAGTTGCTGATGAGTTCATTTGACAAGTGTATGGTGTATGGTGTATTGGCAGGAAACAGTAACTTTATTATAAAACGGAAGACGAAGAGTGCGACGATAAACATTATTTTCATTTTCATTTCTTCAAATTGTTATATCATTATTCCTTACAATTCCGTATTTCATTGGTTTTCTACAAATTTTTTACGTTTTGGGGCATACTTTTTGCCGATGTTTTCAAAAGCCGGTTATCATTTCGAGGGAAAAATTATGAAGCCGGGTGAAAAATCTTTTTTTGGAGTGCACACCCCCGTACAATTCAAAGTCAAGTACCTCCTCGGGGACTGTTCTAAAGGAGGTCCAATTGCTACGCCATCAACTTGGTTCTTCTAAAGGGATGTTAGTAAAGAAATTATTAACATCAAAACTGGCCATGCCATAATAACTAAATCCTGGCTTGAGCTAAATGCTGTAATTTCAGATACGAAAGAAAAAATGTCTTTAATCGTATCACGTTGTAAGATAGGAAAAAATAATGTAACAAGCTGGCCTAGCTAGACAATTAGCCTTGCGAACTTTCGGTAGACCATAAAGAAAACCAGGGCTACTACCAGAAGGTAAAAATTCTTTATAAACTTCTTCTGTTATTGACTTTTGCTTCGACGATTTATCCCTAAGAAAGTGAATAAATTTGTTTTCACGTTTGAGGCAAATATTTAATATTTCATTAGCAATTTTCTGGCATCT
This sequence comes from Aurelia coerulea, assembly GCA_039566865.1. Taxonomy (NCBI): domain Eukaryota; kingdom Metazoa; phylum Cnidaria; class Scyphozoa; order Semaeostomeae; family Ulmaridae; genus Aurelia; species Aurelia coerulea. Next base: position 7,550,262 of record CM076943.1, on the reverse strand, counting down.
GAGAGGAACGATCCAACTTTATCAACATAATCTACATGATAGGCAAGTATTAGTTTAGATCCTGTCTGAAACTTTGAGATATGATGAACTGATTCCATTTCTTTTGCTTTAAGTCCAACTTTGTTATTAAAAAGATTGCTAATTCACTTTATAGGTACTTCTGGTCGTGACGAGACACAAGGAAAATATTGTCATTTTAATCAAAAGCGGCCAAGGAACTAACATATGGATCAACTCAATCAGCTGCCCTTTAACATTTTCTGATTGCTAAATAGCATCTAAGATTAAAAACAGGTGCGTGCATCACATCTGTTCAAACATTTCAAAAAGTTTGTCCATGATCGAAAAGCTTTTTGACATTAAGTGCTTGATGCAAGTTCTGTGCGTGAATGATTAATAGCATTAGGACTACAACGAAACTCTCTGAATCCTAGATGGATTTGTTTTATATCTGGAGGTAGAATCTGGTTTTGACCTGGGGGCAATTTTGAAGTTTGCTGATTTTAAACTTTACGACCAAGTCACCAAACATACTGGAAAATATATCAAAATTTAATCTAATTATTGCAGATTTGAAAAAATGATTGTTGGATTATGAGTATGAAAAATTTTCCATTAAGCCTTGGTCAAACGCATCCAACATTTCATCCAACATTTCATCCAACATTTCCTTGATCGTACATCGCCTGCGCAGCAACGTGTTTACATCAATTAAAAAAGGCGCGAAAAACAAAACGAAACGTTCTGCGCATACCCAAGCATGAAATGTTGGACGAAATGTTGGATGAGGCGGTCAAACGCATCCAACTTTGCATCCAACATTTGAAAACAAAATTTGTTTTTGATCTCGATCAAACTTCATCCAACATCAGTTTGCAAATGTTGGATGATCCAACATGGGTGGTCAAACGCATCCAACATTTCATCCAACATTGGTTTTCAGCATGTTGGATGAAATGTTGGATGCGTTTGACCGGGGCTTTAGAATTGTTCAAATCTATAACGTTTTTTCTGGGACACCCGATGATTTTATAACAATCTTTGATTATCAATATTTAACCTCATAGTGATAACCATCTCTTTTTCTGTGTCGATAGATATCCTTGTTTCATCAAATCTCAATAAAATTATTGAATCAGTAACTGTTTTTTCAAATGAAGGTCCAACCTCGACTGTCAAATTTTTCGAAGATTTTTCAGTAGAATATTTTTCTGTATCTTCAGAACACAGCCTGATACTGCAAATCATGATTTTCTGAAAGCTGAAATATAAAGGAAATGAGAATAAAAAGGCCTTCTTCATCGGACTTCATCATGTTCACGTGAGGAAATAAAAAATTCTAGTTAGTTCACTTTACCCCATAGTTCACATTACCCCGTCTTACCCTACAGTTCGATTGGACAATGTTTAAACTAGGCTTAAAGTGTTCTGATCTGAGAGTTTAGTCTCTTAAAAAGAGTTTTAAATGAAAAAATATGCATCCTTCCAACTAAAATAACTTTTTCTTCAACACCAGGCATCTCAAATCTTTAAACAGCAGAAATCCCTTGCATGCAAAATCATGATACCTGGATTGTCTTAAATTTATCAGGAATTCCTTTTTGAAAATTAACATTGAATTTGTTATGAAAAATTTATGAAATCTGGGTTTGATTTCGTTTGAAAAACGTCTGAATGTTCTATTTATCATTAATAGATTTGAAGCCAATCTGTTCAAAACTATTGTGTGGAGTAAAGCCACACTAGCAGGAACAATCCTCAGGCCAAACAGGGTCAAAACAAAGACTGATTCCGTATGAATCCATCAACACAGCTTGTTAACAAGTTCTTAAAGTTAAAGCAAATTGTTTTGAATCAATTATTTGAAAGACACTTACATGGTACCCAGGGTAGAAGCAAAGGAAATGAATGCTGAAGAATTTGTCATACAACATTTAATTTCACTCGTCGTTCGAGCGAAAATGAATTTTTGAAAGAAGGTTTGAATTTATTTTGAAAGAAGAAGGATCAGAGTTGAAGAGAGAGCAATACAATTCTTGTTCGTAGAGTTGACAATGAAATTAAAACTGCGTAAAGTGGAGTACAGCAGAGACAACGCTTCGTTTCTGCTTCGTCTCAAATATGACAGGAGCCCTGGAAGACGAGGTTGCAGTAGAGATTGCCTTCTGGTTTTGACGCAAAACACTGATTTCGACTTTCCCATACCATAACGTCAAAATTGCTCGCTTTATTTACTTAGACACGAGGTCTCTAACTCTAAGTTGAAGCTTTTGCTATAGGTCACTAGCAACAATTAGACAACTGAAATTAATGCTCATCCATAGTAACCGTTGAAAGGGTGAAGATTTTTTGGGACATTTCGTTAGAGTAACGTAAAAGCTCTATTAAACCCCTAGGGGGCTTATTTAATATTGGACACTTTTTAGTTCCTTTACATCACATTTCGCGGTTTAAACATGCAACTTTACGAGTTAAATACATGACTTCGACACAGTTTTATCTCAAACGACACATTGCATTGCATTGCATTGCATTGCATTGCATTGCATTGCATTGCAGTCCAGTCCAGTCCAGTCCAGTCCAGTCCAGTCCAGTCCAGTCCAGTCCAGTCCAGCAGTCCAGTCCAGCAGTTCCAGCCAGTCCAGTCCAGTCAGTCCAGTCCAGTCCAGTTGCCAGTCCAGTCCAGTCCAGTCCAGTCCAGTCCAGTGCCATTCCAGTCATTCCAGTCCATTGCAGTTCCAGTCCAGTCCAGTCCAGTCCAGTCCAGTCCAGTCCAGTCCAGTCCAGTCCAGTCCAGTCCAGTCCAGTCCAGTCCAGTCCAGTCCAGTCCAGTCCAGTCCAGTCCAGTCCAGTCCAGTCCAGTCCAGTCCAGTCCAGTCCAGTCCAGTCCAGTCCAGTCCAGTCCAGTCCAGTCCAGTCCAGTCCAGTCCAGTCCATTCCCGTGTGAACAGGCAATGAGGTATGAGGTGCAAACTTGGTCCAAGAAAACTGAACAATAAGATTTAGCCCTAAGAGCATGCGGGGGTGTTGTTGTTGCCAGAAAGATTGCAAAGATTGAAGAAACAACTTGCGTTAGAACAAAGAAATTTGTTCATCATAGAAGATTAATGCTGCTGAGTGCTTGGAATTGATTTTGAGAGGTGTGAGAGGTGTATACATAATTTGAAACACCAAAACAGCTATGCGATAGCAGCAGGGAAGATTATCACGAGAACTTTAGTACAGGTATAACGATGTGCAGCAAAATCATTGCAATAGCCGTTTGAAGGCCTTGACATAGGATCACTGCATAGAATAGTACCGGATGTCCTAAAAAAGTACTCCCGTTTGAAAAATCACCAAAATTTGATTACATGTCCGATCTTCAATTTTCTTTCTTTGCCACGTAGATCAAGGACCAAATTATTTTCCCAGACATAGCTAATCTTGAAATTGGTTTAAAATTATCAAATTTAGCACCTTTTAGGGCTACCTGGTTTTGAATCATACTGCAAAAAGGCATTTATGCTTGCCAGATCAATTTCTTTGTCCATATAAAGCTTCTAGTTTGGTCATAAATGACAGAATGAAATGCACACTATCATTGGAGACTTAGATGACGATGAACAATCTGAAAACTTTGACTGTTAGGCAAGACTGAGCATTTTGCTTAAAAAGTGTAGCTCAAAATAAGGTTTTTCAACGTGTAATTTTTCTACCTCGTTGCATCAAAAGCAAAAATTTTAGCATCTATCAATATGTTTGGGTCTTTGATAAAACAAGCCAAAAAGAAAATTTTATCAAAGGCTTGATAATCAATTTTGGTGATTTTTTAAACAGGAGTACTTTTTTGGGACACCTGGTAGAAGGGTGCGATTTTTAAACTGTACCCGCACACATACTATCTTTTTTAGAATATCAAACTAGCTATATCTGCAAATCTTTTTTCATAAATTCAATGTAAAAATTTACAATTTACGAAATACCCGAGACTACAAACGAGCTACCATACAATACTGCAGAAACAATAGCAAGGGGAGCAAAAGATCATGACTACCCCAGAGCCATAACACGAAGAACATCAACCTATAATACAGCTAAATATACAATAGACCTTTAGCTATCAGAATCAGAATCGCACGATATTTTGCGAAGATTTGCAGTATTTTCGAATGTGCACGATAGTGATAGAAGCTCTATCGCCACTCGATCGAACGTTGCGTATAGAATGTATAAGAAAGACGCTCGATCCAGGTTCTTTTGTAGAATAGAACTAGAATAGAATAGAATAGAGATAGGTCTGTTACGAATAGCTGCGTGCATCCCCTACTGTTTCCGCTGAGATGAAAATTTCCGTTAAATTGAATTCATTTTCTGACACCAGAAGGCTAGTTACGAAAAGCTACATATAAACAAAAGAAAAGAGGAACGGGACTCGGCGACGAAAATGCAAATTTGCATATTGATATCACGATTTGCACGATTCGCCTATATTTTGTTTGGTGCTAACAGTCCTAACTACAAATTTACCTTTTTTATATCTTTTTTTATCAATTTCTTTACCTTTGGATACATAAAAATATAGCTAAAAGTAATCAGCTAATTAATTCCAACGTTAGTTAAAATTTTGAAATACAAATGTTACATCAGAAAAAAGGGGATTAAATATTTACAATTCATCAAAAGTATACAGTATAAAAGCATAAAAGCGTATGAAAGCAGATATTCAAATATTATTATCATAAAAAGCTCAAGTTCGGAATAAAAACGCGGCATAATTTAAATGGACAATTTTCTCCGTTCCAATGTTTTATTTTTGTTTTAAACTGGCAAAGGGATTCTGAATTTCGTATAGCTGGTGGTAGCTTTTGCCACAGCTGCGGACCTTTGAATCGGATGCTTTCTGTCCCGTTGTTGACAGATCTCACCCTAGGTTGGAAGAATTCGTTATTGTTACGCAAATTGTATTGACTTTCATTTTTGCAGAAAATTTCCTGCATGAATGAAGGACTCAGGTTATTTCCTTTCCAAGACTTTGCAATACGTCTAAATTAAATTGATCCTTTACACAGATGCTCAGCGAGAAATTTTCATGATCGGTAATACAATGAGATGTTGATGATTTTTCAAAGCGCTTCTCTTTCTTTACATCACCCGCTAGGTTTGTTTTGCGTCATTGACAGATGGTAACTTTTTGCAATTGGTTGATAATTTATTATTTTACTTTTAGGCAGACATTGAAACTTTCTTTTGCAGGTAGAGAGTTGTTTATTTTATTTGCAATTTTCTTTGAGATAATAGACCGAAGTTAGATTGCGTATCTATTGAGCAATGAAAACGAATGATTTCTTCATCAACTTAAACTTTGTTTACACGGTACCGGATGAAAATTCGTACGGATGAATATTCGTACGGATAGCTTTCCCGTTCACAGGAGACTTGGCTATCCGCATTAAAATTAGTACGGCTATCCGCACTAATTTTCGTCCACCTACGAAAGCGTACTAATTTGAAACTAAGCCGGATGAAGATTCGTACGGCACAGTGTACACTCTTTTTCCGTACGAATATTAGTGCGGATTCACAATGAGGGTGCCTTTCATTCAATACGAGGCGTAATCATGATGACACCTGCTTTATTCCATTGTTGATGCTCTGATTGTTGTGCTAATTGGTGCGCTCTCTTTGTTACCAGCTTTGGCCACTAATAAGTTAGAATGTTTTTAGTTCAACTGGTATCGTGTAAACGGACAGCCGAAGTGAACTAATTTTAGTACGGTACCGTGTAGATGCATTTAAGCGTACTAATTTCCGTCCGTACGAATTTCCATCCGCTACCGTGCAAACGGGGTCTTCGTTTTTAAAGCAATAAAACTTTTGTTTACATTTGTTTAAATTGTAATATTAACGCAAGTTCAAAGAGGCCATGTTTGGGTTTTCCTTAAGGTTACTGTAAACCTTCACACAACGAATTCTGGATCTTTCATTTTCGTTATAATCGATAGTTTTCTCTGTTCCAATTTTCTGTTTTTGCTTTAAACTTTAGAAAGGATTCTGAATTCCATATTGTTTGTGGTAAACTTTTCCGCAATTGCGAACCTTTAAATCAGAATGCTTCCTGTGCCATTGCTGACATGAATTGGTTATTGTTACGCAAATGGTAATAACTTTCATTTTCATCAAAGATTTCCTCCATGAATGAAGGGTTCAGGTCATTTTTAGATTTGTAATTGCAAGCTCTTTGCATGAATAGTAGTGGCGCAGTTCTTCTCTAATAGCTCACCACATAGAATCGCTGCCCTTATACCGGGTGACCCAGAAAAAAGTGACCCCACGCAATCTGTTACAGAAAATTAATTAAGTGGCCGATTGAAATGCTTCAAACGTTGTTCTGTAGCTAAAAAACTAGCTTATGCTATGAGTATTTTTTGCAATTTTTTTGGCACCGTAAATTTCCAAAATTAAGGATTTCGAAGAAAACGGCATGCCTGAAATCCTCAAAAAGTCGTCAAAAACAGGGGATCAATTTACAGCCGTTTTAAATCTTCAAAACAACGTGAAGCTTGTTTCATTTCAACCTGGGAATAGGCAACCCAATTGGAAGTCTTCAGAGCAAGTTTATTGTCCCTTGGTACTTAAAGATATTCTCAGGTAAAAATAAAACATGCTTCTCGTTGTTTTGAAGATCTGAAATGGCTTTAATTCGATGCTCTGTTTTTGACGACTTTTTGAGGATATCAAGCCTGCACTTTTCTTCAAAATCCTTAATTCGGGAACTGTATCATGCCCGAAAAAATCGCAAAAAATACTCATTATGTAGGCTAGTCTTTTAGCGACAGAACAACGTTTGAAATATTTTAATCGGCCACTTGCTTTTTTTCTGTAACAGATTGTATTGGGTCACTTTTTTCTGGGTCACCCGGTATGTAATTCTCAGAGCTCTTTCCTGTTTTTTGTTTATTTTGTTGTCGACCTGCCTGCTGTGAAGCATCCAGATTATAGGGCAGTATTCAAAGTGGAATTAGGAGGTGTACATGATAATAGTAGCCGTCTGCCCCGAAACCTGAAGACAGAAACAACTTCCATTTAACAGGTTTCAAAGAAAAATCTGTTGTTATGTTGGATGATTTCATTTTCACTATTCAATCAAAAGGTACGTCGATTGTGTCAAGAGGTAGATACAAGAGAAGAGACTCGAGAAAGGTGCGCATTTTTGCGCAAATATCGCTAATTTCTACTGGATCGGTCAAAAAGACGTGGGGTGTTTTCCAACCTTTATTGGTGCATTTTAATTTGTAAACTCATTTCTTTAAAGCTCTTTGCATTGGAGAAGGGCTAAGTTAGATATGAAACTTTGTTTGGTTCATATTGGCCTTTTCGTTCCAAACTTACATACGAGTTATTTTAGTAAATGGTGCCTCATGGTATTCCCAAAATAGGCCTTTGATCAAAGATTCAGATCCCGTTTACACTATGCCTGTACGAAATGAACACGGCATGGAACTGTGCCAATGCGGCACGAATTGCACGAAATGAATACGACATGCTAACTGGCTTCGTCACTCAACCAGCATAGTGTAAACGGCGAATAACGGCACACGGCATCATTTCATGTCGGATTCACATCGAGGCGATAATTTGGCAAATGAGAGCATGCGCCTTGACAAATCCTCGAACTGCGCATGGTCAAAACCTATCGTATTCATTTTGTGCCGGTATTGTGAAAATGGTGATTACGTTTGAACAGAGAAACCAATATGGCACAGTTTTATGCCGTGTTCATTTCGTACCGGCATTGTGTAAACGTGCTGTCATACTCATGCACTTGTGAACTCCTAAACTATGACAAACAAACTGTTTCTCTTTCAATGAATTGAAACAATGCAAGTATTATGTTAGAGCACAGAAGGGAAACTTGTGCTATTCATTTTGCAGCCTTTGGGTACTAGCAATTTAATTGTCATCTTTAGGAAGCAGAAAGGAACGATACCTGTTCACCTAATTAGCTGCATAAAAAATCGCAAATAAATGCAGAAAGAAAACAATAGATTTAAAAAACTAAATTTTCATAACTAATTAAATCTTTCTTATGCGAAATAAGAGTTTAGGGCACATGTATTGATTTATTTATTATCAAAATAAGGTGTCTTAAACGCCCTACGTTTCATCGGACTCACTGATACGAATTTCATGGTAATAACAAGAGGGGGATTGGCCCCTGTGACGATTGCAATTATGAGGCCGCCTTTGCCCATCTGTTTATGAAAGACACATGTTTTATGTTATAAGAGATTTAGGATTGGGGCTAGTAGCAAACGAGGGGTGTATCACTCTTCCGAAAAGGCGTACGAGATTCCTTTAAACAATAGGATTTTTAGGGAATTTTTCTTGGATTTTTCTTGAAAACAAAAGGATTTTCGCCAAAGGTGTACGAGATTTTTGCAGAGTGATTTGCCCCTCGGTAGCAAGTTTCTCAACTTTTAGCAAATTTTTGCTACCAAAAGTTTTGCACGAGTTTCTGAAAGTGTGTATGCCATAAATGTAGAATTACTTTGATTTTGTTAAAAAGGGCTTCCAAAGCAAAGCCCGTCTAAAATTAGATATCACCTATGATTTGCGATAACGCAAAATCTCTTCGCAAAACATTTCTATTGTTGCTATTCGTGGGAATTTGCAGGTGACATCTAATTTGAGACAGACTGGTGAAGTTGAAGGTGAAGTTGCATTTTTAGCGCCAAGCACTGGGAACGCAGAAGTGGAGAAGACCTAATCGAGTCCGTGACCCCTCATCATGATGCTCAAATGGTGGGACTCTACAGGGTATCGAGCCCTGTCCGCCTGACTGTTCTGGCTGCAAAGTCAGAGGATTACACCACAGCGTCACAACACCTTCTATAGTGGCTATAGTAACATCTCAAAAATCTATCTACAAAAATGGCAGTCAAACAATGCCAAAACATTTTCAGTACTGTACAGTACAAGCAAATTTTCGACCTCGAATGATCAATGCTTTTCTTAAGTTTTGAAAAATTGCCGCTACAGATTCCTATCAGGGACTTCATAAGAGATACATATAATCAATATCCGCAAGATCAAGGCTCAAAGAGGCCCTGCTTCACTGTATTCAGAATGCCTTTCCTAAACATGCAGTAAGTTGTGAATTAGCTTTCTAATTGCTTTCCAGATGTTCTTGAGAGATTTCTAACCACTGAAGATTATCATTATTGCCTTTCCGCTTTGTAAAGTGTCTAGGTTGCCTTGTTTTCCCGTTATCTACAGGCTAACAAAGCATATTAATTATTCATTAAGCTACAAGGTGAAGCGTAATGGTGATATGTATGCATCATTTGCCTTTACGGGTAGTTTGATTTTCATCACGTATCTTCTTGTACGCACCTAATAACAGGTTGGTCTGCGGAACAGTATATTTAATGGATTGATAAAGATTTGCAATCTTCATGCTTATGAATACATTGGGCAATGACCGGCTTTTCAGGACAACAGACAACAGGCTTGTCTTATTCACACCTATGATTGAGAAGATTTACTTTCTACCTCGAATGTATTTATTGGGTTAAAAAAGTTTGGTCAGGAGACTGGTTTACTCAAACAGAGATTGTTAATACTACGAAGCATTTATCTGGTGATAAAAGACTGACCAGCACACTGGTTTACTCAAACAGAGATTGTTAACAATACGAAGCATTTGTTGGGTAGTAAAACCTGGTCAGCATACTATACTGCACTGGTGTACTCAAACAGAGATTGCTGACATTGCGAAGCATTTATGGAGTAATAAAAGTCTGGTCAGCACACTGGTTTACTTTATGCTAGATAGTTCAAGAAGATTTTTGCTAACCCACAACGATTCTCCCGAACCCACAAAGATTTGCTAAACCATAACAGCTTTCTTGACCCTAGATTGTTGAAGAATATTTGCTAATACACAACTGCTGTCCACTACTAATATAAAGATGAAGTCCTTATCGCGATGGGATATTATTTACATATTCATTATGGCATTGCTGATAGTTGGCTTGGAAATGCAAACCTGTGAAGCATCAATGTTAGATGAGTAAGTTATTAGCTTTCTTCACTTCATTAATGAGACAATAACGACTTTTGGCGCTGTAAGTGCAGCTACTTTTTTGTTTCTTTAGCGATGGAAGCCAAGCCAATCTAAATTAATTCAAATCCTCATATAAGAAAGAAATTTGCAAGCTCGGCCGAATAAAATTACTGCCAACAAAGTGCAGCTCCAAATTTAATTGATAATGCACACGAGAGAAACATCAATGCTATAGATGAGCAAAATCATTAGCTGTCTTTAGTTCTCTAATAAGATGAAAATATGATTAATCCGGTGGTAAGTAAGTGCAGCCAGTTTTTTCTTTCTTCGGCGATGGAAGCAAATCTAAATATATTCAAATCCGCATAAAACAGAAATTTGCAAGCTCGGCCGAATAAAATTACTGCTAACGAAGGGCAGTTCCAAATCTAATTGATAGTGCACACTAGACAAACATCAATGCTATAGATGAGTAATCAGTAGCTTCCTTTGGTTCTCTAATAAGATGAAAATATGATTATTCCGGTGGAAAGTAAGTGCAGTCAAGTTGTCTTCGTTGATTCCTATTGGTTAATTCGTTCTGATTTCAAGGAAGAGATACTTTCTCCACCTTACCTCTCAGCCCGGGCTGACAGGAGAGGTAAAAAATCTCATATAGACAGTGACTGAAATTCACCTCACCTGTCAGCTCCTTTGCTCTGGCAGGTGATGTGTTTCTCTCATATAAACAGGTCTGAGGTGTCCCTGCATAAATATAGAAATCTAAAATCGGCATCAAAACTGCAGTGATCGTTCTTGAAATGCAGTTTTATTTTCTCTATCATGATCAAAAGATAATGATTCAGATTGTAAATTCAACCAGTTTTTTGCTTCTTTTTGAGATGGAAGTCAATCAAAATTGTCAAAAATAGCATCAAGAATAGATTTCACACCTTTAACGCAGCCAACCATAATGTTTTGCTTTGTTTATTTTGAGTTGATTGAGCGCACTCAGAGGTGTGAAGTATATTCTTCAGAAACGGAAATCGCTTTGTGTCCTTTGTATTTTCGGAAGCCAGAACCTTCTGTTTTATGAAATGTACCCTTGCTCATAGGGGGGGTCACAGGGGGGTATGCAATTCTGCATTTCCGCAATTTTTTCGCCCTATTTCCGCAAATCTGCAAACAGAAATTGGCATTTCCGCTATCTCTCAGGGCCTATGAGCAAAGTCCTCCAGCTTCATATTAAAACGTGACACAATCAACAAAAACCATTTCTTTATATTTTGCACGTAACCGATCACACGCAAGCAGTTTAGCTGTCATGGGTGATCAATTCACGCCAAAATTTTGTTGTTGTTGTTGCTGTTATCTTCAAATCTTTGTGATATGCTTTGTTTTCGTTTGTTTTAGTACATCTAAGTGAATATTGCACAACATTTTGACGGAATTAGCATCAAATCTTCCATTTTTTAGCAAATTATCATTTTTGCACAAATATCCGCACTCTGCAAAAATGCAGCCAATATCCGCAATCCGCAGAAATAATGATTGATTTTCGTATTTCCGCACCCAAAAAAGCTTGATATCCGCTATGTGCAAAACCCCAGTGACCTCCCCCCTCATACATAACGAATTTGCAAACATGAAATCAAAAAGCTACCGCAACTAGTAATTGCAGTGATGCTTTTCTCTTTAAGTGCAATGTAAGTTCACGAGCTTCGTTTATTTTTAAGTGACGTGATGAAAATGTGATAATTCAAATTGAAAATGCAATCAAATTGTACTACGTTGAAGAACGAAGATAATTTACATATTTGCAAAACTAAGGCAGCTACAAGCTCGGTGTCACAATGGTATTATATATACTAATGTTTTGAAATGCAAAATAACAGTTTCGTTTCTTCTTTATCTGTCTGATAAAAACGAGGTGATTTTATGTTTTTAAGTGTAGACTGTTTTGTTACATTGATGAAAGAAGTCAGTCTAAATATAGTCAACATTTTACCAAAGTTTGCAGCTGCAGTGACTAATGACCTTGAAAGCCGCAAATACATCAATGTTAGATGAGTTAGATTTCTTATTGTGATGAAAATGCCTTAATAGACCATTTAGCTATTCTACAAAAGAGCCTGGATCGAGCGCTATTTTTATACATTTTTATACGTGAGGTTCGATCGAGTGGCGTTAGAGCTTCTATCACTGTTGCGCACATTTGAGAATTCTACAAAATGTAGCAAAATATCGTTCATCTGTCGTTGAAATATCAAATATGGTATTCTGATTGCAAATGCAGCCAAATGTGAGCTTCATAAGCGACAGAAACGAAGCTAACTACGGTAAAAACCCCACATACATCTATTTGTCACAATCTACTCTTTATCTATCCATAGCATAACTCTCTGATTACCATATAATTCAGAAACTATGACCAAATTTACACTGTACCCGTACAGTTTTGATCCATTACAAAGTTGTAACGGTTCGATCGCATAGCGTTTACGTGGGCTAAATCATATATTTTGTTCATACGAATTTTCGCTTTGCCCCTTCCAAATCAATGACCATAAAAGTTACGTTTAGTTCAGACCAAGAAAAACATTGAAATCTACCTATCGCACACTCAACCTCATTCGAACTCCAAAATAACATCCGCGCTTTTGACCTGGCCGAGTGGTAGCGCCAAAATATTTCCGCCATCTGTGTTCGTTTACTTTTATCATCAATTTGCATTTACTTAGGTTCACATGATCTTACACTTATTATAATTTTGCATTAGTTGTTAGCTGATTTAATCAAGGGCGCCTACCTTGAAGGAATTGTGTGTTTATTCCCAGTATTGTTTTCGTGTCATAGTACACAGAGTGATTGCTGTTCTGTTAATCCGCGTCGCTACAATGGTTTTCAAATTCTAGCATCTGCTAGTGTTAACCAATCAAAAATTGCGCTGTCTGGTTCCCTGTGGTCATCTCGTATAACAGTTGATCTCACATCACATCAACACCGGAATTTGAACCACATAATTAGTCTTACGTCATCTTGACAGGACAGCAATTACTCTGTATACTATGTCACGAAAGGTAGGCGCCTTTGCTTTAATGATGAAAAGCTCCAGTTCATAAATGAAAGTAGACAATTTTCAGTTTCAGTTTGAAACTTACAATTAGTCATCATTATGAGCGAGAGAAAGTAAGAGCTATGATAACTTGAAGTGGATGTTCCATGATTTAAAGAAACTAACTGCTTGCCAACTTTTCCGGATTTGTGGCTGAGCTTCTCAAAATGTTTGAAAAAGTCATCAAAGAACCATTTGAAAAACTAAATAATCTAACTGAGCATATTCGTTCTGTTCAAAATCAATCATGACCCAGAGATGTTTGCCTGATTTTCTATCTTACTTTTTTGTAATTATTCGTTGTTTCAAATTTGATTGAAAGTGTTTGAAAGAATCATTAAGTGTATTTGATTTTGGAACCACTAAGATCAGGTTTTTATGCCCTTAGCCTTACCAAATAATTCGATAAATTGAATTTTGATTGAACTATGCAGACTTATTTGAGGAATGAATAAAAAAGTTTGATTTTAACTACAAAATTCCTTTATGCAATTAGAAGCGTCTTTCAAACGTTTCTTTCATGTGATTATTTCATCATTCAAATTTGTCGTTGATCTATTCAAAAATATTTGAAAGATCATTAGAAATTTCAATTTTAGCCAACATCTTCATTTCATTTGGAATATTTAAAACTCTGACTTTTAACTTATTAGATTTAATTTTAATTTTGGTTGAATCATGAAAATATTTGAAAATTCATCAAAAGTTCTCTCTTCAAGAACCATGTGCTTGTCTTGCAGTAATTTCTCTAATTTTCTGAGATTTCACTGATTTCTGAGATAAATGATTAATAAAGTTTGCTCTTGGTCAACATATATATTTTTGCTGCGAATTCGTCATCTGGCCTTCCTTTGATCTGACTTTACATGTAGCTTGAGGCTACCTAGTTTTGATAATTTGTCTCAATATCAAGCAAAACCAATCGGCTCTTACAGTGCTTGTCATCAATGCAAATGAAATTCAAATACAAAGAAATTGTTACTTTTATATTGTTCTCTTCTTGGAAGATTTACAAATAGCCCTAGATAACAGACTCATCGTAATGAACCCAAAAACACAACATCAGATACTGTAATCTGGTGAAAGAAAACCGTTAACTGCTGTGAAAGAATAACAGCAAAAATAACCTGTAACTAGGGTGAAGGCTGCTAGATCCTTTTTTTCTTATTTTCTTTTAAGTTGGTGACATACAATACTTGATAGTTATATTGAAAGCTAATTAAAACCAACTATATATAATAACAAATTAGGAATTTGATAACAGTTACAGTAATACATGAACCTTTGAATATATAAATGCAAATAGGTTTCATGCTATTTTATATGGCCTTCTACAGGGTGTCCCAAAAAAATTGTGCCCCGTTTGTCTGAAAATTGCGACAAAACGGCAAAAAATTCTTGCAAAACTTTTGCATGATGCTTCTCTTCAGATATTCAATTAAAGTTTCCAACCATCCCCGTAAAAATCCGTCGAGAAATGATGGAGCTATGACCTGCAGGAGTCCAAATTTGCCCGATCACTGAAACCAGCGGTCGGCCATTTGTCTTACTATTTTGCAGCGATAAATAGCTTCATGGATTGAAAATGAAACAGCAGCCTCCAGTTTCATCAATTTCATAGCTTTCGTTAAAAATCTGATAATCCTTGGAGAGTTCCACTAATTCTGACCTCAAAGACATTATCTCTTTTTTCACGTGAACATACTTATAACTGCAATATAGTAAGACAAAAAAGCTGGTTTCAGTCATCAGGCAGATTTGGTCTTCTGAAGGTCACAGCTCCATCATTTCTCAGCGGTCTTTTACGGAGATGGTTGCAAACTTTAATTGAATATCTGAAGAGCAGCATAAGGCAAAAATTTGGCGAGAATCTTTTGCCGTTTTGTCGCAATCTTTAGGCAAACGGGGCACAATTTTTTTGGGACATCCTGTTGTCCTATATATGGTTTTGCAAATGCGGCATGAGCAAGAAATTGCTGACAGACTTCCTGCAAGAGAAACAAAAAAGCGATATTCAATCTGAAGCCTTGAAATGAAAGGGAATGAGTTAAAAGCTGTAGTAAAGAGCAATGTTGAATAACCAAAGAAGATTTACAATACATAAGGAATTATTTGAGGCCCTCGTCATTGGCCCACTGTTGTACACAGGGACTCCAGAACAGGCACATAACACGGTATTTGGAGAGGACAAGGAGGAGAGACGGGGGAGAGTTTTATCAACTTTCTAACTGTATTAAAACTCACTCAAACACTAAATTCTCAGTTTCTGAATAAGGTTAGCAAGATAGAGGTAGCAGATTGCTATATGTATCTTTCTTCTTCATTTCGCGTGCAAAAACAAGACAAACAAGGTATCCATTCAGGTTTTCAGGACAATTTACCCTTCATCTCAGACCCACTCACACAGCCCATGCCCTCTGTGATATCCAAAGTAGGGGCAGTCTGCTTTATAAACATGTCATGTATTTGCTAGTGTATTCTAATTGCTAATCGCCTTGTCCTTGTAATCAAAGTAGCTCTAAAGTAGATTCGTTCTTCGTTGCTTTCTTGGGAAAATGGTCCCTCCAGGGGTATTATAGAAAAGAAAAGTTTTCTTGAAAAAAAGAGACGTTCTTAAGAAAGTGTAACAGCCTGTTGGGCTTGTTATTTATGCAGTTTTTAGAAATTTAATAATATATATAGGGACTGTTTTCTTGATTTTGGAGGTCTTTAAAGAAATTGTCCTTTATCTTATGTTTGAAACTGTCAGCGTTGGGTGGGAAACGTGGGAAACGAGGTGGGAAACGTTTTACAAATAGAATGTTGGCTTCAACCCTATGAAAAGCATTTATAGCAAGCGCAAAGAAATGCACATCTATTAAACAATTGCAAGTTTTGAAAAACGAAGGATTAAAGCTTCGATATCAAGAAACGATTCGCCGCTGCGCAGCCCGAAAACATAGCTTTACACCCTCAGCCCAACTAAGCACAATACTTTGCCCTCTTGGTTAATCTTTGTTTACTTGATATGGTTGAATGCAATCAGAGGTGGGAAATATGTTCTTCAGGTCCACAAACTGCTTGTTTTATCATATCAAATTCCTGATTCGTTGCTTTTTAAACCTCACCCTCGCTCATCTACCAAAACCGTTTTCATTAAAATGTAATATCGTGTTGTTGACTCAATATAACACCTGTTTAAATATTGGGAAACTATTGCATCTAAACAAAAGAACTTAAAGCAGTAAAGTATTTCCAAGACGTTTTTATGATTGTCTAATGGCCATACAGGTCTTTTCTTTTACATTACTTTGAAGTTGAAGCTAGAATAGGGTGAATCAGCATAGGGCTCAAATCTTTCAAATTTTTAGAAAGGTGGGTGTAAAATTTTGTAACATTTTTCATTGCACTGAATGGCTTGAAAGGAAGCTGTGGTACTTTGCTGTAAATCTGCCCTGGAAATTTTTTGATATCTTTATTTTTTTCAAAATGGCGGCAATTTAATTATTTTTAAAAACATTCGTGGAAAAATTTGGAAAAAAATTATATCATCGTACGTCCTAAGCCAATAGAGGGAAAATGATATAACCTTAAAAAAACCATAGTTTATGAAGGTCTACAATATTGTGGCAAGCAGAAGTCTGTAGCATTTCTTGTTTTGGATTTCGAAATTTGATGTTGTCATTGCCTCAAATTTAATATCGATGAATTTTCACGGCAGATTTACGGCAAAAGACCGTAAGTTCCATATTTAATACAATACAAAGAAAATTTTAATAGAATTATACACCGACTTTTTAAAATATTTGAGCCATATGTTGGGTGAATCAATAAACCAAGTCCTGTTTAAGATGCCACTGTTGCCTAGATATCAAGGCACATACAGGGTATCCCAAAAAAACATGTGCGCCGTTTAAATGGCAACTGTGGAGGAGCCATAAAGTTAACTTTCCTGTTTTTTAGATTTGTGAATAGAAGAGATTTCAACTTAGAGTTTGGCACCGAGTTTGTGTAAATCTGGTTGCTGATTTATTGAGAAAGAAAGTCACAATCATTCGTTGCTTCAAAACCAGAGGATTATATCTCCGTACTTAACCTTATAACTTGAATTTTAACATTAAATGAACTTAAACTTTACAGTTATGCCAGGAAACACATTTATGGGTAATTAATGACCATATTCTTCAAGAATATCGACCAAACAGCATGCTGAACGCAATATAATTGGCTTAAAACGACTTTATCACTTTTGAGCAGCAAAATATCTGATAGACGCATACAATGGCCTGAAGCACTTGTGTTGCACATTTCCATTCCTAGCAACCTTAGCTATGTCCAATATTCTTGGTTGTCACAAAACTCAATGTATGACTATCTGTCTCACTTATGAACATCAGAAAACAGGGCTAGGTATGTTTATTCAATCAATTTCGTTGATTTTAACGCAATGGAGAATAATGAATCCTCTGGTTTTGAGGCAGCCAATAATTTTGGCTTTCTTCCATAAATCAGCAACTAGTGATCAGATTTACTCAAACTTGGTATCAACCTTTAATTTGAAGTCTCTTCTGTCAAGAATCTTAAAATCAGTATAATTGGATTTATGGCTGCTCCGCAGAAGCCACTTAAACAGCGCACATGTTTTTTGGGACACCCTGTATAGTTTAGGAAACCACGACATCAACTGCAACTGCAACAAAATGTTGCCTTTGTTCCTCAATTTCGATTTCAAAGATTCTAAAAGTAAAAGAATGTTGTTATCAATGTCAGATAGCAGGATTGAGACAATACGGAAAGATCGTCTACAAAAATAAGTTGCTTCTGTAAGTCGTCCAAATATTTAAGTTGCTTCTCTCGAGAGAACATGACGTTATCCCTTTCAGTTGCACAACTTGGAATTCCCATGTTTGATGTTCTGTATTTCAGAACTAGGCCCTTGAATTGAATTTCACTTGTTTTAAGGCTTGTTTTCAAAGAAAAACGATGGCTCTCAAGCATTTAAATGAGAAAGAGGTCTCGTTTTTGGCATTGTGGATGTTATGTAATGAAAGACAGCGTATGGGAAAATACTTGGTTTGCGGGATACAAGTCTGGCTGGTGTTGCCGTCCTGGTTCGTAGAGTCTCTGATTGTTCGTTCGTTGTCACTGGATGATTTGCAAAACAAATTTTTTTATCTGTAAATAATTACCGTTTCCTTTGCTGGTCTTAACTTTGTCGCTGTTCAGTGTTTAAATGTTTTTGTTTTTGTTTTTGTTTTTGTGAGGGTCTCAGCTTATTTGATAAGCGTACAGGTTGATACATGCATTTTACAGGGTTGGTTACATGTAGTAATCTTGTCGAGGTTAAGCCGTTTATAATCTCGCAAGTAATCCTATTTGCCCATTTGGCTATATTGGAAGTAGGCTGAATCTAGCATGGAATGAAATTAATCGTGATCCATTTCGACTAAAAATTTACGAACACTATCTCTAGCCTCTGGTCAAAAAGTACTCCCATTTGTCCACGCAGTATTCTTGAGCACTAAGAAACACGATGAATGATTGGAATGGCCTAAGCTACTCTCATCATGATTTTGTTTGCGCAGTTAACTCATTTTGCAATTAAGATATAATGAAAACTTCCTTGTCTTCTTCTTTGTCGTTTTCCAAACTCGCAAATGATGATGATGATATTGATTCATGAAAAACATATGTACCATTACTAATATACAAACGCAATATCCATACGCCTCAGAAGAAGCAAATCTTATCGAGTCTGGGACGCTTACAAAAAATAGAACAGTAACGACAGCGAATATATACGGTTACCACGGTTATTACGGTTATTACGGTTATTACAGTTATTGCAAAAGCAGGTACTGCTTGAAGCGTATTTTCCAAGCCTACCTAACAAACCCGATCCGCGGCAGGGGCGGATCCAGCGGAAATTTTGACCAGGGATAAATAGTATTATTTATATAATATTATACATTTATATAGTATAGAATAGAAAGATGCACTATTTATCCCTGATTTTGACCGTCTTACGAGCGCGAAGCGCGAGCAGGTCGTGGGAGGCATCGAGCGCGAAGCGCAAGGAGTTTGGGGGTCCGGGGGCGCAGCCCCCGGAAAAATTTTTCGGGCCACGCCCTTCAGATCCTCGGAAAACGCCCTATTTTCCAACGTGATCTCTAAATCATATATAGTTTCCTTGCCGGTAAAAGCCACTTCAGGGCCTCAATCTTAATGCTATCTGAATAATTTTCACTCATGTTGGACAATTTATCCACATTATAAGAGACAGAACCACTGAACATGGTCTTAAGAGGTTTCTTAACTTGCCAAAAGATTAAGGAAATGGGGATGAGATGCATAAAAATCAGAGTGAAGATATGATTCTGCTGATGTAAGTGCTCTCAACAGATGACACATTCTTCTTCACCATTAATTGCTAGGGAACAGGCATTGTATAAGCTGTTTCTGTTGGATGCAACCCTGTATAAATGTGAAATGAAAATCTGTTGCAAATAGTGTGGATATTTTATGGAACTTGGGATGGACAGTTAACAACCAATTACAGAAATTACAAGAACAAAATAAAAGTAATCCGGCTACCAGGAAACTGAACAGACATGCATTCATGCCCTCATTGCTGTGCAAGTATCATCATTAACTAAAATAGAAACTAAACTAAATAGAGTAGAGAACTAAAACAGAAACTAAAATTTTAAATTCTTGTGATCCAACATTGATTTATAAATGAAAGAAATCTTAAAAGAAGACCAAAAAAGAGTTTTAGCATCCTCCTAAAGTTTTTCAGCCAGCAATATGAAAAATCACAGCATAAATCAGATTATCAAAATAATGATACCAAGTTGGTGAACAGTTTTGAATATTCTATGAATAATTTTGCTATTCAATACAGCACATTAAAAATCAGTCATAACTGACAAATACTAAAGAAATTCTATTATTTGTACACTACCCTGCCCCTGCCCCCAGATTAACTTCTTGCGCACATCCATCAAGAATCACCTTTTTTGGTTTTATAGAATATTGAAAACGGATGGAATGCATGGTAAAGGAGCATATCCATCCACAGAGGAATGTGGGTTGGTTTTGATATAGATTTTGGCCAAAATATTATGGAAATGGGTCTACTTACTGTGAATTTCTGGAGTTAGGGTGTAGTTTTAGCAAGAATTTCTAGCAATGTAATGCTTTTGCTTAATGTTAGGTAGCAAAGGAAATTCTGGTAATGTTCTGTTAACAGGATAAGCAATAATTGTCCAGTCAGTTGTCTTGTAGATAACAAAGCACATATATGCATGATCTATTACTGAAGTCCCCCCCCCTAGGGTCCCTTCCCATATAAATATAAATAATTTTTTCCATAATCATCTGAAAGAAAACTCAAACTGTACATCTACTGGTACTTCCCATAAATGCATATTGTAACCGTATCTTTCCAAACAATGTTTTAAATATCAGCCTGAGATACATGACACGTAACCTACTCCTATGGCTACCTAACCTTGTAGCCGTGATCCTAATAATTCTGAAGCCCAATACCAACCCTTCAAACAAATCCCCTAACCGTAAGTGAACCCTAACCCTCATACCAATTACCCCAGAAATCAGCCCCTCATATACAGTACCCCTTTCCATAATTGTCATATCTCTCCGGTTGCTGTTAAAGGGACTGATTGAACTCTCCCTCGCTACACCCCCAGCCCGACTCGATAAAACTCGATAAAGGTCATTCACAATGATCAATATCATTCAAATGAATAAATACCTGGCTAGGAAAATGCTTCAGCCTGTTTGAAAGCCGAATCGATCATGTTGAATGTGAGGTAAGAGTGAGACAGCAGCTTCGTTTTGGCTAGGCCCTCCACAACAGCACGGCTGATAGGAACATTTCTCCCTAATTTGATGAGCTGCTATGTTGAAAAGCTTTGAATGCCAAGATCGTCACCAGATAAGATTAGATCTTCTATTTTTTCCAAGCCATTTCCAAGCAAATCCACCTCTAAATCGTCAAATAAATTGTTTTCAATCCTTGGCGCGAAATGTTTCGAGCAGTCAGTGCAGTCAAAGGTGAAAGGTGAAAGGAATCGCAGAGGTACACCAAGAAAGCATATGGCGAGGCGCAACCAAAAGTTCGTAAGACGGTGTTAAAGAGCCTACCATCGCCTCGACCATCTTCCAAATATTTTCCTGTACGTTTTCACTGTAATTTTGCCAAGGTACCTAACATACATCTTATCTACCGTCTTACGAGAACAATACCATCACGTGACGGTTTCAATTTTGATTGTTTCAGAGTGTCCGCGCAGGTTTTAATTTATTACTACCGTCTTACCAATCATATTTGGCCTTTTGGTCTTGCGTTTTTGTTCACTAATTTATGCAGTGTGTTGCAAAAGAATAGGGGTGTGTTGGCATGGCATGGCGTTGATTTTGCATAGCAACCACTGATAAGGAAAGTGAGGCTGTTTCGAAATGGGGAATGTGTTGACAAAAATTTTAGCGAGATGTTCATTCCCTGTCTCGAGTATGACAGTTTGGGGGGGGGGGGGGCCGGGGGGCAAGGGAAAAATTCATGTATTTATCTCATTTGGTTTACTGTGAAATAGCTGCTCGTACAAATAAAACAAATTATGAATCAGCAATATAAATCACTGTTTCTATGAAAAGTTCAGTTTCGGAATTTGACCGTCTTCCGTAAGTACCGTAAGACGGTCTGGATCCGCCCCTGCGCGGCTTGGCGATATTCCGAGTACTTCGTGTTAATTTCATCCATATGGTAAACTCAGAAAACCCTGTGGTAAACTATTGATACAAAATGGCGGAGCTCAAAAGGGCATCAAGCTGCGGTGCTGGGCTGGGTGTGTCAAACAGAAAGCCTAAATTAGATACCGGAATTTTTTGCAAATTTTTTCATTTTCAGTTTTTAGAGCAAGAAGCGAGTTCTCTAAGATTTTAGTTTTCGAAAACACTGAAAACGATCAAAAACCATCGATCAAATTTTCTAAAGACTCGACAATGGACAAAGAGAGAACTTCTTCGGGGTGATTTGCGATTTAAAAATCGACCAATTGTAATCTGCTGTAAAAGAGTTCATACTGAACCCCCAAATCCCCCTGAAAACGTTTTCTCTTTGTTTATTCATGTTGGATCTTTTAAAATTTGATCGACGTTCTTCTATCGTTTTCAATGTTTTCGAAAACAAACATTTAAAAAACTCGCTTTTAGCTCTAGAAACTGAAAACGGAAATGTTTGCAAAAAGTCCTAGGATCAAATTCAGGCTTTCTGCTAAATATTAAGTAATAAAACTTCAAAATCGGTCCAGTGTACGATTAGTTATGGCCTGCCAAACGTGCATAATTTATTTTGGCGCACCCGGTATGCCATTCCATTTGTCTCGATGAATGCTTTCATTTGATATATATCTTGTTAACATTTGCTTGAAGCAGCACATTTTTTCTCTGTTAATTGAACTTATTAGCCATAATTTATTATTTACACTAATAATCTTTCCTTTTCCGCAGAGAGAAATAATTGAATATCTCTGTTAATCTAGAAAGAGCTGTACAATCATCATACATAGTTTTGATAGACATGCTTTAGACGTCAACCCTTCCTTGACATCTCAAAGAATATTGAGTTTATCTAAATAAATAAAGCTTCCATGTTTGTTGGTGTGATTTAATGGATAATTCAGACAATCTTGCATGGAGAGGAACACGAGGTATATAGGGAGGAAATGTCTTTTGTTCAAAATTCAGTATTTTTATTGAAATGTATCAATCATTAATTCATGAGCATGCAGAGAAAGCAAGGACGAACAATATTTGTCCGTGATTGTTTACATTTTTCAGGGCCAAATGCAAATGCAAACTATAATTGGAGACTTCGATGACGATAACAAAATCTGAAAATTTTGACTGTTAGGCAAGATTAAGCATTTTACATAAAAAGTATAGCTCAAAATAAGGTTTTTCAACGTGGAATCGTTGGAATCGTGGAATCTTCCTTGTTGTATCAACAGCAAAAATGTTAGCATCTATACCGGTAAATATTTTGGATCGATGAAAAAACAAGTCAAAAAGAAAATTTTATCAAAAGTTTGATAATCAACTTTTAGCGATTCTTTAAACAGGAGTACATTTTTTGAGACACCCGGTGCATTCATGGCGGTCTGAAATCTTCTGTTCCCCCTGGAAATAAGAAAACTTCCATGCTTTCGGTGACAGAAATTCTCTCTCATTCAAATCAAACTGTGACCCTCCTCTATGACATTCAAAGCGACACTGATAGAGGACACAGGAGGCGAAATCAAATTTTAATTGAACTTCAATTAAAAAAAAAACGGCAGGCACACAAGATTGCTTCGAAATCATAAGTGTTAGTCTAAAACAAGCAGGTTGAGGTATTTGTTATAGAATCTGCGATGCTTTTGGTACCTGTAAGACTGTAATATCGCAGTTATGTGCTAGGAAATGCACGCTCTTCTTGACGCACATCCCTGAAGACTACTATCAATGGAAATGTATTGATGATACCAACTTCTGTCTAAACACTGAAAGGTCTTCTGTGACTGCACTTCAATCAGAGGATAATTCTATTGTATGCTGTATCATGAATAGAGGATAGATCTACGTTAACTAACCACAAAGCTATCATACCATGAAAGGCACCAGCAAGAGGTGCCATATAGGTATGCAGAGTTATCTTTGCTTAATTAAAGAGAATAGACATCGACATCAACAAGCTGCTATATATACCGGGTGAAGATAGGCACTAAATCTTAACTGGCTAACGAGCTTGGCACGTGACACGCTCTGAAACCAATCAATGGAACGGAAAACCGACCGGAAAAAATTTGAAAAGTCAAATTTAGGCCGTTTTTGGACGATTTTACCACCCTTCACCAAAAAAAGATTGTACGGAAGGAAAATTAAGATTTTCAAAAAATTCCTTCACAGACGTGTTCCCAATACTTGAATACATGCCTGTTCACGGGGGCTAAGAATGATCTCAAAATCTGGAGAAATGCCGAAGTTTTGAATTTGACCTCACTGACCTCACTGTAGCGTGTCATAGTAAAAACCTCAGTAAACACAGAAACGTATTCTTCACATGCATCTGGAGACTAAATACTTTGCTTCGAAGTTCTTATTCTGTGTGTTTAAAAGATGCCAAACTTAGAGCACTACAGCATCTGAATCTGTTTTAGTTTGAAGCTAACATGAATACCACCGGCGATTTTCAATATTTAATGCTGAGGGGAAGGTGAAAAATGGGAAGATTTGCACTGCACTGGCCTAATAAAACATCGCACTGTCGTTATAAATAAGGATGAATTAACAGATTACACTTACATTTCTATCTTGCAAAATGAGGACCACAAACTGAAAATATGAAGCAGCACAAATGCCAAAAGTATTTCAACTGGTTTTAATGGCAAAAATCCACTTTTTTGACCTTAATCTGCAGCCAGTTTCTCCAACAAATCGTTCAGACTTTCCTCTTGCAACATCATTGTCAATAGAATAGAAAGGGCGCGGAAATTTCAGTGATCAGCTGCATGCTTGCTAGTCATCATCAAATAACATACAATTCCAATGAACTTTGAATAAATAACAATTACTTCAGGAATGGCAAGAGCTGTAACATCCAACGTGGCCAGAACGAAAGATTTTGTGATGTCCTCTTCGATAACCATTGCTCCCATTCCTTTATCCAATTCTGCTCTCATCTTTGTGAGATCATGAGAGAGGGAATCAGCAATTACATGAACCAAAACATCATATGAATTCATGAATTGTGTCCCATGCTTTTTAGCACAAGAAATGGCAAATCATCTCGTCTAGCAGGTACGTGAAATAAATATGAAATACTAAATTGAATTTTGCGAAAGATCACAATAACAACGAACGGAAGAAATGTACATCTTGTTTTTAATGTGAAAAATAGATTGGCCATTTCTGCAAAATAACATTTGAAATACTACTTTTACAGCTCCTTCATATCAATTTCACAGTTTGTTCGGATATCATAGAAAAATATCTATCTTTGGACTACCAAAGGAAAGGCCATTCATTAGAAAATTTTTTAAAGAGCACAACTTTTCTGTGAGATGATAAAACTTCGACCCCCCATAGACTGAAGTTTCTTAGAATTCTTATTCTCGTTTGACCGCATAGGGGTGATTTTCTAATGGATGACCTCTGGTAGTCCAAAGATATATATTTTTCTATGATATCCGCAAAAACTGTGAAATTGATATGAAGGAGCTTTAAAAATAGTATTTCAAATGTTATTTTGCAGAAATGGCCAATCTATTTTTCACATTAAAAACAAGATGTACATTTCTTCCGTTCGTTGTTATTGTGATCTTTCGCAAAGTTAAAATTAGTATTTCATATTCATTTCATGTACCTGCTAGACGAGATGATAGCCATTTCTTGTGCTAAAAAGCAAGGGACACAATTCATGAATTTATATGATGTTTTGGTTCATGTAATTGCTGATTCCCACTCTTATGATCTCACACAGATGAGAGCAGAATTGGATAAAGGAATGGGAGCAATGGTTATCGAAGAGGACATCATAAAATCTTTCGTTCTGGCCACGTTGAATTTTACAGCTCTTGCCATTCCTGAAATAATTGTTATTTATTCAAAGTTCATTGGAATTGTATGTTATTTGATGATGACTAGCAAGCATGCAGCTGATCACTAAAATTTCCGCGCCCTTTCTATTGACAATGATGTTGCAAGAGGAAAGTCTGAACGATTTGTTGGAGAAACTGGCTGCAGACTAAGGTCAAAAAAGTAGATTTTTGCCATTAAAACCAGTTGAAATACTTTTGGCATTTGTGCTGCTTCATATTTTCAGTTTGTGGTCCTCATTTTGCAAGATAGAAATGTAAGTATCTGTTAATTCGTCCTTATTTATAACGGCAGTGCGATGTTTTATTAGGCCAGTGCAGTGCAAATCTTCCCATTTGTCACCTTCCCCTCAGCATTAAAAATTACAAATCGCCGGTGGTATTCATGTTAGCTTCAAACTAAAAAGATTCAGATGCTGTAGTGCTCTAAGTTTGGTATCTTTTAAACACACAGAATAAGAACTTCGAAGCAAAGTATTTAGTCTCCAGATGCATGTGAAGAATACGTTTCTGTGTTTACTGAGGTTTTTACTATGACACGCTACAGTGAGGTCAGTGAGGTCAAATTCAAAACTTCGGCATTTCTCCAGATTTTGAGATCATTCTTAGCCCCCGTGAACAGGCATGTATTCAAGTATTGGGAACACGTCTGTGAAGGAATTTTTTGAAAATCTTAATTTTCCTTCCGTACAATCTTTTTTTGGTGAAGGGTGGTAAAATCGTCCAAAAACGGCCTAAATTTGACTTTTCAAATTTCCCGGTCGGTTTTCCGTTCCATTGATTTGTTTCAGAGCGTGTCACGTGCCAAGCTCGTTAGCCAGTTAGGATTTAGTGCCTATCTTTACCGGGTGTCCCAAAATGATGTATTATTGTTTGATTGCTTACAGGTCCATAACCAATGGACCGTTTTTCAAAAACTTTGTTTTATTTGATTGCCTAAAGGCTAAATTGTATTTCAAGATGTTGGTTGCGGTTTTACCACAGCGTTTTCATTAATTCGTTCTCTTAGATGGCATGAGAAAGAAACGGCCTATTTTTCCAATCAACATTTTAGATGTTATACAAAAGGCTGAACTCCTATGCGTATTTTCTGAACTCACTATTGACTGAATTCGTATTCTCTGAACGACATATCAGTTCAGCCTTTTGCGTCACATCTAATATATTGACTTGCAAAGTAGGCCGTTTCTTTTTCATGCCATATAAGGCTTGAATTTGAGCAGGTTTATCGATCTTCTTTTCAACATAAATGCATCGGCCTAAACCACAACCAACATCCTCGAATACAATTCAGCCTTACGGCAATCGGATAAAATAAAGTTTTTGAAAATCGGTTCATCGGTTATGGAGATATAAGCAATCAAACGATAATACATCATTTTGGGACACCCGGTAGTCTGAAGAAACGCCCACAAACAAGTTGTCAAAATATCGGGTGACCCAAAAAAAAGTGACCCAACGCAATCTGTTATAGAAATAAAAGTAAGTGGCTGATTGAAATGCTTCAAACGTTGTTCTGTCGCTAAAATACTAGCCTACATTATGAGTATTTTTTGAATTTTTTTTCGGCACTATAAATTTCCCAAATTAAAGATTTTGAGTAAACGGGCAAGCTTGAAATCCACAAAAAGTCATCAAAAACAGGGGATCATCGATTGAAAACCATTTCAGATCTTCAAAGCAATGAGGAAGGTGTTTCATTTCAGCCTGGGAATAGGCAACTCAGTTAAAAATTTCCAGATCATGTTTATGGTCCCTAGGTACCTAAACATTTGGAGATGAACATAAATGTTCTTTGTAAACTTGTGGAACTTCAAAGGAATTCCATTTCCACGCTAATCCAAATGTTCAAGAATTGCTTAAAGAAAAGCAGAAGTATCCTTGTCCCTTGGGACAAGAATATTTAGGTATCTAGGGACTGAAAACATGCTCTGACGACATTCGACTGAGTTGCCTATTCCCAGGCTGAAATGAAACACGCTCCTCGTTGTTTTGAAGATCTGAAAAGGCTACAAATCGATCCCCTGTTTTTGACGACTTTTTCAAGATTTCAAGCATGCCCTTTTTCTCAAAATCCTTAATTCGGGAAATTTACCAAGTCGAAAAAAGTTGCAAAAATACTCATAATGTAGGCTAGTCTTTTAGCGACAGAACAACGTTTGGAGCATTTCAATCAGCCACTTACTTTTCTTCTATAACAGATTGCGTTGGGTCACTTTGTTTTGGGTCACCCGGTACAATAGATTATATATTTTTAACTTGGCCCGCGCCAGCTGTTAACTATATCGATTCCCCTCAATGCATCTTATGGGAATAAATTATCTTTTCCTAACCTTAGGCCAAATCTTCAAGTGGGAACGGTTTCGTGTTGCTAACGGTTATAAAAGGTCTTGATTTTGCTCTTACAGTATGCTACATTTGAAAATTACCATATTTACTGTAATGTTAATTAACCAATAAAGAATCCCATTCACGTACACAAATTGGATATCATCGGAAAGAAAATAGATTGTGTTTTCAGATGGTATAGACTCACTTCTCAAATCATATCGTTTTTTGTAAAATTTGAATTACAGATCAGAAAAATGAATCAGAAAATCGTATCCACTGTTTGAGAACTCGTACAAGATCAGTAATGAAACCAATTCATGAAATTTTAATTCCATCATCTTACTGAGGCATCAACTCAATTTTTGAGACTTTACTTGTAACTTTAGGTGATGTGTTACCTTCTGAAATCAGGATCTAGCCAATGTCCTATCTATGCCCAAAATACAAAAAATGCGGTATTCACTTTTCACGTAAGTTTTGCCTTTATGGTGCTCTAAATTGAGGAAAGAACCTAATACATTTTAACAGTATTCATTTCATTGGAAGCCGTCTATCATCATGCGTTATTGGGCACATTGGGTTTACGGTGTCCCTAAAATTGTGCTTGAATTTGTGGAAGTTTAGTTTGCTGAGACCGACCCTTATTTGGGAAAGATATGATATGCCTATCGGGTCATGAATACCAAATACAGGTTTTGGAGGGGGGGTGGGGCGAATTATTGATAGAAGCTTTGTCTTAAAAACAGCAACGGACGGTGCGGTGCAAGCCCGAATTCAGGATCAAGTTTATTCCATTCGGATATGCAGTTTGGATAGAAGCTAGATTAAAATTCTTCTGTTCTTGGGTTTATTCGCCAAATGGCATCCTGATTTTGATTCTTGATAGATGCAGTAAAATGACACGAGCTTAGCGATGTCTTGCAGATTTACAAATCAATTCCTATCAAGCCAGAAGCCTACACAAATGGTGTACTAAATGACTGGTTGTCCCAGGGGGGTCACTTGAACTTTTTATATACGGGGGGGTCCATCCGATAATTATGGGTAAGACTTTACTTTGTAATCTGATATTTTTGGGTACCTGATTTAAAATTTTATTTTTTTGATACTTATAGGTAGCTGATTTAAACAATATGGATTTTTGATACTTTTGGGTTCAACCAGATCAAAGACAGGATTTCTTTCAACATCCGTCAAAATGAGGTTTTTGCGATCCATCCATACAGAAAAAACACATATACAAGGGTCACACACTCGGCAACATTTCACTTTTTCCCGCCAATTTCACTGTCTCCCTTTCGTTTCGTTCTAACAATTTTATCACAGGGAAACCACTGTTGGAACTTTTAAATTAATTTGAAAATATTTAGAATTGATTGAAAATGTTTTCAATTCATTGGGACTTAAAAAGGAACAATTATCCAGTAAACCGACAAAAAAATGTGTTCAAAAACATTTAACCAAAAATTTTAAACCAAACAAATAAAATTTCAATTATTTCAATGAAGGCTTTCCTGTGATATTCTATCGAGGCTGATGCACTCACAACAACGATAATTGCAGACAGAAATTTAGAAGACAAATACGACCAGAGAAAGATCCATTTTCTGTCCCGGGGGGGGGGGTACTTCAAATATTTTGGGTACGGGGACGTACCATCAGGAAGGGTATCAATTTTCACAATTTTGGTATGGAACGGTATCGATTTTCACAATTTTGGTATAAGGAACGGTATCGATTTTCGCAATTTTGGTTTAAAGAACGATTTTGGTATACTTTTTCGGAAAATTGGTATAAGGTCGGGTATACTTTTTCGCAAAATTGGTATAAAGTCAGGTATACTTTTTCGCAAAATTGGTATAAGGAACGGGTATGTTTTTGAAGCTTCGACGGCACGTCCCCAACCAAAACCTGGTCAAGTACCCCCCCCCCCGGGTTTTCTGTCTCACCCTGCAGCACCAACGTTGGTGGATTGATGATTCTATTGATATTAGAATAGATAATAATAGATTGCACTGTGAGATCAATTGAATTGCTCTGGGGACTTTGGATTGGATGACTTTTTGTTGATCTAGGCCTAGCCCCCTACTACACAAGGCGTTCCTTCTTTGCCTGGTTTCGAGTTTCACCTACCACCCCAAATATGGGAGCAGCACTGGAACACTGGGTGCAGTTGTGATGAATAAAGGGTGAGTATTTGGGGGGGGGGGGTGTGAATTACTGTCAAGATGCAAAGAGGAATCCAAGTTTTGTGTGAGGAACATTAATTTTTTGAGTTTGGCTCCTATCTATAAGCAGTTAATAAAATTTTGTCACCAAGAAAGACCAAGAATCCTAAGAAGTGAGGAACAAGGTAACAAAACATAGCAAAATAGCAGTATTTGCCAACAAAAACTATTCTGTCCCCCAAAATTGGATATCCCTTTCATAGCAACAGTAGCTCCAGGATGCTCCAGGTCAGTTTGACTTGTACGTAGTAAGCCATGTTAGTGAGGAGTAACCCATGATGGAGTAGCCATGGGTTACTCCATGGGTTTCCTTGATTTCTGTCAATTATTGGTTCAATCTTGGAGTCACAAAGTGGGTTCAACAGTAGCTCAGGTCAGTTTGACTTGTACGTAGTAAGCCATGTTGGTGAGGAGTAACCCATGATGGAGTAGCCATGGGTTACTCCATGGGTTTCCTTGGTTTCTGTCAATTATTGGTTCAATCTTGGAGTCACAAAGTGGGTTTTGTGACATGATTCTGGTAGTTTATTTATTAGTTTGCCACCTCTTCAGCACCTACTTTGAGTAAATATTTTCCATCAGTTGCTACACAGAAGAATGCACAGTGGATCTGCATGCTATTGTGTATCTGTCTCCCAAGACCTAGTGTGTCATGAAATAGATGCTGTTTAAACTAAGCAATATTTTGTATTTTTGATATTTTTGGGTCTCATCAAAAAGTTTTAGTTGATATTTTTGGGTCTGTGAAATTTTATTTGATACTTTTAGGTGAATTTAGGAAACTGCGGATGGACCCCCCCGTATATAAAAAGTTCAAGTGACCCCCCTGGGCTGGTTGTTATCAAATATTTATTAACGCAAAAGCATCGACAACGAATTTCTACTTGATGTATTCATAAAAATTAACGACTTTTGCCATTTTGGTCTTTAAATATTGATTGAAATTACACTTGAAAAACAACAGCCGAAGGAATATCATGTAAACAGTACTTCAAATATTATTTTTAGTCTGCTCTGTTTCAAGCATAAACGTAGCTGGATGGGCAAATTTTAATTTCCGCTTTCGGATGGCATCGGTTTTTCAATTGAATAGCTGCTTGTCAAGGGTTAATTTCCAAGTGATGCAATTTATCAGAGGATTGTAGACTTTTTCTTCTAAATTTCTACCTAGGCATCCAAAGCTTATACAGGGTGTCCCAAAACATATGCACCATTTGAAAGGCTACTGTGGAGAAGCCAAAAATCTAACTTTCCTATTCTTCAGATTTATGAATAGAAGAGATTTCAACTTAGATTTTAGCACCGAGTTTGTGTAAATCTGACAAATAGTTGCTGATTTATTGAGAAAGAAAGTCACAATCACTCGTTGCTTCAAAACCAGATGGTTTTATCTCCGTACTTAACCTTATAACTTGAATTTTAACATTAAATGAACTTAAAATTTACAGTTATGCCAGGAAATGCATTTGGGAGTTGCTCCATAAATCGCAACTAGTGATTAGATCTACTCAAACTCGGTGCAACCTTTAATTTGCAGTTTCTTCTGTCAAGAATCTTAAAAACAGAAAAATTGGATTTATGGCTGCTCCGCAGAAGCCACTCAAACAGTGCACATATTTTTTGGGACACCCTGTAGAAGCAGCGTTCTGGTCTTTCCTCTCAATATGAAATTTGACCACACCTTGGGATTCCTCTAGTTTGGAATTCAAAACGTAGCAGGCTCAACAGGGCGGGGATTCGAAACACCTACTTTCAGATTGGAAGTCAAGCGTGCTACCAATGAACCATCCCTTTCCATGGGTAGTTAGACATTTCTGGTGTGCTTCTATGGAGAAGAGCTGGATAATATTTATCTGCGGGGGAAATTTTTTATAGTACTGCGGAGGAGATATCTGCGGGGGAAATTTTTAATAGTACTGCGGAGGAGATATCTGCGGGGGCGCTCCTCCATAGAAGCACACCAGCAGTGTCTAACTGCCCATGCCCTGTCATTACGGATCACATTCTAAATTGCAGACTCGAGTGTAACGTAAACTCTTGAAGGAGCACCCTCTTTTAATCATTGTATCCATATTTGTAGTGCAGGGTGTCCCAAAAAATTATTTGATGTTTAACTAAATATTAAACAATAACGAAATAATGAACGGGCTTCATGGTAAGATAGCCATTTTGCTGACATTTTAGATTAATTTTAGACACCAGAAGCAAACAACGCTGCTAAATAATCACGGATTTACAACCTTTTGAAGCTCAAGTTATTGCAAAAGCTGAAACCATGCCGAAACCAGACTCCCCTAAATAGCATAGCCACACAAACGGGGCACAATGTTTTTGGGACAACCTGTATGAGATGATCTCCTGGGATTAAAGATTTCCCACAAGGAAGAGAGAAAGCTGAGTATGCAAACTTTGAATGGTAGAATTGCTGTTTCGCAAAATCCTTTCTGTATTTCTGCAACGACGAAAGATCCTTTTGCCCTTTGATTTAAGCCTAAATCGCCACAGGATTCTGTATCTTCATGTTAGTTAAGTCTTAAGGATTATAGGAGTTATCAATAGCATAACCACAGATCATGGAATTTTTGCTAATTGTAGCCGGCGTTGGATATGCGTTAATGATTCAGTTCACATCTAAATTAATATAAGAAACTGCCTTTTTCTTGAAGGAAAAATCTGCCAAATACTATCAATAAATATAGACTTACGTACCATGTGATATTCCTTGTATTCGTTCAATATTGTAAACTGTGTTCTCTGATGAGCGATACAAAGTCATATATAATGAGTCTAAATGGATAGTAACCCATATCCTTGTTTCCATTCAATAACATGACAAACTAGCTGTTAATGGAGTTAAGTGAGTGCAGCTCAGAAGAATAGTCTGCTAACGTTAGAGGGGGACGATTACTCATTACCATTCACGAGCAGTTATCTGCCCCCCCCCATAAGGGCGAATTTTGCAAGGGAAGATTTGAGTTAAAGGACAATTCCAAAAATTAGGTAATTATCAGTAAGGAATCTCAAGTAATCTTGAGGTATTATTTTCTGCCATGTATCACATTCTTATCATTAAAATCCGATCTATATTAAAGTGCCCTTCTTATGAAAAAGTGCCTTTCAAGTGCCGTGCCCCTCCAAGTTAAAGATGCTTCCTTTTTCCCTGAATATCTCTGTTCAATATCCAAGCCATAAAAATAAGTGGAATTTTCCAAGCGGGCTGAATTTTATACAATGTAAGGGTTGTTCAGCCTTCTAATTTAGTCTCAGAGCAACATTTTCTCTCGTTTACAATATAGCTTCACTGACTGGAAACTAGTCAAATTGCTCACATGACAAAGCTTAGTGACGAGCAGTTATGTAAAATATTTACGTTTTAAAAACTGATCACACAAATAGCTTGATGGATCTCTATCACAGCAAATAAATTCTAAATGATCCAATATGTATGAATAAAATAAATAGTTATTATAAATAATGATAAAATGTTGTCAGCTAAATAATAAAACTTGGGTTGTAGGATCGTATGGTCCTATGGTCGTATGATCCGGGGTTCGCTGGGTCGTAGGGTCCGGTTGAAAGAACATTCCGCCATGGATGCCATTTCAATCATATCTGCATCACTGGTTTTGATCATTTTCTTGTAATTAACTTTCACTTATTGTTCATTGTTTGCTCCATCCAACTACATTGATATAATTGCATTGCAATTAACTACATTGCATTAACAGGAATAATGAAACAGCTGTATCATCACAACAAACTGTTCAATGTTGAATTCCAAAAATGTCGAAAAACAGGCTTTGTGTGCGTAGGCAATGTTTAGTCTTGACAACTGTTCAATTGCCCATCCTGCAACAGATTGTTTTATATAACGACTCCCGACTGTGTGGTGTTTTACTTTGCATGAATGCAGATCCAATCCCTGCATCACAGGAAGTTGAACAGGCAATTCTTTGGTCCTGCAACAAAAACAGAAATTGAATAAGGTTTTACTGTAAACATAGATGTTATATGGCCTAACCTAACCATATCTTGAGATTCTTCGTCTCAATTTTGAACATTGTTCCTTTATTCATCCCCTGCCGGTTGTAGTACTCAGCATATTTTGTTTGTGCAAGGACGAGCAATGTCAACAACGCCTAGGCCGAGGCCCGCGACAGCTTCCTTTCTTTGAAACATTTCAGCTGGACAACCGATTCTATGAAGAATGGTAAAAAAAACAACAGAGAAACAGAGAGGATAAAAAGAAAGTCTCTCATATTTGCAATAATGATATAGAGGCAAATTTTGATACGTACCAAAGTCTGTGAAATCCTTTCTCCTTCTCGACATGCAATGCAGTGTTGCCAGCTTCCAAAGCAACGAGCTAGATAGAGTCATGGCTAATGTTTCTCTGGAGGCGTGCAGAACAAAGGCCTTCCGAGTCATGGCTATCGTTCCTCGGTTCCTTTATTCACATAGACAAATAGGCACCCGTAAACAAAGGTCTTAAGAGTCATGGCTATCGCTCCTGTACCTTTGTTCCTTTGTTCCTTTGTTCACATAGGCCCCCGTATTTTCGAGATAAATCTCGTCTAAATGGCAGCTTGCTACCGCTGCGCTGCAACTAATACCTATGAACTGCTTTACGATCGATACTAGCAGGATGACACCACTGTTGCAAAGACAATGATCACCCAATGGTTATTAACATAGAGAACATGGAACTGAACTTAAATTACCAATACAAATGCAAAAAGTACACATGAACGATTGAATACTTATAGATAGTAGAGCATGCTTTATATTTGAGTTCAAGCCAGCATACACATATTTTTTTATAAGAAACTAACAGGGGCGGACTGGCCAGTCGGGCTACCGGGCGATCGCCCGGTGGGCCCTCTCATAAATATCCAAAAATTAGTTTTGTTAGTTTGATTTTACAATGAAAAACCAATTTAACTAGCTTGGTTGGGGCCCTCTTTACCAGCTGCTACGCTAAGGCTCTCTCTGTGTCTGGCTTCGTCAGTTGTTATTCAAGACAATTTCTTTCATATAGCATTACTCAAGGGCACGGTTACCTATTCGGGGCCCCATGTGCACTTGGATGTCGTGAAAAATAGTGTCACATTCATGGGACGAATATCATTTTTGAGTTTGAATCTACCTCAATGGATACCAACGAAAAGAGTCTTTAGATCAAATCAAGATAGTGATGGATAGAAATAAAGCACAAGTAAACAAATACTTTAAGCAGCACCCTGCCCTGGCCAGGGCGAAAACTCGGACAGCTCGGAAAATGCGGAAAGTTCGGAAATTTTTTTTCAATATTTACTTGTCCGTTTTCGTTTTTCCCCTATACCAAATTCGAAAACACGGACAAAACTTTCCGATTTTTCGAAAACACGGACAAAACTTTCCGATTTTTCGAAAACATGGACAAAACTTTCCGATTTTTCGAAAACACGGACAAAACTTTCCGATTTTTCGAAAACACGGACAAAACTTTCCGATTTTTCTGAGTTTCGAAAACAAGGAGAAAATTTTTCAAAATTTCGAAAACGCAGAGAAATAATGACAATTATTTGATAGAGGTCATTGACAAAAGATTTTTGTCCAAGTTAATTGAGTTCGCCTGTTGGGGGGGGGGGGGGGGCACCTGAATCCATTAAGATAGTTACTTTGGGGATGAAAATCCTTGTAAGACATGATACGGCGAAGCTGTTATCTAAGACTGCGTTCACACGATACCGGCACATTTACCTGCAATTCAAACTATCTTACTCACCTTTCTTAAGAAATGTGTAGGTAGTTCCATCGACAAAAAGAAATTGAATTGAAAGAACGAAGGTATTTTTGTAGGCCTAGGCAACTTTGCAGGCCTAGCAACATCCGTTGGGTAAGGGAGGAGAGGGACTGTCAACATGCCCTGAACTAAATTTTTTCCGCTTCCAGGGATATTCTCAACAATCAGAGCGGACGGAGTTGCCTGGTACAGTTCAGCAGGCCTCGAGCGGCAACGCGGCCTCTTGAACTAAAATCTTGCGACGGCCCATTTGAACTTTGGGCAACTCAACTTCCTTGAGAAGTTTTACACCCACATTTTTGACTCCCATTTTTTCTGTAGCGAGTTTTGATAAAAAGTCCTATCCAAACTTGATAACCGTTGATAACCGTCAAACTTGATAACCGCAACCGTTTTGACGCCGATACTTGCCCCCCCCCAATTATTTTGCAAAAGTATTAAGGCGGATGCAGGGTAAAATTTTATGGTTTTTTGTCAAATTCTGGAAAAAATTTTTTTGCTTGGTTTTTGTACTTCAAGTATGTGGGAACGTGATTACCAGGTCAATAGTCTCCTTCCATCACCCTAAAAGTACAAAATTTGTTCAAAAAGAGGAACAGGTACGAAAAATATTACATAGCAACGCCCTAGCAACGTATTTTGCATTTTTTTTGCCACCAAAAACTGCAAAAAAAGATTGGTTTTGGGGGAATTTCCAACCCTGTTGTAGATTGAAGTGGATTGCAATGAGTTAGGTATACATGAAGTACTTCAAGGAATTTTTACATCAAGTAGAAGCTGTAGACTCGTGCTTGGGAAATAAGAAGGTTGTGCTAGCTTTAGCTTGTGGATCATTATTGAAAAAATTGACTGCTCGTTTCAGCAAGATGGGAAGTAGCTCTCGGAGAAGAAAGCAACGTTTCTCAGGAAGGAGAATATTTCAAGGAAATCAGCACACAGCAATGCGAGTTCTCCACAAGCAAAGAAAATACACTGGTCAGGCATCTAGGCCAAGTGGAGAAAGTCAAAGTGAAATGGAGGTGGCAGTTGAAACCAGTGTTGTTTCAGACGACTCTGGCTTGCAGTCTTTATCTACTCACGACAGAGAATTCACTAGTAGTACACCAAGAAACTCAAGGCAAGGTACATCTGCATCTGCAAAGAAATTGATGATGATGTCTCCATTATTAGATACAAGCTCTGATACAGGATCAGAAGAAAAAAACAGCTTTTATTTTTTGATTGACTCATCAATCTTTATGGAAACATTTTCCTGTGTAGCCTGCCCAGAATGTAATGGCAAGGAATTAACTGTCACACACAATGATAAACAAAAGTTTGGGCTGTGCCACACTTTTGAGTTAGAATGTGCCATTTGTAAATGGCAAAAGAGATTTCACACATCAAGACATATCCATTCAGACTCAGAAAGGTTAGCACCAAGAAGTGGGCGTAGACCATTTGAAGTAAATAATAGAGCCATTATAGCTTTTAGAGAAATTGGGAAAGGGTTTTCAGGCATGGAGAAATTTTGCGGCCTGATGAACATGATGCCACCAATGGCAAAAACAACATTTAGTGACAAAAATGCTGACATACATGATGTTTATATGTCTGTATGTCAGAAAAGCATGAAAGAGGCTGCTTTAGAAAGCCAAAAAGCAGTTGAGAAAAGCATAAATGAAGATTCTGTTTCTGATATCGATGTTTCCTTGGATGGCACATGGCAAAGGAGAGGGTATGCATCTATGAATGGTGTTGTGACAGCCATTTCCCATGTAAACGGAAAGTGTGTTGATGCCCAAGTGCTGAGCAAAGACTGCAGAGCGTGTAAGACATGGGAGAGGAAGAAAGAGTCAAACAAAAATGCATATGAGCAGTTCAAGGTGCATCACAGCTGTCCAATAAATCACAAAGGCTCAGCTGGTTCAATGGAATCAAAGGCTGCTGTGGAAATATTCAGTCGGTCCGTAGCTGTCAATAGACTGCGTTACAAAACTTACATTGGTGATGGGGACAGCAGTGCGTATCAAAGTGTTGTTGACTCTAATCCTTATCCAGGACTAATTCCTAAGAAGGGTGAGTGCATTGGGCATGTGCAAAAAAGAGTTGGAGGTAGATTGAGGAAGCTGAAGAGCAACTTCAAAGGGAAGTTGAATGATGGAAAACCCCTTGGAGGCCGTGGGCGCTTAACTGAAAAGTTAATTAATACACTTCAAAATGCCATGGGAATGGCCATAAGACAAAATGTTGGCAGTGTCTATGCAATGAAAAAATCCGTTGGTGCCCTTCTGTACCATTACTCTGAAAATGAGGATCTTGAAAAGCGACATCATTTCTGTCCACGTGGTCCCAACTCATGGTGCAAGTTTCAGTCAGACAAGTCAACAGGGAAGAATTCATACAGGGAAAAAATTGGCATTCCTTTGGCCATCCATGAGAAGATCAAGCCAATTTTTCAAGATCTGAGCTCAGATGCCTTGCTCAGCAAATGTCTTCATGGCAAGACACAGAATGTAAATGAATCATTGAATCAAGTCATATGGAAGCGGTGTCCAAAGGATATTTATGTGGAAAGATTTACCTTGGAAACAGGAGTAGCTTCTGCTATAATTAATTTCAATGATGGATTATCTGGAGTTATAAATGTGTTTAACATGCTCTGCATGGAACCAGGTGCCTATTCTGTTCGATATTGCAATGATTGTGATGAGCACCGAATAAAGACAGCAAATCGGAAAGATACACCAGAGATGAAGCAGCGTCGCAAACAATTAAGAGCCATCAAAAAAGGTTATATTGACAAAGATACTGAAAATGAAGAAGTGGCCTACAAGAGTGGAGATTTTTAACTTAGTAGTGGTATGGCTACCATTATTCAATTTGCATGCATGTTATCATGTATATAACAGTAACCACAAACATGGAAGGTTCTACACCTCTTTGCGTTAGACCATTTTTGGTAAAGAAGGCTCATATGACCATAGAAAATGTCTTAAATTGATTACAAAAAGCTGAAAAATGATTTATCAGATGTTTTACAGACACATAGATCCAAACTGAACTTGCTCTAAAACAAGTTTGAAGAATTTCAACAAAATAGTTTGGTTTTAACAATCAACAAAACTATTTTTGCATTTTCCCGGATTTCTGAAAAAACTGACTTTTCAATGTTTTGGCGGACAAAAAAATTAGAATGGCTGCAGTTATTGAGCTGAATTTTTTTCAGCTAAAAGACCAAGTTATGTAGCATGTTCTGAACCACAAATACTTGAAAAAAATTTATCTGTTCTTTTGAAATAAATTAATATATTCATGGCGGTAGGATGCAATTTTTTACCCGTCCAACATTTTCTTCCTGGTAAGGCTATTTTGCAGCCTGTGATTAAAGTAAGTGGTTTGGAACAAGCCAACAGAAGCAATTGATGTATCCTGAAATTTTGAAAACATTCTGCCAAGTACAAATGGAGTTAAGTCCGCCAAAACCTTTCCCATTTTTCACAGCTAAAACCTAATTAATTATGCGCATAAATTAAGAAATTTTCAAATTTTCTTTGAAAATTTCTTTCCTAGAGTCAGAAGAGTATTCCAAAGCAAAAAACTCTTCAGTAACCATTGAAATGTTGAATTTGAAGTTTTTACCCTGCAACCGCCTTAATTTGTTCTAAATATATTTGTTCATTTTGAACGATTTCACTTCTGCCTTATTTCGTTTTGGTCTCTCGAATGCAATTTGCATAACTGTATCAATTCGATTTGGGTTAAATTCAACTTCTGAAAAGTTTGTCCGTGTTTTGCAAAAGTCGGAAAGTTTTGTCCGTGTTTTCGAAAAATCGGAAAGTTTTGTCCGTGTTTTCGAAAAATCGGAAAATTTTGTCCGTGTTTTCGAAAAATCGGAAAGTTTTTCCGTGTTTTCGAAACTTCGGAAAATTTTGTCCGTGTTTTCGAATTTGGTATAGAGGAAAAACGAAAAGTCGGACAAGTAAATAATGGAAAAAATTTTCCGAACTTTCCGCGTTTTCCGAGCTGTCCGAGTTTTCGCCCTGGCCCACCCTGCCCATAGATACACGAAATACACCGGAGCCAAGGGCCCACTAGTCCTAATAGTAAATGTAGCACTGTTTAGCACCCTTTTTCTGATGCACATGCGAAGTGTGACAGGATGCTCCTCTGCTATTGTTAAAGATAAAAAGAGTTGGCAGTGGGAGCAAGTTGGTCGAAAAGGAATTCAAGGCTTTAATACTTTTTAGCAAAGAGCAAAGAATATTAATGAAAACGATTGATGAATTTTCACAGATATTTGTCAAGAGAATTTCGGAGGCTTATTGACCTCTATTGGTGACAAAGTAGACTGTTGTAAACTTCATATTTGTTGTAAAGACATATACACGTATTTTTTTTATAAGAAACAAGGAATTTGGGTCAGTACTGAAAGTTTCTTAAAATTATCAGATTTTGAGTATTCAGAGTTTCTTACGAGTTTCTTAGAGGTTGAATAACAATCTTCATGTTAACTACCGGTGCCCTCGTGAAAATTTCAAAACAATGCTTCTAAGCCTTTCCAATGTTGAGACATTACTCAAGTACCTTACGAGTAATATGATGCAGGAAACAAGTGAAAGGAATTAAGTAAAAATATTTCAAGGATTTCCTTTATGAAAGTAAATAGTTTCTTAACTCATATTCTCACAGTACTGGAGTTTCTTAATTTTTTGGCGATCTGAGAGTTGAGTTTCTTATAGGCAGCTTCTCATAAAAAAATTCGTGTATTTGTCGTACATCTTTTTCCAGTCATCCTATCCTCGTCAAGTACACTATTTTTTTATAAGAAACTAAGGTCCGGGGCTGGTAGGCAGTTTCTTAAATTTTTGGGCCATTTTGCTACCACAAGTTTCTTACGTGTTTCTTATATTTCTATTGCCGGAAGTTTAGAGCTGATTTTGTCTTGTCTACAGGGCTCCCAAATTACTTAGTAAGTCTCTCAAAACGAGTAAATAACATGATTCGCACTCAAAATAATGTCCAAACAGTTGCTATAACTGTACAATGTCAAAATATTTTTGAGTGTGACAGGAAAACTAAAACTGAAAATTACAGAAGTTTCTTAGATTTTGTCAATTCAGGTAGGGTTGTTTCTTAGCTTTCCAAAAATTGAGCCTACCGTTTCTTATAAGCGGTTTCTTATAAAAAAAAATGAGTGTATTGCCGAGTGTATTGCCAGACTCTTTGGCGGTGCTATGGCAAGAATTGAGGTGGGAAATTCGTCCAATCCTGTCAAGAGATGATTGAGGGATAGGTTAGGTAACTAGATTGGGCTTTGATGGCAAAAAGGTCATTCCCTTACGAAAAAGGGAATTTCTTGGGAAAAATAATCTGGCCACAACAAATTAACGGCTGGTGCCGCCACTGACTGACAGGAGCTTATTTTTTACGGACTGGAATTTGTTTGATTTGGATCTTTTTAACTGAGCATTTGAACGATTTCTGAGGAGCTCTCCGATAATATTGCAGACATTTATTAATCGTGCAAAGATTCTACTGAGATAGAATAGCGATAGAAAGTGCCGTTTTGTTAGTTCCCCTTTTGAATCGCTGAAAATGTCTGCAATACCTTTTAAGCCAATCTAGAGGGCTTGACCACAAGACATTTTTGCTGTCCGGGTAAATATTCGTAGATCCCATAATTTCTCTGCTAGTTTTGCTCACCTGCAGTTCCGGGGGGTCACTACCATATGTACCAGTACGGTATTTTTTGGGGCACCTTTTTTCCGGCTGAAAATAAATTTTAGGGTGTCATTTTTGGTAACATCACAAATGAACATAAATTTTGGGGTGTCAATTTGGAAGAAAAACGCATCGGGGTATTGAATTTGATCTAATTTCAGGTACTTGGTTAGAATCTCGAATTTTGGTCACAATTTAAGGGTATCTATTTTGAAAGGCCCGTAAATTTTGGGGTATGGTTTTTGAAAATGTCATAAATTTTAGGGTATGATTTTACAATTGAAAATGGCACACCTCCGTCATCCGCCTATTGAAGTGACCCCCCCCGGGCCTGCAGTACTATCGGGGCCCTTTTCCTAACAAAATGGCCCGGGCCCTAATTTTGCAGCCAGTCCGCCCCTGGAAACTAAGAATTTTGGCCAGTACTGAAAGTTTCTTAAAATTATCAGATTTGGAATACTCAAAGTTTCTTATGAGTTTCTTAGAGGTTCCATAACAATCTTCATGTTCACTACCTGTGCTCTCGCGAACATTTCAAAACAACGTCTTTTAACCCTTTCCAATGTTTAGACATTACTCAAGTACCTTACGAGTAATATGATACAGGAAACAAATGAAAATAAAGTAAAGAAATGTCAAGGATTTCCTTTATCAAAGTAAATAGTTTCTTAACTTATATTCTCCCAGTACTGGAGTTTCTTAATTTTTTGGCGATCTGAGGGTTGAGTTTCTTATAAGCAGTTTCTTATAAAAAAATACGTGTAGGTGATAAAGCTGAACAGCAGAAACTCCGGCTGAGAGAATTCATTTCATTGCTTTTCATTGCATTTCAATTTAAAATATTGCTACACACAAGAGCATCATCTCCATCATTAAATAACAACAACGAACAAGGACAGATTTTGTAAGACAATAGCATGAGCAGCTTTTACTTGACACCTCAATTCAAAGCGAATAGCGATCTGAGACAAAGGAAATTCTCTACTCAACCAGTAGTTCAAAACAAGCAAAGCCGCAAAACTTTTCTGAAACCCAGGTAGCTAGTTCGCTCGTTGTGCATTCCAGAAATTGTTTTAAAGAGCAAACATGAGCATATATCGAAAGAAAACGGATATACCTACACATCTGCCTCTGGCATTTAATTTGTTTAGTGAAGAAGCCGATTGGTAGACGACTCAATTCTCTTTTGAGTGTGAGTAAAATACTTACTGCTCAGCTTCTGAACCAAAGAGATAATATGCCCGTGGTAGGTGTGTAGATATATCCTTCCTTTTTCGACAGATGCTCGTGTTTGCTCTTAAAAACAATTTCTGGAATGCACAACGAGCGCAATAGCTACCTGGGTTTCAGAGCAACTTTTGCGGCTTTGTTTGTCTTGAATTACTGGTTGAGGGAATTTCCTTTGTCTGCCATTCGCTAATCGCTTTGAATTCAGGTGTCAACAAAAACATCTCATGCTATTGTGTTTCAAAATCTGTCCTTGTCACAACAACGACAGAAAGGGTAAAAGGATAACAATTGATCTACTAACAGTACTAACAATTTACGACTTTTCACGTAATAAGAAAGCACTTTTATGGAAAGTGGCAATCTCTTTCATCTCACGTAGCGCTAAGTTCCCAAAATTAGGGACAAGTTCCCGAAAAAGTAGCAAAAGTTTATCAAGAGGTTTGGTATATTAGGGGTGGTATATTATCTTCAATGTGGCGAATGCATATAAATGGTGGTGAGCTATTATCTTAAATGTGGTGGCATATTATCATTATATGGTGGATGCACTTAGTAGGGGTGGTATATTATCTTAAATGTGGTGAATGCACGTAAATGGTGGTGAGTTATTATCTTAAATGTGGTGGTATATTATCGTGATGTGGTGGATGCACTTAGTAGGGGTGGTATATTATCTTAAATGTGGTGAATGCACGTAAATGGTGGTGAATTATTATCTTAAATGTGGTGGTATATTATCATAAATGTGGTGGATACGCGTAACAGGGGTAGAATATTATCTTAGCCGTCGTGGATGCGTGTAAAAGGGGGTTGTGTTGTATCGTATATATTGTGGATATGCGTAGCAGGGGTGTATCCACCACATTTAAGATAATGTACATGACTCTATTGTCTTTCAGACATCAAAGCTATTCACACGTTACCCCCAGCCTAACAATTGCACCTCTGTTATTGTGTGTTGTATGACTTTGACACAATCATCTTATCAACATGTGTAAAAGCTGGCAACTTTGGCAATATAGACATATATACTCTTTAGATTTACACACATTTGCTGTTTTCCCTGTTTTCTCATCGCGTTGCGGTATTACTGTCAACAAACCTAAACAGTTTTCCTATAATAGCATTTTCTCTACCACAGGACAATAAATTTAGCAAACATTGCTGGCAGGCAACTGGTTGAGCTAGCAGAGGAGACAACTGGCAGGAAAGAATTTGAAGAGGTACTGTAGATACAATTAAATGAAAAATTTGCCCTCCCAGATAGAGTACCAGTACGTATTCGTGTTGCAAATGCAAATGCAAGGACAGTGAATCGCATTCAAAGAATGTATGCCAATGAATCGAGCGTTCCAATTCACTTTTCTATATAAGATATAGATAAGAATTCAAAGATATTCATAGACTTAGTTGAACGTTTCTACTTGTGATCTTCAGCAATAAAAACTGTTCTTTTGTAACTTGAAGAGTCTGCCTATCAATCCATTTTACAATGGAGGGAGGGGGGGGGGGGGTAAAACGACGTACATGCATAATAAACAATTTATGTACGAATAGGTATATTGATGAAAATAATTCAAGTCAAACTTTCAAGCAAAGTCTACTACACACATACCCTGGGTACCAGACTAGAGAACCACGCACAATTCTGCATGAGAAATCGCTTTTACGAAACTGCTGTAGCTCAGGGCGCCT
This sequence comes from Aurelia coerulea, assembly GCA_039566865.1. NCBI lineage: Eukaryota > Metazoa > Cnidaria > Scyphozoa > Semaeostomeae > Ulmaridae > Aurelia > Aurelia coerulea. The sequence goes on along the minus strand of CM076943.1, from coordinate 7,505,510 downwards.
ACCTTGTAGGAAAGTGTGTTTATTCCCTATACTGTAATTGTGACCCAGTACACAGAGTGGTTGATGTCCTGTTCCCTTGTCCTGTTAATCTGTGTAAGGATTTTCAAATTCTAACGTCTTTTAGTGTTGGCCAATCAAAAATCATGCTGTCTAGTTTCCTGTGGCCAACTCGTATAACAGTTGATCTCGTATTACATCAACACCGGAATTTGAAAGCACAAAGTTATTCATACGTCATCTTGACCTTGACAGGACTAACTCTGTGTACTGGGTCACGGTACAGTCCTGGGATACTCTGTGTGCTGGGTCACAGGACACCAAATATTCTATAGTACTGGGAATATTCACAAATCGTACACAAAAATTTCAAGCAAAGTCTTCTGCGCACAATTCTTTATAAGAAATCGCTTTTACAAAACTGCAGCCTCTTCCAAACAATTAACATTCCCCACTAGCAACGATCAGGAATCAATTGAAAGTCAAGGAATGTTTGTTTTGAGTTGCGACCTGTGTTTAAACAGAAAGCGCTTCAAGCACCAAAACGCATGCTGAAAAGAATAATTTTTGTTTGTGAGGTTCCTTCTAGTAAATCTTGGCTCTAAGTGGTCCTCGTTGAATTTTGATGAAATGTGGAATTCAGTTTTATGAATAATTAAGAAACTTTACTACAAGAAACTTTTACAACAAGAATTGGGTCTCATTTTAAGAAACTCTACTACAAAGATTAAATCAAGTGTAAATTCTTATAAGAAATGGAGTGAACTGCTATATCTCTCAATTCGTTTGGACAAGACATTCTTCAATCTCTTCCCCAGAGTGAGTTCATGCATTCAGCTTCGTGATCAGCAGCACACCCTGGGAACAAGGTTGCCCATTCTATGTAGTAAAGTTAACTATCAACGATTACTATGAAACATTTTAGGGTTTATCAAAGTCATTGCTGGACATGATCGAATCCGTCATCATTCTTGGGACATCGTACATGACCCATTTATTTCTATGTAGGCATTTGCAAAGCTGCTACAAAATAAAACAATCAAAATATACGATGTAGATGGATCAAAGGTAATCAAGAAGTTTGCAGACTCATTAGAAGCTCAAGTGGAATCGAAGAACGCAGTTCTTTTGGTATGTACATATTCAGGAGGGTTTAAGGCAGATGAAGTGTAATTTTGGACGAAATACAGATGTAGATACCAAATTACGCCAAATAATGGCGAATAAGTCAAAACAAAAGTGAACACGTTTGGCATGGCGGGTTGTGGAATAAAGAGTATGCAGGCGATATTCAAAACTGAAATGTTAATCTATCTGTCAAAGGCTAACTTATACCGGATATCTCTAAAAAAGTACCCCCTGCTGACTGAAGAAGAGAAAAAACGATAAAATGTCGGCACTTTTTAAATTCATAGCTATATTTGTTGGTCTTCAATTTAAATGCACATACCTTGCATTTTGAAATCGACCACCAAACACCGGAGATATGAGTCCACAAGGTCAACATTTTGAGTGCACCTGAAACCAGAGGTTTTTAGAAGTGGCTTGGCCATGATTTGACACCACGCAGGCATTTTGCAAAAGAATTTTCAACTTTGACATTTAGTTTTTAATTCTAAAAAGATATGTACCTTGAATGAAATGCTTTAATTGTTCTTGAAGTGACTTTTCTTTTGAGGAATCGGTCCTTGCATTGCATTCCATCCAATGTGTTTTGTATTGAAGAAGAGGAAAAGGAGCAAATGCACGCTTATTTTTGAGATGTGGCGCGACTTTATTATTCTTACCACATTTCTATTATATTCGCTTAATCAGGGCCATGTCCATGTGTCTTTTATTCTTTTCAAAAGGAAAAAATGGAAAATTAAAGTTTACAGGTGCTTTGAAAATGTCCATGATACAATCATGACTAGGCCCTTTTTCAAAACCTCTGGCTTTGGGTGCACTGTAAATTTTGACTTTGCGAGCTTGTATCTCCGGTGTTTGGTGGACGATTTCTAAATGCAAGGTGTGTGCATCTAAGTTGAAGATTGATAAATTTAGCTGTGAACTCGAGGAGTAATGATATCTTATTGTATGGTTCCTATTTCCAGTCAAAAGGGGGTACTTCTTTGAGACACCCGATATGTGAAAAACAGGGAACGCATTTGGCGGGTTGTGGAATAAAGAGTATGCGGCCGATATTCAAAACTAAGATGTTAATCTATGAGTAAAAGGCAAACTTAGAAACGGGGGAATTTGGCTGTTGATACAAGCATTCATCTTGTAGATCCAGAAATGGATGAAATGTTGGTTAGGAGTTTGTGTGGGAACAAGAATTCTGCGTTCCATTTGGTCTATTTGCTTGCCTTTAAATTTCAAATTCAATACAAATACCAGTTTCAGAAAAATACTCTAAATGTCAATGGCAAGCAACCTGGTTCCGAGGGCCAGGCGGTAGACTCCTCTTGGGGCATGGGGACGAGGTTGAATGGCATGTAAATCATGGACCATAGAATCGAATGTGGAATTTTTGTTCCTATACAAGCCCCTCACCAGCACTTTTCAAATTTCTGGCTCTAAAAGATGAGTGGTTAAACCAAAATTTTTACAGCCTTTGACTGATAGATTAAAATTTCAGTTTTGAACATTGGGCTCTTAATTATTATTCTGCAGCCCGCCAAACGTGCGAACATTTTTGCCTCACCTGGTAAATACACCATGAAGGATGTTTGCGTGTTTTCGTTGAGCTAGTTACGAAAGATTTTGTCTATTGACATCGCACAAGGGCTCCCTGCTTCTCAAGAGCTAGATCTAGCTCTGTTCACAAGTAAACATTTTGACTATGCTGAATACCAGCAATAATGGCCTGCCTGTAGGATATTTTGACACCTGTAAACACATTTTATTTACTTTTTATAGCTTGTTTACAATCAATTATCATGGCAAACAATGAAATAGCCTTCTTCTAAGTTCAAGGGATATTATATTGTTTACTATATGAAAGTGATCAATTTCCAGTAGCTATCAATTATGTAAGATAGCAGCCATACTGAGAGTTTACATGAAATATGTTTGGTGTATATAATTTATATTTTCTGGGTTGATTACTTTAACACCAGGGAAGTCTTTGTATTCTTGCTCGTTAGATATAGAAGGCATAGGTTATGTAAAAGCTTCTTATTACCTTATGTCTTTAGCTCAACTTTTTAAAGAGCCATCGTCACCTAGGGTCCTTTGCAGGTACGCTGAGATGTCAGACTGTCTGAAAATCAAATTTGGCCTAAGCAGAAATCAAAGATCCATATTGCAGTGCAATGAAAACCTGCGTATAAGAATCTAGTAAATAAGAACCTACAGGCTGAAATTGTCAAATGTTCAATTTTTTTAAGAAGAGCCGATCCATTGTTTAAAGGCAATCTGTCTCATTCATAATTGGCTGAAGATTGTATAAGGGGATTAAAGATTTGTATAGCAGGATTAACAGAAAAGAATTGGAAAAGAGATCGTTTCAAATTGAACTGAATTTTTATCATGCGAAAAATTCAAAGAGTGTGAGTTCTAGCTGTTTTCCTTTGTCTCAGCCTTGCTATCAAAACCAATCACCTGCGTGACAGAGCTCCTTTAAGAACCCAGACTGACTTGCAAAATAGTAGTTTCTTGTACGCAGGTTTTTAATGTAGTTGAATTGACAGAAAATTTTTTCTTCAGTTGAAATGTTTTATCAGTTCAACGACTGCACTGTGGATCTACAGTTTACGTTTGGCAAATTTGATTTTCATCGTAGAAACAACAGTAGAATAAGCTGGAGCAGCAGTTGTTTCGACCACTGGAGCAGCTTTCAGCATGCCATCAAAGAAGCCTGGGGGGCAATGACACTTTAACTCGTCTTTTATCGTGTGTAGATACTTACAATACTGTTAAGTTAGATTTATGACAAGAGTCCTTGTATTCACTCCAATAATAAACCATTCATGTCTCCATCGAATCTGTTCGTCCATCCAAGGACTCACAACGAAACGGATTCTATAAAGGGACTAAAATTATCCGAAAAGCCTGAAGATCTACTTTAGAAAGCGTCTACTTTCCTTCGAACTCGGAATACGGAATGAGAAATGTAAGCACCAATAGGAAGCGTGTAGCAAAAGTAAACTACTACGGCATATTACACCAACCACAAAAATATAAATCGATGTCAAATATAATGCTTTCAAAACTTGATTGCTAGCTCACTCGAATTGCATGCAAAAGGAAGCAATTAATAGTAGAAAAGGAATGTATCGAGAGAGAAGGGAAAATTCTGACATCCTATGCCATAGAATATTTTATTCGGTTCAGAACCTATCGTAGTTAAAAGCTTTTATCTCACAAATATTTACCTAGCAGAGCTGGTTTTTGATCTGATTATCTATCTTTACATAAAATGAAAATTGTAGGAAACCAGCTGGGTGCAATGATGTTTAGCTGATGGCAAATAAGCAAATCTGAGAGCCCGTATTGGATTTCGATGTTGGAGGGGTTTCTCTTTGTTTAGGAGCTAAAATGAAATTAGCCCAAAGAAAACTGTCGTCTAGAAATTCGATGCAAATTGTATGAAACTGAAATGCTGTTTTGGATTCATTGTAGAGCAAGAACATCGAATGCAATAACTGCTTTTTTTACTTTTAGAAAGTTAAATACAAAGCAGAAGAATACTACAGGCCACCTGACCCAAAAATAAAACCGGTGAGTATAAAAGTTACTTAGAAATTTTGTGCAATGTGCTTAGTCAATGGTACATATTTAAAGTTTTTCTTTGGGCGAGGCATAAGTGATTGAACTGGGTTTAACCATAAACGCCCATTCTATGATAACTCATAAATAACCCATCAACAGGCATACTTTGTATATGTATCCAATTAAGTTTTAATTGCTCATTGTAACGGCTCAGTAATAATTGCTAAAATGTAAACAAAGCAAAGTGCTAAAGTTGGCTTCACACGTACGTGGCAGGGGCGGATCCAGGAAATATTGTAACTACCACCAAGATGAGGTTATTTATTCGAATACCAGGGTTGTGGTCTTTTGAAAATAGGCGTGTACCTAAATAACTAGATGCAAGGATCTGACAAGCTGACCATCTGACTACTGCTTCGGCGGTAGTTGCAGTAGTCTGGATCCGCCTCTGTTTGCTATAGCAATGTTTCGATGCACAAAGAAATGCTGAGTTCAAAAACGTCGATATTCAACTTTAATCCAACAGATTTCAATAGATGTGAGAATTTGGTAGAGAATCACTACTACTGAAAAACATCTATTCCATTAAGGCTGATAAGTTTATAGAGAATCATTAATTGATTTGCTATAGCAATGTTTCGATGCACAATTGAATGCTGAGTTCAAAAACGTCACTTAGACTGCTGTAACTGTTGCAGGAGTAGAGATATTCAGCTTTAATCCAACAGACTGCAATAGATGTGAGAATTTGGCAGAGAATCACTGCTACAGAAAAACATCTATTCCATTAAGGCTGAGAAAATTTATAAAGAATCATTAATTAATTTGTTATCAAGGGGGGATCCAGGAAATATTGTGACTTAGATGAGGTTATTCGAAATACTTGGTTGGGTGTGGCCTTTTGAAAATAGGTGTGTACCTAAATAACTAGATATAAGGATCTGACAATCTGACTTACTGCTTCAGCAGTAGTCGCAGTAGTCTGAATCCACCCCTGCGTGGCCAGCTCATTCGTCGTGCACACAAACACAAAAACGAATTTATTAGAGAAACCTAGCATCTATCGAAAGAATCATCAATGATTTTGGGAAAGAGGAGCCAAGGAAGAAAAAAGACTTGCTACATAGACGGCATGATGTCATTGACGGGCATAACAATCAGAAAGTCAGCAAGATTACATTGGCGAAAAAAGGGAATGAATGGAGGGAGCTCAAACGACCCGTCACGGCTGCTCAGCAGTTAAGGTCGATCGTTGGAGCAAACTGAGTGTACCAAAACCGACCGACGGACCGACGGACCGAACAAACGAACGAACGAACGAATGGACGAACGAACAAACAAACGAACGGACGGACGAACGAACGAACGAACGAACGAATGGAGGAATGGACGAGCGAACGAACGAACGAACAAACGGACGGACGGACATACGGACGGACGAAAGATGAAGGATGTATGTAAATATCTACCTCATAAATTTCATTTATATACGCCGATCAATAAATGCTTAAACTTAGATTACACACAAAAATGTAAAATAGTTGTAATGCTTACCGTCCATGCTCTGAATTAATTAAATGAGGTTTAGGCAATTTGAATAGCAAGTAAAACATGGACCAGAATCGAACGTGGAATTCTCCTTCCCATTCGAGCCAGCATTTTCTTTTTTTCCAGGTCTAAAAAATAAGTAATTTTTCCAAACAAATTTTTTATCTAAGTTTAAACTAAGATAAACTACGAATACATTCAAATATCGGCGACATACGTTTTATTTCAAAGCCCACAAATCTTGTTAACTTTTTTTGACTTACCCGACAAAATCTTTGCTCACTTCATCAATTTGTCGTCTCTCTTTTACAGTTCAAGTTCTTTGATATGAAAGACTACAACTATTCAGGGAGACCTCTTCTGAAAAGGGATCCAAAATTCTTTTCAAGCAAGCCTGTGAACACATCAATCAGTAGTTATCATATACCAACCAATGTTTATCGATTCAGTAAGTATGATTCTCACAGATATCAAAATTCTCCCGAGTGTCCGACAAAGTTTCTTAGGTATTTTTGAGATAAACTGTAAGAAGCTTATTTTCTCTGCTGCAAAATCGAAGTCACTTTTTGAAGACTTTCAATGGCCCCGAGAATCGTGAACAAAATTCATTGTAACATTCTTTATCATTCGTCGTTGAGATCCTGGCAAGGAATGAAGGAGATGCTATCCATTATCAAAGCACCCATTTAATTGTAAGTCTATAAAAAGCTACATGAACAATAGGCCTAATCTGCAAAGGTTCGTTTACGCCCGATTCAAGTAAAGCGATTAATTTTTTGATAAATAACTTTGATTTATTTCACATATTTTATGCCATGAAAACTTATGTCATGAATGCAAAAAATAGAATGATTCTATACCGCCCAAGATTACGGTCAAATGACTTGAAACCTAAGCAGATTTGGTATAAAATTAACATTTTCAGCTATAGAGGCAGTATCATTTGCAAAAAAAATTATCAGGCAAGCACCAATGGAAATATCTTGATGGGACAGATGAGTTTGAATATTGAGAGGCATATGGTGTTCGAGCTTCGCCTATTCATTCCTTCTTTTTCATTCCAGAGCCTGATGTTCTAAACGTTATCAAACAACGACAAAAGCTAGATGGACTGTATGAAGAGAATTACAGAAACATGTCAACTCTACTTTGGCAATATATAGGATCTCATTCTGGAGTACTCAGCATGTATCCAGGTAGATATTTAAAAAACATGTAGCAACATGTTGCCAGGGCCGTCGAGAACCAGCTGGGGCCCTGGACCGATTCTTAGGATCGGGCCTTAGGGGGGGGGCTTGGGGGCGAAGAAAATTTTCTGGGACCACGCCCTTCAGACTCTCGGAGAATGAGGGAAACGCCCTTATTAAGACAGCTACTTTAGAAAATATTGTTTAGATATTCCATGAAAAAGTTATCAAGGAAGCGATATTTACGGTAAACAATGAAAAGATTCGCTCGTACGAGGTGACTTTTGCCAAAGTCACCTCGTAATGTACGGACACAAAAACTTTTATTAAACATAGCCACATAAGAAAACTATTTTCTGATGTCTATGTTTTAAGGCAGGTAGCTAAATTGCCATAAAAGTTGCTGTAAGGAGATTTTACAGCAATAACTAATTTTTGTCGAGCGATATTTTTACGGGCCCCTTCGAGGCCCGGGCTCCGGACCTTTTACCCCCTCCAACCCCCCCTCTCGACGGTCCTGCATGTTGCTCTAATATTTATGAAACGGTAACAAAACGATTCAAATATAGAAGTCTTTTTTACTCATATGACACAATGATTGACAAACTACAATGGTGAAGGTGAAGGTGGAGTTGCGGTTTTCGGCGCCAAGCGCTGGAATTGCAGAAGTAGTTAAGCGAGGATCGAGTCCTCGACCCCTTTTCATGACACTCAAGTTGGGCTCTACCTGGGATCGAATCCTGTCCGCCTGACTGATCTGGCTGCAAAACCAGAGGATCACACCACTGCGCCACGACACCTTCAAGAGGCTGTCGGTGGCATTTTGCAAATTATTAATCAGTTGTCATGGATTTATACTAAACATTGTCATTCAAAGGCTATGTGTCCATGTAAGTACAGCCGCGTATACATTCTGTCAGAATGCTGACACGATGCTGACGAAGTGCCTCGAAGAGCGCACTATGCTTGGCAAAATGTAACTGATCACATGCAAACTAAAGTTTCAGCTTCGAAAGTGCAGCCGCAAGTAAGTCATTAGTCTGCTTATATGGACACATTTATAGGTGTAGGAGACAGGAGACAGGAGACAGGAGACAGGAGACAGGAGACAGGAGACAGGAGACAGGAGACAGGAGACAGGGGCTTACAGGGGACAGGGGACAGGGGACAGGGGACAGGGGACAGGGGACAGGGGACAGGGGACAGGGGACAGGAGACAGGAGACAGGAGACAGGAGACAGGGGGCTGGGGGCTGGGGGCTACAGCCACCCCCCAACGTTGGGAAGATTTGCAAAAATCGGCCATGTTCGGGCAGAGATCCGCCTTAAATCGGGCAACATTTTTGTAGACAATAGATTTTTTGTAAGGCAGCCCCCCAAATTTTATCTTCCCCTACGCTCATGGACACGTTACCTTAAAGCTCGAAACATATAGGTAGCCAACAGGTGGAATCTGCTTCAGTAATGCGACCTAGATGTTCAATGAGACCAGGTGCACGAATGATATCATTGCATCTATTTTATAGATATTCTAACATTCTGAAGATACGGAACCATGTATTGGCAAAATGTCCCCTTTATTTTCACTTGTTTCCTGAAGTAATGTTAAAAATTGGAAAAGCTATTCAAAAAGTTTTGTTATGAAATGTTCACAAGATCATAGGTAGTAACCATTAAGAATGTAGTGGAACCTTTGAGAAACTCATGGAAGCACTGAGTGCTCAAAATCTAATCATTTTAAGAAACTTTCAACCTGGCTCAAGATGATACTTTCTCATAAAAAGTATGTTGCACTCCAAATGAATGGCTGTTGTTTATCTTACGATTTCAGGTTACATTTGGCCTAATCCAGGAACTGATCGCTTCGATTGTAGGAGAAGAGGATGGTAAGTTGTCATAAAACAACATGGTAATCGCTTTTATGCTAAGGAAGTTATTGAAGAAAAACACTCTTAAACATGTATGAGATTTGCCAAACCATTTCCACTCACTCTGCTGCACCTATCGTTCAGAGACTGGACCGCAACTCCTATCTTCTGCAAATATGAAAATATGATAGCATGATTGCAAGCTTTTCTGGATGCCCAGAATAGAAAATTGTTGGACAAAGTCGGCAAAGATATATATTGAACAGTTTCGTTATATCATCTTGAAGAGCAATTACAGTAAATGGCTTTTATGATATCATGTTCACGTAAACCTTTGTTTTATCAATGCCTTGCCAGCATTTGATTTTTTACTTCACAAGATGTATTGAAATTACCACCGGAGGAATCTCAGATTTTTTACCAGCATAGAGCTAACTGATTTAAAGGCGTTATACGGTAATAAAGTTGTTTGAATCTAATGATTGGTTGAACTTGCAACTCAACGGCAGGATTACTAGTTTAAAGAGTAGCCTTGTTATCTGATGATCAGCCAGCTTCACGAATAAGCTTTAAATCTCGCAGAAATTTTATATAGTTCAAGATCGGCTTCAGAGACCACTAAATTAGCACCGTTTTGGGATATATTGTTTGAAGCTAACATTCTGTATTTCTAGGTACACTATTGGTGCAAGTTCTTCAAAAGATGTCATAATCTTGCTGGATAGGTAAGAACAAATTGTATCATTCTTTCAGGTTTTCTGCTGAATAAATGTAAAGGTTGGATAGGTATTCAATCTTTGATCTTTGATCTTAAATCTTTGGTCTTTGGCCTTTTGGTCTTTGGTCTTTGGTCTTTGATCTTTGGTCTGTGGTCTTTTGGTCTTTGGTCTTTGATCTTTGGTCTTTGATCTTTTATCTTTGATATTTGATCTTCGATCTCTGATCTTTCCTTCACAAGATGCATTGAAATTACCACCGGAGGAATCTCAGATTTTTTTACTGACCTTTATAGAAGGTTGCTGTCGTTATTGCGGAGGCACTGTCATTCGTTTTTGTGCTCTGGAACAGTCATTATCTTTTGGCATAAGATGAATGCTGTGTTTTACTGTTTATTCTCAGGAGTGGCAGTATGGTTGGAACCAATTTTAATATCGCAACTGCCGCTGCCAATATTATTGTCGAGTCTTTGCAGGAGAATGATTTCTTCAATATTGTTCATGTAAGTTGGCACTTGTTGTTTTATTCATCATCCTGTTCTTGCATTCTCTGTTAGAAGTAAACTTGCGTTCTAACATCTCCAATAAGCATCTGATGTAAAATCCTGTGACAAAGGATGCTTTTTGTGAGGTTTCTGGCTCATTAAATGTTAAAAAGTGAAAATTATACCTATTTTATCAAACAAGGACAAATTTTGTAACACATTAGCATTAGTTGCTTTTGTTTGGCACCGGAGCTCAGAGTGATTAGCGACTGCAGACGAAAGAAATCCTCTCAAAGAATACAAGGGAGAGAATACCACCTCACAGCGATCCAATTTCGATTTATTTGACTTGAAACAAATACAAGTCTAATTTGACAGCTGATACAATTTCTACAAAAGAACCTTAACAAGTTAACAATATATGTATATGAAAACATATATCTAACTAAAGGTGCTAACTGTGCTATGAATGTAGAAGACTTACCAAACTTTGAAGTTGCTGTTTTTGAAATTTTGCATTGCTGAGCAAAAAGCACCCACCGCAAAAAGAGCACGGAGTTACGAATTTTGGCACGAATGAAAATTTCTTGTTCGTTCACATTTCAAGCATATAGCAATTATGTTTTAAAATTCATTTTCAGTTTAACTCAAATGCTAAAGTTGTCAATGAGTGCCATCCAAAGTTGGTGCAAGCAACGAAATCTAACCGCGAAGTAAGTGGAAATTTTGCTTACTTAACAGCAAGGGTGAATCCGTCCTGGTAAGCATAGGGCTCAAATCTTTCAAATCTTTAAAAAAGGTGGGTGTACAATTCTGTGACATTTTTCATTGCATTGAATGGCTTGAAGGAGCTTCTGGTAGGTACTTTACTTACTGTAAATCTGCCTTGGAAAATTTTGATATCTTGATTTTTCTCAAAATAGCCGCAATTTCATCATTTTTGAAGAAATTCATGGACAATTTTGAAAAGATTTGAATCATCGTAAATCCTACACCAATAGAGGGCTAATGATATAAACTTCAAGAAAAACATAGTTTATGAAGATCTACACTATGGTGGCAAGCAACAATCTGTAGCTTTCCTGGTTTAGGATTTAGAAGTTTGATGACGTCATAACCTCAATTTTAGTAATTGCCGCCATTTTGAAACTAATCAAGATACCAATAAGTTTCCACGAGAGATTTACAGCAAAAGACCCTAAGTTCTTTCCAAGCCACTCAAGTGAAAATGTCACACCGACCTGTTTAAAGATCTGGGCCCTATGTTGATTATTTAGCGGCCTCAAGAATAGATGCCACAACTTCATCGCAGCCGGCAATTATGTTATGCTTTCTCTGTTGATGTTGATTAAATTTAGTGTTCCAAAAGTGTGAAATCTATTCTTCATGACGGCGAATCGACTTGTCTTTTTGGAAGCCTGAATCTTTTGCTTTTGCAAAGTTTGCCCTTGCTGCTCAATGTGGCTCTTCGAAAGCCTGCTTTTAACATGCTTTGATTTCTCTTCTGCTGGGAGGTCAGCAAGCAAAATGAAGTATGGATATCATCGTGAAATAGAACCTCGTACATTACACAGAATCGAAGAAGAACCTTTCGGACACTACTTTTGGGAATATTTTCCATAACAACATTCAAATAAATAGCCGTAGTAGTACTGATATAGTCTAGCAATGGAACAAAAATATTATCTATAGAAAACATAAAGGGCAACAGGCTATTTTGAAGTTGGGCCTTCGTCAGGCCAGGCATCTATATGTCTATTCTTTTTAATCATGCCAAAAAACAATCAAAGCACATTTTATTTCAGGTGCATCTTCGTGATCATTGAAAATCCTTGTCAGAGTGTGATTAGATCCTTAAAGGGACTCTGTCTCCAAATTTTAAACAAATCATCATGGTTTTAGGCATGTTTTCATTGTTTGATAGGGCCGTAGGAAGCAGCTTTTGATTGGGGGGGGGGGCAATTGTTCTTAAAACAACAGAGAACAATACATCTAGTAACTAATGCTTGTGACATAGCACCATTATTTTCAATGAAAGCTATCAGGTTTCTTTGTCATTTTTCTCTTTATATTCATCTACAATACTACAACCTACTATACTCTCTAATTACTATACAATTATACAACACGACAAGGACAAACAATGACTACGCCACGGTCTTTGTCATTTTAGGCGCTGCGCAACAGTATGTTCAAACTGGAAAATCCATCTGGTTTTGCTAACGGTGGAAAAGCACTTGAAATGGCGTACAATTTGTTAAAGGTAAGATTTTTTGTTTTGAACTCCAAACAATTATTTGTCGTTTTGCACATTACCTTAAGAACAAGGGAAGAGATTGTAATATAGTAAATCCCTGTATATAAGAAACAGACACATAAGGAACTGCCTGGCATCATAGGGCATATCATCTCATTTGTAAAAAACTAGACAGCCTATTTAAAAAAATTTCTTATAAATGGTTAAGAATTAGGAAACACACGTCTTTTATATAAGAAACTGAGAATTTGGGCCAGTATTGAAAGTTTCTTAGAATTATCAGATTTTGAGTACTCAGAGTTTCTTACGAGCTTCTTAGAGGTTCCATAACAATCTTCATGCTCACTACCTGTGCCCGCTTGAACATTTCAAAACAAGGTTTTTAAAGCCTTTCCATTGTTTAGACATTACTCAAATACATTACAAGTAATATGATACAGGAAAAAGTGAAAGTAAAGGAAAAATATGTCAAGGATTTCTCCTATCAAAATAAATAGTTGCTTAAGTTATATTTTCCCAGCACTAGAGTTTCTTAATATTTTTACAATCTGAGAGTTGAGTTTCTTATGGGCAGTTTCTTATAAAAAATATGTTCAGACTTGGGCAAGTCTATGCTTTAAGGGATTTACTGTTGACAATTGCTCTTCATTGACATATGATTAAAAGTGATTAGCGATTGCAGACAAAGGAATTTCTCTCAACCAGTTATTCAAAACAAACAAAGCAGCAGAAGTTGCCCCGAAACCAGTTTCTAACAGAAGTTATGTGCTTATAACAAAGAAGAAGGGTAAATCTAAAGATCTGCCTGTCGAACTTTGCTTATTTGATTCAGAAGCCCAGGAGAAGGCATTGCAATTCTCTCATATCTAATGCTCAAATAAACAATTACTGCTCAGCTTCTAAATCAAGTAAGCAAAATCAAAATCCACCAGGCAGATCTTTAGATTTATCGTTCTTCCTTTGTTGTTAACTCGTGACTTCTCTTAAAGACCCATTGTCAACCATGATCCTTTGTGCGCAGAATGAAAAACAAGACAAAGAGAATTTAGGCCCAAAATGACTTTTAGATAACATGAAAGTCGACTTTGGCGCCAGAAAGAATCATGGCTAGCTGTGGGTCTTTAACCACCTTTCGCATGGACAAGGCAAAGGTTTTCCCCACTGGTTTCAGGGCGTTTCAGGGCAACTTTTGTGGCTTTGTTTGTTTTGAATTACTGGTTCAGAGGATATACTTTATCTGCAACCGCTACGTCAAACGCAACTGATGCTATTGTGTTGCAAAATCTTTCCTTGTTATCTTTTATGATTTTATGCTTATCAACTATTTCTGTAACATACAGTAACCACAATTGTTCAATGCATATGGTCTATCTGCAACACAGACCTCAGGCATTTTATTCCTTTGGTTCAGAAGCTGAGCAGTAAGTGTTTTAATTACACCCAAAAACAGAAGAGAATTGAATCGCCTTCCAATCGGTTTTTGAACCAAACATATTTTTTTTTTTTTTTTTATATTCATAAAATGTTACATTACATGTTACCTACTATACTTTCTAATTACTATACTACAATACAACACTACAGGTACGATACCACAGGCAGCAAAAGACAATGACTACGCCCGTGGCCATTAACATATAGACATGCAAATAAATGAGATTAAGTAAAACATCTACAAAAAGCTACGCATACAATACAATTAATTACTGACAAATACTGGGAAGTGTTTCACATTTGATGTAAGGCCAGCATTGGCGCACGATACCGAATGATAGGAACCCCAGACGACAGAACAGGGCTACTGGTTTTCAATGTAATCCTTCTGAAATACTCCGATTTTGTGTGGATGAACTTTGGTTCATACATCGTTTACCGAACATCAAGTGTGAAACAGACTTAACAAACGGGGAGCAAATAAAACACTTTGTGGCTGTGTGACGTATAATAAAAATTTGAGTTCAGCCAAACCGACCAGTTTTGTGGATAAAATTTAAGGTCATTTCTAGTATATTCTTATTTACGTCATCAGAAAGGTCTTTATCACCATACAATAAATATTGTACTAGAACGTTGTTTGGAAGGCTGTTGATGTGAACAAATGGTTGTAATAATTCCGAAACTCCAGCGAGAAGATCTCGTCGGTGGATGCCGAATGAAGGGCAAAGCAACAAAAAGTGTTCTGTATCTTCAATCCCATCGTTCGTTGGGCACATTGGGTTCACCGTATCTCTGAAATTATGCTTGAATTTATGAAAGTTCAATTTACTCAGACCAACCCTTATTTGGAAAAGATAAGCTAGGCCTATTGGGTCGTGAATGCCAAAAACAGATTTTGCAGGGGGGCGAATTATCGATAGAAGCTTTTTCTTAAAGACAGCAACAGACGGAGCGAGTCTTATTTCAGGATCAAGTTCATTCCATTCAGATAGGCAGTTTGGATAGAAGGTAGATTGAAATTTTTCTGTTCTTGCCCTTATTCGACCAATTACATCCTGGTTGCGAAAAGAATAGTTCGACTGATGAAGTGATGGGATAGGCTTCTTTGTGTACAAAGGGGTGAGATTATTCATTATCTTATAGAACAAGGTAAGGCGTCTACTCCACCTCCTGGAATTTAATGACTCCCAGCCAAGCTCAGTGTACAGTTTTTCTCTGGATGTTCCCCTCCATGTTCCTGTTATAGCAAGAGCAGCTGAATACTGCACAGACTCCAATTTTTCCATTAGATTTGACAAAATAATGTTTTGACTGAAATCACACACTTTAGCTGGAATATGATAAATAACATCTCCGTAGTCCAAATGGGGTCGCACATAAAGCTTGTATATTTCATTTAAGGTATGCCTTGGTAAATATTTGGAGAGATACTTTAGCAAACCAATGCCCTTTCTCGTTTTAGAGATAGCAGCTTTAATATGAGATGAAAAGGAAAGCTTTGAGTCCAAGATAATACCTAGGTGTTTATGTTCGTCTACTCTTTTAACGGGTATGCTGTTAAAGATGATCACTGGATGATCTATTTCATTTCTTTTCCTCGAAAATAATAATTCAACAGCTTGCTTTTGGGGGTCAGGATTAAAGGACATCCTCCAATCATGTGCCCACTGACTAATTAGTTTCAGGTCATTGTTCATGTGTTCTGCAGCTTCATTGGTTTCTCTGGCAACTGTAAACAAGGACGTATCATCAGCAAAAAGTTTAGCATTACATTCCAAATCTGCAGAGAGATCATTTATATACACAAGAAATAACAACGGTCCTAAAATAGAACCCTGGGGCACTCCTGCCAAAATATCTCCCCAATTAGAACACTGTCCATTCAGAACCGTTCGCTGTTTTCGATCCTCAAGAAAATTTTGGATAAGAGAAAGAAGTTGCCCCGAAACACCACATCGCTTCAGTTTGTAAATAAGACCCTTGTGCCATACCCTATCAAATGCTTTTGAAATATCGAGATACACGGAACGAACATCCAGCGGGGGATTGTAGTCAAATGCCTGAAAATTGTATGCGTTATAGAAAGTAATTGGTTGACTGTTGAGTCACCGGGACGAAAACCCGACTGATTGGGGTCGAGTAAATCACAGGAGACAAGATGTGAGTATAAAGAATCGTACATAAGCTTTTCAAGGATCTTCCCAAAAATTGGAAGGAGAGAAATAGGACGGTAGTTACTCTTTAAATTTTTCTCGTTTTTCTTGTGAACCGGGACCACATTTGCACACTTCCATATTTTAGGAAATATACTCGTGAATATTATCCTGAGAGGAGTTACTAATGAAATATCGCTTAGTTTTATCATTCTTATAGATATACCATCCCAGCCATGTGCTTTGTTAGGATTAAGTGATCTTATGATATTCAGTATCTTTTCCTCAGAGATGACAAATTCACCAATCAGATTAGAGATTCCTGGGGTATCTTGTGGAATCTTACTACCAGTGTCGATGGTCGTACATTGGAGTATGAATTAGGAACCAAACATATGAAATGCCCGAGGAGATATGTAGATATACCCTTCCTCTTTCGATCTATGCTCATGTTTGCTCTTAAAAAGAATTCTTGGAATGCACAATGAGCGCGCTAGCTACCTGGGTTTCAGGGAAACTTTTGCGGCTTTGTTTGTTTTGATTTACTGGTTGAGAGAATTTCCTTTGTCTGCGATCGATTATCGCTTTGAATTCAGGTGTCAATCAAAAGCAACTCATGCTATTGTCTTACAAAATCTGTCCTTGTTCTGCAACACCGTTCTCTTTCTTCGCATAATTGTTCAAATTTTCTGAAATGGCTCTTTTCTTAGGAAGCAGGTAGGAGTGAGCTTACCAGCTCTGGGTGCCATCAAGTCATATTTCTGCTTTCCGATGAGATAGAGGATTTTCAAGGCACAAAGAAAGTTATAGAGCATCATAAGGATATGAAAGTAAGAGCAATTCCTTTAAAGATATAATTATGTAAGTTATAATATGTAAGTAAATATCATATTTTCATCTCATATTCGTTGCTTCAGTGGTTCAACATGGTTCTCTCTAGATTTGTTTAGTTTATCTCATTGTCGAAAGACCCACAAGGAGACCTTTACCGAAGCCCACTAGACGACACCCCTCCAAGAAACTTATCCCAGAAGGACTGCAAGCTTGTTACAAGGAGAAGAGGCACATAGAACTTTTTAGGATGAGAGGTGGTACTACCCCAGACGGCCAGCCAAGCGCTCACAGAAAGGTAGAGCGATAACCAATTAGGCCAACCAACCACCTAAATAGCAATGTTTATTTGAGGATGCATATTCTTCTCAGTTTTGTCCACTTATCGAAGTGACGATGATCTTTCTGCAGGTCAGGATCTTTGGATATAAAATCGGCAGGGGACACAAGAAAAGTGATGCACTGAAATATATATCTTGCAAAACGCTTGGTAAGTAATAAAATTTCTTCAATGTCCTTTGCCTCTCAAGGAATTTCAACTCATTTGATCAAGGGCGCCTACCTTGTAGGAAGTGTGTTTATTCCAAGCACTGTAGAGTAATTGGTGTCCTGTGACCCAGTACAGAAAGTGTCCTAGAACCGTACGTGACGTGACCCAAAAAGTACACAAAGTCAGTCCTCTCAAGGTCAAGATGACGTATGAATAACTTTGTGGTTTCAAATTCCGGTGTTTATGAAACACGAGAGCAATTGTTATACGATCTGGCCAGAGGGAATCAGACAGCGTTTTTTATTGGTCAACACTAACAGACGTTGGAATTTGAAAATCCCTTACAAAGATTAACAGGACTGGGTCACAGGACATCAATTACTACAAGTAAAGTACCGTGAATAAACACACTTCCTACAATGTAGGCGCTCTTGATTTGATTGGAAGATTTATCTCGGGACTCATACCATCGATCATGGCTTAAAATTCCATCTTTAGTTCAGTCATAGGGGGTCCAGGAGTGTCAGTAAAGACTGCAGTTTTGGTTTCTTTGGTTCCCTGTGATCCATTTTATGAAAACAACAGCTATGTAATTTGATACAGATTACATCATCGTTGCGGTCGGCCTGCTATTGTTACAGTAGAACAACTTTTGTTATGTGAGAGCTGTTATCTCATTGCCTGTGTTTGAACTCGCGGTTTTTTCAAATCCTGCACATCATTATTATTATTATTATTATTTTAAATTCTTTACACAGGGTGATAACATTCAGTTAATAAAAACTGTTTTACAATGTGCCCTGTTGAAATAGAAAGAGAGATAAAACAACGAATACTACTTAATACACTGTTAATTAGCAACAAAAGAAAACCTAGTAAAAAAAATCCTATCAAAAGAAAAATCCTATCATAACGGTAAGAAAAGATAAAAGAAGATGAAACCACTGTACTATATTCTATTGTAACAATGGCAGACCGACCACAACAACGATGTAATCTGTATCAAACAGCTGTTGCTTTCATATTCCGGATCACAGGGAACCGAAGAAACCAAAACTACAGTCTTTACTGACACTCCTAGACCCCCTGTGGTTCAGTGGCCCTTCAATTGTCTCTTGTTGCTCAGGCCCGTAGGAAGCGGGGGGGGGGTAGGGGGAGCTCAAGCCCCCCAATAATTTTTAAAACAATGGTGCTACGTCACATGACTTAATTAGATATATTGTTCTCTATTGCTACAATTGCCCCCCCCCCCAATCCGAAGCTTCTTCCTGCGGCCCTGCTGTTGCTTCCTGGTATGTTTGGATGCAGCAGCACTCTTTCATATGTATTTGTTTCTAGATTGGATATCATTCTCACTGCCTACTACAATGGTCTATATGACCCTTTATTGTTTATTTCTAAGCAAATTGAATCATTATTTTTTCCAACAGGAATGTTCTACGAACTGGAAACAATTGGAAATGCATACGATTATGTTCTGGTTAGTAAGGGCTGATTTAGCCTCTTTCTTGCCCAGATCCAAATCTCAGGGGGACACTCAGCACATACACATACGGGGGTGGTCAGTCCGAGAAATTTTCAGGAAACCCAAAAATAGCTCATTTTGCACCTTGACATCTGTAAACGAGCATAAAAGATCCTGAGACAATGCAAATTGAGGCCAGAATTGCCTCTAAAGAACCGAAAAATATCATTTTGACCATATTTGATGCCCAAAAATATCAAAAATATAACTTCAGCTTTTTTGGACCCAAAAATATCACTTTCGGCAATATTCTGACCAAAAAATACCGGACTTACATCCCCGCATGTGCATGTGCTGAGTGCCCCCCCTGGGATCCAGATCAAATTTGATTGAATTGAAAAGTGCTGATATTTGCGAGAAATTCATAGCTGGAAGTAGGTATACAAATCACTAAACTTCAATGATATTTCAATGATTATATAATGTCAATGGGTCTGTACAGAAGGCAGAAATATTGAAGAAATTTGATCGTGATTTTGTGCCGTTTGTGAAGGTTTCTTGAATGGGATTTCTCAAGACAAAAAAGCCCTCATAATTTCAGAACAGATGACCAATTCACATCATGCAAATCTTAAAATTTATTTAAGCATATCGATGATTAAATGATGTGCTGCCAACATTATTGTCTTGATATCCAACGAGTAGTGGTGTTTCAAAGAAGGATCATCTATTTTACTCACCAGTAGCATTCTAGAGTTGTGGGTTATTTGCTTGACGTAATATTTTCTTTTGCTTAGGACTACGTAAGAATTCTTGGCAGTCCCTTTGCACTTGCTGCTGACAAACTTTCCACAATTCCAGTGTATGTTCCGATTTACGTCGATTGGGAGGTTAGTTTCATTACAACACTACTGGGTGTCTCAGAAAAAAGTACCCCCGTTTGACTGAAAATAGGAACCAAGCAATAAGATATCATTGCTCCCCGACTTCACAGCTAAATTCATCAATTTTCAACTTAGATGCACGTATCTTGCATTTAGAAATCGTCTACCAAACACCGGAGATACAACAGGTTCGCAAAGTCAACATTTACGGTGCACCCAAAACCAGAGGTTTTGAAAAAGGGCCCAGTCATGATTTGTATCATGGACATTTTCCAAAGTACCTGTAGACTTTAAGTTTCCGTGTTTTGCTTTTGAAAGGAATAAAGATGCATGGTCATGGCGCTGATTAAACAAATATAGTAAAAATGTGGTAAGAGTGATAAAGTCGTGCCACAGCTCCAAAATAAGCGTGCATGTGCTCCTTTCCTCTTCTTTAATACAAAACACTTGGGATCGAATGCAATGCAAGGAATGTTTCCTCAAAAGAAAAGTCACTTCAAGAACAATTGAAGTAATTCAAGTTATAATTCTTTTCAAAAATCAAAAATAAAGGTCAAAGTCGAAAATTCGTTTGCAAATTGCCTGTTTGTTGTCAAATTATGGCTAGGCCATTTCTCAAAACCTCTGGTTTCAGGTGCACTCCAAATTTTGATCTTATTGTGAACTCATATCTCTGGTGTTTGGTGGTCGATTTCCCAATGCAAGGTATGTGCATTTAAGTTGAAGACCAACAAATGTAGCCATGAATTCAAAAGTCCCGAAATATTATCGTTTTGTTGCCTTGTTGAGTTCAAGAGGGGGTACTTTTTTTTGAAACACCCGGTAGAATGATTTTTTTTATATATCAAGTAAAATCTAAAACTAATTATAATACATTATTGGTCCCATCCACAGCGGGAAAAGACACGGGGTCACCTAGTTCCCACTGCAGATGGGACTTACAAATTAAGGCACGCTATTTCCAAAAAGTAAAACGAACAAACATATCAACAATCAAAACAACGAGGGACAAGAATAAACAAACAAAAAAAACCATTAACATCAAAAACCCAATCCAAAACCAAGAAAGGAAAAGAGAAACAGAGGGAAGTTAGAATGTTTTAATGCTGTATAAAAATTTGAACGACTGCACTTCGTTCCTTGGCCTGCAACCTGCATGAAACGCTGTCTAATATTTTGAATGGCTTGAGACTTTCCACAATCCCAGTGTATTTTCCGATTTACATCGATTGGGAGGTTAGTTTCATTCACAACACTAAAATGATTTAATGACTATATAAAGAATTTAAACGACTGTACTTCGTTCCTTGGCCTGCAACCTGCATGAAACGCTGTCTAATATTTGAGTGGCTTGAGATTCGTGACATTTCACATTAGGCTATTTCAGCAACAACATGTTGAAGTCGCACATAGTTTTTTGCTTCACTTTTCGATATTCTACTTCTGCAGTTTGGCGTTCAAAACTACACTTCTCGGGTTTTCAGTACGTACGCAATGCCTTTCGAGACCTGAAACAGTTTTGAAATTTATTTTGCTTTGTAATTCATTCCCTTGAACAAAATAATTATGCTGGTGTCCTCTTGACCAAAGCACACCAAAGGCTGATTTCCACTCAGTCGAACTTTCCGAGCAGACGAAATTTACACAATATAAGGCCGCTCAGCCGTAACATTTTATTGGAGAGATTTTCTCAGAGCGATATTTTCTCTCGCAAACAAAAGATTTCCAGTCCGCTCAGAAAATTCTACTGAATGGAAACCAGCCTTCACATCTTTTTGCCAAAAACAGCATGTTAAGGAGAGTGATACTTCAGCCTAATGGCTGATTTGCAAGTGATTTAAGACTTTATTTTTTCACTTGCTGTCATAACTGAATATTCTTAAAACAGCTTTTATAACAACTAGGAAGTTAAGCGCTCGCTTCGCTCGCGCTTCAAGGTTCCTAGCTCCTGCGGAGAGCGTTTTTTAACAATATCTGATAATTCACCTTGAATGTATAGTAACAGGCGAAGGTCACCTCATCCTCGTGATTAATAAGTGTAGTTGTGGGATGACAAAACTTCTTGTCATGCACCCATAAAAATGCTACAGCACAAAGTTTTGTGCAGTCTCTTATTAACAACTGTATTAAGATATCCATTTTTAAAGGATGCTAACCAGTTTGTTTGATGTACATAAATCTATACTAGAAAGGTAGGTAGCCCATTTCCATGCAAACAGCAAGAATGTTAGGTGAAACGACTCTTGAGCAGCTTGATTATAATACCCCCTTCCGTTTTGTAATATCAGCTTTATGCTGATAAGTTGATTCACACAGCAGCAATATTTTCTTGCTACATTGCACGCTCGAACTGGTTGTGATTCACCTCAACTGCCTAAATCTTAGCCTTTTATTATCTAACAGCTTTTCGCAAATTGATTTGATCAATGATGAAAATTGATTTTGACGATCAATATAATAGCAGATATTTTGCAGTTTCCTGGGGATCGATATTATTGCAAAGCTGTTGTGATATTTTGGTTGTCTTCTCTTATATGGCTGAAATTTATCATCAGATACAGACAATTGCATTTGAAGATAAACATGGTGGGTTAGCACTATAAAGAAAGTGTCCGACCGGCTTATAACACATTCGCACTTGCATCGTAAACAAGGCTAATCTAAACCAGGACATCAAACTTTCCATCCTAATTGGTCAATCCAACAAATCTAATTACTCTGATTGGTTAAAATTTAATCTGGTTCAGATCAAACTGGTTTAACTGTATCAATGTGAATGGAGTAATTAGGTAGCTGAAGTCAAGCTCAGTCATTTAAGGTCAAAATCCGGATCTTCGGATCTTCAAATCTTGGGATGCCTAACCAAGCAACTCACATCGCCGTCCTTCGGAAGGTAGGCTAAACTAGGGGTCCCCCACCTGGATGAAGCATGCTTAGTGGGGCCTACATTAGCTAGAAATGTCTTAGAAATGGCTAGAAGCCCTTATGAATATAAAAAATTGAATTTTGACAATGGTGTGATGTAAAATATTCTTCTTTCAGACCAATTTGCTTGTTACTTCAGTTGTGCTTCCTGTTGTTAACAATACAGCACCTTCGGTAAGACTTTTATTGGTCCTGATTGTTTTTGTTTTGCTTATGTTGATTTGATCATGAATATTTGGACAAAGCAGTTTTGCTTCAGTTGTATTCTTCAGCGGAGGAAAATTCATATCATTTTGTGGAGGAGATTTGGCTCCTCCGTAGTAGTATCAAAATATTTCCTCTGCAAAAGCATAGAGCTGCGGCAATCAAGCACAACTGCGCTGTCTAGCCATGGACAATTAGCCTATGCGTAGACCCATTATCTCAAAGGAGGAAAGGGTCTACGAAACAAAGAGCAACGGCTTGCTACGGCCGCCCAATTACTCATTCTAATCCCCTTTTCAAATTAGTTGTGAAACGCGTTGAAACATTAGAAATAGAAATATTTCTACGGTTGAAACAAAGGCTGCATAAATTAAGTTTCCAGAAATCTAGAAACCTCGGTAGCAAGATTTTGCTCTTTGTTTCGTAGGCCCTTTCCTCCTTTGGGATAATGGGTCTACGCGTAGGCTATGGCCAATTTGATCGACTATCTTTGTTCTAAACAGCAAATCTATCAGGGTGCGAAAATGTATTTTTTCATTACAATACAAATGTATGTATTAATATTTTTGAAAATTCGTTATTTGAAGAATACTTGATAAATTGTAATGAATAGATGCTTGGTTGATAGCCGAAAAACCAAAGCATGTTTTCGTCATGAATTTCATTTTTCTGAGCACTGAAATATGGATGATATTGAATCTACAAAAATTGCTTCACTTCAAAATGCGCAAGAAACACTAAAAGCCCTCGATCTACAGTGGCGTGGCCACGGGGGGTATGGGGGCAATTGCCCCCCACTTTTGCAGAAAGACGGTCCTCAAGACTCCTATAAAACCGTAGAGAAAATAGCTGGGTATAGGTTGGGTAAGAATTTTTCTTAGAAACATCAAATCTTCCATTTTAGCACTGGCCAGCATGATATTGGGAGATGCATTCTAAGCCAAAGTAAAGGATCTTTCTTCAACAATTTTCCTCGTGCTCTGATTTATAGGATAACTGTCACAAAACTATCAAAGTTTTCTTGTCGCTAACAGCAAGCATGATATTGGGAGATGCATTCTAAGCCAAAGTAAAGGACCTTTCTTCAACAATTTTCCACGTGCTCTGATTTATAGGATAACTGTCACAAAACTATCAAAGTTTTCTTGTCGCTAACAGCAAGCATGATATTGGGAGATGCATTCTAAGTCAAAGTAAATGGCGTGGCCCCAAAAATTTTCCTGGGGGCTTCGCCCCCAGACACCCCTATTTCAATTTCTCCCACTTAATTTACCCTGGCCACGTCACTTCGTCATCATATGATAGAGATTCTCCTCATAACGGATTTGTAAACACGTGAACTTCTTTTTGGCTTAGTCAGTAACAGTTGGCTTCATGAAAGTTTTGATGTTTTAGTATTTGTTCGGAATAGATCTTACATACACTATAATGCATTCATTGCAGGGTCTAGGTTTACTTGGCGTCGCTGGGCAAGATATAACGATGATAGAATTAGCAAACACAGTTCCGCAGCATGAGGTAAGGTTGCACTATATAAGAAGTATTAAAATTCTCCCAAAGTTCAACTCTTTGTAATTCCAGGCTAAAGGAATCACGAGGTGTGGTCACATCGAGAGGAAGGTCCTGGACGCTGCTTCGATAAGCTCAGCTTCTCTGCATCCTAAAACTAACTTCGGATGCTACAGGTAGAAATGTATATAACAAAAACAAAGTTCATGCAGCTCAAAACATTTTATGGCCATATAACTGGAATTTTATGCAAAATATTACAAACTAGGTAACATTCAAAAGAACCTCGTGAGTGGAACTTGAATCTTGCCTGGGTCATTAAAAGCTATATGGCGCCCATAATTAAACTAAATAGGGAAAAAAGAAACCCTAACACTTGTCCTTGGAACTGCTTTCGTTCATCACTCGTTAGGCTGTCAAATACAATAAGCTATTTATAAACCTATGAGATATCATCCTTTAACCCTGCTTACTCACTTTAAGGGATCAATCGAGGCTTCGTAGGCTCTTTGAACGGATATTTAATCTTGCAGTATTTTGTAATATAGATAATTCTTTGGCAAAAACTAGTTTGGTCGACGTAAATTTTGGGAGTACTTTAGTTGTCGCTTTTTTTACAAAAATAATGGCATCAGTCATGTTCAGGTTCCGCACAACTTTGGACTTATCATCAACTACACTAAGCATTGGGACACCCAGTCACTTGCCTGGACGGATGGTGAAAAAATGAGTGCTTTGTCAACTATGTACTTGTTCAAGACTGCCCAATGAATCTGATTGGCCGAAGGCAATAGAACAAAGAAAGCAATACAACATTTATCAAAATGAGATAAAGTCAAGCAAAGATTACTTCTTTATTACCTTTAGATTCAAAATTTGAGCTGTTTTACCACGGTTAAAGCAGTCTCCTCAGACTAAATTATAGCTGCTATTCGTTTGACAGACCTGAGATCAGAATTCACTTTCAATTTTAGCTTGGTTTTCATGGTTACGGATTCAGCATCAACAACAATGGATTCGTACTGTTCCATCATCGCTTGAAGACACAAAAGGTATTAGTTTGCTTGTTCAAATTGATCATATACAACCAACGTTGCTTATTTTCAGCATATCAAACGAAACGTACCGGGTGTCCCAAAAAATCTACAAGGATTTGGATGACTCTAGTGCTGTGAATTTAGCTTTAATCAATGGATAATCACTCTCAAAATGTTTCTCAATAGTTTACTTGAACATAGATACCTCGTTTGGTGGTATTGGTGCTTTGAGAGCAGAAATATCAATCTTGAAAGCTCAAATTTGCCTCTTCCTGCAAACCAGAGCTTTAGCCCTTTGGCCCAAGCGAATTCTTAAGGCATTGCATATAAATCAACGATAGCCTAGATAAGATTTGAACAAAATTAGATCTTGTGTTATTCTGTTTTCCAGAAGTCATCCCCGTCACCCATTGGGAAGTTTCTTAATTTTTCATTAATTTCAGTTCTAAATTTCAATGTGCTTCAGGAATTTGCTTAGGCCAAAAGGCCAAAGCTCTGGTTTGCAAGAGGACGCAAATTTGAGCTTTTAAGATTGATATTTCTGTTCTCAAAAGCACCAATACCAACAAACGAGGTATCTATGTTCAAGTTAACTATCGAGAAACATTTTGAGTGTGATTTTCCATTGATTAAAGCTAAATTCACATCGCTGGAGTCAACCAAATATGTATAAATTTTTTTGAGACACCCGGTATATTGCTGAAAAAGTTGTAAGCCAAATTGGATAGGAGATGCCATAAACAGCTCCAATAATTCAACTCCTTAGATTTGGAAAAAGGAACTCCAGCAAGCACATTTAAAAGAAAGCATTGCGTGAATACTTGAATACGATGAAAACGGAGCATTTGCGACCTTTTGAAAACGAAGCTAATCGATTCTTAAGGTGTTGGTACATTTCTATGGCATCAAATGTTGCACGTTTGAAATGAGTAAATCTGGGATAGCTGTATATAGTGCACAACAGAGGTCTATCACTCAGTGAAGGATAAATGGTCGATAAGTTAAGTTCATGTACCGAAATTAGTGCGAATACCAACCCATTTCTGATTAAGCTTCATTTTGAAAGTCGCTTCCTTATTTTTGTAGGATAGGCAATCCTTTTCGCCAACCACTGTTCTCTCGGCGTTAGAGTTCAATGTCAAGAATGCATCAGATGTGGTATGTGATCAAAATTTGCTTTGTTGTTGTTTGAAATTACTGCAAGCTTATGAAGAAACAACTAGGAAATTGATTTGTTGACAGGCAGTCAACAAGGACTGAATGAAAAACGATTTAAGAATTGGTGATCTCTATGTAAAAATACTTTCAGCGCCATAGAATGTAGTAACTACAAGTTTAAATTATTTCTAGATAGAGATTATCAATTTTTTTTGCAATTTATACGTCACCACGCGCTTTACAGCTTTTTGACATGATCGACAGACAGAAGGGTAGGTTAAACATATAGCATGAAAAGAAATCTGGGTGTTTTACTGTATTTTTGGCATGAACATTTTTGATATGTTTCCTTTCACCAACAATATGCTAAGTTATATTTTTTTGTAACTTTATACCTTCCAATTAAAAACCACCATTTTAAACACATTTGCACGTTTCATATATTGTCTCAAAATTTTCACCGCCCTTCGGTGGCCTCTTCAGTCTTCAATTTGAAGAGGCTGCCGAAGGGCGGTGAAAATCTCGAGACAAAATATGAACCATGTAAGTGTATTTAAAATGATGGTTTGCAATAGGAAAGCATGGGATTAGCAAAATATAATAATTGATATCTTGATTAAATCACACAATGTTTTCCTGTCCTTGAAAGAATTCATTCAAATTTTTTGAGAATTAAAAAACATTGTTACCGATAAATTAATGGTGGAAGATGGCACAGTTGTGAACATAAACCTTACTTTATGGGAGCATAGGTTCCAAATCTTTAAATCGGCATAAAAAGGTGGGTGTAAAATTCAATGACCTATTTCTTCTGATTGAATGGCTTGAGAGAAACTTTAGATACTTATCTAAGATTCTACCGTTGGACTTTCCAGAAATTTTGAACATTTTTCAAAATCACAGCGTATCTTACATTTCAACTCATTTGAAGAAGTGACGTCATCAAATTTCTAAATCATAAACCAGATGAGTGGCAGACTTTTGCTTGATACCATATTGTAGGCATTCATAAACTATTGTTTTCTTCGAAATTACTTCATGTTGCGTCAAACTGTTTAGAAATTACAATGGTTTTAAGTTTTTTTGAAAATTTTTCTTGAATTCTTGAAAAAAAAGAAAAACGCTCTAATTCTGAAAATATTGAAGATTTCAGAAAAGTCCAACGGTAGAATTGTAGAAGAATAGATAAAGTTTCTTTGAAGTCATTCAGTTCAAAGAAATAGGCATTGGGTAATGCAGAGTAATACTGGACTGTTGCTGTTTGGTGTGCTTTTTCGACATAACCTCAAAACTAGCTGAAATATGTAAAGAGCACGAGGCATCTAATATCTTCACACAAGGGATGCGGCAAGGCGTGGAGGGTGTCGGCGGTGGTAATCGGACGGCGGTGGTAATCGGACAATTGCGAAAACCAACAGAAAAGTATGTTACAAATGAAATCCATCAAAGTGGGTATTTCTTGGTATTGAAAGCTAGCATTATAGATACTAAACAACTGTACGAAAAGCCTTCATGAATGTAAAACACGCTAAAGAAGTTGTTTTCGTTGTGCTTGGCAGTGTAGAAGTTGTCGTTGCGAATGTCACATCCCTGATTCAAAACTCTGAATCCATTCCAGAAAGAAGCAAAAATCTTTAACAATCACTAGAATTGGATGTCTAGCATGTAAATAATGCATAGCATTATGCCAAAGATTTATAACAGTTTTACTGAAGGGTGTTTTAAAAGTTCATGGCGATGGTTTTCGGACACCAAATAAATCAGTTGTTTGGGAGCATGAACAAAGGTCGGATCTGAATGTTTTTTGGATTTTGACATTTCATTCATGAATATCTATACATGCATCAATCGAAAATAGTAATGAGATCAAAAAAACATTTTTCGAACGCATCTCCTAGCTTTTAGATTGTTTTGTGTGTACCGAAAGCTCTCCAGAATGTCATTACAAGAACCGACAGTCGAACCATTTGTTTTCGCATTCAAGAATAGAGAAAAAGACAAGAAAACTTAGGCAAAAGAGTTTATTGATGGAATACTTCCCAAGTATAAACAGAACAATTTGTTTAGCTTGGCACATTCTGCATTACGAGCTCACTGTCCGAAAACCACAGTAACTGTCCGAAAACCACCGCCAAGCGCGAAATCTTATGAATTTATGTGAATACATCGGATATGAAACTTTGTTTGATTCAATTCATTCAAAACGAGTTATATTTTAGAAACATTTGAAACCTCATTAGGTTAATGAGGCTCATGTGATCAAACTTTTCAAGAGTTAATCAAGTCAGAACACAGTTTATAGTGGAAATCTTTCGAATCTACAATTTAATTTTGCAGCTTGCTGCATCTATTTTAAAAGTCGAATAACTCTATGACTAAAATAGTTACAGCAATGTGCATACTTGTTTTGAACTCAGCATCCATTTCTGCATCGATACATTGCCATAGCAAATCATTCCATTATTCTCTATAAATTTCTCAGCCTTAATAGAATAGATGTTTTTCTGTAGTAGTGATTCTTTGCCAAATTCTCACATCTATTGCAATCTTTAGAATTACCCTGAATATCTATTTTCCAGCTAAAGTTATAGAAGTCTGAGTGACTTTTTTTTAGCTCCGCATTTAATTCTGCATCGAATGCTATAAGAAATCAATTTATGGAATATTTTAAGAATCTATCTGAAATGAGAATTAATTCATTCAAATCGAGGTATATTCTTTGAAATATTTGAAACCTCATTAGGTTAATGAGGTTCAAATGATAGTAAACTTGTCAAGAGAAAATGAAGCTAGAACACAGTCTATGGCTGAAATCTTATGAACTTTAATGAAAACATCGGTTATGAAGCCTTGTTTGATTCAATCCATTCAAATCAAGGTATGTTCTTTGAAACATTTGAAACCTCATCAGGTTAAGAAGGTTTAAATGATAGTAAACTTGTCAAGAGAAAATGAAGCTAGAACACAGTCTATGGTTGAAATCTTATGAATTTATATTGAATACATTGGATATGATGATGTGTTTGATTAAATTCATTCAAATCGAGGTATATTCTTTGAAACATTTGAAACCTCATCAGGTTAATGATGTTCAAATGATAGTAAACTTGTCAAGAGAAAATGAAGTCAGAACACAGTCTATGGTTGAGATCCTATGATCTTATATTGAATACATCGGTTATGAAGCTTTGTTTGATTAAATTCATTCAAATCGAGGTGTACTCTTTGAAACATTTGTAACCTCATCAGGTTAATGAGGTTCAAATGATAGTAAACTTGTCAAGACAAAATGAAGCCAGAACACAGTCTATGGTTGAAATCTTATGAATTTATATTAAATACATCGGTTATGATGCTGTGTTTGATTAAATTCATTGAAATCGAGGTATATTCTTTGAAACATTTGAAACCTCATTAGGTTAATGAGGTTGAAATGATAGTAAACTTGTCAAGAGAAAATGAAGCTAGAACACAGTCTATGGTTGAAATCTTATGAATGTTTATTTAATACATCGGTTATGATGCTGTGTTTGATTAAATTAATTGAAATCAAGGTATATTCTTTGAAACATTTGAAACCTCATTAGGTTAATGAGGTTCAAATGATAGTAAACTTGTCAAGACAAAATGAAGCCAGAACACAGTCTATGGTTGAAATCTTATGAATTTATATTAAATACCTCGGTTATGATGCTGTGTTTGATTAAATTCATTGAAATCGAGGTATATTCTTTGAAACATTTGAAACCTCATTAGGTTAATGAGGTTCAAATGATAATAAACTTGTCAAGAGAAAATGAAGCCAGAACACAGTCTATGGTTGAAATCTTATCAAATTATATTTAATACATCGGTTATGATGCTGTGTTTGATTAAATTCTTTGAAATCGAGGTATATTCTTTGAAACATTTGAAACCTCATCAGGTTAAGAAGGTTTAAATGATAGTAAACTTGTCAAGAGAAAATGAAGCCAGAACACAGTATATGGTTGAAATCTTATGAATTTATATTAAATACCTCGGTTATGATGCTGTGTTTGTTTAAATTCATTGAAATCGAGGTATATTCTTTGAAACATTTGAAACCTCATTAGGTTAATGAGGTTCAAATGATAATAAACTTGTCAAGAGAAAATGAAGCCAGAACACAGTCTATGGTTGATATCTTATCAAATTATATTTAATACATCGGTTATGAAGCTTTGTTTGATTCAATTCATTGAAATCGAGGTATATTCTTTGAAACATTTAAAACCTCATTAGGTTAATGAGGTTGAAATGATAGTAAACTTGTCGAGAGAAAATGAAGCCAGAACACAGTCTATGGTTGAAATCTTATGAATTTATATTTAATACATCGGTTATAAAGCTGTGTTTGATTAAATTCATTCAAATCGAGGTATATTCTTTGAAACATTTGAAACCTCATCAGGTTAATGAGGTTCAAATGATAGTAAACTTGTCAAGAGAAAATGAAGCCAGAACACAGTCTATGGTTGAAATCTTATGAATTTATATTGAATACATCGGTTATGAAGCTTTGTTTGATTAATTTCATTCAAATCGAGGTATATTCTTTGAAACATTTGAAACCTCATCAGGTTAATGAGGTTCAAATGATAGTAAACTTGTCAAGAGAAAATGAAGCCAGAACACAGTCTATGGTTGAAATCTTATGAATTTATATTGAATACATCTGTTATGAAGCTTTGTTTGATTAAATTCATTCAAATCGAGGTATATTCTTTGAAACATTTGAAACCTCATCAGGTTAATGAGGTTCAAATGATAGTAAACTTGTCAAGAGAAAATGAAGCCAGAACACAGTCTATGGTTGAAATCTTATGAATTTATATTTAATACATCGGTTATGAAGCTTTGTTTGATTCAATTCATTGAAATCGAGGTATATTCTTTGAAACATTTGAAACCTCATCAGGTTAATGAGGTTCAAATGATAGTAAACTTGTCAAGAGAAAATGAAGCCAGAACACAGTCTATGGTTGAAATCTTATGAATTTATATTGAATACATCTGTTATGAAGCTTTGTTTGATTAAATTCATTCAAATCGAGGTATATTCTTTGAAACATTTGAAACCTCATCAGGTTAATGAGGTTCAAATGATAGTAAACTTGTCAAGAGAAAATGAAGCCAGAACACAGTCTATGGTTGAAATCTTATGAATTTATATTGAATACATCGGTTATGATGCTTGTTTGATTAAATTCATTCAAATCGAGGTATATTCTTTGAAACATTTGAAACCTCATCAGGTTAATGAGGTTCAAGTGATAGTAAACTTGTCAAGAGAAAATGAAGCCAGAGCACAGTCTATGTTTGAAATCTTATGAATTTATATTGAATACCTCGGTTATGAAGCTTTGTTTGATTCAATTAATTCAAATCGAGGTATATTCTTTGAAACATTTGAAACCACATCAGGTTAATGAGGTTGAAATGATAGTAAACTTGTCAAGAGAAAATGAAGCCAGAACACACTCTATGGTTGAAATCTTATGAATTTATATTGAATACATCGGTTATGAAGCTGTGTTTGATTAAATTCATTGAAATCGAGGTATATTCTTTGAAACATTTGAAACCTCATTAGGTTAATGAGGTTCAAATGATAATAAACTTGTCAAGAGAAAATGAAGCCAGAACACAGTCTATGGTTGATATCTTATCAAATTATATTTAATACATCGGTTATGAAGCTTTGTTTGATTCAATTCATTGAAATCGAGGTATATTCTTTGAAACATTTAAAACCTCATTAGGTTAATGAGGTTGAAATGATAGTAAACTTGTCAAGAGAAAATGAAGCTAGAACACAGCCTATGGTTGAAATCTTATGAATTTATATTTAATATATCTGTTATGATGCTGTGTTTGATTAAATTCATTGAAATCGAGGTATATTCTTTGAAACATTTAAAACCTCATTAGGTTAATGAGGTTGAAATGATAGTAAACTTGTCGAGAGAAAATGAAGCCAGAACACAGTCTATGGTTGAAATCTTATGAATTTATATTGAATACATCTGTTATGAAGCTTTGTTTGATTTAATTCATTGAAATCGAGGTATATTCTTTGAAACATTTGAAACCTCATTACGTTGATGAGGTTGAAATGATAGTAAACTTATCAAGAAAAAATGAAGCCAGACACAGTCTATGGTTGAAACCTTATGAATTTATATTTAATACATCGGTTATGATGCTGTGTTTGATTAAATTAATTGAAATCGAGGTATATTCTTTGAAACATTTGAAACCTCATTACGTTAATGAGGTTGAAATGATAGTAAACTTGTCAAGAGAAAATGAAGCTAGAACACAGCCTATGGTTGAAATCTTATGAATTTATATTTAATACATCTGTTATGATGCTGTGTTTGATTAAATTCATTGAAATCAAGGTATATTCTTTGAAACATTTGAAACCTCATTACGTTAATGAGGTTGAAATGATAGTAAACTTGTCAAGAGAAAATGAAGCCAGAACACAGTCTATGGTTGAAATCCTATCAATTTATATTTAATACATCGGTTATGAAGCTTTGTTTGATTCAATTCATTGAAATCGAGGAATATTCTTTGAAACATTTGAAACCTCATTACGTTAATGAGGTTGAAATGATAGTAAACTTGTCAAGAGAAAATGAAGCTAGAACACAGTCTATGGTTGAAATCTTATGAATTTATATTTAATACATCTGTTATGATGCTGTGTTTGATTAAATTCATTGAAATCGAGGTATATTCTTTGAAACATTTGAAACCTCATTAGGTTAATGAGGTTCAAATGATAGTAAACTTGTCAAGAGAAAATGAAGCCAGAACACAGTCTATGGTTGAAATCTTATCAATTTATATTTAATACATGGTTATGAAGCTTTGTTTGATTCAATTCATTGAAATCGAGGAATATTCTTTGAAAAATTTGAAACCTCATTACGTTAATGAGGTTGAAATGATATTAAACTTGTCAAGAGAAAATGAAACTAGAACACAGTCTATGGTTGAAATCTTATGAATTTATATTTAATACATCTGTTATGATGCTGTGTTTGATTAAATTCATTGAAATCGAGGTATATTCTTTGAAACATTTGAAACCTCATCAGGTTAATGAGGTTCAAATGATAGTAAACTTGTCAAGTGAAAATGAAGTCAGAACACAGTCTATGGTTGAAATCCTATGATCTTATATTGAATACATCGGTTATGATGCTGTGTTTGATTAAATTCATTGAAATCGAGGTATATTCTTTGAAACATTTGAAACCTCATTAGGTTAATGAGGTTGAAATGATAGTAAACTTGTCAAGAGAAAATGAAGCCAGAACACAGTCTATGGTTGAAATCTTATGAATTTATATTGAATACATCGGTTATGAAGCTTTGTTTGATTCAATTAATTGAAATCGAGGTATATTCTTTGAAACATTTGAAACCTCATCAGGTTAATGAGGTTGAAATGATAGTAAACTTGTCAAGAGAAAATGAAGCCAGAACACAGTCTATGGTTGAAATCCTATCAATTTACATTTAATACATCGGTTATGAAGCTTTGTTTGATTCAATTCATTGAAATCGAGGTATATTCTTTGAAACATTTGAAACCTCATTACGTTAATGAGGTTGAAATAATAGTAAACTTGTCAAGAGAAAATGAAGCTAGAACACAGTCTATGGTTGAAATCTTATGAATTTATATTTAATACATCTGTTATGATGCTGTGTTTGATTAAATTCATTGAAATCGAGGTATATTCTTTGAAACATTTGAAACCTCATTAGGTTGATGAGGTTCAAATGATAGTAAACTTGTCTAGAGAAAATGAAGCCAGAACACAGTCTATGGTTGAAATCTTATCAATTTATATTGAATACATCGGTTATGAAGCTGTGTTTGATTCAATTCATTGAAATCGAGGTATATTCTTTAAAACATTTGAAACCTCATTACGTTAATGAGGTGAAATGATAGTAAACTTGTCAAGAGAAAATGAAGCTAGAACACAGTCTATAGTTGAAATCTTATGAATTTATATTTAATACATCTGTTATGATGCTGTGGATGATTCAATTCATTGAAATCGAGGTATATTCTTTGAAACATTTGAAACCTCATCAGGTTAATGAGGTTCAAATGATAGTAAACTTGTCAAGTGAAAATGAAGTCAGAACACAGTCTATGGTTGAAATCCTATGATCTTATATTGAATACATCGGTTATGATGCTGTGTTTGATTAAATTCATTGAAATCGAGGTATATTCTTTGAAACATTTGAAACCTCATTAGGTTAATGAGGTTCAAATGATAGTAAACTTGTCAAGAGAAAATGAAGCCAGAACACAGTCTATGGTTGAAATCTTATGAATTTATATTGAATACATCGGTTATGAAGCTTTGTTTGATTCAATTAATTGAAATCGAGGTATATTCTTTGAAACATTTGAAACCTCATCAGGTTAATGAGGTTCAAATGATAGTAAACTTGTCAAGAGAAAATGAAGCCAGAACACAGTCTATGGTTGAAATCTTATGAATTTATATTGAATACATCGGTTATGAAGCTGTGTTTGATTAAATTCATTGAAATCGAGGTATATTCTTTGAAACATTTGAAACCTCATTAGGTTAATGAGGTTCAAATGATAATAAACTTGTCAAGAGAAAATGAAGCCAGAACACAGTCTATGGTTGAAATCTTATCAATTTATATTTAATACATCGGTTATGAAGCTTTGTTTGATTCAATTCATTGAAATCGAGGTATATTCTTTGAAACATTTGAAACCTCATTACGTTAATGAGGTTGAAATGATAGTAAACTTGTCAAGAGAAAATGAAGCTAGAACACAGCCTATGGTTGAAATCTTATGAATTTATATTTAATACATCTGTTATGATGCTGTGTTTGATTAAATTCATTGAAATCAAGGTATATTCTTTGAAACATTTGAAACCTCATCTGGTTAATGAGGTTCAAATGATACTAAAGTTGGCAAGAGAAAATGAAGTCAGAACACAGTCTATGGTTAAAATGTTATGAGTTTATATTGAATACATCGGTTATGAAGCTTTGTTTGATTAAATTCATTGAAATCAAGGTATACTCTTTGAAACATTTGAAACCTCATCTGGTTAATGAGGTTCAAATGATACTAAAGTTGGCAAGAGAAAATGAAGTCAGAACACAGTCTATGGTTAAAATGTTATGAGTTTATATTGAATACATCGGTTATGAAGCTTTGTTTGATTAAATTCATTGAAATCGAGGTATATTCTTTGAAACATTTGACACCTCATTAGGTTAATGAGGTTCAAATGATAGTAAACATGTCAAGAGAAAATGAAGCCAGAACACAGTCTATGGTTGAAATCTTATGAATTTATATTTAATACATCGGTTATGATGCTGTGTTTGATTAAATTCATTGAAATCGAGGTATATTCTTTGAAACATTTGACACCTCATTAGGTTAATGAGGTTCAAATGATAGTAAACATGTCAAGAGAAAATGAAGCCAGAACACAGTCTATGGTTGAAATCTTATGAATTTATATTTAATACATCGGTTATGATGCTGTGTTTGATTAAATTCATTGAAATCGAGGTATATTATTTGAAACATTTGAAACCTCATTAGGTTAATGAGGTTCAAATGATAGTAAACTTGTCAAGAGAAAATGAAGCAAGAACACAGTCTATGGTTGGAATCTTATGAATTTATAATGAATACATCGGTTATGAAGCTTTGTTTGATTCAATTCATTGAAATCGAGGTATATTCTTTGAAACATTTGAAACCTCATTAGGTTAATGAGGTTCAAATGATAGTAAACTTGTCAAGAGAAAATGAAGCCAGAACACAGTCTATGGTTGAAATCTTATGAATTTATATTGAATACATCGGTCATGAAGCTTTGTTTGATTAAATTCTTTGAAATCAAGGTATATTCTTTGAAACATTTGAAACCTCATCAGGTTAATGAGTTTCAAATGATAAAAGTTGTTAAGAGAAAATGAAGTCAGAACACAGTCTATGGTTAAAATCTTATGAGTTTATATTGAATACATCGGTTATGAAGCTTTGTTTGATTAAATTCATTGAAATCAAGGTATACTCTTTGAAACATTTGAAACTTCATTAGGTTAATGAGCTTCAAATGATAGTAAACTTGTCAAGAGAAAATGAAGCCTGAACACAGTCTTTGGTTGAAATCTTATGAATTTTTATTAAATACATCGATTATGATGCTGTGTTTGATTAAATTCATTGAAATGGAAGTATATTCTTTGAAACATTTGAAACCTCATTAGGTTAATGAGGTTCAAATGATAGATAGTAAACTTGTCAAGAGTAAATGAAGCTAGAACACAGTCTATGGTTGAAATCTTATGAATTTATATTGAATACATCGGTTATGGAGCTTTGTTTGATTAAATTCATTGAAATCAAGGTATATTCTTTGAAACATTTGAAACCTCATCAGGTTAATGAGGTTCAAATGATAGTAAACTTGTCAAGACAAAATGAAGCCAGAACACAGTCTATGGTTGAAATTTTATGAATTTATATTGCATACATCGGTTATGAAGCTTTGTTTGATTAAATTCATTGAAATAAAGTTATATTCTTTGAAACATTTGAAACCTCATCAGGTTAATGAGGTTCAAATGATAATTAACTTGTCGCGAGATAATGAAGCCAGAACACAGTCTATGGTTGAAATCTTATGAATTTATATTGCATACATTAGTTATGAAGCTTTGTTTGATTAAATTCATTCAAATCGAGGTATATTCTTTGAAACATTTGAAACCTCATTAGGTTAATGAGGTTCAAATGATAGTAAACTTGTCAAGAGAAAATGAAGCCAGAACACAGTCTATGGTTGAAATCTTATGAATTTATATTTAATACATCGGTTATGATGCTGTGTTTGATTAAATTCATTGAAATCGAGGTATATTCTTTGAAACATTTGACACCTCATTAGGTTAATGAGGTTCAAATGATAGTAAACATGTCAAGAGAAAATGAAGCCAGAACACAGTCTATGGTTGAAATCTTATGAATTTATATTTAATACATCGGTTATGATGCTGTGTTTGATTAAATTCATTGAAATCGAGGTATATTATTTGAAACATTTGAAACCTCATTAGGTTAATGAGGTTCAAATGATAGTAAACTTGTCAAGAGAAAATGAAGCCAGAACACAGTCTATGGTTGAAATCTTATGAATTTATATTGAATACATCGGTTATGAAGCTTTGTTTGATTCAATTCATTGAAATCGAGGTATATTCTTTGAAACATTTGAAACCTCATTAGGTTAATGAGGTTCAAATGATAGTAAACT
Organism: Aurelia coerulea; assembly: GCA_039566865.1. Classification (NCBI taxonomy): domain Eukaryota; kingdom Metazoa; phylum Cnidaria; class Scyphozoa; order Semaeostomeae; family Ulmaridae; genus Aurelia; species Aurelia coerulea. Next base: position 7,467,278 of record CM076943.1, on the reverse strand, counting down.
TGTCAAGAGAAAATGAAGCCAGAACACAGTCTATGGTTGAAATCTTATGAATTTATATTGAATACATCGGTTATGAAGCTTTGTTTGATTAAATTCATTGAAATCAAGGTATATTCTTTGAAACATTTGAAACCTCATCTGGTTAATGAGGTTCAAATGATACTAAAGTTGGCAAGAGAAAATGAAGTCAGAACACAGTCTATGGTTGAAATCTTATGAATTTATATTGAATACATCGGTTATGAAGCTTTGTTTGATTAAATTCATTGATATCAAGGTATATTCTTTGAAACATTAGAAACCTCATCAGGTTAATGAGGTTCAAATGATACTAAAGTTGTCAAGAGAAAATGAAGTCAGAACACAGTCTATGGTTAAAATGTTATGAGTTTATATTGAATACATCGGTTATGAAGCTTTGTTTGATTAAATTCATTGAAATCGAGGTATATTCTTTGAAACATTTGACACCTCATTAGGTTAATGAGGTTCAAATGATGGTAAACATGTCAAGAGAAAATGAAGCCAGAACACAGTCTATGGTTGAAATCTTATTAATTTATGTTTAATACATCGGTTATGATGCTGTGTTTGATTAAATTCATTGAAATCGAGGTATATTCTTTGAAACATTTGACACCTCATTAGGTTAATGAGGTTCAAATGATAGTAAACATGTCAAGAGAAAATGAAGCCAGAACACAGTCTATGGTTGAAATCTTATGAATTTATATTTAATACATCGGTTATGATGCTGTGTTTGAATAAATTCATTGAAATCGAGGTATATTATTTGAAACATTTGAAACCTCATTAGGTTAATGAGGTTCAAATGATAGTAAACTTGTCAAGAGAAAATGAAGCAAGAACACAGTCTATGGTTGGAATCTTATGAATTTATAATGAATACATCGGTTATGAAGCTTTGTTTGATTCAATTCATTGAAATCGAGGTATATTCTTTGAAACATTTGAAACCTCATTAGGTTAATGAGGTTCAAATGATAGTAAACTTGTCAAGAGAAAATGAAGCCAGAACACAGTCTATGGTTGAAATCTTATGAATTTATATTGAATACATCGGTTATGAAGCTTTGTTTGATTAAATTCATTGAAATCAAGGTATATTCTTTGAAACATTTGAAACCTCATCAGGTTAATGAGGTTCAAATGATAAAAGTTGTTAAGAGAAAATGAAGTCAGAACACAGTCTATGGTTAAAATCTTATTAATTTATATTGAATACATCGGTTATGAAGCTTTGTTTGATTAAATTCATTGAAATCAAGGTATACTCTTTGAAACATTTGAAACTTCATTAGGTTAATGAGCTTCAAATGATAGTAAACTTGTCAAGAGAAAATGAAGCCTGAACACAGTCTTTGGTTGAAATCTTATGAATTTTTATTAAATACATCGATTATGATGCTGTGTTTGATTAAATTCATTGAAATCGAAGTATATTCTTTGAAACATTTGAAACCTCATTAGGTTAATGAGGTTCAAATGATAGATAGTAAACTTGTCAAGAGTAAATGAAGCTAGAACACAGTCTATGGTTGAAATCTTATGAATTTATATTGAATACATCGGTTATGAAGCTTTGTTTGATTAAATTCATTGAAATCAAGGTATATTCTTTGAAACATTTGAAACCTCATCAGGTTAATGAGGTTCAAATGATAGTAAACTTGTCAAGACAAAATGAAGCCAGAACACAGTCTATGGTTGAAATTTTATGAATTTATATTGCATACATCGGTTATGAAGCTTTGTTTGATTAAATTCATTGAAATAAAGTTATATTCTTTGAAACATTTGAAACCTCATCAGGTTAATGAGGTTCAAATGATAATTAACTTGTCGCGAGATAATGAAGCCAGAACACAGTCTATGGTTGAAATCTTATGAATTTATATTGCATACATTAGTTATGAAGCTTTGTTTGATTAAATTCATTCAAATCGAGGTATATTCTTTGAAACATTTGAAACCTCATTAGGTTAATGAGGTTCAAATGATAGTAAACTTGTCAAGAGAAAATGAAGCCAGAACACAGTCTATGGTTGAAATCTTATGAATTTATATTTAATACATCGGTTATGATGCTGTGTTTGATTAAATTCATTGAAATCGAGGTATATTCTTTGAAACATTTGACACCTCATTAGGTTAATGAGGTTCAAATGATAGTAAACATGTCAAGAGAAAATGAAGCCAGAACACAGTCTATGGTTGAAATCTTATGAATTTATATTTAATACATCGGTTATGATGCTGTGTTTGATTAAATTCATTGAAATCGAGGTATATTATTTGAAACATTTGAAACCTCATTAGGTTAATGAGGTTCAAATGATAGTAAACTTGTCAAGAGAAAATGAAGCCAGAACACAGTCTATGGTTGAAATCTTATGAATTTATATTGAATACATCGGTTATGAAGCTTTGTTTGATTCAATTCATTGAAATCGAGGTATATTCTTTGAAACATTTGAAACCTCATTATGTTAATGAGGTTCAAATGATAGTAAACTTGTCAAGAGAAAATGAAGCCAGAACACAGTCTATGGTTGAAATCTTATGAATTTATATTGAATACATCGGTTATGAAGCTTTGTTTGATTAAATTCATTGAAATCAAGGTATATTCTTTGAAACATTTGAAACCTCATCTGGTTAATGAGGTTCAAATGATACTAAAGTTGGCAAGAGAAAATGAAGTCAGAACACAGTCTATGGTTGAAATCTTATGAATTTATATTGAATACATCGGTTATGAAGTTTTGTTTGATTAAATTCATTGATATCAAGGTATATTCTTTGAAACATTTGAAACCTCATCAGGTTAATGAGGTTCAAATGATAATTAACTTGTCGCGAGATAATGAAGCCTGAACACAGTCTATGGTTGAAATCCTATGATCTTATATTGAATGCATCGGTTATGAAGCTTTGTTTGATTAAATTCATTGAAATCAAGGTATATTCTTTGAAACATTTAAAACCTCATTAGGTTAATGAGGTTCAATTGATAGTAATATTGGCAAGAGAAAATGAAGTCAGAACACAGTCTATGGTTGAAATCTTATGAATTTATATTGAATACATCGGTTATGAAGCTTTGTTTTATTAAATTCATTGATATCAAGGTATATTCTTTGAAACATTTGAAACCTCATCAGGTTAATGAGGTTCAAATGATACTAAAGTTGTCAAGAGAAAAGGAAGTCAGAACACAGTCTATGGTTAAAATCTTATGAATTTATATTGAATATATCGGTTATGAAGCTTTGTTTGATTAAATTCATTGAAATCAAGGTATACTCTTTGAAACATTTGAAACTTCATTAGGTTAATGAGGTTGAAATGATAGTAAACTTGTCAAGAGAAAATGAAGCCTGAACACAGTCTTTGGTTGAAATCTTATGAATTTTTATTAAATACATCGATTATGATGCTGTGTTTCATTAAATTCATTGAAATCGAAGTATATTCTTTGAAACATTTGAAACCTCATTAGGTTAATGAGGTTCAATTGATAGATAGTAAACTTGTCAAGAGTAAATGAAGCTAGAACATAGTCTATGGTTGAAATCTTATGAATTTATATTGATTACATCGGTTATGAAGCTTTATTTGATTAAATTCATTGAAATCAAGGTATATTCTTTGAAACATTTGAAACCTCATCAGGTTAATGAGGTTCAAATGATAGTAAACTTGTCAAGACATAATGAAGCCAGAACACAGTCTATGGTTGAAATTTTATGAATTTATATTGAATACATCGGTTATGAAGCTTTGTTTGATTAAATTCATTGAAATAAAGTTATATTCTTTGAAACATTTGAAACCTCATCAGGTTAATGAGGTTCAAATGATAATTTACTTGTCGCGAGATAATAAAGCCAGAACACAGTCTATGGTTGAAATCTTATGAATTTATATTGCATACATTAGTTATGAAGCTTTGTTTGATTAAATTCATTCAAATCGAGGTATATTCTTTGAAACATTTGAAACCTCATTAGGCTAATGAGGTTCAAATGATAGTAAACTTGTCAAGACAAAATGAAGCCAGAACACAGTCTATGGTTGAAATTTTATGAATTTATATTGAATACATCGGTTATGAAGCTTTGTTTGATTAAATTCATTGAAATAAAGTTATATTCTTTGAAACATTTGAAACCTCATCAGGTTAATGAGGTTCAAATGATAATTAACTTGTCGCGAGATAATGAAGCCAGAACACAGTCTATGGTTGAAATCTTATGAATTTATATTGCATACATTAGTTATGAAGCTTTGTTTGATTAAATTCATTCAAATCGAGGTATATTCTTTGAAACATTTGAAACCTCATTAGGCTAATGAGGTTGAAATGATAGTAAACTTGTCAAGAGAAAATGAAGCCAGAACACAGTCTATGGTTGAAATCTTATGAATCTATATTTAATACATCGGTTATGATGCTGTGTTTGATTGAATTCATTGAAATCGAGGTATATTCTTTGAAACATTTGACACATAATTAGGTTAATTAGGTTCAAATGATAGTAAACATGTCAAGAGAAAATGAAGCAAGAACACAGTCTATGGTTGAAATCTTATGAATTTATATTTAATAAATCGGTTATGATGATGTGTTTGATTAAATTCATTGAAATCGAGGTATATTATTTGAAACATTTGAAACCTCATCTGGTTAATGAGGTTCAATTGATAGTAAATTTGTCAAGAGAAAAATAAGTCAGAACACAGTCTATGGTTGAAATCCTATATCATCTTATATTGAATACATCTGTTATGAAGCTTGGTTTGATTAAATTCATTGAAATAAAGTTATATTCTTCGAAACATTTGAAACCTCATCAGGTTAATGAGGTTCAAATGATAATTAACTTGTCGCGAGATAATGAAGCTAGAACACAGTCTATGGTTGAAATCTTATGAATTTATATTGCATACATTAGTTATGAAGCTTTGTTTGATTAATTTCATTCAAATCGAGGTATATTGTTTGAAACATTTGAAACCTCATTAGGCTAATGAGGTTGAAATGATAGTAAACTTGTCAAGAGAATATGAAGACAGAACACAGTCTATGGTTGAAATCTGATGAATTTATATTTAATACATCGGTTATGATGCTGTGTTTGATTAAATTCATTGAAATCGAGGTATATTATTTGAAACATTTGAAACCTCATCAGGTTAATGAGGTTCAAATGATAATTAACTTGTCGCGAGATAATGAAGCCAGAACACAGTCTATGGTTGAAATCTTATGAATTTATATTGCATACATTAGTTATGAAGCTTTGTTTGATTAAATTCATTCAAATCGAGGTATATTCTTTGAAACATTTGAAACCTCATTAGGCTAATGAGGTTGAAATGATAGTAAACTTGTCAAGAGAAAATGAAGCCAGAACACAGTCTATGGTTGAAATCTTATGAATTTATATTTAATACATCGGTTATTATGCTGTGTTTGATTAAATTCATTGAAATCAAGGTATATTCTTTGAAACATTTGACACAGAATTAGGTTAATTAGGTTCAAATGATAGTAAACTTGTCAAGAGAAAATGAAGCCAGAACACAGTCTATGGTTGAAATCTTATGAATTTATATTGAATACATCGGTTATGAAGCTTTGTTTGATTAAATTCATTGAAATCAAGGTATATTCTTTGAAACATTTGAAACCTCATCAGGTAAATGAGGTTCAAATGATAGTAAACTTGTCAAGACAAAATGAAGCCAGAACACAGTCTATGGTTGAAATTTTATAAATTTATATTGAATACATCGGTTATGAAGCTTTGTTTGATTAAATTCATTGAAATAAAGTTATATTCTTCGAAACATTTGAAACCTCATCAGGTTAATGAGGTTCAAATGATAATTAACTTGTCGCGAGATAATGAAGCCAGAACACAGTCTATGGTTGAAATCTTATGAATTTATATTGCATACATTAGTTATGAAGCTTTGTTTGATTAAATTCATTCAAATCGAGGTATATTCTTTGAAACATTTGAAACCTCATTAGGCTAATGAGGTTGAAATGATAGTAAACTTGTCAAGAGAAAATGAAGCCAGAACACAGTCTATGGTTGAAATTTTATAAATATATATTGAATACATCGGTTATGAAGCTTTGTTTGATTAAATTCATTGAAATAAAGTTATATTCTTCGAAACATTTGAAACCTCATTATGTTGATGAGGTTCAAATGATAGTAAACTTGTCAAGAGAAAATAAAGCCAGAACACAGTCTATGGTTGAAATCTTATGAATTTATATTGAATACATCGGTTATGAAGCTTTGTTTGATTAAATTCATTGAAATCAAGGTATACTCTTTTAAACATTTGAAACCTCATTAGGTTAATGAGCTTCAAATGATAGTAAACTTGTCAAGAGAAAATAAAGTCAGAACACAGTCTATGGTTGAAATCTTATGAATTTATATTGAATACATCGGTTATGAAGCTTTGTTTGATTAAATTCATTGATATCAAGGTATATTCTTTGAAACATTTGAAACCTCATCAGGTTAATGAGGTTCAAATGATACTAAAGTTGTCAAAAGAAAATGAAGTCAGAACACAGTCTATGGTTAAAATCTAAAGAATTTATATTGAATACATCGGTTATGAAGCTTTGTTTGATTAAATTCATTGAAATCGAGGTATATTCTTTGAAACATTTGAAACCTCATCTGGTTAATGAGGTTCAATTGATAGTAAATTTGTCAAGAGAAAAATAAGTCAGAACACAGTCTATGGTTGAAATCTTATGAATTTATATTGCATACATCACTTATGAAGCTTTGTTTGATTAAATTCATTCAAATCGAGGTATATTCTTTGAAACATTTGAAGCCTCATCTGGTTAATGAGGTTCAATTGATAGTAAATTTGTCAAGAGAAAAATAAGTCAGAACACAGTCTATGGTTGAAATCCTATATCATCTTATATTGAATACATCTGTTATGAAGCTTGGTTTGATTAAATTCATTGAAATCAAGGTATATTCTTTGAAACATTTGAAACCTCATCAGGTTAATGAGGTTCAAATGATAGTAAACTTGTCAAGAGAAAATGAAGTCAGAACACAGTCTATGGTTGAAATCTTATGAATTTATATTGAATACATCGGTTATGAAGCTTTGTTTGATTAAATTCATTGAAATCAAGGTATATGCTTTGAAACATTTGAAACCTCATCAGGTTAAAATAATACTAAAGTTGTCGCGAGATAATGAAGCCAGAACACAGTCTATGGTTGAAATCTTATGAATTTATATTGCATACATCAGTTATGAAGCTTTGTTTGATTAAATTCATTCAAATCGATGTATATTCTTTGAAACATTTGAAACCTCATCTGGTTAATGTGGTTCAATTGATAGTAAATTTGTCAAGAGAAAAATAGGCCAGAACACAGTCTATGGTTGAAATCCTATATCATCATATATTGAATACATCGGTTATGAAGCTTTATTTGATTCAATTCATTGAAATCGAGGTATATTCTTTGAGACATTTTAAACCTCATTAGTTTAATGAGTTTCAAATGATAGTAAAATTGTCAAGAGAAAATGAAACCAGAACACAGTCTATGGTTGAAATCTTATGAATTTATATTGAATACATCGGTTATGAAGCTTTGTTTGATTAAATTCATTGATATCAAGGTATATTCTTTGAAACATTTGAAGCCTCATCAGGTTAATGAGGTTCAAATGATACTAAAGTTGTCAAGAGAAAATGAAGTCAGAACACAGTCTATGGTTAAAATCTTATGAATTTATATTGAATACATCGGTTATGAAGCTTTGTTTGATTAAATTCATTGAAATGAAGGTATACTCTTTGAAACATTTGAAACCTCATTAGGTTAATGATGTTCAAATGAAACTAAAGTTGGTAAGAGAAAATGAAGTCAGAACACAGTCTATGGTTGAAATCTTATGAATTTATATTGAATACATCGGTTATGAAGCTTTGTTTGATTAAATTCATTGAAATCAAGGTATATGCTTTGAAACATTTGAAACCTCATCAGGTTAAAATAATACTAAAGTTGTCGCGAGATAATGAAGCCAGAACACAGTCTATGGTTGAAATCTTATGAATTTATATTGCATACATCAGTTATGAAGCTTTGTTTGATTAAATTCATTGAAATCGAGGTATATTCTTTGAGACATTTTAAACCTCATTAGTTTAATGAGGTTCAAATGTTAGTAAAATTGTCAAGAGAAAATGAAGCCAGAACACAGTCTATGGTTGAAATCTTATGAATTTATATTGAATACATCGGTTATGAAGCTTTGTTTGATTAAATTCATTGATATCAAGGTATATTCTTTATAAAACATTTGAAACCTCATCAGGCTAATGAGGTTCAAATGATACTAAAGTTGTCAAGAGAAAATGAAGTCAGAACACAGTCTATGGTTAAAATCTTATGAATTTATATTGAATACATCGGTTATGAAGCTTTGTTTGATTAAATTCATTGAAATCAAGGTATACTCTTTGAAACATTTGAAACTTCATTAGGTTAATGAGCTTCAAATGATAGTAAACTTGTCAAGAGAAAATGAAGCCTGAACACAGTCTTTGGTTGAAATCTTATGAATTTATATTAAATACATCGATTATGATGCTGTGTTTGATTAAATTCATTGAAATCAAGGTATATTCTTTGAAACATTTGAAACCTCATCAGGTTAATGAGGTTCAAATGATAGTAAACTTGTCAAGACAAAATGAAGCCAGAACACAGTCTATGGTTGAAATTTTATGAATTTATATTGAATACATCGGTTATGAAGCTTTGTTTGATTAATATCATTCAAATCGAGGTATATTCTTTGAAACATTTGAAACCTCATCTGGTTAATGAGGTTCAATTGATAGTAAATTTGTCAAGAGAAAAATAAGTCAGAACACAGTCTATGGTTGAAATCTTATGAATTTATATTGAATACATCGGTTAGGAAGCTTTGTTTGATTAAATTCATTGAAATCAAGGTATATTCTTTGAAACATTTGAAACCTCATTAGGTTAATGAGGTTCAAATGAAACTAAAGTTGGCAAGAGAAAATGAAGTCAGAACACAGTCTATGGTTGAAATCTTATGAATTTATATTGAATACATCGGTTATGAAGCTTTGTTTGATTAAATTCATTGAAATCAAGGTATATTCTTTGAAACATTTGAAACCTCATTAGGTTAATGAGGTTCAAATGAAACTAAAGTTGGCAAGAGAAAATGAAGTCAGAACACAGTCTATGGTTGAAATCTTATGAATTTATATTGAATACATCGGTTATGAAGCTTTGTTTGATTAAATTCATTGAAATCAAGGTATACTCTTTGAAACATTTGAAACCTCATTAGGTTAATGAGGTTCAAATGATAGTAAACTTGTCAAGAGAAAATGAATCCAGAACACAGTCTATGGTTGAAATCTTATGAATTTATATTGAATACATCGGTTAGGAAGCTTTGTTTGATTAAATTCATTGAAATCAAGGTATATTCTTTGAAACATTTGAAACCTCATTAGGTTAATGAGGTTCAAATGAAACTAAAGTTGGCAAGAGAAAATGAAGTCAGAACACAGTCTATGGTTGAAATCTTATGAATTTATATTGAATACATCGGTTATGAAGCTTTGTTTGATTAAATTCATTGAAATCAAGGTATATGCTTTGAAATATTTGAAACCTCATCAGTTTAAAATAATACTAAAGATGTCGCGAGATAATGAAGCCAGAACACAGTCTATGGTTGAAATCTTATGAATTTATATTGCATACATCAGTTATGAAGCTTTGTTTGATTAAATTCATTCAAATCGAGGTATATTCTTTGAAACATTTGAAACCTCATCTGGTTAATGTGGTTCAATTGATAGTAAATTTGTCAAGAGAAAAATAAGTCAGAACACAGTCTTTGGTTGAAATCCTATATCATCATATATTGAATACATCGGTTATGAAGCTTTGTTTGATTAAATTCATTGAAATCAAGGTATATTCTTTGAAACATTTGAAACCTCATCAGGTTAATGAGGTTCAAATGATAGTAAACTTGTCAAGAGAAAATGAAGCCAGAACACAGTCTTTTGTTGAAATGTTATGAATTTATATTAAATACATCGGTTATGATGCTGTGTTTGATTAAATTCATTGAAATCGAGGTATATTCTTTGAAACATTTGAAACCTCATTAGGTTAATGAGGTTCAAATGATCGTAAACTTTTCAAGAGTAAATGAAGCTAGAACACAGTCTATGGTTCAAATCTTATGAATTTATATTAAATACATCGATTATGATGCTGTGTTTGATTAAATTCATTGAAATCGAGGTATATTCTTTGAAACATTTGAAACCTCATTAGGTTAATGAGGTTCAAATGATCGTAAACTTTTCAAGAGTAAATGAAGCTAGAACACAGTCTATGGTTGAGATTTTATGAATTTATATTGCATACATCACTTATGAAGCTTTGTTTGATTAAATTCATTCAAATCGAGGTATATTCTTTGAAACATTTGAAACCTCATCTGGTTAATAAGGTTCAATTGATAGTAAATTTGTCAAGAGAAAAATAAGTCAGAAAGCAGTCTATGGTTGAAATCCTATATCATCTGATATTGAATACTTCGGTTATGAAGCTTTGTTTGATTAAATTCATTGAAATCAAGGTATATTCTTTGAAACATTTGAAACCTCATTAGGTTGATGAGGTTCAAATGAAGCTAAAGTTGGCAAGAGAAAATGAAGTCAGAACACAGTCTATGGTTGAAATCTTATGAATTTATATTGAATACATCGGTTATGAAGCTTTGTTTGATTAAATTCATTGAAATGAAGGTATATGCTTTGAAACATTTGAAACCTCATCAGGTTAAAATGATACTAAAGTTGTCGCGAGATAATGAAGCCAGAACACAGTCTATGGTTGAAATCCTATGCATTTATATTGCATACATCAGTTATGAAGCTTTGTTTGATTCAATTCATTCAAATCGAGGTATATTCTTTGAAACATTTGAAACCTCATCTGGTTAATGTGGTTCAATTGATAGTAAATTTGTCAAGAGAAAAATAAGTCAGAACACAGTCTATTGTTGAAAATTTATGAATTTATATTGAATACATCGGTTATGAAGCTTTGTTTGATTAAATTCATTGAAATAAAGTTATATTCTTTGAAACATTTGAAACCTCATTAGGTTAATGAGGTTCAAATGATAGTAAACTTGTCAAGAGAAAATGAAGCAAGAACACAGTCTATGGTTGAAATCTTATGAATTTATATTGAATACATCGGTTATGAAGCTTTGTTTGATTCAATTCATTGAAATCGAGGTATATTCTTTGAAACATTTGAAACCTCATTATGTTGATGAGGTTCAAATGATAGTAAACTTGTCAAGAGAAAATAAAGCCAGAACACAGTCTATGGTTGAAATCTTATGAATTTATATTGAATACATCGGTTATGAAGCTTTGTTTGATTAAATTCATTGAAATCAAGGTATACTCTTTTAAACAGTTGAAACCTCATTAGGTTAATGAGCTTCAAATGATAGTAAACTTGTCAAGAGAAAATAAAGTCAGAACACAGTCTATGGTTGAAATCTTATGAATTTATATTGAATACATCGGTTATGAAGCTTTGTTTGATTAAATTCATTGAAATCAAGGTATATTCTTTGAAACATTTGAAACCTCATTAGGTTGATGAGGTTCAAATGAAGCTAAAGTTGGCAAGAGAAAATGAAGTCAGAACACAGTCTATGGTTGAAATCTTATGAATTTATATTGAATACATCGGTTATGAAGCTTTGTTTGATTAAATTCATTGAAATAAAGGTATATGCTTTGAAACATTTGAAACCTCATCAGGTTAAAATGATACTAAAGTTGTCGCGAGATAATGAAGCCAGAACACAGTCTATGGTTGAAATCCTATGCATTTATATTGCATACATCAGTTATGAAGCTTTGTTTGATTCAATTCATTCAAATCGAGGTATATTCTTTGAAACATTTGAAACCTCATCTGGTTAATGTGGTTCAATTGATAGTAAATTTGTCAAGAGAAAAATAAGTCAGAACACAGTCTATTGTTGAAAATTTATGAATTTATATTGAATACATCGGTTATGAAGCTTTGTTTGATTAAATTCATTGAAATAAAGTTATATTCTTTGAAACATTTGAAACCTCATTAGGTTAATGAGGTTCAAATGATAGTAAACTTGTCAAGAGAAAATGAAGCAAGAACACAGTCTATGGTTGAAATCTTATGAATTTATATTGAATACATCGGTTATGAAGCTTTGTTTGATTCAATTCATTGAAATCGAGGTATATTCTTTGAAACATTTGAAACCTCATTAGGTTGATGAGGTTCAAATGATAGTAAACTTGTCAAGAGAAAATGAAGCCAGAACACAGTCTATGGTTGAAATCTTATGAATTTATATTGAATACATCGGTTATGAAGCTTTGTTTGATTAAATTCATTGAAATCAAGGTATACTCTTTTAAACAGTTGAAACCTCATTAGGTTAATGAGCTTCAAATGATAGTAAACTTGTCAAGAGAAAATAAAGTCAGAACACAGTCTATGGTTGAAATCTTATGAATTTATATTGAATACATCGGTTATGAAGCTTTGTTTGATTAAATTCATTGATATCAAGGTATATTCTTTGAAACATTTGAAACCTCATCAGGTTAATGAGGTTCAAATGATACTAAAGTTGTCAAAAGAAAATGAAGTCAGAACACAGTCTATGGTTAAAATCTTATGAATTTATATTGAATACATCGGTTATGAAGCTTTGTTTGATTAAATTCATTGAAATCGAGGTATATTCTTTGAAACATTTGAAACCTCATCTGGTTAATGAGGTTCAATTGATAGTAAATTTGTCAAGAGAAAAATAAGTCAGAAAACAGTCTATGGTTGAAATCCTACATCATCTTATATTGAATACATCTGTTATGAAGCTTGGTTGGATTAAATTCATTGAAATCAAGGTATATTCTTTGAAACATTTGAAACCTCATCAGGTTAATGAGGTTCAAATGATAGTAAACTTGTCAAGAGAAAATGAATCCAGAACACAGTCTATGGTTGAAATCTTATGAATTTATATTGCATACATCACTTATGAAGCTTTGTTTGATTAAATTCATTCAAATCGAGGTATATTCTTTGAAACATTTGAAGCCTCATCTGGTTAATGAGGTTCAATTGATAGTAAACTTGTCAAGAGTAAATGAAGTCAGAACACAGTCTATGGTTGAAATCTTATGAATTTATATTGAATACATCAGTTATGAAGCTTTGTTTGATTAAATTCATTGAAATCAAGGTATATGCTTTGAAACATTTGAAACCTCATCAGGTTAAAATAATACTAAAGTTGTCGCGAGATAATGAAGCCAGAACACAGTCTATGGTTGAGATTTTATGAATTTATATTGCATACATCACTTATGAAGCTTTGTTTGATTAAATTCATTCAAATCGAGGTATATTCTTTGAAACATTTGAAACCTCATCTGGTTAATGAGGTTCAATTGATAGTAAATTTGTCAAGAGAAAAATAAGTCAGAAAGCAGTCTATATTTGAAATCCTATATCATCTGATATTGAATACTTCGGTTATGAAGCTTTGTTTGATTAAATTCATTGAAATCAAGGTATATTCTTTGAAACATTTGAAACCTCATTAGGTTGATGAGGTTCAAATGAAGCTAAAGTTGGCAAGAGAAAATGAAGTCAGAACACAGTCTATGGTTGAAATCTTATGAATTTATATTGAATACATCGGTTATGAAGCTTTGTTTGATTAAATTCATTGAAATAAAGGTATATGCTTTGAAACATTTGAAACCTCATCAGGTTAAAATGATACTAAAGTTGTCGCGAGATAATGAAGCCAGAACACAGTCTATGGTTGAAATCCTATGCATTTATATTGCATACATCAGTTATGAAGCTTTGTTTGATTCAATTCATTCAAATCGAGGTATATTCTTTGAAACATTTGAAACCTCATCTGGTTAATGTGGTTCAATTGATAGTAAATTTGTCAAGAGAAAAATAAGTCAGAACACAGTCTATTGTTGAAAATTTATGAATTTATATTGAATACATCGGTTATGAAGCTTTGTTTGATTAAATTCATTGAAATAAAGTTATATTCTTTGAAACATTTGAAACCTCATTAGGTTAATGAGGTTCAAATGATAGTAAACTTGTCAAGAGAAAATGAAGCAAGAACACAGTCTATGGTTGAAATCTTATGAATTTATATTGAATACATCGGTTATGAAGCTTTGTTTGATTCAATTCATTGAAATCGAGGTATATTCTTTGAAACATTTGAAACCTCATTATGTTGATGAGGTTCAAATGATAGTAAACTTGTCAAGAGAAAATAAAGCCAGAACACAGTCTATGGTTGAAATCTTATGAATTTATATTGAATACATCGGTTATGAAGCTTTGTTTGATTAAATTCATTGAAATCAAGGTATACTCTTTTAAACAGTTGAAACCTCATTAGGTTAATGAGCTTCAAATGATAGTAAACTTGTCAAGAGAAAATAAAGTCAGAACACAGTCTATGGTTGAAATCTTATGAATTTATATTGAATACATCGGTTATGAAGCTTTGTTTGATTAAATTCATTGAAATCAAGGTATATTCTTTGAAACATTTGAAACCTCATTAGGTTGATGAGGTTCAAATGAAGCTAAAGTTGGCAAGAGAAAATGAAGTCAGAACACAGTCTATGGTTGAAATCTTATGAATTTATATTGAATACATCGGTTATGAAGCTTTGTTTGATTAAATTCATTGAAATAAAGGTATATGCTTTGAAACATTTGAAACCTCATCAGGTTAAAATGATACTAAAGTTGTCGCGAGATAATGAAGCCAGAACACAGTCTATGGTTGAAATCCTATGCATTTATATTGCATACATCAGTTATGAAGCTTTGTTTGATTCAATTCATTCAAATCGAGGTATATTCTTTGAAACATTTGAAACCTCATCTGGTTAATGTGGTTCAATTGATAGTAAATTTGTCAAGAGAAAAATAAGTCAGAACACAGTCTATTGTTGAAAATTTATGAATTTATATTGAATACATCGGTTATGAAGCTTTGTTTGATTAAATTCATTGAAATAAAGTTATATTCTTTGAAACATTTGAAACCTCATTAGGTTAATGAGGTTCAAATGATAGTAAACTTGTCAAGAGAAAATGAAGCAAGAACACAGTCTATGGTTGAAATCTTATGAATTTATATTGAATACATCGGTTATGAAGCTTTGTTTGATTCAATTCATTGAAATCGAGGTATATTCTTTGAAAAATTTGAAACCTCATTATGTTGATGAGGTTCAAATGATAGTAAACTTGTCAAGAGAAAATAAAGCCAGAACACAGTCTATGGTTGAAATCTTATGAATTTATATTGAATACATCGGTTATGAAGCTTTGTTTGATTAAATTCATTGAAATCAAGGTATACTCTTTTAAACAGTTGAAACCTCATTAGGTTAATGAGCTTCAAATGATAGTAAACTTGTCAAGAGAAAATAAAGTCAGAACACAGTCTATGGTTGAAATCTTATGAATTTATATTGAATACATCGGTTATGAAGCTTTGTTTGATTAAATTCATTGATATCAAGGTATATTCTTTGAAACATTTGAAACCTCATCAGGTTAATGAGGTTCAAATGATACTAAAGTTGTCAAAAGAAAATGAAGTCAGAACACAGTCTATGGTTAAAATCTAAAGAATTTATATTGAATACATCGGTTATGAAGCTTTGTTTGATTAAATTCATTGAAATCGAGGTATATTCTTTGAAACATTTGAAACCTCATCTGGTTAATGAGGTTCAATTGATAGTAAATTTGTCAAGAGAAAAATAAGTCAGAAAACAGTCTATGGTTGAAATCCTACATCATCTTATATTGAATACATCTGTTATGAAGCTTTATTTGATTAAATTCATTGAAATCAAGGTAGATTCTTTGAAACATTTGAAACCTCATTAGGTTAATGAGGTTCAAATGATAGTAAACTTGTCAAGAGAAAATGAATCCAGAGCACAGTCTATGGTTGAAATCTTATGAATTTATATTGAATACATCGGTTATGAAGCTTTGTTTGATTAAATTCATTCAAATCGAGGTATATTCTTTGAAACATTTGAAACCTCATCTGGTTAATGAGGTTCAATTGATAGTAAACTTGTCAAGAGTAAATGAAGTCAGAACACAGTCTATGGTTGAAATCTTATGAATTTATATTGAATACATCGGTTATGAAGCTTTGTTTGATTAAATTCATTGAAATCAAGGTATATGCTTTGAAACATTTGAAACCTCATCAGGTTAAAATAATACTAAAGTTGTCGCGAGATAATGAAGCCAGAACACAGTCTATGGTTGAAATCTTATGAATTTATATTGCATACATCAGTTATGAAGCTTTGTTTGATTAAATTCATTCAAATCGATGTATATTCTTTGAAACATTTGAAACCTCATCTGGTTAATGTGGTTCAATTGATAGTAAATTTGTCAAGAGAAAAATAAGCCAGAACACAGTCTATGGTTGAAATCCTATATCATCATATATTTAATACATCGGTTATGAAGCTTTGTTTGATTCAATTCATTGAAATCGAGGTATATTGTTTGAGACATTTTAAACCTCATTAGGTTAATGAGGTTCAAATGATAGTAAACTTGTCAAGAGAAAATGAAGCCAGAACACAGTCTATGGTTGAAATCTTATGAATTTATATTGAATACATCGGTTATGAAGCTTTGTTTGATTAAATTCATTGATATCAAGGTATATTCTTTGAAACATTTGAAACCTCATCAGGTTAATGAGGTTCAAATGATACTAAAGTTGTCAAGAGAAAATGAAGTCAGAACACAGTCTATGGTTAAAATCTTATGAATTTATATTGAATACATCGGTTATGAAGCTTTGTTTGATTAAATTCATTGAAATGAAGGTATACTCTTTGAAACATTTGAAACCTCATTAGGTTAATGAGCTTCAAATGATAGTAAACTTGTCAAGAGAAAATGAAGCCTGAACACAGTCTTTGGTTGAAATCTTATGAATTTATATTAAATACATCGATTATGATGCTGTGTTTGATTAAATTCATTGAAATCGAGGTATATTCTTTGAAACATTTGAAACCTCATTAGGTTAATGAGGTTCAAATGATAGTAAACTTGTCAAGAGTAAATGAAGCTAGAACACAGTCTATGGTTGAAATCTTATGAATTTATATTGAATACATCGGTTAGGAAGCTTTGTTTGATTAAATTCATTGAAATCAAGGTATATTCTTTGAAACATTTGAAACCTCATTAGGTTAATGAGGTTCAAATGAAACTAAAGTTGGTAAGAGAAAATGAAGTCAGAACACAGTCTATGGTTGAAATCTTATGAATTTATATTGAATACATCGGTTATGAAGCTTTGTTTGATTAAATTCATTGAAATCAAGGTATATGCTTTGAAACATTTGAAACCTCATCAGGTTAAAATAATACTAAAGTTGTCGCGAGATAATGAAGCCAGAACACAGTCTATGGTTGAAATCTTATGAATTTATATTGCATACATCAGTTATGAAGCTTTGTTTGATTAAATTCATTGAAATCAAGGTATATTCTTTGAAACATTTGAAACCTCATTAGTTTAATGAGGTTCAAATGTTAGTAAAATTGTCAAGAGAAAATGAAGCCAGAACACAGTCTATGGTTGAAATCTTATGAATTTATATTGAATACATCGGTTATGAAGCTTTGTTTGATTAAATTCATTGATATCAAGGTATATTCTTTATGAATCATTTGAAACCTCATCAGGCTAATGAGGTTCAAATGATACTAAAGTTGTCAAGAGAAAATGAAGTCAGAAAACAGTCTATGGTTAAAATCTTATGAATTTATATTGAATACATCGGTTATGAAGCTTTGTTTGATTAAATTTATTGAAATGAAGGTATACTCTTTGAAACATTTGAAACCTCATTAGGTTAATGAGCTTCAAATGATAGTAAACTTGTCAAGAGAAAATGAAGCCTGAACACAGTCTTCGGTTGAAATCTTATGAATTTATATTAAATACATCGATTATGATGCTGTGTTTGATTAAATTCATTGAAATCAAGGTATATTCTTTGAAACATTTGAAACCTCATTAGGTTAATGAGCTTCAAATGATAGTAAACTTGTCAAGAGAAAATGAAGCCTGAACACAGTCTTCGGTTGAAATCTTATGAATTTATATTAAATACATCGATTATGATGCTGTGTTTGATTAAATTCATTGAAATCAAGGTATATTCTTTGAAACATTTGAAACCTCATCAGGTTGATGAGGTTCAAATGAAGCTAAAGTTGGCAAGAGAAAATGAAGTCAGAACACAGTCTATGGTTGAAATCTTATGAATTTATATTGAATACATCGGTTATGAAGCTTTGTTTGATTAAATTCATTGAAATAAAGGTATATGCTTTGAAACATTTGAAACCTCATCAGGTTAATGAGGTTCAAATGATACTAAACTTGTCAAGACAAAATGGAGCCAGAACACAGTCTATGGTTGAGATTTTATGAATTTATATTGCATACATCACTTATGAAGCTTTGTTTGATTAAATTCATTGAAATCGAGGTATATTCTTTGAAACATTTGAAACCTCATCTGGTTAATGAGGTTCAATTGATAGTAAATTTGTCAAGAGAAAAATAAGTCAGAAAACAGTCTATGGTTGAAATCCTATATCATCTGATATTGAATACATCGGTTATGAAGCTTTGTTTGATGAAATTCATTGAAATCAAGGTATATTCTTTGAAACATTTGAAACCTCATTAGGTTGATGAGGTTCAAATGAAGCTAAAGTTGGCAAGAGAAAATGAAGTCAGAACACAGTCTATGGTTGAAATCTTATGAATTTATATTGAATACATCGGTTATGAAGCTTTGTTTGATTAAATTCATTGAAATAAAGGTATATGCTTTGAAACATTTGAAACCTCATCAGGTTAAAATGATACTAAAGTTGTCGCGAGATAATGAAGCCAGAACACAGTCTATGGTTGAAATCCTATGCATTTATATTGCATACATCAGTTATGAAGCTTTGTTTGATTCAATTCATTCAAATCGAGGTATATTCTTTGAAACATTTGAAACCTCATCTGGTTAATGTGGTTCAATTGATAGTAAATTTGTCAAGAGAAAAATAAGTCAGAACACAGTCTATGGTTGAAATCCTATATCATCATATATTGAATACATCGGTTATGAAGCTTTGTTTGATTAAATTCATTGAAATCGAGGTATATTCTTTGAAACAATTGAAACCTCATTAGGTTAATGAGGTTCAAATGATAGTAAACTTGTCAAGAGAAAATGAAGCAAGAACACAGTCTATGGTTGAAATCTTATGAATTTATATTGAATACATCGGTTATGAAGCTTTGTTTGATTAAATTCATTGAAATCAAGGTATACTCTTTGAAACATTTGAAGCCTCATTAGGTTAATGAGCTTCAAATGATAGTAAATTTGTCAAGAGAAAATGAAGCCTGAACACAGTCTTTGGTTGAAATCTTATGAATTTATATTGAATACATCGGTTATGAAGCTTTGTTTGATTAAATTCATTGAAATCAAGGTATACTCTTTGAAACATTTGAAACCTCATTAGGTTAATGAGCTTCAAATGATAGTAAACTTGTCAAGAGAAAATGAAGCCTGAACACAGTCTTTGGTTGAAATCTTATGAATTTATATTAAATACATCGATTATGAGGCTGTGTTTGATTAAATTCATTGAAATCGAGGTATATTCTTTGAAACATTTGAAACCTCATTAGGTTAACGAGGTTCAAATGATAGTAAACTTGTCAAGAGTAAATGAAGCTAGAACACAGTCTATGGTTGAAATCTTATGAATTTATATTGAATACATCGGTTATGAAGCTTTGTTTGATTAAATTCATTGAAATCAAGGTATATTCTTTGAAACATTTGAAACCTCATCTGGTTAATGAGGTTCAAATGATACTAAAGTTGGCAAGAGAAAATGAAGTCAGAACACAGTTTATGGTTGAAATCTTATGAATTTATATTGAATACATCGGTTATGAAGCTTTGTTTGATTAAATTCATTGATATCAAGGTATATTCTTTGAAACATTTGAAACCTCATCAGGTTAATGAGGTTCAAGTGATAGTAAACTTGTCAAGAGAAAGGGAAGCCTGAACACAGTCTTTGGTTGAAATCTTATGAATTTATATTAAATACATCGATTATGATGCTGTGTTTGATTAAATTCATTGAAATCGAGGTATATTCTTTGAAACATTTGAAACCTCATTAGGTTAATGAGGTTCAAATGATCGTAAACTATTCAAGAGTAAATGAAGCTAGAACACAGTCTATGGTTCAAATCTTATGAGTTTATATTGAATACATCGGTTATGAAGCTTTGTTTGATTAAATCCATTGAAATCAAGGTATATTCTTTGAAACATTTGAAACCTCATCAGGTTAATGAGGTTCAAATGATAGTAAACTTGTCAAGACAAAATGAAGCCAGAACACAGTCTATGGTTGAGATTTTATGAATTTATATTGCATACATCACTTATGAAGCTTTGTTTGATTAAATTCATTGAAATCGAGGTATATTCTTTGAAACATTTGAAACCTCATCTGGTTAATGAGGTTCAATTGATAGTAAATTTGTCAAGAGAAAAATAAGTCAGAAAACAGTCTATGGTTGAAATCCTATATCATCTGATATTGAATACATCGGTTATGAAGCTTTGTTTGATGAAATTCATTGAAATCAAGGTATATTCTTTGAAACATTTGAAACCTCATTAGGTTGATGAGGTTCAAATGAAGCTAAAGTTGGCAAGAGAAAATGAAGTCAGAACACAGTCTATGGTTGAAATCTTATGAATTTATATTGAATACATCGGTTATGAAGCTTTGTTTGATTAAATTCATTGAAATCAAGGTATATGCTTTGAAACATTTGAAACCTCATCAGGTTAAAATGATACTAAAGTTGTCGCGAGATAATGAAGCCAGAACACAGTCTATGGTTGAAATCCTATGCATTTATATTGCATACATCAGTTACGAAGCTTTGTTTGATTAAATTCATTCAAATCGAGGTATATTCTTTGAAACATTTGAAACCTCATCTGGTTAATGTGGTTCAATTGATAGTAAATTTGTCAAGAGAAAAATAAGTCAGAACACAGTCTATGGTTGAAATCCTATATCATCATATATTGAATACATCGGTTATGAAGCTTTGTTTGATTAAATTCATTGAAATCGAGGTATATTCTTTGAAACATTTGAAACCTCATTAGGTTAATGAGGTTCAAATGATAGTAAACTTGTCAAGAGAAAATGAAGCAAGAACACAGTCTATGGTTGAAATCTTATGAATTTATATTGAATACATCGGTTATGAAGCTTTGTTTGATTAAATTCATTGAAATCAAGGTATACTCTTTGAAACATTTGAAGCCTCATTAGGTTAATGAGCTTCAAATGATAGTAAATTTGTCAAGAGAAAATGAAGCCTGAACACAGTCTTTGGTTGAAATCTTATGAATTTATATTGAATACATCGGTTATGAAGCTTTGTTTGATTAAATTCATTGAAATCAAGGTATACTCTTTGAAACATTTGAAACCTCATTAGGTTAATGAGCTTCAAATGATAGTAAACTTGTCAAGAGAAAATGAAGCCTGAACACAGTCTTTGGTTGAAATCTTATGAATTTATATTAAATACATCGATTATGAGGCTGTGTTTGATTAAATTCATTGAAATCGAGGTATATTCTTTGAAACATTTGAAACCTCATTAGGTTAATGAGGTTCAAATGATAGTAAACTTGTCAAGAGTAAATGAAGCTAGAACACAGTCTATGGTTGAAATCTTATGAATTTATATTGAATACATCGGTTATGAAGCTTTGTTTGATTAAATTCATTGAAATCAAGGTATATTCTTTGAAACATTTGAAACCTCATCAGGTTAATGAGGTTCAAATGATAGTAAACTTGTCAAGACAAAATGAAGCCAGAACACAGTCTATGGTTGAAATTTTATGAATTTATATTGAATACATCGGTTATGAAGCTTTGTTTGATTAAATTCATTGAAATAAAGTTATATTCTTTGAAACATTTGAAACCTCATCAGGTTAATGAGGTTCAAATGATAATTAACTTGTCGCGAGATAATGAAGCCAGAACACAGTCTATGGTTGAAATCTTATTAATTTATATTGCATACATCGGTTATGAAGCTTTGTTTGATTAAATTCATTGAAATCAAGGTATACTTTTTGAAACATTTGAAACCTCATTAGGTTAATGAGCTTCAAATGATAGTAAACTTGTCAAGAGAAAATGAAGCCTGAACACAGTCTTTGGTTGAAATCTTATGAATTTATATTAAATACATCGATTATGAGGCTGTGTTTGATTAAATTCATTGAAATCGAGGTATATTCTTTGAAACATTTGAAACCTCATTAGGTTAATGAGGTTCAATTGATAGTAAACTTGTCAAGAGTAAATGAAGCTAGAACACAGTCTATGGTTGAAATCTTATGAATTTATATTGAATACATCGGTTATGAAGCTTTGTTTGATTAAATTCATTGAAATCAAGGTATATTCTTTGAAACATTTGAAACCTCATCAGGTTAATGAGGTTCAAATGATAGTAAACTTGTCAAGACAAAATGAAGCCAGAATACAGTCTATGGTTGAAATTTTATGAATTTATATTGAATACATCGGTTATGAAGCTTTGTTTGATTAAATTCATTGAAATAAAGTTATATTCTTTGAAACATTTGAAACCTCATCAGGTTAATGAGGTTCAAATGATAATTAACTTGGCGCGAGATAATGAAGCCAGAACACAGTCTATGGTTGAAATCTTATGAATTTATATTGCATACATCAGTTATGAAGCTTTGTTTGATTAAATTCATTCAAATCGAGGTATATTCTTTGAAACATTTGAAACCTCATCTGGTTAATGAGGTTCAATTGATAGTAAATTTGTCAAGAGAAAGTGAATCCAGAACACAGTCTATGGTTGAAATCTTATGAATTTATATTGAATACATCGGTTAGGAAGCTTTTTTTGATTAAATTCATTGAAATCAAGGTATACTCTTTGAAACATTTGAAACCTCATTAGGTTAATGAGCTTCAAATGATAGTAAACTTGTCAAGAGAAAATGAAGCCTGAACACAGTCTATGGTTGAAATCTTATGAATTTTCATTAAATACATCGATTATGATGCTGTGTTTGATTAAATTCATTGAAATCGAGGTATATTATTTGAAACATTTGAAACCTCATTAGGTTAATGATGTTCAAATGATCGTAAACTTGTCAAGACAAAATGAAGGCAGAATACAGTCTATGGTTGAAATTTTATGAATTTATATTGCATACATCGGTTATGAAGCTTTGTTTGATTAAATTCATTGAAATAAAGTTATATTCTTTGAAACATTTGAAACCTCATTAGGTTAATGAGGTTCAAATGATAGTAAACTTGTCAAGAGAAAATGAAGCAAGAACACAGTCTATGGTTGAAATCTTATGAATTTATATTGAATACATCGGTTATGAAGCTTTGTTTGATTAAATTCATTGAAATCAAGGTATACTCTTTGAAACATTTGAAGCCTCATTAGGTTAATGAGCTTCAAATGATAGTAAACTTGTCAAGAGAAAATGAAGCCTGAACACAGTCTTTGGTTGAAATCTTATGAATTTATATTGAATACATCGGTTATGAAGCTTTGTTTGATTAAATTCATTGAAATCAAGGTATACTCTTTGAAACATTTGAAACCTCATTAGGTTAATGAGCTTCAAATGATAGTAAACTTGTCAAGAGAAAATGAAGCCTGAACACAGTCTTTGGTTGAAATCTTATGAATTTATATTAAATACATCGATTATGATGCTGTGTTTGATTAAATTCATTGAAATCGAGGTATATTCTTTGAAACATTTGAAACCTCATTAGGTTAATGAGGTTCAAATGATAGTAAACTTGTCAAGAGTAAATGAAGCTAGAACACAGTCTATGGTTGAAATCTTATGAATTTATATTGAATACATCGGTTATGAAGCTTTGTTTGATTAAATTCATTGAAATCAAGGTATATTCTTTGAAACATTTGAAACCTCATCAGGTTAATGAGGTTCAAATGATAGTAAACTTGTCAAGACAAAATGAAGCCAGAATACAGTCTATGGTTGAAATTTTATGAATTTATATTGAATACATCGGTTATGAAGCTTTGTTTGATTAAATTCATTGAAATAAAGTTATATTCTTTGAAACATTTGAAACCTCATCAGGTTAATGAGGTTCAAATGATAATTAACTTGGCGCGAGATAATGAAGCCAGAACACAGTCTATGGTTGAAATCTTATGAATTTATATTGCATACATCGGTTATGAAGCTTTGTTTGATTAAATTCATTGAAATCAAGGTATACTTTTTGAAACATTTGAAACCTCATTAGGTTAATGAGCTTCAAATGATAGTAAACTTGTCAAGAGAAAATGAAGCCTGAACACAGTCTTTGGTTGAAATCTTATGAATTTATATTAAATACATCGATTATGAGGCTGTGTTTGATTAAATTCATTGAAATCGAGGTATATTCTTTGAAACATTTGAAACCTCATTAGGTTAATGAGGTTCAAATGATAATAAACTTGTCAAGAGAAAATGAAGCTAGAACACAGTCTATGGTTGAAATCTTATGAATTTATATTGATTACATCGGTTATGAAGCTTTATTTGATTAAATTCATTGAAATCAAGGTATATTCTTTGAAACATTTGAAACCTCATCAGGTTAATGAGGTTCAAATGAGAGTAAACTTGTCAAGACAAAATGAAGGCAGAATACAGTCTATGGTTGAAATTTTATGAATTTATATTGAATACATCGGTTATGAAGCTTTGTTTGATTAAATTCATTGAAATAAAGTTATATTCTTTGAAACATTTGAAACCTCATCAGGTTAATGAGGTTCAAATGATAATTAACTTGGCGCGAGATAATGAAGCCAGAACACAGTCTATCGTTGAAATCTTATGAATTTATATTGCATACATCAGTTATGAAGCTTTGTTTGATTAAATTCATTCAAATCGAGGTATATTCTTTGAAACATTTGAAACCTTATCTGGTTAATGAGGTTCAATTGATAGTAAATTTGTGAGGAGAAAAATAAGTCAGAACACAGTCTATGGTTGAAATCTTATGAATTTATATTGCATACATCGGTTATGAAGCTTTGTTTGATTAAATTCATTGAAATCAAGGTATACTTTTTGAAACATTTGAAACCTCATTAGGTTAATGAGCTTCAAATGATAGTAAACTTATCAAGAGAAAATGAAGCCTGAACACAGTCTTTGGTTGAAATCTTATGAATTTATATTAAATACATCGATTATGAGGCTGTGTTTGATTAAATTCATTGAAATCGAGGTATATTCTTTGAAACATTTGAAACCTCATTAGGTTAATGAGGTTCAAATGATAATAAACTTGTCAAGAGAAAATGAAGCTAGAACACAGTCTATGGTTGAAATCTTATGAATTTATATTGAATACATCGGTTGTGAAGCTTTGTTTGATTAAATTCATTGAAATCAAGGTATATTCTTTGAAACATTTGAAACCTCATCAGGTTAATGAGGTTCAAATGATAGTAAACTTGTCTAGACAAAATGAAGGCAGAATACAGTCTATGGTTGAAATTTTATGAATTTATATTGAATACATCGGTTATGAAGCTTTGTTTGATTAAATTCATTGAAATAAAGTTATATTCTTTGAAACATTTGAAACCTCATCAGGTTAATGAGGTTCAAATGATAATTAACTTGGTGCGAGATAATGAAGCCAGAACACAGTCTATGGTTGAAATCTTATGAATTTATATTGCATACATCAGTTATGAAGCTTTGTTTGATTAAATTCATTCAAATCGAGGTATATTCTTTGAAACATTTGAAACCTCATCTGGTTAATGAGGTTCAATTGATAGTAAATTTGTCAAGAGAAAGTGAATCCACAACACAGTCTATGATTGAAATCTTATGAATTTATATTGCATACATCGGTTTTGAAGCTTTGTTTGATTAAATTCATTGAAATCAAGGTATACTCTTTGAAACATTTGAAACCTCATTAGGTTAATGAGTTTCAAATGATAGTAAACTTGTCAAGAGAAAATGAAGCCTGAACACAGTCTTTGGTTGAAATCTTATTAATTTATATTAAATACATCGATTATGAGGCTGTGTTTGATTAAATTCATTGAAATCGAGGTATATTCTTTGAAACATTTGAAACCTCATTAGGTTAATGAGGTTCAAATGATAGTAAACTTGTCAAGAGTAAATGAAGCTAGAACACAGTCTATGGTTGAAATCTTATGAATTTATATTGATTACATCGGTTATGAAGCTTTGTTTGATTAAATTCATTGAAATCAAGGTATATTCTTTGAAACATTTGAAACCTCATCAGGTTAATGAGGTTCAAATGATAGTAAACTTGTCAAGACAAAATGAAGGCAGAATACAGTCTATGGTTGAAAATTTATGAATTTATATTGAATACATCGGTTATGAAGCTTTGTTTGATTAAATTCATTGAAATAAAGTTATATTCTTTGAAACATTTGAAACCTCATCAGGTTAATGAGGTTCAAATGATAATTAACTTGGTGCGAGATAATGAAGCCAGAACACAGTCTATGGTTGAAATCTTATGAATTTATATTGCATACATCAGTTATGAAGCTTTGTTTGATTAAATTCATTCAAATCGAGGTATATTCTTTGAAACATTTGAAACCTCATCTGGTTAATGAGGTTCAATTGATAGTAAATTTGTCAAGAGAAAATGAAGTCAGAACACAGTCTATGGTTGAAATCTTATGAATTTATATTGAATACATCGGTTATGAAGCTTTGTTTGATTAAATTCATTGAAATCAAGGTATATTCTTTGAAACATTTGAAACCTCATTAGGTTAATGAGGTTCAAATGAAACTCAAGTTGGCAAGAGAAAATGAAGTCAGAACACAGTCTATGGTTGAAATCTTATGAATTTATATTGAATACATCGGTTATGAAGCTTTGTTTGATTAAATTCATTGAAATCAAGGTATATTCTTTGAAACATTTGAAACCTCATCAGGTTAAAATGATACTAAAGTTTTCGCGAGATAATGAAGCCAGAACACAGTCTATGGTTGAAATCTTATGAATTTATATTGCATACATCAGTTATGAAGCTTTGTTTGATTAAATTCATTCAAATCGAGGTATATTCTTTGAAACATTTGAAACCTCATCTGGTTAATGAGGTTCAATTGATAGTAAATTTGTCAAGAGAAAAATAAGTCAGAACACAGTCTATGGTTGAAATCCTATATCATCATATATTGAATACATCGGTTATGAAGCTTTGTTTGATTAAATTCATTGAAATCAAGGTATATTCTTTGAAACATTTGAAACCTCATCAGGTTAATGAGGTTCAAATGATACTAAAGTTGGCAAGAGAAAATGAAGTCAGAACACAGTCTATGGTTGAAATCTTATGAATTTATATTGAATACATCGGTTATGATGCTGTGTTTGATTAAATTCATTGAAATCGAGGTATATTCTTTGAAACATTTGAAACCTCATTAGGTTAATGAGCTTCAAATGATAGTAAACTTGTCAAGAGAAAATGAAGCCAGAATACAGTCTTTGGTTGAAATCTTATGAATTTATATTAAATACATCGATTATGATGCTGTGTTTGATTAAATTCATTGAAATCGAGGTATATTTTTTGAAACATTTGAAACCTCATTAGGTTAATGAGGTTCAAATGATAGTAAACTTGTCAAGACAAAATGAAGCCAGAACACAGTCCATGGTTGAAATCTTATGAATTTATATTGAATACATCGGTTATGAAGCTTTATTTGATTAAATTCATTCAAATCCAGGTATATTCTTTGAAACATTTGAAACCACATCAGTTTAATGAGGTTCAAATGATAGTAAACTTGTCAAGAGAAAATGAAGTCAGAACACAGTCTATGGTTGAAATCCTATGATCTTATATTGAATACATCGGTTATGAAGCTTTGTTTGATTAAATTAATTCAAATCGAGGTATATTCTTTGAAACATTTGAAACCTCATCAGTTTAATGAGGTTCAAATGATAGTAAACTTGTCAAGAGAAAATGAAGCCAGAACACAGTCTATGGTTGAAATCTTATGAATTTATATTGAATACATCGGTTATGAAGCTTTGTTTGATTAAATTCATTGAAATCGAGGTATATTCTTTGAAACATTTTAAACCTCATCAGGTTAATGAGGTTCAATTGATAATTAACTTGTCGCGAGATAATGAAGCCTGAACACAGTCTATGGTTGAAATCTTATGGATTTATATTGCATACATCAGTTATGAAGCCTTGTTTGTTTAATTTCATTCAAATCGAGGTATATTCTTTGAAACATTTGAAACCTCATCTGGTTAATGAGGTTCAAATGATAGTAAATTTGTCAAGAGAAAATTAAGTCAGAACACATTCTATGGTTGAAATTCTATATCATCTTATATTGAATACATCGGTTATGAAGCTTTGTTTGATTAAATTCATTGAAATCGAGGTATATTCTTTGAAACATTTGAAACCTCATCAGGTTAATGAGGTTCAAATGATAGTAAACTTGTCAAGAGAAAATGAAGACAGGACACAGTCTATGGTTGAAAACTTATGAATTTATATTGAATACATCGGTTATGAAGCTTTGTTTGATTAAATTCATTGAAATCGAGGTATATTCTTTGAAACATTTGAAACCTCATCAGGTTAATGAGGTTCAAATGATAGCAAACTTGTCAAGAGAAAATGAAGACAGGACACAGTCTATGGTTTTAAAATCTTATGAATTTATATTGAATACATCGGTTATTAAGCTTTGTTTGATTAAATTCATTCAAATTGAAATATATTCTTGAAACATTCGAAACCTCATTAGGTTCATGTGATAGTAAACTTGTCAAGAGGAAATGATGTCAGAACACCATCAATAGTTGAAATCTTACCCGGCGGGGGGATACTTTCTAACTTTCAATTCGGGGGGTCCAGGCCACTATTTGTTTGCTGACCCCTAAATATTCAGCCTGATGATTTGGGGACCCCAGATATTGAGTCTAACCTATTGGAGACCCCGTATATTGATATCTATTTCTGGGGTCCCTGAAATGTTTTTGAAAGATTTCAAGATGAGCTTCTTCTTGATCTTTCTCAGTTTTTGAATAATATCTTAACGTTTATTTCATGATTCGCAACTTAAGGGCCAAATTGCCCGATTCTTCCTTTATTCAGATTTGTGGACCCCAAATATAGAATTTTTGTCCATTTTGTATTTCACAGACCCCAAATATTGATTGAACATAAAATTTCATACCCCAAATATTGGCATGGACCCCCCCCCCCGTATTGAAAGTCAATGAGTACCCTCCTTGGCCACCAATATCAGTCTTAAAAACATTGTTGACAAAGAAAAGGAGGCAAAGTAAAAAAACTAATACATTTCGGGAAAATATGTCTAAATACCTGTCCAATCCCCTGGTACTATTTTAGACTTATGACATTTCGTCCCTTGTTTCTCTGCGTTCTTTGATTTGCAGATATCACTTGCACACCTGTAAATCAAAGAAAGCAGGGAAACAAGGGACGAAATGTCATAATTCTTAGTACTTTTGGTTTTTGTCTTTGATCAAAGTTCTTATGAAAATATTTCGATTACCACCGCCGGCACCCTTATGCTCTTTTCAAACTATTGAATCAAAGAAAGTGTAATGACCTTTTACAGGCATTTTTCCTGACATTTGACGCAAATGCTAGCCTGATTATTATGCATTGTCACAAAAAACTACAGCAGCAAACACAAAATTAGATAGCGATGCTACAGGGAGCATCATATGTAGATTTTGTTAGGTTATAGCATCAGTTGCTTTTAGTGACAACGGAATTCGAAGCGATTAGCGATATTGTAGACAAAGGAAACTCTCTAAACTAGTAATTTAAAACAAACAAAGCCTCCATAGTTGCTCAGAAATCCACGTAGCTATCTTAATCGTTGTGCATGCCAGAAGTGGTTTTTAAGAGAAAGCATGGGTAAATATCGAAAGAAGAAGGATGTATCTAAAGATCTGCCCCGAGCATTTTATTTGTTGGTATAGAAGCAGATTTGGGAGCAGTTCAACTGTCGTATGTGGGTGTAGTTAAAGCACATACTGCTCAGCTTCTGAACCAAACAACTAAAAAAAGATATATCGTTTTTCCAATCTATACCCTTGTTTTCTCTTAAAAACCACTTCTGGCATGCACAACCAGAGCTAACTACATGGTTTTCAGAGCAACATTTCAATTAATCAGTCAATCAATCAATCAATCATCAATCAATCAATCAATCAATCATCAATCAATCAATCAATCAATCAATCAATCATCAATCAATCAATCAATCAATCAATCAATCAATCAATCAATCAATCAATCAATCAATAACTTTATTTATGTGTCAAAATATTTGGCTTACAAGCTAATTGGGGACTTTTGCAGCTTTGCTTGTTTTGAATTAATGGCTGATAGAATTTCCTTTGTCTACAATCGCTAATCCCTTTGAATTTCTGTGTCAATCAAAAGCAACTGATGCTATTTTGAAACAATATCTGTCTCTGTACAATATACAATTGTAACAATATCTAACGATAATAACAATGACGATATGTCTCTGTTACAGGGAGCATGGAAGTATATAGCAAGCCTGTGGCCATAGCAAGCCTGAATGTTATCCTTCTTCTTCTAAAATTTCTCAAACTTTCTTCCTCAGCTTACGAGAAAAATGATTGACAGAGAAAACGGAAGCCTAAATACATCAACATTTCTATTGACTCCCGCACTGAAACAGGTGTGTCATTGTTAATAAAACTTTCCATCAGCTTCATTTGATTAGGATCGTAGTACGATTTGGTTATGAGTCAGCTATGATTGTTAAAAAAGTTTTTCGAAAGTTCAAGGAAAAGCCCACAGATCTGAGTAAAACTATTTGTTAAAATGCTATATTATTGCAGATAGTGCATAACGTTGGCATGCTAAAATACCTTGTTGATGTTAGATAATTCAAAACAGAACTATAACTTTGTTACACGTTTCGATAATTCTTCATTGGCAACTTTTCTTTAGAGCCTATCTGAACATCTGGGTACTTAACAATTGGACCCACTTGATGCACATGTGTTGTGATTTGAGATCCAAGGGGTTCAGGCTTGAAACGCAAAGTGGAATGAAGCAAATGCCGAGACAGACTCATTACAGTTAACAAAATTGACTTGGGGCAAGAAAAGGAGGGTTACGACATGGAAGACAGATGTGGTGTTTATAAATTCCAGATATATTGACTTTTCTACTCATGTGGCTGTTAGTTCGGTGTAATGGTTGACCTCTAATGTCTCTTTCTTGTGTATCTTATATCTACAGGAGCGGGTAATAGAAGCCCAAATGACTTATTTCTTCACTGCTGTTCGGCATACCCCATTGAGGTAAGTCGTTCTGCTGCAACTCACACTCGAGTTAACGTTCGTTCCCAAAAATAATGAGTCATGCGTACTTTTTTGCATACTGGTACAGATTCCTAAACGTGGGCTTGGCAGCATGTTTAACGAGAATGAACATGCTCCTTCTTGGCAACATCTTTGACAATAGACAATGTAAACAGAGCCAATCAAGAGTGGTCTTTCCAATCATGTGATCAAATGAGTTATCATAAGAGGTAACAAATAAGTTAAATGGATGGGAATGCTCGTGTGTTGAGCATTTGCTGCCGACAAATTTCGGCCACAAAAGTGACTTCTTGGGTAATGACTTACTTAAAATTGTGCAATGGCGTAATGGCTTACTTGTTTGTAGTGCGCAATTGTGTAGTGACTATAGAGCTGTGACTACTGCAGGCGAGCAAAGACATGTCTTCCAAAAATATCAGTATGTTGTTGACTAGTGCTTTTTTAAAGTGGCTTTGGCAACTACGCTTTTAAAAACCTAAGATGAAATAAGGGACACAATCACATATTGATTGATTTTCAAAATTTGCAGTTGCTTGGTACACAGCTATTCTCTATGCTCATATGTGCAATTTAGCTTGACCTTTCAATCTCCTGTCTTGCATTTCTATTTGTTGACGATCTTTTTGCAAATTTCTTGTCATAGTGCTGGCATTGCCATTTCTGAATTTGGCCTGAGGCAGATTTCAGTTGCAAATTACGCTTCAATCGACTATCTTACAGGTAAGCAGTGATAGAATTGTTAGTGAATATTCCATATGGAGAATCCTGCTTTAAATTATTATAGAGAATCCTCTTTTGCTTCAGCAATAATCAATAAAACGAAAGAAGAAGTGTGAACATATTAAAGCATAATATATATCAACTTGCAAAAAAGCAATTTCTTCTGCTTATTCGTACCATCTTTTTCTTATTTGTTGAGGCTACTGACTCCCACTATAGTGTTTAAACGCATGGAGACTTTCTGTGAAATTATTCCGTTCCATTGATTGAAAACACTTGGATGATTGTAGTAAGTCTAGAAACAAAGTATTTATTGACAATGTTTAATAGCTCTAAAATCTCAACCAACTTTAGAAAGCCTCTTTGTTATTTTATAAGTTATAGCATCCCAATCATCTGATTCTTACAAACGATTTAAGAACAGATACATCTCTCCCTCCTGTCCTGCTAAAGTGGTCGATCTTTACAATTTACAGTACTTTCTTAGTACAGTACTAGGGCCGTCGAGAAGGAAATCGAGGAAGGGGGGTGTAAACCTTAAATTTGCCAACAAGGGGCGTGGTCATTGGGCATGGTCGTTGAAAATTCAACCTTATCGTTGATACATCTTCTATGATATGACAGTCACCTTTTGAAAGGTGATTTTCGAAAAACCGTTGGCTATCGGTTAATCTTTTGGTTAATCTTCATGTAAAACTAAAAGGTTACCAAAATTGGGTAGGAAACTTAGGTAGGGCAGTGCGAGCGAAGTGAGCAAATATTTTGCGCATCGGCAACAGTTAGGCCAGGTTAGACTACCCTACATGTATGTAATCGTAATGTAACAAACCATGTTAATTTACAGTCAGAAACTCGTAGTATCAGCACTCTGACAATAGAATTGCTGAATCGGGGCTTTCCACATTTGAATGGACATTGGTCGGCAAATGCTGACTTGATGATTGAGCTTGATTAGCCGACAGCCACTTTTCCAAGGGGGTGTCACACCCCCTACACCCCCTATGGTGACGGCCCTGCTATCAGAGAAAACCTGAGAGTCTCATCATTTAATTTCTAAATTACACAGCTACTGAAACTGAATTGTGGATTTTTAATGGTTTGAGTACTAATCAATTTTCTGAAATCTCTTCTAGCTCTAAAATGCTTGAATTCGACAGACAATCTCACAAAGATGTCAGTTTTTCCATGGTAAGTACTGTTTAATTTACGCTGACTTTAATGTAATTTTGAATAGCAGGACAGGATATAGCATATGTTGTGCTTTGCTGATGGCTACATGCTCAAAGAACTTTTTTTGAAGTTTCCCATATGTCGTGGTTTACTACTACTACTGCTGCTGCTATTAATGTTTGGGTTGCTATTGAAAGATTTTGTTTGATGCCGATGCTGCTCAAGTAATGCCATATGGCTTGCATCCAGGTTGTTTTTGGTCTGCCCTGTGGCTTTCTCGCTTCCCTGAAGTATTCTTCAAGAGCTTTTCTTCTTGGAGTTTCAGGAAGCTGGCATAGAGCTCTTTGTTTGTAATACCTCTTTTCTGGTACATTCCTTAACTCCAAGGTGTGAGTTTAGGAGCATGATTATTTAAAACGTAAGGTTTCAACTAATTCTAAACAGTTAACAGACCATCAAGTTACACATGAAGTTTTTTTTACAAAGAAAACTAATAATTTGATCAAGTATAAGGTACTACAAATTTCTTAAATTTCTTAATTTTCTTACATTTAAATTTCTTAACATTATTAGATTCGAGTACTCAGGGTTTCTTACTAGTTTTTACGCGTTCCATAACAATCTTCATGCTTACTTCTGTGTCCTCGTGAAGATTTTAAATCAGCATTTGCAATGTTTGCATGCTACTCAAGTACATCCCAAGCAAATGATACCAGAGACAAATTCATATGAAGTAAAACTATGCTAATGATTTCTTTGACAAAAAGAGATAGTTGCGAAAATGATTTATTCCCAGCAGTACAGTTTCTTACTTTTTTGCGACCTTGAGAACAGAGTTTCATGTGAAGAGTTTCTTGCAAAATATGCATGTAAAAGCAAGATTGCTTACATTCAAAGGAGGCACATGTTTGGAGAGAATAATGAAATCACCTGCAAGAGTGCCTTCAAGCTTTGGTTATGGTTCTTGTTTATATTTTTTTATTAGGAGACGAGATCGCTTCGTCCCAGGAAACTTACGTGTCTCCCCATGCAGTGGGTTAAATCGCATGCACTCGTCCTAGCTTCGACCCCAAAGCGCTACTGCGCATGAGCTTTAACCTACTGCAAGGGGGGAAGCATGGGTTTCCTCGGGCGAAGCGTATCTCTTCTCCCCAAGAAATTCACAATGTGTCCTTTGATTTTCAGGCCGTATTGCAATATAACGTCAAAGAAACAAGCCAATAGTCCATCTATCAAGAAGATTTATCCAGATAAAGAAGAACTTCTTGAATATCTGCAGAAATATAGTGATATTCCACAAAACTGTAAGTCAAAGACATATCGTTAACTTTGATCCCTTGCGTGACGTGAACAGTCGATTTTGTGGCCACAGAGTATCTTTGTTAGCTATGGGTATTTAATCAAAACTTCTTTATCGTTCAGTATATCATTATTCTGGTTGAAATACTTGATTTCCCAAAAATAAAGTTACACAATACACCCTTTAAACAAGAGGCTGCAATTATGATATTTTCTCTTTTCGAGATTTCGTAAATAATTTGGCTATGAAGTTGAACTTTTTACTGAGGCTTGTAGAAGTCACAGACAAAGAGCAGATTAAAATTTTTTTGATCCAGGTTCGAGATGCATCCACTTTCCTGAAGGCAAGAAAACGTTTCGAAAAGGAGCGTGCAAAGCTAGCATAGAAGGAAAGCTTGGCAATTTATTATTGCCAAAATTCTTTCAGCATTTTGATAGGCAGCATGGTATTCAAGAATAATAATAATAATAGTAATAAATCAAAGTGATCTTTCAGGAGGCTATATGTTTGCAAAACAGCAACTTGCTGCTCATTAGAGCGGAAAGCAGAGTTACTTCAAACCCCGCTCAAACTTCCTTATAATGCTTTTCGTGCGAATGAAAGACTGGAGAAATTCCCAAGTACCATGGAGCCTTGCAGACACCTTTATTTTGAATGAAATGTGCATTAAATTTCAATACTACCACCTTAATCTTTTATCAAACTATGCTACCTGAACTGCAAACGTAGCCAGCTACCTCTCCGGAGAAGCGAGCGAGCTGCATTTGTTCACTCCTCCTGAGAGGAAGTTCAATAACTACCCTTGCAGTTCATAGGTTTTAACCTCGAATAGAATTTAAGGTGGTGGTATTGAATGAACATTTTTTTCAAATAACTTGATATAGAGAGGTTGGACGACAAAAAATACTATAAGCTATGTTTTAACACATTGAGGCCTTTCGGACTTGTGTCCTCATCAGAGTATGATTTCGAATGATTCTAAACTATCAACGATGTGTATATAAGCTTTTACGAGGAAATTCTATACTTGAGGATTATGATGCATGAGGTAGATATTTAATTAGGAGTTTAGAAGGGCGTGTCCTTCTTTGAATAGTTTTTCTTCATAATATAAAAGAGCAACGAGTTATTTAGAGCAAAGAATACGAATATTTTGAAAAACGGCTCTTTTAGCTTGTTGTGTCTTATTCCGCATTCGTGGACGTGTTTGGGAAAGCTACAAGTTGAAATGCCACTTCTGGATTCTGAAATATGATTATTCATGCGATTGCGTAAGGTCCGTGTCTGTCCAATGTAACTCATCTCGTTGTTGCACATGTTACATGAAAGGAAATAAACCACATTTTCACTCTGGCAAGTAATGCTGGATTTGATTTCCCAAGTGCTGTTATTTGCGGTCGTTTCAAAATAAAGGTGTCCGCAATGCTCCATGCAAATATGTGGAAGGGAAAGATATGACCTTGACGCATCCGTAAAATTTACCGAGTAACGAGCAAAAAAATCTAAAATAATCCTGTACGAAAGAAATTCAGATCACGAATTCAAGCATTTAAATTTGAAATTCATGATTTCTTATCAGAAAATGTAGAAAACTACTCTTAAACGCTGAAACATAGAAGTTTTCTCGAACGTCCATTTAGCCAATCAACCTAACCATTCTCCAATCGGGAAGGTTTCCAATCGTGCTAAACAAAGACAGAGTTTGTAATGATAGCATCAGTTTCATTTGACACACCATTTCAAAGCGACCAGCTCTACATACACAATGATGCAGTTAGCTAAACTGGCTTCGACAACTCTTTTGCGGCTTCGTTTGTGTTCATGTTTGCCTGAAAGAATTCCCTTTGTCTGCAATCCCTAATTGGTTTGAAATGGTGCACCAATTAAAGGGAACTGATGCAATCCTTAAAAATCCTGCCACAGTTTATCATATTGTTTGCTGATTTGCAGGTGACAAGAAACTTGTCTCTGATCTGTTGCTGTCTGCGAAAGTTGTCCATGGTGTTGTTACTAAATCATGGAATAAGACAAGAACTAAATTGTAAGTATCTTATGCTTGCGCAGGTTTATATGTTTTCACGATTTATAAGATTTTTCAAGTTCCCCTGTGCTAGTTTTAAGCACACCGGGTGAGTATGATAAATGTTTAGGCATTTCAGAGCATGTATTTCAAACCATTTATCAGCTTCCTGTGAACTGATTAAATCATTCTCAAATTGCTAGTGACTTTATATCTCCTTCTTCAAAAGCTAATAACAAGAATAACAATAATATTTTCAAGCTGTTCAAGTGAACGAATTTATTGTCTCTTGAGGTAAGATCATCTGCACACGAAAAACAAGGACTCTATTAACGTTTTGAAGCAAAGCAATTCTGGGTTGCAGTTGTTATTGTGATTTTTTAGTAGCCTTTACTTTTAATGTTGATTCTCTATCATAGAAATAAAGTCATTTCAACATTTGTGTCTACATATGCTGGATTTACGAGGGTGCAATCTGCTGAGTAAGTAAAGCAAATGCATGTACAGGGTGTCCCAAAAAATTGTTTGATTACGTTTGATTAAATATTCAAGAATTACGAAATACTAAACGGGCTCCATGGTAGGCTAATCATATTGCTGATATCTTAACTTAATTTTAGACACCAGAAGCTAGCGAATCGGCTTAATGTTCATGGAGCTCAGGGGCGGACTGGCCCGGGTGGCTAGGTGGCGATCGCCACCCGGGCCCCCTTATAATTTTGAAAAGCGGGCCCTTCATAAAGAGAATTTTTTTAATTTAAGCATCAATCTATAACCATACACGTAAGCTTCGCAAGCTGGTTCGAAACAATGGCTATCACGTCTAATGTCTCTGGGCCCCAACCAAATGAACACCTCTTCACGTTCAGTCAGGGCATCTTTTAATATTATAACTAGCAGGCCATTGGCCCAGTAGGCCTTCTTCCTGGCCCAGTAGTGAAGCAAAAATCCCTATTATTGGCCCATTAGTTTGGGCCCTTTTCGTTCAACTTATTTTACAGTTTTACCCCTTTATTGTCAAGCGCCAAAAAGTCCTTCCAGTGTAGTTGACATTCATAGTTACTCAACCTTAGATGGACCTTTCTATTTCAACATTCTAGATGTATTAGATAGAGACCTTGCTATACAATTTATAGAGGAGTCAACAATGGGCCTTCAATTTTCCTAACTGGCAGAAGGTGTCGTGGCGCAGTTGTGTAATCCTCTGAATTTGCAGCCAGAACATTCAGGCGGACATTGGCGTGGCCACGGGGGGTGTGGGGGCAATTGCCCCCTCCCCATTTTTTTCGAAAGGTGGTCCTCAAGATTCCTCTAAAACCGAAGAGAAAATAGCTGGGTATAGGTTGGGTAAGAATTTTCAGAGAAATGTCAAATCTTCCTTTTTAGCACTGGCAAGCATGATACTGGGAGATACATTTTAAGCCAAAGTGAAGGATCTTCCTTCAACAATTTTCGTTGTGCTCTGATTCATAGGATAACTGTTGCAAAACGATCAAGGTTTTCTTGTCGCTAAAGGCAAGCATAATATTGAGAGATGCATTTTAAGCCAACGTAAGGGATGTTTTTTCAAAAATTTCTTCGTGCTCTGATTCATAGGATAACTGTTACAAAACGATAAAGGTTCCTTCGTCGCTAAAGGCAAGCATGATATTGGGAGATGCATTCAAGCAAAAGTAAAAGATCTTTCTTCAAAAATTTTCCTCGTGCGATGATTCATAGGATAACTGTTACAAAACGATCAAGGTTTTCTTGTCGCTAAAGGCACGCATAATATTGGCAGATGAAAGAAAGGGATGTTTCTTCACAAATTTTCCTCGTGCTCTGATTCATATGATAACTGTTGCAAAATGATCAAGGTTTTCTTTTCGCTAAAGGCAACAATAATATTGGGAGATGAAAGTAAGGGACCTTTCTTCGAAAATTTCTTCGTGCTCTGATTCATAGGATAACTGTTACAAAACGATCAAGGTTTCCTTGTCGCTAAAGGCAAGCATAATATTGGGAGATGCATTCTAAGCCAAAGTAAAGGGCGTGGCCCCTAAAAATTTTCCTGCACCCCCAGACTTCCTTATTCTCGTACCCCCCCCATTTAATTTACCCTGGCCACGCCGTGTAAGGTGTGTTGTGGCACAGTGGTGTAATCATCTGACTTTGCAGCCAGAACAGTCAGGTGGAGTGGGTTCGATACTCGGTAGGACCCCACCATTTGAGCGTCATGACAAGGGGTCGCGGACTCGATTAGGTCTGCTCTATTTCTGCGATCCCAGCGCTTGGCGCTGAAAAACGCAACTTCACCTTCACCTTCAGGGCTCGATCCCACGTAGGGCCCACCACTTGAACGTCATGACAAGGGGTTGATTTGGTCTTTTTGCAAAAGTTATTTAGAAGCAGAATCCAGAAATGTAGAAATATCGATACTTTACTCATCATCATACAGATTTAAAATGATATATCTCGTCAACTGTCAAATTCATTGCAACCGATTCCAGCCGTTAGTAAGCTTAACTTTGCAATGATTCCTCGCTAACGAACGGATTGAGTAATGCGAAAATTCATATCACCTTTTATATTAGTACATGAAATTTGGTTTTTTCAAGTGACCGCACCCAATTATGGACTGGCCGCGCCCTACGGGCCCTTGCTGAGCCATAACGCCACCCCAGAAAAAAAGTGCCAGTCCGCCCCTGATGGAGCTACGAGCTGTTGAAGTTCAAATTTGTGAGAAAGCTGAAACCAGACGCCCCTAAATTGCATATTTTTTGAAAGTAGAATTTCGTATATTCAAAGCAAATCAAATGGAATTTAAAAAGCACTCTCGATAAAATTGCTTTCTCTAAGATTGAATCAAGGTTATGGATGCTTGGAGGAATCCTGTTGAGCACAATTTAGAATGATCCCGTCTCTCGTTGATTTTTTGGATACTTGCATTCTTAAGTAAATTTTGGCAACGGTTACAAGAATTAAATTACTTTGAAGTCCTATTTGGTTTGCTCTGATATTAAAGACAAATGACGGAGATATAAGGTGACTTAAATCAGAGGCCTGGGCAATCTAAATATAACCTATTGAATTCCATTGTATTTGATGATATCGAGAGACTAGCAAATCAATTAGACAATTGAAAGCACCAAGCCATCTTTTGTTCTATTTTTAAACTAGGCGCTATATATCCGTCATTTGTCTTTAAGAAGAGGTTGCACATATGACAGCCTTCTTTTACCTCCATTTTTGGACGTCTTTTTGACAAATAAATCAGTTAGGGGCGTCTGGTTTCAGCTTTTGCACAAACTTGAACTTCAAATGCT
Organism: Aurelia coerulea; assembly: GCA_039566865.1. Taxonomy (NCBI): domain Eukaryota; kingdom Metazoa; phylum Cnidaria; class Scyphozoa; order Semaeostomeae; family Ulmaridae; genus Aurelia; species Aurelia coerulea. The sequence goes on along the minus strand of CM076943.1, from coordinate 7,426,868 downwards.
TGTAACTCAGTGATTTCTTAGCGGATTCGCAAGATTCTGGTGTCAAAAATTAATTTAGAATCTTAGGAACAGGATTATTGAACCAGGAGCCTGTACATTTTACCGTTACTTTTAGACATTTAATCAAACGTCGAACAATTTTCTGGGACACCCTGTATACATTTTGACCATATGATTTAATTGTTTTGTGAAGTTCAGGTTTTTTATGTAAAACCTCTAATTCAAAATCCATCGATTGGTTTTTATAAACGTTCATGGAAATTACTGGTAAAAAAGGCGTCCGAGATCAAAATTCAATTTGATAATCAGTTCTTTTGGACAAGGCAAACAACAACTATGACCTTTTGATTCACAAGAGCCTTCTAACAGTGGCGTGGCCAGGGTAAAGTAAGTAGCGTAGCACTTTATTATGGCTTAGATTGCATTTCCCAATATCATGCTTGCCATTAGCGATGAGGAAACTGTGATCATATTGTGACAGTTATTCTATGAATCAGAGTACAAGAAAGATATTTTCAAGAAACATCCTTCACTTTGGCCTAGAAGGCATCCCCTGATTCCATATTTACCTGTGCTGAAATGGAAGCTTTGACAATTTGGTAACCGTTTATTATATATGAGCTAATATGAGCCTCTACCTTTTTTTCTTTTCCAACGCAGAAAATGATAATATAAGTCATAAGTGTTCAGAGAGAAGCAATCTCCTGTTAGCATTTCTCGGAAAAAATTCTCACCCAACCTACCTACCCCGCCATTTTCTCTTCGGGTTTTTAAAGGAATCTCGAGGACCATCTCTCGACAAAACTGGGGGGCAATTGCCCCCCCCCATCCATATTCCTTTTGGCCATGCCACTGCCTTCTAATTTTTTAAGGGATCACCTAGACTTGCCCCAAGTCTTTCTCTTCAGTCCGTCTTACAATTCCCTTTACGGTAGTTCCTGGATCCGCCATTTCCTGGATCCGCCATTCCATCATTCCGTCCAGAGAGCTCGGATCCAGGAAATGGCGGATCCAAGAACTGCTGTAAAGGGAATCGTAAGACGGAATGAAGAGAAAGACTCTCGAGCTCTCTTGACTTAATGTTGGAATGGCGGATCCAGGAAATGGTGGATCCAGGAACTGCCGTAAAGGGAATGGTAAGACGGATTGAAGAGAAAGACTTGGGGCAAGTCTAGGCAGGGGTGGCGCCAGGGGAGGGCTAGGGGGGCTACAGCCCCCTCTTCGGAAGCATCTAGCCCCCCGTCGGAGGAGATTTTGGGTTCTTGTCGGAGGAAATTTGGCAAAATGACGTATGAAAACTGCATTTTCTAGCCATTTTAGCCCCCCTGTCGGAAGCTCCAGCCCCTCTGTCGGAAGATTCCTGGTGCCACCCCTGAGTCTAGGGATCACCTCAGCACTAAATTTTCAAAACTCTTCAATACCATTGCATTTGTTTTATCTATTTCATTTCAATAGTCATACCTAATTTAGCAAAAAATACGATTGCAACATTAATTATGCTAAATGAATTTGCTACAAATTCTCACATGTGTCTTAGTTTCTTAGCTGAGGATGGGACAAGCGCGTTTCGAAATATCCTACTACAATATGGCTTATAATTGAATTCGTCAATGTTTTTCATTAGTTGCCAACGCTATTTGTTATCTGTCATGGCCTAGTCTCATTAACCAACTGAAATTTTCAATTATTATAACTTAATCAACTGGAAAATGGTCAACTGAATTTGCCATCTTTGTCAGCATATCTACTGGGCTGATCCTAATCATGATTTTCGTCGCCTTCCCACTTATTGAATTCAGTTATCAGGACTTTGAAATATCCTTCAAAATTAGATTGCTGGCAAAAGCACAAATTCCCACAAACCAAAAACCATTTTAGGACTTTGCAACAGCAGGTCTAACATTAGTTTGGTTCTTGGTGATATAATTGATGATTTTTCAAAGAGATACATCTTTTTAGTCATTAACATCATTCACAACAAGTCTTAACAAGTCTTTTTGGTCATTAACAAGTCTTAACATTTCAAAACTGTCCCTTTTTAGGCCCGGGGGGGGGGTACTTAGTACATTTGTCAGACAGGGATGTGCCATTTTTAAGGTATCGTTTTCACCCATTTTTTCTAGCACATGGTATCAAAATAAGGCAATTTTTCTAGAGCAGGTTGTCAAAACATGCCAAAAGGGGATATTTTGTTAGATCGGGTCGTTTTTCGGTCAAATTTTCATGTTTTAGAGTATACTTTTAACCAATTTTTTCTAGAATGGGTTGTCATTTTGAGCCAAAAATTATGGAGCAGGGTAGGAAAGATTCTTTTCAAGGGCACACTCCCGTAAAAATTTAAGTCAAGTACCCCCCCCCCCCCCCCTCGAGATTTTAGGTAGAGCCATTGGCAGAAAGATAAACCATCTTATCTTTGCCACGCCAAGAGCATGTCTCAATTTCTTTCAGGCCTAACATCACCATTGGTCAACTTCAGAATGTAGATATTTCAGACTCAATTTTCTTGAGAGCAGCAGAGATTTACAAGGAACCAACGATCAAATATGTTTTCAATTCAATGCCAAATGCTGGTATGTAAAATTAGAATGAATGCTTTACTTCATATTGGTCCATTCCAAATCCAAAGCCTGCTTCCAAAATCACATAATCGATTTATTGTCAGCTCGGGGCACGTTGTAACAACAACAACAAAACTAAGAAGAGCAATTATCTTGTTGTGTGAAAACTTTTATTTCGAAATGTTTAATGTTTCAAGTACAGTAAACCATTTGGAGATATAATATTTTCTTAAATTTAGAATCTTGCGGTATGAGAAATCTTCGTTAATTACAAATTGCTCGCAAGCTGCAAGGAAAATTTGTTAGAAAATGATGGCAAGTGCTACCGGGTGTCCCAAAAAGTACTCCTATTTAAACAATCACCAAAACTCAGTTATCACACCTGTGATAAAATTTTATTTTTCACTTGTTTTGTCAAAGACACAAACATATTCATAGATGATAAAATGCTTGCTTTTGATACAACAAGGTAGAACAATTACACGTTGAAAAACCTTACTTTGAACTATAGTTTTTAAGCAACATACTCAATCTTTCCTAAGAGTAAAAATTTTCAGATTTGTTTATCATCATTGAAGTCGCTCCAATGATAGTGCGCATTTAATTCAATCATTTATGACCAAACAAGATGCTTTACATCTACAAAGAAATTAACCTGGCAATCATCAGTGCTTCTCTGCAGTATGATTCAAAACCAGGGAGCCCTAAAAACAGTTTAAAGCTGCTCATTTCTAAGCCCATTATAAAATCATCTAGTCTGGGAAACCAATTTGGCCCTTGATCTACCTGACTAAAAAGAAAAATTGAAGATTGGTCGTGTAATCCACTGTAATCACATTTTGGTGACTTTTCAAACGTGAGTACTTTTTTGGGACACCCGGTAGAAAACTTTATACGACTGCACGTTATAAGATTTTTTCAAACATTACTGAGCCCTGACAAATTCCCTACAATGTTAATGAATGTTCATTACTTCGCCATTATTCTCCCTGCAGGTAAAACTAAAGATAAAGCAATCTTGGTTGTAGCCCCCATCATTGTGGGGAATGAAAAAGCCATCGCTGGAGGTAGGAACTCCCTGTACGAAAATACAAGGCCATCATGTAATAGCCATTTACAAGCTTTGTAGTTATGGCCTTGTAACCTTGTTATAGCCTGGAATAGCCTTGCTGTAACCTTGTAAATGGCTCGAAAAATGCTAATTAGCCTTTTAAAAGCCTTGTGGAAACCTTGTGTTAGACTGGTTGCAACTTGGAATCTTATTGATAGCCTTGTAATTTTCTTCCAAGGTTAGTACAAGGTCATAACAAGGTCATAATCCCTTCTACAAGGCTAAAACTTGGCCTGTACAAGGCCAAGTTTAGCCTTGTATTTTTGTACAGGTCAGGAAATAATCATTCCTTGACTAATTCAAGATTCATTGACAAGATTCGTTGGTTTCGTAGGTGAAACAAAAAAAATTCCAGAGTTAAATTGCATATAGCTTCCTGAGAACAAATATTATGAGCACAAACAAACTATCAGCATGTAGCTGAAGGGCTCAGATATCTTTTGAGATGTTGCTTGGTCAGTTTAAGTTATGCCTATCGTCCACGCATAATCATGCGTGGAATAGAACTTTCAGCTCTTCTGTAAATTAGTGTACCTTTTTCATAGATTCATTTGATGGGTATACAATGCTAAAGTATTCATGGTTTTGTCTAAATTTCACAACTATCAAAGTTACCCTGTCAAAGCCGATTTGAAAGATGAAGATTTACATGAATTAAATGGCTTGTCCAGCCGTCAGTGCCAGCAGTGCATAAAGCAAGTTCTCGATATTTCATCTTGATTAAAGGTGATCTGAAGGCAAAAGTTGTTATCAATGCAAATAAATAGCACTCTTGAATGACAAGAACTTCTGTTTAAAATTGTTTCACGTCTTGTTTTATTTTCGAGTTATCCACAATTTTGTAAGATTGGCTGATGACGTCATTTCGTGTGCAAAAAGTTAAGACAGTATACAAGGTTGACTATGTTTCCTTAGGGAAATCTAATCAATAGAATGTAACCTTTCAAAAATAAGATACAGCTATATTTCCACATTGTATTCAAGTAATTTGAAAACAATGAAGGCGTCAGCTGACACTTAAAATTAGTGGATAACTTTATAACGTAATGAGATATCAAAGATATTCAAACAGGATTCCGATCAATCGACAGTGCTGTTCATTTGCATCAATAACAATCTTTGCTTCAAGTCACCTTTAAAGTAGTTTCATGTTCCATAAAATACCAGGACTATCAGTATCCCGTTCGATAAATCATCTCACGAGAAAAATATAGGCGAGGTGATATAGCTCATTTACAGTATATGCCCATAACTGACATTTGCGTTCCACATGCTTGAGTGCAGCCAAGCTATTAAATCGCTTAGCGAAAATATCAGTCTTGATATGTAGAGTTGTTGAGTTGTTTAGAAACACCTCCTGTGTTCCTTCAGTTGCCAAAATATGATTCTGGGTTAATTGCTTTAAACCTTTATGACGAAATAACGATTTTCCTTTTTCAAGTTGTTGGATTTACAATTTGGCAAAATGTCACTTCCAATATGATCATAAATGAAAATACCAAAAATTCATACAAGGTATGTATTAGACTGACTACTTGAATCCTTTTATCCCTACAATAAAGATTGCTCAACAGGAACTCAGTGAATGACTCTATCGATTTGTGCAATTATCAATCGAATCATTATCGAATCATTGCCTAGGTCGTGTTCAGCCGTCAATCTTCAGAAATAAAACAAAATTAAACTTACTTTTAGCAGATAGTTGATAAAAACACCTGTCACAAATGCACAATAAGTCTTGTTGATTTCCTTGTTTTTAAGATTAAAAGTTATCGAAAAATTCCCCAGGCAAAAATATCCACCCATAGAACTTTGCTTATCAAGCAATTTTTTGCGTCTGTTGATTCGAATTAAGGTTATGGAATTAAGATCATCTGGACCTTTCAATGTTATTTTTTTTATTCATATGAAGTTTTACAACAAATCTTACATTCTACTATGTCTTCCTATAATTACTACCAGCAATAGTAAATACTAAAGTGCCCCTCACCTCTCCCAAAAATAAACCATTCGTTCCACCAATTTGTTCACACCTAGCTACTAGCTACTTTGACAGTACACTACGAAGAATTAAAACCTAATGGAAACTATACTAGATTCTGTCTAATATTAGATGTCCGGTCAGGTATGCGATTGAAATTAAAATGTCAGGAGAGCAGCTCATCTTGATTGGTTTACGGACATGAAAATCTTATCTCTTTGGTCATGGTTTGCTTTTTCTACATATCCTATCTCAATTGAGCAGATACTTTTTTTAAATCACAATATTCTGAATCTTTTGTAGTTCGTCGACTGCAGGAGTTATCAGGTGAGTTATCTTGCCTTATAGCGCCCCAGACTCGATAAGCTCTGCTTCTTCTGGTGCGCATGAAATCATATGTAGTTAGTATTAACTGATATGTTACTTCATGAATCATTATCATCATCTTGGTGTTGACAAATGTTTTCCCTAAGATATAGCGCAGGAAAAGTCATTATATCATTTGGTAAATATGTAGATAAACTTTTTCCCGTTTTCAACTTTGTAGCTTGCCTCTTTCTACTGCCTATATGTTTAGTGCTTTAAAGGCAATCTGCTTCGTTGTTGAATGGTTAACTGAGCAATTGTTTCTGATCACTAAACAGTACTGTTTTGCTGCCGCCAACACCATTTTGTCAATGCTTCACCAGGATGAAAATGTAGAGAAAATACTCGAAGTTTTTTCTGCTTTCTGCAACACATATTTTAATTTTCTTTTACAATTGACGACCAATCATGAAATTCCTTTCAATTTAGATTCACTGGTATTACTAAAATAGTTGTAGTCCCGTAGATTATTGAAATGTGTCGAAGAAGAGAAGGAGCAAAATTGTCTGCTTTTTTGTAAAATCTCTGTATTTCAGTAAAATACAGAGCAATCCTTAATTTTGCATTATCTACGAAAATTACATTAATAAGAACATTAGTACTATCATTAAAAAGAATGCTTTTCGTTGCCAAACATACCAAATATGCTGCTTTTGCTATACGAATAATGACTAAGGATTAAAAACGTGAAATGTGAGCAACTAAGACAGCTGGAGCAATAGTCCTGGTTCCTGGTGTGCCAATAACCTTGGTACATCCATGAACCATATTTCTATGTCCATGAATGTATTTAGTCCTTGGTAAGGAGTTCGCGTTGTTTTAATCCTCTAATTATGATTTGTCTGGTCGTTCTGATCACAATTTTCTCTCCAATTTTGACTTTCTCTGCTTTTGTCCTCAAATAGGTACACTTATTTATTATACTCATGTTAATTTTCAGATCAGTGGCTGCTATGTAGTGGATACAGACGGATACATAATAGCTTCAAACAACAATAAACAACCGGTAAGAATTTACATTCTCGTGTGTTTTAAGCATGGTCGACCAATTAGAGGAACATTCACGGTATAGAGTTGTTTCTCAATATTGTTGAACAGATTTGTTGGCCACAAAAGTTATACATTGAGGCATGTGCCTAATAGGCACTGCCTATGTGCACGTACATTTGTAAAATCAGGTATATTTGATTTATTTTTTTTATTGGCAGGGCAGATTTAAGGACGTCGATGCGGCAAGATCTCTTTGATCAGCTCTTTGAAATTCTTGGTTTAAATGTCAATCTAAATGATAAACCTTTGTGTGATTTGCTTCTGTTCGGTGAATGTCAGTATCAATCGAATAATTTCTTGAAGCAATAATTTCTTTTATCAAAAGTACGAATAATTTTCAGACTAAACTTAAGCACGAAATAGCAGCAACAGTTTTGTTTTATTTGTGGTATTTGTAGCAGGCGTCTTGTAAAGAAGTATTTCCATTTGTATCATGATATCAGATCTGGTATACTACAATCCTCATGACATCTTTGGGTGTTTCATCATTTTCTGTATATTCGTTAGAGTCAATTATCTGCTGTAAGGTGGAGGGAGTTCTTCTTTCTGAGACGCCCGAGTTGTTCTTTTCATAAATTTCATGTATATTTTTTCATTGATGTAAGTGGCTGCGGTAGTTGGAATTCGATGACATCATGTCCTTTCTAGCTATGGCAGCCACAGAATGTTCAAATTTCATTGTAGCTTAGTTGTTTTTATCGTTGATAAAAACAGATTGAAGGGTTGTATTTTTAACTACATGCTTAATCCTGTTAAAAAACATGGAATTAAGTCAAATCATAGTTATATTTTTATGAAATTTCAAAATCTAAGTACAGTAAAAGGAACCACTGAGAAGTAAAGGTCTTAACTAGATACTTTGTTTACAATTAGTTTGAGGATGCCTGTTCATTCTTAGTTGAGGACAAGACATTAATCTGAATTAGATTTGATCCATTTTTATTCGATTCATTCTCATTGGTATTTTTCAGGTAAATCGCTTCTTTGGAATGTCTGAGGGACTAGTGATGAGGCAGCTCATTAAACAGTCAATTTTCAACAAGTAAGTTAAATGAATTGATCAACAATTATTCTTAAAACGCTTCTCTTTTCAAGGAATAGCATAGCACATATATTTGTTGAATGTCGAAAATTCTGCAGAAGGGAATCTGAGGGAAGTCTCTGAAAATCTTTATCATTTTGTGAATAATGCTAGAAAGCAGGTAAAAACGAATAAAGTCTGGGTTTCTCGTTGCGATAGCTATTGTCATCTCAGCCAGAATTGGCTATGTTGTTCAAGATTAGATAAGTGCCCTGGGCTACATAAGCTTTGCTCTTTGTACGGTGCATACGGTAGTATTGTACTTTCAGGCTACGTTCACAAGGCCTCTCTTCATAGCAGCTATATTGTAGCTGATTGAATCACCCTGTTTAAAGAATGTATTATTATTATTATTTGTTCACACAATACCGGCAAAATTTGAAAAACAGTAGGAAATTTTACAGGAACAAACTCATTGCAATCTCCACAAGTAATTGATATCAAAGAATCGTACCTGCACCCTAAGAATCGAAAGCCTCGTTCTGAAAGCGTCGCAAAATGTTCCGTTTTCATCGTTTCGAGTGTTCACACGATGCTGTTGTAAACATGTGTCCGTTAAATTTTCGATTTCAAATATACCGTTTTAAATATCTACCAGCTAAAATGTGGCTTTTTCGTTAGAGCGGCAGGCCTGTCCTTTTTTACTGGTCTCAACTTGTGCCAGTATCGTGTGAACACAGTCTTAGCCAAATATTGTTGCACGAAAAAGTATATTGATCATTCAGTACCTGTGCTTCTGCATGCAATTATGGTGACAATTGCAAAATAAGTTCAGGCATTCAAAGATAAATCGTTCGTTTTCTAGGTACAAATTTAAAGACGAACAGGCTGAATGCAGCACTTTAAATTCATCCAGTGGCAGTGCATCGAGAATGACCAATGTGAGTCATCTTTCTCAATTCTTAAGCTTGGTTTTCACAGCGAGGTTAAATTGCGCTATTCTACTCCGTGTGCGAGAAAAGTAAAAGCATTTGAACAGTTCCTGGGGAAGGGCCTTGTTCTTAAAAGTGTTATTCAGCCTCCGTGATATAATTGAGATCTTAAATTGTAATATGTAACCTTGCTTGTCCAAATCGGAATTGTATTTGCCAAGTAATTCACTTATACAGGCAAAATTCCTGAAGTATCTTAATGCATGGTTATTGAATGTTGGTTAGCGCTCGAGCTTTCTTAGCCTTAACTCCAACTCCAACCCCAGCCCCAACACCAACCCCAACCCCAACCCTAACCCTAACCCTAACCCTAACCCCAACCCCAACCCCAACCCTAACCCCAACCCTAACCCTAACCCCAACCCCAACCCCAACCCCAACCCCAACCCCAACCCTACATAGGTGTCAATAAAAAGTAGCGGATCCTATTGTAACATTATCTGCCCTTGTTCATATTCCACAATACATTTTTGATTAATTAACTTTAGGAATTTGTAAATTTTTTAAAGAAGGCCTAAATTAGCTGTAATTTAGCTATTTTTCGTTAATTTATCCTACCTTAAATTAATTAATGATGAATTTTTTATGATTTTTTTTTTTATGATTTTTATGATTTATGATTTATGATTTTTATGATGAATTTTTTATGAATGATGAATTAATGATGAATGATGAAAAAGAAGATTTAGTGTGCATATGTATCTTATTTTTTTTGTTTTTTTGTGTTCTATTATTAATTTATTGTTGATAGTACTTAGAAAATTGTAAGTGGCATTTGTAGTGAGGACCCGGTGACCATGCGTCTTTCCTCGCTGCAAATGCCACAGTAATTTGCATTAACTTGTTGTTTTTAAGTTTTAGATTGATAAAAAAAAAAAAAAAAAAAAAAAAAAAAAAAAAAAATTAATGATGATGATGATGATGATGATGATGATGATGATGATGATGATGATGATGATGATGATGATGATGATGATGATGATGATGATGATGATGATGATGATGATGATGATGATGATGATGATGATGATGATGATGATGATGATGATGATGATGATGATGATGATGGCAACGACGACGGCACAGTGGCGTCGTGGGAGCATGATTTTAGGGGGGGCCAAGGGTCAGAATTTTCCGACAAAGAGACATTTTTCCGACAAAAATTAAGCAGGAATATTACGTATAAAAAGTGGCAAAATGTCTCAGAACTTTTGTCATATAAAAGTTCCATAATAGCGAAGAATTTTTCAAAGGGACACAGCAGTCCTGTTAAGAGGCGATTCTTGTTGGAGGTGAGGCTGTTGTCGAGACTTGATTGGTGTTAGAGGTGAGGCTGAAGCTAGATGCGCAAGGAGGGAGGAAAATTGGGGGTCCGGGGGCTTCCCTCCGGGAAAATTTTTTGTGACCACGCCCTTTAGATCGTTGCAAAACGCCCCTATTTTGAAGAATCTACTATTTGTTTTTCATGAGAAATTTCGAAAAAAGGACCTCAAAAGCACTGAAAAATAGATCGTTTTGAAATTTTAGATAACAACGTGATAGCTTGATATAAATCTTCATTTCTATAAGCATCCGTTTACAGAAACTGAAAGTAATCCCATCTTAGTTTTCACTTCCATCTTCCTCAACAATATTCACTTGTGCAAATTCTGACGAGCAACTCATTGAAAGCTTAATGCACAAACCATAAATGCATGACATTTTTTAAGTATGAAACGTGCAAAATAGATTGTAAATTTATCGTTTTTAGTCACTAAAATGTTGGTAAAACGACCAAATTTTCGGGGAAAAGTCCAAGAATGTTATGGTCGAAAGCATTTGTCTGAAATTTATTCGTCAGAAACTTTTTGCGCCTATGTGTCTATTTTTCCAACAGAAAACACACTTTTCTTTCGATTGAAAAAGGAATTTTTGCAGAAAAACGAACGAAGAACCTAGTTTTTTGCCGAAAAACCTACTTTTTCATCAAAAACTACGTTTTGCGATCGAAAAAGGGATACTTCATGTACACATTTGGATTGCCATAAAGTAGATATGAGAGGAAAATGGATTAATTCAATTTTTTTCGATTTTTCCGACAAGAATGGAAAACTGACGAATTTTCCGACAACATTTTCACAGGGAGGGGCCATGGCCCCCCTGGCCCCCCCGGCCACGACGCCACTGGACGACGACGACGACGACGACGACGACGACGACGACGACGACGACGACGACGACGACGACGACGACGACGACGACGACGACGACGACGACGACGACGACGACGACGACGACGACGACGACTTTTTTTTTTTTTTTTTTTTATCAATATAAAATATTACAAGATATGCTACATTCTACTATACTTTAACTACTATGCAACACTACAAGGACGATACCATGAGGAGCAAAAGACAATGTCTACCCCATGGCCAACACATAAAAACATACAACTAAGTAACTACATAAACACCTACAAAATGATATACATACGATAAGATACTGATATATACTGGAGTCTGTTTCACATTGGTTGTCAGGTCAGTGACGGAGGCGCCTGATGCTGAACAATAGAATCCCCGGCTGAGAGAACAACCAACAACAGCAACAATTGCTGTTGTTACTGACCCCCTCCAGAGTCCCTACTGCCCAAGACATAGCGCCTGTATGTTGTCTGGGTTTATTGATCACAATAACGTAGATATTTAGATGTTTGAATTTGTGTAGATAAATTGTCGAACCTCACATCCAATGTGAAACAGACTTTTGGACCGGGACTAACGAATAAAAGGAGAGAAAGAGACTTTGCGAACGGGAAGGGGGGGGGGTATAGCAGCTGCTTAAACCACTTCAATTGAACCGGCCTGTTTTGTGAATGAAATCTAGGGTTAACTTGAGTACGTTTCTATTAACATCAATAGAAAGGTCTTTTTCACCATACAATAAAATTTGGACCAGTGCGTTATTTGGAAGGCTGTTTATTCGAACATATGGTCGCAATAATTCCGAAACTCCAGCGAGAAGATCTCGTCGATGAATGTCAAATGATCGTTGGGCACATTGGGTCAATGTTATCTCGGAAATTATGATTGAATTTGTGACAATTTAATTGACTCAGACCGACCCTTATTTGGGTAAGATACGACAGGCCTATTGGGTCATGAATACCAAATACAGATTTTGCGGGGGGGGCGAATTATCGACAAAATCTTTTTCTTAAAAACAGCAACCGATGGTGCAAGCCTGATTTCCGGATCAAGCTTGTTCCATTCAGATATGCAGTTAGGATAGAAGCTGGATTGAAATTGTTCGGTTCTCGCCCTTATTCGCCCAACGACATCCTGGTTACGAAGAGAGTAACTTGACTGATGAGGCTGTGGAATTGGCTCCTTTGTGTACAGGGGTATGAGATTATTCATAATCTTATAGAACAATGTAAGGCGTCTACTCCATCTTCTGGAGCTTAGCGAAGTTACTTCTCAAGAGGATTAATAATCATGAAATGGTCTTTGACCAGAAATATTCAACTTTTCTTTTAGGCAATCATTGGGTGTGTTTACTGTTTGTTTCAATCTTTGATAACGTGAGTAATGATTTTTGTTATTTCGTTCTAAGAAAGATTTCACAAGTATGAAAGAGATGTGAAGGACTGATATTGAATTGCCTTGAACGTTCTGAAAATCATCAAGTGTGATTTTATTGCCAATCATTGAAATCTCTTTTTATGTGCATTTGTAGCCTCACTACATAAGGACCCTCTAGTTACGCTAATCTAATTGAGTTGAATTGTTGTTGTTGTTGTCGCCAAAGCGCCATCATCAAGTCAAAGAGCACAGGGAAACGAGAGACTCATCGTCATAAGTCTAGTGCATTTGCATCAAAAGCAAAATTCCATTTAAAAATATTTCTAAGTCTTGAAATGCAATGGTTTTAAATATGTGGGAATTGTAAATGATTGTATGCCGTGCAGGGCTCCAAGTTTCACATGAAATAGCAAATTATGGCTTACTTATGGCTTAATTATGGCAAACTATAGCCCATATTTTGTAAAATACTATTATTGCTAGCAACATAGTTTTCATGCTGTAATTACGTCATGTCTTTCCCGAATAAATAAAATAGCAATCAACTATCTAATTCAGTTTTGGTCTTTGACACAAATTCACGAAAAGGAAATTTTGAGATTCGTAACATAATTGGTAACATGATGACATTATCCTGTCAAAACATTCGATTATTATTATCATTATTATTATCATTATCATCATTATTATCAGATTTTGGTGACTTGGAAAATTTGCAAATTTTTTTACTTGCCTGGTACATGGAGAAATATTCAGCGGATTTTCGATTCTTAAAATGACTAAAAGATTGATAAATTTATCACAGAACTTTTGATACCTTATCAAAAATTCATGATACTCATCTCTAAACATGCTTCTTTGCGTACTTGTCTGCGTTCGCCATGATGAAATCTCCTTTGCTTTTTGTTTATACATTCAATATAAGATCTCACAAAAGCGAATTGATTAAGACGCAGCGTCCGAAATACTTTACTTCACTTCACTAAAAGGACAATGCCACGGAGAGCAGAGGATGATGAATATTTCGTGGCTATTACATGCAGAACATGCAACTAAATTTGAACTAAAGACACAGCTACAAAAAAGCTACACACATAAGATTTCTATTGACTAATACTAAAGCTAGTTCCACATTGGATGTCGGGCAAACATAGGCAATAATGTTGAGCAGCATGACACCAGCTGAGGAAGCAACAACGACGGCGACTGACACCGTTACTGCCCCCTTCCAAAATCCCTATCTCTCAAAAACCGCGCCCAAGCTAACAGGTCAGCATCTCTTTTCACGATGTTGTTGACTTGAGTATTCAATGATGGATGAATTCTTATCTCATGAATTCTCAAGAGTGGATGAATTCTCATCTTTTCCCTGCTTGTGTCAATGCATTGAAACGGTCTCATTAGAATTTGAAACAATGGCAACCTTATTTTCTTATTCCCAACAGAGTGTTCAGTTCAGTAGTACTTGGACTGATTTGGGGGCATAATGATAATACTGTTCAAGCACAGTCTGCGACATCGACTCTTGTCAACTGCATTAAAGAAATGACATTTTACAAACTGAACACAACCAAGCTACCTTACGCAGGTAACAGATTTTTTATGATTGTTAGAACTGTTTAGATACTACCCGGTGAGTCAGAAAAAGTGGGGTGTTTAACGAGCAATATTTTGGCGAAAAACAAGTCCAATCGGGTTTTTAAAGATTTATATTGCAGAAGAGAGATTAAATTAGTTACAGAAATTTAATTTATTAAAATTAGTCATTTATTTCCATATTTATTGGATTTTGTAAAAATTGCCATTTTGATGAAAAGGGATCATTTTCATGAAAACTTTCTGCTACCCAACAATAACATGACAATTAAATTATTGGTTACCTAGAGACACAAAAAAGTTTTCTTCAATCTTCTAACAACATTTGTCATGGTTTGGAAGCATTGATGGCGGACGGGGCAAATTCTTAGGGGGCAAACTTCAAATTTGAGGGCAAAACGATGGGAAATTAACATATTTAGGCCATTTTCGAGAGGGCAGGTTGCCTCCGCCCCATCTCAAGCGTTCCTGTTGGGAAGTTTACACGTGCATCGCGATGGGATCGAACTGAAGGCCTAGTTTAGGATTGTTACAAAGCACTATTTTGCTACAATCGCTCATAATTATGCGGTAGAGAAAAACCGATTTCGACCAAATAAATGTTCATATCTAAGTTAGACTATTCCCTTTGCAATGAATACTTAAAGAAACGAATGTGTGAAGTAGATTACATCCATAAAAACTGGCAAACACCAAACGTTTTCTGACTCACCCGGTACATTTTTCTTACTGCTCTTTCACCCTTTCACGTTCTATCGCTATATAACCCCTAATTACAAACTTTCAATCAAAATGACAACATCTAAACATAACGGTCTATTAACAAATAGAATTTACTTAAAAATGTATTGCATGACGCTAAAAACATGTAGTTTTGTAACATCTACAATTTCTTTTTACAAATATGACTCAACATGAAACATGCAAATAGAAATTCCATCGTTATATGTAGATCAAATTGTTAAAAAAGTATTTTTGTGATTTTATAGGTTAACACTGTGGGCTTTAAGACCAAATCTAAAATACCATTGCAGTTAAAACCCGCATGTAAGAACCTAAAATTCTGCAAGTCATCCTTGGATCTTAAATAATTAATATGATATACTTGCCTCAAGTCTATTCCATGGTCTATCAGCGTTAAAAGAATATTGTTACATCTGCAGGGGCGTGAGCAACTTTGATGACGCTGCGAAGGAGAAATGAGTAGGAAACTAAATTTGGTTTCTTTCTCGGTTCTCTTTCGCAGCGTCATCTTAGTTGCCTACGCCCCCGTAGGATAGACGACGGAATAGACTTGGAGCAAGTCTCTATGAATACCATGGATAGGTTATCTTATAAAATGGTAACCTAATTGGACAGTTTCAGCATGCATGTTCTTAATCCACTAGGTTCTTATACGCGGGTTTTCACTGTTTAAATCTTTGTATAAGCAACAAAATGGCAGTGTATGTTTATGCTTACGCATTTCTTTTTTAGATACGACTAAAGATTACATCTGCAGAAAAAATTTCTCGTTAGCTGTTATTCCTGGGACGAATCTAGTTTTGGTTGTTACAGACAGACGGAATGCTGCATGCAATAACAAGGATTGGAAACTGAGTCGGGATCCCATAAAACATATCCTTTCTTGATAGAATGTTCTGAATTTACTATAAGTTCAACGATGGCAAAGCATGCCGGTCAATGATCGCTCTTAAAATGCTAAGCTTTACAAACAACTGAAAAATGGATGGCTGGGGACTGGTAATCTTTCAGTTTTGTTTAGGGATTCCCTGCAAAGGGGTGCCAGCAGCAAGGATGAATTTATACCTTTTGTGTACGCTCGATCAACTAAAAAAAAACAGAGCGGGCAAAGCATCATAGTTGGCTAAGCTGAAGGTACAAATCCATCCTTTAGGTGCCGAAACCGCTTTCTCTCAATCAGGCTTTGTACCCTTGCTGATACCAGCAGTACTGCTTAGGGGTATGATCTGTACGACGCAGTTACCATCGCTACTACGTATAGAGGAGTACAATCTACGCAACGGTGGATGCCTGACCAATGCTGCGGAGGGATGCCAACAGTTTGCTTGTTTGTCTGCATATTTTACATCGATTATTTGTATCAACTAATACTAAAGATTTTCAATCCCATGGCAATAAATGTGCAGACGAAATCTCTCGCCCATGAGAAATTGCATCTTCTCTGTTGTTCTGAGCGAGGAGTCCTTTATGATTTGATCAAGTATTTTAGGTCTTTTTCTAAATTTGAATTTTCCAATTTTTCCAGTGCTCGTAAGAAGGCGAAAAAAATCAAAAACTACTTCAGTCTTTTGGCTGGCAAGCAAATATTTATTAATTCCAATCCACCAGGTACTCTTGATGCTATGAATTTTCAAAGTGGGAGCTTACTTTTTTACAGCCATACTACATACCAGAGATTCTCAAATATCTTGTAATGCATAAAAGCTCAAAAGTCGAGGTAAAATAATGTAATCCAATGTTGAAATCAGAGAAAACCAAAAATGACTTCGAAAGTAACTCAATTCTTGTAGCTGTTGTCAAATTTACTTAAGAATAGAATAGAAATATCCAAAATCTTTTTTATAGATTCTTAAT
Organism: Aurelia coerulea; assembly: GCA_039566865.1. Classification (NCBI taxonomy): domain Eukaryota; kingdom Metazoa; phylum Cnidaria; class Scyphozoa; order Semaeostomeae; family Ulmaridae; genus Aurelia; species Aurelia coerulea. The sequence goes on along the minus strand of CM076943.1, from coordinate 7,410,029 downwards.
CTGAGAAACTCTCAGTATCATGCTGAGAAGCCCTAATATACCTTTAAAGCCAAATTCAATAATATCATGACAAAATTATCGTTGAACCTTTATCCTTGAACAATATTCTCATACTTTTATATTTTGAGCCGAAGATGACTATTTTTTGCAAAACATTGCGTTACATGAACAGAAACCAATGATTGGCAATGGTACAAACTACATCAGAGTTCATACGCACAAATCTGAGAAAGAAATTAAGAAACATTTTTTACTAAAAAGCGAACATTTTCATATGAAATTCAGAAATATCTAGCACTATCGGCTGAGTTTCTTATGAAAGAAAAAACACGTAATGTAAGAGGACGTTCATCAAAAATCCTTTCCATATTCCAGTTGGCTTGCTCTGAAATATTTGAGAAACAATCCACGGCAAAGCAAAACAGACGATAGCCCAATATTAGTTTCACTACAAATGCTACTGAGAAGCCTCTGGTTCCAGCTTCATGAAATCATGAAATCAAACTTCAAAAGCTTGTAACTCCGTACATATTCAGCCATTTTGCAAGATTGTTGTGTCTAAAGTTAATTTAAGATCGTAGGGATAGAGTTATTTTACCATGGAACCTATTCATTGCATTGTGACTTTTTATATTTAAACTGCGCTCACGTGATGCCGGCATGTTTTGAAAACGGTGAAAAATGCGACGGTTGCAAAATTTTAGCCAGTGTTCACACGATACCGTTTTTAACATGTGCCGGTTAGAGTTCCATTTTGAAAATCTACCGTTTTCAAAATCTGCCAGCAAGAATTTGCCATTTTCGTGTGAACGGAGGCTTATTCGTCACATTTTTCATCGTTTTCAAAGTGTCCCTGCATCGTGTGAACGCAGTTTTAACCAAACATCTTTCTGCCACACCCTGTAGACCCAGTACATTGATGGTCTTGTCTCCTCAAAATTCGACAACCACACCGTGTGGTTTATGAGTACCACACCACACTCCTTGATAGTTAGCATCCTTAACGACATCTCACTGCCAGATAAATGTGAAAATAGGTATCGTTATCGACGGAAACTAAACACATGCGCAAAGCATCATCAGGTAAGTCTATTTGCTTACCTATATATTGATACATACCGGTGACAAAAAAAAACTTCATGACCAGATCATATCTAACTCCCGTAAATCAAAAGTTATTGACAAATGTTAAAATCCACTTATATCCGAGCAATCGTAAAAGATATGAATGTTTGGTTTGTTCCTTAGTGAAGTACAATAATTTATGTCCAAACCGCAACTTTCATTTTGAAAAAATGTGAAAATCCTATGGCAAATCACCTTTCAAAAAACTGCAAAAATCATCGTTTTGTTTACATTTTTGCGACGGAGCCCCTTTAAGTGACAGTGAACAGGTCATTTTTAACTTCTTTTTTGGCAAATTGAGAAATATGAATTTTGGCTAGGTCCTGTTTTCAGCAGGTAATGATGCACCTGATTACGAACAAAGTCTCAAAAATTAAGTTGAGGTTTTGATAAGATGATGGAATTAAAGTATGGCAAATTGGTAACATAACTTTCCCTGTACACATTTTCAATCAATACATCTATCTGACTCACCGAGTATTTGCGCTTCTTTCCTTCGGAACTATAATTCGGAACTTTGTTATGATTGCGAGTTGTAGTTTAAAGGTATTGTGTCCATGTAAGTACAGTGGCTTGGCAGGGGTCATGCCAATTGCACGTGATTTTTTATGTGATCAATTTTGTAAAATAGCAAACTGATGACTTACTTGCGGTTGCGCTTTTGGAGCTGAGATTTTAGTTTACATGTGATCAGTTAAATTCTGCCAATCACAGCGCGCTCTTCGAGGCTCTTCGTCAGCATCGTGTCAGCATATTTTAACAGAGCGTATATGCGGCTGTACTTTCATGGACACATTGCCTTCAAGCGTCTTATACAGTAAGAACCCGCAAAATAGAAACCTGTTTTTTCAAAACAGCCTGTTTAGTTTCTTTTTAAAAGGTCATTAATCTGGAAACAGGAAGAAAGGTTTCTTATCACATGGTTAAGAAACCTTCAGTGATTTCAACGTCAATATTTAAACAAACCCAGAGCAAACACTATCGAACGGTATGTTCTTGTTACCTCTAAAATTACTCAACCACATCATACATACCAAGTATAAAGATAGAGATGCTTTTGGATAAAATCTCTAAAAATGTTTAGCACCTGATTTTAACAAAGATCATTAGATACGAATTCATTTGGGTTCCTCCTGTAAGAAACCTTCCTAAAATCAGGCTGAGGAGTTCCTTATATGAAGGCACCATTTCTCAAAAAAAGCAGCCTGAGGTTCCTTATAAAGTGGCTTCTATTTTGCGGGTTCTTACTGTAGTTCAACCCATAGTATCAGCTGCAATGATTCTATCCAATTCAATTCAATCCAGTCCAATAGCAAATCTGTCTGAAGTTGACATTTCTTTGCTTCTGTTTTAGCAAGAGAAACAGCATTGCTCAAGTAAAGCCAGCACCATAAGAATCAACGAAGCAACGCTATTAGTTGGACTTTTAATGACCCATTTATTTTTATTTAACTCCCGGACAGAATGGCTATTTGCACAGTCTTAGATGAAAAATAAAATTAGAAATATAGAGCTTTGGCTTGGCACTCAGTGTGTGATAAATTTCAGCTATCCGGTGTATTAGAGAAAAAATGGATGGCCATTTTCACCATGACTCCGTGGAGAGGCCTATTACCTGATACTCCCATACTGTACCGGGTGTCTGAAAAAACAGTAACCCCTTTTGATTGGATAAGGTAACAAAACGATAAAATATTGGGACTTTCTAAACACATAGCTACATTTGTTTATCTTCAACTTGAATGCACACATCTTGCATTTTAAAATCGTTTACCAAACACCTGAGATACGAGCTCGCAAAGTCAAAATTTAGAGTGCACCTGAAACCAGAGGCTTTGAGAAACGGCCCAGCCATATATATGATCAGATATCACCGGCAGTTTACAAAGGAATTTCCAATTTCGATTTTTAGGTTTTACTTTTGAAAAGAATTATACTTTGAGATGCTTCAATTGTTCTATTCCATTGAAAAAGCTATTCTTATCAAAGAAAAAGAAAAGGGGTACATGCATGCTTATTTTGGAGATGTGGCACGAGTTTATCATTCATATCATGATTCTATTCTTTTCGCTTAATTAGAGTCGTGGTCATGCGTCCATAATTCTTTTCAAAATAAAAAGCTAAAAAATTAAAGTTTGCACATAGTCACAATGTGCAGGTGCTTTGCAAAATGCCCATGATATCACATAATGGCTAGGCCTTTTTTCGAAACCTCTGGTTTCAGGCGCAAGATAAATTTTGCCTTCGCGCAGTCGTACCGCCGGTGTTCTATGGACGATTTTAAAAGCAAGGTACGTGCATTTAAGTTGAATATTAACGAATTTAGCTGTGGACTCGCTTAAGTCCTAATATCTTAAAGTTCCATTCCTCTATCCAGTCAAAAGGAGGTACTTTTTTGAGACACCCAGTACTTGCAAATTAGACCAGCTTAAAGTAAACCAGGTTATCAGATCTGCCTTCTTATTGGTCAATCCAACATATCGAATGCGTTTGATTGGTTGAAATTCAATGTGGATTAGATGAAGCTGGTTTAATGTATCAGTGCGAATGCGGTTTAAGAAGCTTGTCATTAAAATTTTTGAAATCTAGGAGCGTTAACTTAAATTTCCACACCATTCTTCACGAGGATTCATTTCTCAGAAGCAGCGATACAATGCAAATTGAATTAAATCCGCATACATGATGGTGACAGATACCCAATCCAAAACGATGATAAATTTCAGGTTTCTGTTGGATTCAAGTTAGTTTGCTTGAATGGACCGAGAGGAAAGCGAGGCCCTGAATCAAACAAGAAATGTATGGCCTCTCAAAGCAAATCAAATGGTCAAAAGGGGATCCCAAAGATATTCAATGGAAACTTTCTGTAAGCATCTCCCACGCCTTGACTCGGTATAGATGGTTTACACAACAAGGACAGATTTTGTAAGACAATAGCACGAGTTTGTTTTGATTGACACCGCAATTCAAAGCGATTACCGATCGCAGACAAAGGAAATTCTCTCAACCAGTAATTCAAAACAAACAAAGCCGCAAAAGTTTCTCTGAAACCCAGGTAGCTAGCTCGCTCGTTGTGCATTCCAGAAATTTTCTAAAGAGCAAACATGAGGATGTATCGAAAGAAAAAGGATACATCTACACATCTACGGCGGGCATTTTATTTCTTTGGTTCAGAAGCCAAGCAGTAAGTGTTTTCATTACACCCAAAAGATAAGAGAATTGAATCGCTTTTGAACCAAACAAATTAAATGCCCGAGGCAGATGTGAAGATATATTCTTCTTCTTTCGATCTATGCGCATTTTTGCTGTCAAATACAATTTGCGGAATGCACAGAGAGCGAGTTAGCTACCTGGGTTTCAGAGAAACTTTTGCGGCTTTGCTTGTCTTGAATTACTGGTTGAGAGAATTTCCTTTGTCTGCGATCGGTAATCGCCTTGAATTGCGGTGTCAATCAAAATAAACTCTTGCTATTGTCTTACCAAATCTGTCCTTGCTGGTTTACACATAAATAAGACATATCTCACGGTGGAATCTTACGAGCAGCAAAACTACGACTTGTAATCGATCTAGATTAGAGGTTAGGAGAGATTTGCGATAACGCAAAATTAATGATGCCAAGCATTTTAATCGATGTTATTCGCTAGCATTTTCACCTCACATCTAATTTAAGACAGTCAATAATTTCTACTGCTCTCTGGCACCGAGCAGCACTACACTCGTGCTTCACCAATTATTTTGCTTGAAAAGTACTTTTTAGAAGCCTTTTTTGTAGTGTTTTTAGTATTTTTAAGCGTCCTTTTGCAAATTTTTAACACTATATATATGTCACCTTAGTGTATGGCTACAGCTGACCTTAGTTGATTTCCTTGGCTGAAAAAAAGAATTTAAAAAGCTTGCTCCTTCAAAGGATAAGCTAAAGATTGTCCCAAGCAGCAGTCAAGAATAAGTGACTTATTTTTAAAATTCCTGTAGACAAATGCGTAATATGGTTAACTATCTCAATAAAAGGCTTGAGGCATAATTTGGATAATTTAAACCGGGATAGCCAAGTTCAGGACATCCAGAGTAAGGCTGCACGGACTCTCGGCCTGGCCTGTGGGAATATGCAAAACAGCGTGTTCCACTTATCATAGCATGTACGTACAAGGGGATAGTTGAGCCTCTTAAGACTGAAAACTTACGAGGGCCTCTAAACGTTGACAAATCCGTATTTCTTTCTGTCTATTTTCTTTATTTATCATATTTAAATTGTATTGGCTAATTCTAATACAAGTTTATGTTGTAAGTATACGTTTTTCACACGGCCAATTGTAATGAAATGCAATAAAATGCAAGTAAGTCTGATTAGTCACTGATTAATCAATAAGTCTGATTCTCACTGGTCGTAAAAATCAAGCTTTACAGTCACATGTCGATTCCAGTCCAAAATGAAGTTTCATCACATTTGGAAAGTTGACGACGAAGAAAGCGATGATAATTTATCCTGCAGTGGGAACCGGTCTTTAATAATATGTTTTCTTTCCACAGCTTGCTTGTGCTGTGAGTTTCATTGAAAGAAAGTGTTTCCCTGCTCAGCAGTTCCACGGTGAAACCTTTCGCAGTCCTGAGCGTAAAGCCTATTTTCCACGAGGCTGAATTTTTCGCTCGAACACCAAATTGAACTTTTTTCTGGGCATGCGCAGAGTTCGAGAGCATCATATTTTTTTATTTGCGCATGCCCAGAAAAAATTTTGAGCTGAACTTTTGAGTTCGAGCGAAAAATTCCGCCTCGTTGGAAAACAGGCTTTAAAGACTAACCTCTCTTTGAGAATTTTCGAGCGAGCGAGCGGGCGCTGCGATGAGATTTTAAGGGCCTCCTCCACTTGCAGTAGCTTTGGTCAGGCTCCTGCACTTTTGTCTTTCTCTTTAAAGAGCCTGCGCCCTAGATAAATGCGCTGGTCGCCGATCAAAACTACTGCACAAGAGGACAGCATTTAGACAGCAGATCGGCCGCTCAAATGGAGATCGGCCATAACCCTGTCCAAAACTGAGATAAAAACAAAGAAATAGCTAGGTTTAGCCATGGGGCCTACCTTGTAGGAACTTTGTTTATTCCAAGTACTGTTTTCGTGACCCAGTACACAGAGCCTGTCCTGTCAAGGTCAAGATGACGTAAGTTATACGAGATGACCACGGGGAACCAGGCACCGTGATTTTTGATTGGTCAACACTGACAGGCGTTTGAGTTTGAAAATCCCTGTAACTAAAAAACGTTTCTTATGATATACACGGATTAACATGACATCAATTACTCTGTGTATTGGGTCATGAAAACAGTACTGGGAATAAACACAGTTCCTACAAGGTAGGCACCTTGGTTTAGCATATAGAGACTAAATTTTCTGTCCACAAAACGCTTGTTGTTAAACAATACGAGTCTTGCATGCAGTGTTCTCTAAAGCCTAGTTTCCAGTCAATAGAGTTTTCCGCCCGCTCCGAAAATTCCACTGACCAGAAACTTCTCTTGAAGGCTGACTCAAACTATAGGTCACAAGAAAATGTCTGCGAATAAAAACAATAAATGTGTTTTGCATGAGCAATTTTGCATTTTCGCAAATCTCACGAGACATCTATTTGAGTTAAACTTTATTTTAACGATATTAAAGGTCAAAAGCATCTTCTTCAGCAAGAAATCTCAACTAAATTCTACCAATACAATGTTTGATTAATCAAAGTAAAGTGGACATCCATCATCTTTAACTTTCGGGAGCAATTGAAGTCTGTTCAAGAATTCGAGCATTCGACATCGCAGGCAGTCGAGATCACAGGCAGTCGAGATCACAGGCAGTCGAGATAACGGGCAGTCGAGATAACGGGCAGTCGAGATAACGGGCAGTCGAGATCACAGGCAGTCGAGATAACGGGCAGTCGAGATCACAGGCAGTCGAGATAACGGGCAGTCGAGATAACGGGCAGTCGAGATAACGGGCAGTCGAGATAACGGGCAGTCGAGATCACAGGCAGTCGAGATAACGGGCAGTCGAGATCACAGGCAGTCGAGATAACGGGCAGTCGAGATCACAGGCAGTCGAGATAACGAATGTGAACTGTGCTCTAGCGTGCAAGTCTACCCGGTGTCCCAAAACAATTTATCGGCATTTGATAAATCCGTGAAGTTTAGTTTTACCATTTCTCTTTAAATTGTTTTCTTTTTCGTCTTTATCCAAGCATGGGTAGCTAGACACTGTTGGTGTGTTTATATGGGGGAGCGCTCCAACTATTATGTACCTGCGGAGGAATAGTTCTAAGTTCTCTTACGTTAGCTCCTCCATAGTAGTAAATAATGTTTTCCTCCGCAAGAGAACAAAGCTGTGGGAATCAAGCACGACTGCGGCGCCTAACTACCCATGACCCAAGGCTAATAAATCGTTTTTAGCAATAATGAAAATTATGGAAAAATGATTGCTTGAAATCTCATATTTTGAGCCATAGGATTCAGAAGACATCATAAATCTAGTCATAAATCTTGCCCAGGATACTTAAAAGACAAAATCGGCGGAGGTTTGTTCACACCCATTTCAAGTCATGTGATCAATCCCTTGATAAAACATCTTTTGAATTCTCTAACATATTTCGTGCCATGCAAAGCTGTGTCATGAGTGCGAAAGTAGCATAATACCGAAACTTCCCAAGGGTATGGTCACATGACTTGAAATGGGTAAAACAAACCTTAGCCGATTAGGTCTATTCTAGACTCATCACGTTGTATGATGTTCAGATGCTACCAGCAAAAGTCGATTGCATTTTCTCCCTCGATTTAGATCAACCGACAAACGTGAAATCAGTTCATATTCAAGTGATTTTTGGAAAGCTCTCTGAGTGATCAGTTAAAACTTGCATTTGGTCGTAAAAGGCAGGTACTTAACCACTGCGCAGTCACGTGATACGTTTCTATTTGCAGCCAACTTTATGGATTGGAATATGTGGATATGGAATGGATTGTGCCAAAATAAACTAAGCACGTTTGGCAGGCCACAATAAATCATACACTGGACCAATTTTGAAGATTCATGACTTATTCTTCAATAAAAAGCCTGAATTAGATACTGGGAATTTTTGTAAATTTTTCTGCTTTCAGTTTTTAGAGCTAGACGCCAGTCTCTTAAAAGTTTCAATTCAAAAACAATGTAAGCGATCAAAAAACATCGATCAAATTTTCCAAAGAAACGACATGAATGGACCAAGAGAAAAATTTCTCGTGATGATTTAGGATCTAGAAATCGATTAGGTAATCTATTTCTAAATCCTACATCACCACGAAAAAGTTTTCTCTTTGTCAATTCATGTCGATTCTTTGGAAAATTTGATCGACAGTTTTGATCGTTTTCAGCGTTTTTGAAAACGACACTTTTAAGAAACTCGCGTCTAGCTCTAAAAACTGAAAGAAAAAATTTGCGCAAAATCCCAGAATCTAATTCCGGCTTTTTGTTAAAGATTAAGTCATATAACTTCCAAATTGGTCCAGTGTACGATTTATTGTGGCCTGTCAAAAGTGCATAATGTATTTTGGCGCACCCGGTATTTTATAAAGTAGTAAAAATGGTTCCTTGATGCATACTCGATGAGCAAGGGTAGCAGCCAATTATGAAAATGGAGAGATTTTACATTCAGATGCTTTTTCGGGGGTCACCTGTGGTCCCAGAGAGCAACACATTTTTTTAATCAGTCTATGGTCCCAGAGAGCAACACATTTTCCACCCCTGATCGATCAAGTCTCGTATGTTTAATTATATGTCTCCTATGCCTAAGGGTATTAGCTCACACCGTCCAAATAGATAGAATACAAACTAGGCAGTCCTCGCTTGCTCATTTGCTTCGCTCTCCTTTTCTCCCGAAAACTTCTTGTCTCTGTCCGCCTTTTTCTGTTGTGTTCGCAACCATTGCCTGTAATCACTCAAGTTCTTAATACTTTCACCGTAATAATCATCTTCGAACTTGCTGAATGATGCAAATCTGTGCTTTTGTATCCTTTCTAAGAAGTCTTTTTCTCGCTGCAAGATAAATCAATTTGTACAGATGAAATGACATCAATACAGCAATGAAAAGACGATGCTAATCTTGCTTTGGAGTAAATTTGCGAAAATAATTTCCATACCGGATGAACCAGAAAAAAGTTCCCACTTTTGAAAATTCATAGCACGAAGAGTACTGGATGGATTGGAATGAATCAATATTTGCTTGACAGCAAAACAAATCAAAGTATTTTTTTGTAATTTTTCTCGCCTTCTTACGAGCACTGGCAAAATTGGTAAATTCAAGTTTAAAACAACATGATGGTTGCAAAATGACTGAAAGGCCTAAAATATTTGATCAAATAATAAAGGACTCCTCACTCAGAACAACAGAGAAAATGCAAGTTCTCATGGGTGAGAGATATCGTCTGCACATTTATTGCCATGGGATTGAAAATCTTTCGAGAGTCTTAACGATTTGATTAAGTGTTTAAGCCCCTTTTCAGTCATTCTGCAGCAATGAAATAGAAAAATCACAAACATACTTCGATCTTTTGGCATTTAACTAGAATTCTGAATCATTCAAATCCATGAAGTACTTGTGGTACTACGAATTTTCGAAAGTGGGAACTTTTTCTGGTTCATCCGGTAGGTCTCTGCATAAGACATTTGCAAATATAGGGTGTCCCAAAAAAAGTGTGCCCCGTTTGCCTGAAGATTGCAACAAAACAGCAAAAGATTGTCGCCAAATTTTTGCATGATATTGCTCTTCAGATATTCAATTAAAGTTTGCAACCATCCTCGTAAAAAATCCGTTGAGAAATGATGGAGCTATGACCTTCAGAAGACCAACTTGGCCTGATGACTGAAACCAGCGGTCGGCCATTTTGTCTTACTATTTTGCAGTGTATAGCTTCGCATGAGGTAAGAAATTTTTCTGTGAGGTCAGAAATAGTGGAACTCTCCGAGGATTATCAGAATTTTCATGAAAGCTATGAAATTGGAGGCTGCTGTTTCATTTTCAATGTATTAAGTTATTTATCGCTGCAAAATAGTAAGACAAAATGGCCGACCGCTGGTTTCCAGTGATCGGGCAAATTTGGTCTCCTGGAAGTCATAGCTCCATCATTTTTCAACGGATTTTCGTGGGGATGGTAGCAAATTAAACATCTGAAGAGTACCATCATGCAAAAGTTTAGCGAGAATCTTTTGCCGTCTTTTTGCAATCTTCAGACAAACGGGGCACAATTTTTTTGGGACACCCTGTAGTTGTATGAAATCACTATTCTATGTCGCAATAGTGAGTAGGGAAAGTACATGTAGCAATTGTCAGTCAGACGCAAAATGATGAGAAAATTGCATGAAAAAGCTGTCCTTGAAAGCAAACCATACAGTAAATCAAGTCCAAGAATCTGTGAAAAGCATGCTTTGGCGTCAAAATTTTTGCACAGAATTTTAGATGTTTTCACAGAAATTTTGGACAACTGAAAACGATAACTCTACGGTTTCATTTTCTTCACGGTCTTTCATACTAAAAATTTCATACAGTACATTTATAGATAGGGCTTCATTTCAGGCTCTAATGTCGAAACTGAGCCTAAATCGCTAAAAAGTAGCTCCTTTGACATATTCTAATATACTCTAGCTTCATTTGCACCTTGTTACTCTAGATTTATTGATTACACTACACTGAGTATATAAAATATATTGTTTATGATTTATTTTTGCAACCACCTCTAAGGGGACCATTATGGAAATAAGGTCAATTTGATCTTTTAATGCTATCCCTGCCACTATGACTAGGGATGCTTTTTAACTTATATTCATTAAAGTTGTTATGTAAATATTGTATTTTAACTATTTTATATCCATTTGAAATATTTTAAACATTTAATTTGTGGCAAATTTTAACATATACACATTAAGTAGTTGTCTTCAGTCACTGTGGCTACAACAGTCACTTGCAAGACTTCAATCACCAAAACAAGGCTGAAGTTCCCGGATATTGCCCGTATAACATCAATATTCTGGATCAGCACCCCAAAATTGACCAAACCCAGGTGATCTCATAAATTTCGCTTTTGGGGGACGATACCCCCCCCCCCCCCCCTTCACTGCCTGGTCTAAGGGGTTTTTGGTCAGAAATTTCCCAAATTAGTAAATGTTAAAGATGATTAGAATGATTGCTTAAACAGATTTAATTTAAGAAATTAGTTTATATTTTTCAACAATCTCACACATTCCTTTTCAATGCAGTTAATGTTTCATGAGCAAGACAGTACATTTTCAAACAGAAGAAATGCTTTGCTGTAATTTTTTAAGCTGAAAACATTTTGGACACTACTCTTTCGGACTACAAAAATTTTGGACATTAAAGTTTTGCATATGTATCAAATCCAAAAATAGTAATATGCAAAATTGTTAGTGTTTAATGTGTCACTGTTAGTGTTCAATGGTTACACAGCTCTACCTTATTTGTAATCAAACAGATATTTTTACAATGCTGCCAAATGAAAGGGGCATTTAAGTCTTGAAGACTTGTTCGTCCTCCCTAGGAGAATTCCATTACGTTAAAGCATGTTCAAAGTGTAAGCAATTAATTCTTTAGAAAATACGACTTTGTACTTGAATAGTGTTACAACACATGTTTCGTTTTTGTTTGGTTTGTTTTCACTCACCGGGTACAGGTTGTGAACATTCCACCACTAACATTGGTTATTCCTTTCCATTTTAGGTGGCTCACACAGTGGACCCAGAATGCTAAGTTTTGGAAATAAGTCTTTAAAACAGGAATATGGCAAGATAATATGGTGATTTATAATCAATCGAAAGATATAAAAAAGCGGAGTTTGAAAACTGAGACAAATTTGAATTTTAGGGTAAGAAAAGGGGGTTTAGTCCCCTGGGAATTCTAGCAACTTCTTTGTTTCAAATCTTGCAAACATCAATCTTATATCATCTGAGAGTCCATTATCTCCTGATGCCAAATCTGAAAACCGCATGTTCATATCATTTGTGCTTCTAAAGTTATAAGTCATATTTAACAGACAGATAATAGATATATCTGCTATGGGCAGTAACCTACACTAGGATTCAATCTTTGGTAAATAATTCCAAAATGATGCAATTTACAAGAAATTGAACTACATATTCGAAATCAGGAGCAAATGTGCTTTCAAATGATGTCAAATTGGTGTCGGTACGATATGAAACAAAAAAGTTGCTAGAATTCCCAGGGGACTAAAGCCCCTTTTCTTACCTCGAAATTCGAATTCATGTCGATTTTCAAACTCCGCTCTTTGAGATCTTTCTATTGATACCTGTTTGATCATACTTTGATGAAAATTACAAACTTTATAGCAAAAATATTTTCTCTCCATCTACTTTTTGGGATTCAATACAAAAACGTTATATAGGAGGACATTACATCAAACATAGCATTGCTGCTGCACAATCATAAGACCTGACAGCATTTTGAAGAATATTGCCAATTATCATTGAGTTTAGGGGGCCCGTTGTGCAGGGATTGGACTCTAATTTGCATGTGAATTGAAAATATTTGGTAAGAATTGCCTATTACATGGATAAAACCATGGTTATTTGCCTCCTACGACCCTAAAATTGCTATTTTCTCATGAATTGTCGTATTTTGAAGCTATTGAGTGCTAATTCTAAATAACCCCTTAATTCAGTCTATCAAAAGACATTTGTAAAGGTTCTTTGAGCTATTCATACCTGCATAGGAATCATTTTGTGAACTTAGGTTGTTACCGAGAGAACAATCATTGGGTTTTTTTATGGGTAGGGGTAGCCGTTGATAAAGTATAGTATGGTTCTCTTAGTGCTGACCAAATTCATAATTGTTATGCATCATTCGAAAGCTTATTGAATAAGCTTTCCAAATATCATATGGTTTAGGGGCCCATGGGTCGGGATCGGACCCTAATTTACATTTTAACTGAAAGTATGCGAGTAAAAACAGGGGGGAAAACCGTGGGTCTTTGCCTCGGACAAACCTAAAATTCGTATTTTCCTCATAAATGTTTGTCTTTTCAAGCCCTTTAAATGCTAATTTTGAATGATCCATCAATATAATCCATCAAAAACCATATGTGAAGGTTCTGTCAGCTATTCCTACCCTTTTAGGAGTCATTCTGTGGACTTAGGTTGCTACAGAGAGAAGGTCACCGGGTGGGTGTACCTGTCAATAAAATGTAATTTATTTCTAAAGTGCTATCCAAATTCATAATTGTTATACATCATTCGAAAGCTTATCAAATAGGCTTTCCAAATATCATATGGTTTAGGGGGCCCATGGGTCGGGATCGGACCCTAATTTACATTTTAACTGAAAGTATGCGAGTAAAAACAGAGGGAAAACATTGTGTCTTTGCCTCGGACGACCCTAAAATTTGTATTTTCCTCATAAATGTTTGCCTTTTCAAGCCCTTTAAATGCTAATTTTGAACAATTCCTCCATCTAATCCATCAGAAACCAGTTATGAAGGTTCTCTGAGAAATTTTATGCTTCTAGTGTTGATTTTGTGGAGACAGGTGATTTTTGCGAAATAATGTAACCAAAGTTATGAGTCCTCTGAACTTTGATAAACCCCATCACTCCAAAAAACCATATTTTTACCTAGAAAAGAGATACTGACATGCGGTTTTCTGCGTTGTGTCCGTCTAACACTTGTGCTTCAAATAAATAATGTAAACTGCTATAAAAGAATAAAAATTTTGTTTACTTATTTCCATCCCTGGGTCCACTGTGGCTCACCGGTGGGGTTTAGTTTATAATTAACCACAGAGACTATTTAGTATATATGTTGAACTTTCACAGGTACAGTATAATCAAAGACAGACAGTTGTATTCCTGTATTAAAATTCATGAATATTCCCCCCTCCTCCTTCCTGGGAAATACTGATTGAAGTCTACTTAGAGAGATGCTTTCGGATGGTTCACATCACAATCAAAGTTATGTTGTATATTGAAATATGATAAATCCATTACCTCAAGAAGTTTTATTGCTTTGTCTTTATTCATCAGCTTCCAGAATCCTTTAAAAAGTTGAGTCCCAATGGAATATCCAATACCAGCACTAACTACACCACAAATTCCACAGAAAACAAGTGGGTCCAGCCCCCTTCAAAGAAAAAATTGAATGCATCAAAAAAGAGATTGCTGGATAAAACTAAAGAACTAAAGTTGGGCTGATAGCTATAAATACTTTTACAAGAAGTATGTTGTGATAATAGGTAAACTGGACTGTTAGGGAACCATCAAGTGTGGGTGATGAATTTTTGATTTTTTGAAAAATTAACTTTTTCAGGAGAGCATATCTGTGTATTGCAAGTATAATGTACAAAAAAGAAATAATGATAATGCTTTGTGCACTATTCTGCAGCCAGCCAGGAGCTTGAATGATCAAAGTCTCCCACAATTCTCCCCCGCTTTTGTCAAAAGATGGTCCTCAAGATTCCTTTAAGACCGAAGAGAAAATAGCTGGGTATAGGCTGGGTAAAAATTTTCTGAGAAATGTCAGATCTTCCATTTTAGCACTGGCAAGCATGATATTGGGAGATGCATTCTAAGCCAAAGTACACATATTATTTTAAATAAGAAACTGCCCACAAGAAACTCAACTCTCAGATAGCCAAAGAAAATTGAGAAACTCCAGCACTGGGAGAATATAAGTTAAAAATCTACTTACTTTGATAAAGAAAATCCTTGACATATTTTTAATTATACTTTCACTCGTTTCCTGTCATATTACTCGTAAGTTACTTGAGTAATGCTAAACATTGGAAAGGCTTGAAAAAACATTGCTTTGAAATGTTCATGGGGGACCATATAGTTAACATGAAGATTGTTATGGAACTTCTAAGAAACTCGTAAGAAACTCTAAGTACTCAAAATCTGACAATTTTAAGAAACATTCAGTATACTGAGCAAAATTCTTAGTTTCTTATGAAAAAAATATGTGTAAAGCATCTTTCTTCAAACATTTTTCTTGTGCTCTGATTTATACATGCATCCCACCCCAGAGTGTAAGCAAATCCAAGGCCCCTGCTCTGGACCCTCAAATATGCCCCCTCCCTAAAAAGCCTGTCTGAAATTATATTGGAACGTTTGCATAGCACTCACAATATCTTGCACACCCAGGAGCTTACACGGTTTTCCATCTCAGCCGAGCCGTGCAGTTGGCAATAAAAAGATCTATTGTTTTGTAGTGTTGTAACAAACTGCAAAAATTTCCACAAAAAGCATACTTAGCCCATCTCAACTTGCATGCACAAACTGTCTAGTCTTTATAGCATAACTGTCACAAAATGATCAAGGTTTCCCTGTCGCTAAAGGCAATGCATGATACTGGGAGATAAATTCTAAGCCAAAGTGAAGGATCTTTCTTCAAAAATCTTCCTTGTGATCTGATTCATAGGATAACTGTCACAAAACTACAGTATTAAAGTTTTCTTGCCGCTAATGGCAAGCATAATATTGGGAGAGGCGCTAGTTGTTGTTATGATATTCAGGAAATGCCTCTTGTCGCCACTTCATCGTTGTTTAGTCAGTAAATGGCATCTTTTGCAAGAATCTTTTGAACACAGGAAAATTTTGAAAACAGACTTTCTACTTTGGCTTAGAATGCCTCTCCCAACATCGTTCAAGCATTTCTTAGAAACGCAAAACATTGCTCCACCAAACCTTAGACAAAACCATTCTCTCCTTAATAATAATAATAATATATATACCTCTTCTCCATTTCGGAGCAATTACTACTTTAAAACTACTTTGCACAAGTGCAGTGAGAGTAGTAACACGGGTTTTTGACTGGTCTTGCTTTAGTTCAGAAAGCAAAATTGTTCCACACATTTGTTTATGTTACTTAGTAATTTTGGATTATTTCCCTGTATGCTACATATTCTTGGTAAATCGTTGTTTTGGAAATAGGAGCATTCCCACAGGTGCTCTAAATATTCCTCATGTTCTCCACACCTTCTGCATAAAGCGCTTTCATGTTTTCCTTTGTAATTTGTCTTTAATTCAGTCATGTTTTTAAGTAAATCCAGAGATCCTTGCTGTTCAAGAATCTCAAAGACCACCGCCTGAAAGATCTGCCTGACCCCCCCCCCCTGAGGTACAAATTTTATTGCATTTTTGTACAAATCTCGAGGACCATCTTTTTGAAAAATGGGGGGGGGGGTCCGGACCCCCCCATTCCCCCCCTTGGGTACGCCACTGTTGGGAGATGCATTCTAAGCCAAAGGGTGTGTGGCCCCAACCATTTTTCCTGGGAGCTTTGACCCCAGACCCCCTCATTTTGATACTCCCCAATTAAATTACCCAGGCCCCGCCGCGGTCGCGGTATTGCAGAAAGTAGTCAGTGCTTACATGATCAACTGGACATTTTCGGGCGTCGCATCAAACATTTCTGGAAACATGTACGCTGAAACAACAGATGATGTACCCAGACCGACAAATGCAAATGGCATCCCAGCAACGCGTTGCCTTGTACGAACACTGTTCTTTAGTTTAAGATAATCTTCAAAGCTAATATCAAATTGTTTTGGCTTAATCCTTGCAATGTTGTGCGGCGGGGTCCCTTCTTCGTGAACTTCGTCCACAGCCAAACTTTCACTTCGGTTGCTATCCGTTGCCATCGGCCTCTTCGCAATGCCATATCTTGCATTGACTTGTCTTTCAAATCCCAAGGGCAAAAGTAGTGCCTTCGCTGAATGACGAGGGGCGACGCGAAGGGTTTTCCAGCAAGTTTCTAAATTTCTGGCAGCCATTTTATTCAGCATGTCGAGCTCAGCAATCGAGAAAGTTGAATTGAATTTAGCCTCCCTTGCATGATAGAGGCATCTGGAACGGTGGAACGGTGGAACGGTGAAACGGCAGACGGAAATTCAACCGCTCAAAAGGAGCTCATTAATATTCATGAACACTCCGCCGAGGAACGAGTCTCGCATTTTCGCTGCTCTTGCTCGGGGAAAGCTTAGGCTGATCTTTGTGGGGGAGGATACATGACTTGTGGATGGACGTGGGTCTACCTTCTTCTAATGACTGAAATTGACCTTGGTACCCACTTTTATGATGAATTGTTGACGGACAACTGCCCGTTTTAGCCATTTTTTGTGAATTTCAGCGAAACCCCACCCATGTTTATGGAAAATCTCACGAAAGAGGAACCTTGTTTAGAGAATTTTAGGCCCAAAATTCTACCCATGTGGGCGGCACACACCCTGGACTTGTCCAAGTCTCACTTTTTTTCATCAGTCGATTGAGCCACAAAAATGCAAAAGGTAAAGGGCGCTGCGGGGGGATGGAGAAAAAAGGCGGAGAAGAAGGAGAGAGTTTTCTCTCTCTTCTCCTCCGCCTTTTTTCTCCATCCCCCCGCGGCGCCCTTTACCTTTTGCATTTTTGTGGCTCAATCGACTGATCAAAAAAAGTGAGACTTGGACAAGTGCACACATACCCGTACCCTGAACAATTATGTACTCCCCCTCCCCTTCGCGGATGTGGTCGTTGTCGTAGTCATGTTGTGAGAGGTAGAAAATTGACGAGACAGTTGTAATTTTATAAGGCCTTCATCTAAACTACGGCATGCTTCCCACATATGAGTTAAAACTGAACTGAACCAGACTATTTACACAATCTACCAGGGTTAAAAGAAACGTTAGTGTTTACCAAGTAACCAATACGTAAACATCACACATCCCATACATGGAATGGAAGAAATATTGGTAGTTAGTGTTACGAATTATTGGTAGAATCGGATGGAGAGTAGTAATTTCTTCCCAGGGAAAACGTTTTGGGATATACCATTTCTGCAATCCACGTCCAAGCGTGGGTATTCTTCGCGTAAGCGGGGTATGCGGGAACATCAGAGAAATGAAAACGAGTCTAAACGTAAACGAGGTTTGCACTACTACAGGGGCTAATATCTACGCACTCTACTTTGGATTAGAATACCTCTCCCGATCCCTCGTTTACTTGGCTGCGCGCAGACTCGGGCCCACGCAGGCTAAGTATTTTCAGCACTGCGAGAAAATTTCGGTCGAATTCTCGTATTAGTTTTGTCCTCGTTTTCGAATAGCTTTTTCATGAGTCGTAGATTGAGCGAAAAGGTTCAGCTCAAAAATATAAACAACGTGCGAAATTTAGACGAATTGTAATTAGTCTAAGTCCCGATGTAATGTTTGAACGAACCGACATTTTATGCTCATGCGCAACCACGTATTTATGGGGAAGTGATCTCACTGTAAAAATAGAATGGAGTGAAATCATTGAGACTAGTGGAGTAAGTCTACTTCAGTTATAGCTGCCCGGTATGGGGAGTTCTGGTATCAATGCTATGTAGGTTGCAAAACTCCAAAATAGGGTGGCAAGAATCGTCATAAACAGCGTCTATGATGCTTCTGCTCTACCCATAGTCATAATCCCATAGTCATAATCGATCAGAAACCTTGAAAATAATTGAAAGATCGTTAAGGCCCAGTAAACATGGCTTTTTGCCTTGTCGAATCGAACTGTATTAAAATTTAAAAAGGCAGAATTTGCCGTGTCTAAAAATCTGATCTAAACATCGTTTTTTGCGGTGTCGGTGTTCAAAATGATATTCTCTTCAGTTAGAATTCCTACAAAAATCCTAATATGAAAATACAAATCTTAAAATGCATTGATATAAATACAATATCTAAGTAAACTGATCTTCCAGGGAGTCGTTCTTGAGGGCTTTTCAAGTATCTTAAACAGGCGTAGCAATGACAGTTCTCGGAAATTAATTGTAATGTCATTCCAAACCTGCCAGGGTAATGAAACCCTTTCTGGGAAAATTCAAGGTTTAGCTTGGTAATGAGGAAATCTGTATCATTTCTCGTATCATATTTTGATACAGAGCATCCCTTTTGGAACATATTCCATAGGCTTTTAAGACATGGTATGCACATGGCTTGTTTACAAATACCGGATGTGCCAAAAAAACTATGCACGTTTGGCAGGCCACAATAAATCGTACACTGGACCGATTTTGACAATTTATGAGTTAATCGTTAGCAGAAAGCCTGAATGAGATACTGGGAGTTTTTGCAAATTTTTTTCATTTTCAGTTCTTAGTGTTAGAATTTTAGTAACACTGAAAACGATCAAAAACATCGATCAAGTTTTCAAAGAATCGACATGCATGGACAAAGAGAGAACTTGTTCGTGGTGATTTGCGATTTAGAAATCGACCAATTGTAATCTGCTGTAGGTGAGTTTGAGAGTTCACACTAAACCCCCAAATCCCCCCGAAAATGTTTTCTCTGTGTTCATTCATGTTGAATCTTTAAAATTTGATCGACGTTTTTGATGGTTTTCAATGTTTTAAAGAAACTTTTGAAATTTCAAGAAACTGGCTTCAAGCTCTAAAAACTGAAAACGGAAAAATTTGCAAAAAGTCCTAGAAACTAATGCAGGCTTTCTGCTAAAGATTAAGTCATGAATCTTCAAAATCGGTCCAGTGTTCGATTTATCGTGGTCTGCTAAACGTTCCAACTAAACGTGCATAGTTGATTTTGCCCCACCCTGTATATACCACCACTTCATTTCATCTAAACATATAGACTTGCTACACAGTACTACAGCGTCGTCCTAATAAAAACATAGACTAATTAAACAGCAACTAACAGCAATGATGCGAACAAACTACAACTGAAAACAAAAAGTAATAAAGTGAACAAAGAGAAAAATGAAAATAATAAGAATGAGGAAATAACTGAATCTAAGTTAGTGGCAATAACGCAGAATGGTAGTTGTAGCGGTCACGGTCCAGATAACAGAGCGATCAAAACAATTAAGATCGAATAAGATTGGCAATTTTTTAGGCCATGGGTCCTTAAATCTTGCAAGTTCAATAATTGATAGGGCTCTGTCTTGGAAATGTTGCGTTGAAATGCTTGAAGCTCGGATGAAGAAATTGTGCCCCATACTATGTTCCCGTAGCGTAGGTGACTCTCAAATAGAGCGTGATATACATCGCATAACTTTGATAGGGGAAGAACGTCTTTAAGTTTTTTCAAAGATGATAAGCCACCTGCTAACTTTCCTGTCAGTGATTTATATCGACCCTTCCACTTCATCCCTTCATCGTTCATGACGCCTAGAGATTTAGTTGTCTCCACACGCGTTATTTCACAATTATTAAGTTCGATGCCGATGCGTGTAGAGTTTGATAAAATGTTTATTATTCCTGTGCAAGCGTGATTTCCAAGCATAGGAATCAAATGTTTCCGCCGATTTTTCCTCGTGGCCCATGGCCAAAACCTCCAAAGCCTCATTTTTACGTACCAATCAGACGGCGAATAAGCGAAGAAGACACAAAAAAACCCGTGAAGATTATTCTAAATTTTAACTACCTTCATAAAGCGCAACCAGGAGAAAAAACTGCTTGAAATTTCCCGAATTTTTTGGAAGAAATCTTCTCTGCAGATGCTTGAGTATACAAAGTGGGGATGCATGCCATGCCGGTTGAAATATCTCCTGGTTTGGCGGAGCTATGACCTCTCAAAAGCCGATAGGGAGGCGATTCAATTCTCTTATTTTTTGAGTGTAATTCAAACACTTACTGCTCAGTTTCTGAACCAAAGAAATAAAATGCCCGCGGTAGATGTGTAGATAAATCCTTCTTCTTTCGATATATGCTCATGTCTGCCCTTGAAAACAATTTCTGGAATCAATGCATAACGAATGCGCTAGCTACCTAGGTCTGAGAGCAACTTTTGCGGCTTTGTTTATTTTGAAATACTGGTTGAGGGAATTTCCTTTGCCGGCAATCGCTAATCATATTGAATTTAGGTGTCAAGAAAAGCAACCCATGCTGCTGTGTTACAAAATCTGCCCTTGTGCATCTTAGTGGCCAGAGTGAGTGACACACTTTAGGTCATGTCAATCCGCCACATGTGGAGTCTATAATTATACAACGCCCGGTCAGCTAAACTTAATGTCAGAATGATATCAAGAAGTAACAGAGCAACCATCGTCTCCCTGTCCAAATTCTGGAGCCACGCTGGACTTGCTCCAAGTCTACTCCTACTTTTTCTCTCTTTGGAGCAAGTCAAGAGCGACGCCTGATCAAGATGGTAAGAAAAAGCCTTTTAACACGTGAGCGAAAAGTAGCTCACAAAAAATCTCACGTCCTGAGCTGGTTTGCTTAAAGGCATTGAGTCCACATAAATAGCGCGCTTGTGACCAATATCAACTTCTTTTCAATCATAAAACAAAAGTTGTGATTTAATCGCTATTGAAATTAAACCAAAGAACTTCCTAAGGATAATGCAAGGATTAAGAAGCATTTGGTCTCCACTGCTAATGACCTCAGCACTATTGTGCGATAACAAAGGGCCATCAGCAGTTTGTAAGCAAAATTCAGAATAGCGTTAACGCTCAGCTATTTATATGGACTCAATGCCTTTAATCCGTAAAAATGAAGCTTTGTTTTTCCATTGCATGTTGTAATTATATCATCTAGCTGGGCCCCGCAAGGGGCCCCGGCAAAATCAAATTTTCTTCTTGTCCATTGCACTTTCAAGTTCAAATGATATCACGGGCCTCAGTTCATTTCAATTGCAATAAACTTGGTGTTGTGTTGTAAGCTTCTCTGGACGAATGTAAACAACAACAAAAATGCACAGAAATCGAACGGGAGTCCACATCTCCTCGCTGCTATCAACGTTGTTTCGTTAAATCGCATTAAGAATAAGCTACTGAAATATTGCTCATGCCATAACTGATGTTTTCGAATAAATAAACTCTGTCAGAAAGTTATTACTTTTCTATCTACGTTCTCCCAGGCCCGTCGGAAGTTCTGTCATTTTTGATATTATGCAATTCAAAAACAATCTACCAGGTGCGCCATAATAAACTATGCACGTTTGGCAGGCCACTATAAATCGTACACTAAACCGATTTTGAAGATTTATGATGTAATCTTTAGCAGAAAGCCTGGATTAGATTCTAGGACTTTTTTGCAAATTTTTCCGTTTCCAGTTTTTAGAGCTAGAAGCAAGTTTCTTAAGTTGTTCATTTTCGAGAACACTGAAAACGATAAAAAAACGTTGATCAAATTTTAAAAGATTTAACATGAATGAATAAAGAGAAAACGTTTTCAGGGGCATTTGGCGGTTTAGTACGAACTCTCATACAGAAATTACAATTATTCGATTTCCAAATCGCAAATCACCACGAACAAGTTCTCTCTTTGTCCTTTCATGTCGATTCTTTAGAAAGCTTGATCAATGATTTTTCATCGTTTTCAGTGTTTTCGAAAACTAACATTTTAGGAAACTCGCTTCTAGCTCTAAAAACTGAAAATGAAAAATTTGCAAAAAATCCCAGTATCTAATTCAGGCTTTCTGCAAATGATTTAGTCATAAATCTGCAAAATCGGTGCAGTCTACGATTTATTGTGGCCTTTTAAACGTGCATAGTTTATTTTGGCGCACCCGCTATATCCTCGTGAAATTGAATGAGGTCCTATTTTCAAAATTTCCCGGAAAGACCTCCATCATTCACGATCCTTTGCCTCTTTAAATGGCAGATTTTACAAAAATGAAGCGTTTTCCAGCGATCTAAAGGGCGTGTTCATAAAAAATTTTCCCGGACCCCATTTTTGCTCGCTGCGCTCGAATCAAGTCCTAGCCTCCCAAAATAGAATTTTTTTTTCTTTATTCAATAAAAACAATTAAAAGAAACAAACAACAAGATTTATAAACTACGTGCCATCCATAGCGGGAAAGGACATATTGTCAGCGAGTTCCCACTATGGATGACACTTACATTTTCAAATATATAAGGTTAATTTGACTAATACGAACACACACGCAGATACATTCACAGATACTAGTACACACAGCTACATTCACACATAGTACTCATACAGATACAGTCACTAACATGTAAAGTATGAATTCTTTGTTTCCAGAGGATGCTAAGTTTCGTAATCTACCAGATCAAAACGCTTGGACGATTTAATGTACTTTATTGCAGCTTCAAGAAATAGAATTTCATTCCGACATGTCTAGTTATTACCGTGGATCATTTTGCAGCTAGAAATTGATGAGGGTTAGACATTGCATTGCACTTTAGTCACAAAATCCGACATAAAAATTCACGATTTTCATGTTTTGAATTCACGAAATTTTCCCCAACTGTGCACTCGTAATAGACTCATTCCAAAAGTCTCTTGTTTTGCTCCCTCCCTCTGTTGACTTGCCGCCACAAAAGGAGTGATAACAACAACAACAACATAACGCAAAAGTTAGAGGGCCTTAGAGGGGCCTATTAATACGCTTTTGGTGGCAGTGCCAAGCAAGGGGCCCGCATCCACTAGTTGCCCCGGGGCCCGCCCTCGCTCTCGGCGGCCCTGCCTTTAATATCAAAGAAGGATATCCAAGATATGAATCATCCACAGCGAATCTTCCGTAACAGCATTACAAAGGCCATATCAGCACTACCAAGGTCAAGGTCTTGTCTTATGAAAGTACTCGAAAGGTTTTAAGTCTCAAATACGTATCTTACTGCTTGAGTGATCTCTTCGGGATTCAGAATAGTTTGCTCAAGAGATATCTCTTCAAAGCAAGAAAATCTGATGCTATCCCATTGCATGTGTCTCTTATTCCAATCGCATAGATGAACGCGTCAAGAATTGGGTTCGATAAATGAAGAGCTAGGGCGATCTTCTTTGCCTTGATAAGCTCAAATCGACCCAAGCTGGATCTTAGGTGTACCGTCAATGCAACAGGCAACATGCAAGTTATGTATGCCACAACAACTGCACAAACGGCAATATTTATTTTCACCTGCTGGAGAAAGCTCCTGTTCTGGTAGGAAGCACGTGATTCTCCTCCAGGAAGGATCCTCCGAATCCTCCTTCTGATTAGTACAAGTAGGCGTGCTTGGACAAAGATCAAGATAGACGATGTTGCAAATATCAAGACGGAATTAGCATAAATCAGTGGTACAAAGTCAGGGTTTTTGGGTTGCTCATTTTGAATGTTTCCATCGGCGACCTGGATTACAGCCACGAGTCCGAAAATCAGCCCGGCACACCATATGAATGCGATTGATGCAATTGTCCTCTTCTTTGTCATAATTGAATGCAATTGGAAGCAATGAATACATGCAATGTAACGTTCGACCGAAAGTCCTATGATAGAGCCACTAGAAGTCGCCATCATCGCGTAGAAACAAAATTGTGCTGCTGTTCGACCGTTTTGGCACATTGCGGATGCAAAATGGGGATTCATTGAATTCAGAATAAACATCGTTAACGTGAAGACAATCATATGAATGAGGTCTGCCATTGACAGGCTCAATAATAATTTATGCATTTGCTTTCGCAACTTCAACTTTGAAATTAATACTCTCGCAATGAGAAGGTGCAAGATAATTGCTGGCAAATAAACCACAGGTATGTTTAACTGCAATGAGAGGCAACGGTCATTTCCAGGATTCGATGAATTGTTTGCCATTGATTCGAATATCTGACAAGTAAATCTGAAAATAACAGACATAGCAATGTATAATGATAAGCATGGTTGGTCATTCATGGTGAGCCAGAAAAGTTTAACTTTCAAAAATTCATAGCTTCAAAGTCATAGCAAAATGCTAACTTCAGAATGCTTCAAATTTTTGTTAAAAGCCGAAAGATTTTCTATTTTTGCGTTCATATGAGAACTGAAAATGTAGGTGAATTCGACGTTACGGAAACTTCTTGGTTTTTAACCCTATTCCACCTGGCCTCTTTTGATTCACTCCTCACCTGGGGGGGGGTATTATTGCCCCCCCCTAATTATCTCCGAAACCGATAGAGTTATGAAGTTGTAACTTTGTGCACAGTATCAACAATCTATTGTGATTCTAATTAAGTAATTAAAACTTAATTAATCACGTGACTTGTTGCTAGGCAACTAGATATGTTGTGGCCAGTCTGCAGTAAGGTTATGTATGGGAACTACAATAATGGCCTATATTTTAGCGAAAACTTAGTTTATTCTTAAAAACGGTCGAAAATCTTGTACAGTATCATGTTTTCTCATAAAATAACGTATAAAGTTTCAATTTTTTACACACCTGCTCAAACGAGGACGTCATAAATATCTATGACGTCATATGTCTAAAAAACTATAAACATAAATGAAAATTAAAAACGATATATCATATGAAAGCTCTCAATTAGAGCAATTCAATGACACTAATTAAAACAAAATCGAACAAGTATTGGCCAAACTGGAAGCAATTTAGCGTTTTCCTTTGTGGCATCTCTCCAAATAAGGGCATTCAGTGGTCACATGACTCATATAATCAAAACGAAATTTGTGTAATCTTGTAGGGCATTAACTATTAGGAAAAATCAGTTGGTACCAGCATTCTGTCTTATACAGTTAAAGAGCTGTATATCAATGTTTGGTTTGGGGGCCATAATGGCCCCCCAGGTGGAATAGGGTTAAAATGCCTCAAATTTGGCCTAAAAATTGACAAAATCGTAAGGAATCTTCTGACAGAGAGCAATATGCAAGGGTTTTCCATCTCACTCATGAGTTATAAGAAATACCTTTTCAAGGCATTTCATTAACGTCGAGAGAGTCATCCATGTTGAGAGAAGTTGTTCAAATTGGCGCGAACTGAGCATGTTGTTGAGTTGTTGTTGTTGTTAACGTTTTCAAAAGTACCTGTCTTTGCGCTTTCGGAGTTCATACTGCGTTATTTCCGTTTTCAAATTGCGTTTTCAAAAGTCTCTGTTTTCAGGGTGGAGCAGTGTGAAAGGAAGGCGAAAACGGATACTTTTTTATCCGTTTCCATATGATTACGGTATGGCGCGCCAAACCGGCCAAATACATTAAATTTGTTGACAGCAATGTATGATAAGTTGTTGATCATGTATTGATTTTTGTTGACACAACTTACATTTTTACAGACACAATTTACATTTTTGCAGACACAATTTACATTTTTGCTGTCACGAGTCTTCCTTTGGCAGCGAAGAAACTCAGTTTTTCTGTGACAGCAATAAACTTCAACAACTACAGCTATGATTTGCTGTCAGCAACATTTGCTGTCAGCAAAATTAAATGCGTTTACATAAGGCCGGGGGTCAACTGATCAATCAACAATTGTCCACGGGGGTTCACTCACTTATTTCTTCGTACTCCTCTTCGCTTTTTTAGAGATTAATTAGAGATTAGAGATTAATTGCTGTCAAAACAGATATTCTTGGGCTCCGGAGGTGGGGGGTACTTAGTATATTTGTCGGACGGGGATGTGCTGTTTTTCGTTTTCACCAAATTTTTCTAGCAACGGGCATCAAAATAAGGCAATTTTTCTAGAGCAGGTTGTCAAAACATGGTGAATGGGGATATTTTGCTAGTTCGGGTCCTTTTTCAATCAAATTTCCATGTTTGGAGTATACTGTTCATCAATTTGTTCTGGAATCGGTTATCATTTGGAGTGAAAAATTCTGGAGCAGGGTAAAAAGTTTCGCACAAAGGCTTTATTTTGTCGCAACAATCCAATTTTTACGTCTTGCGTGCCCCCAAAGTGGAGGCCATCAGGGGCGGACTGGCTGCAAAATTAGGGCCCGGGCCATTTTGTAGGAAAAGGGCCCCAATACCAATACCGCAGGTGAGCGAAACAAGCAGAGAAATTCAGGGGTCTGGGAATACTTACCTGGACTGCGAAAATATTTTGTGGTCGAGCCCTCTAAATTGGCATGAAAAGGTATTGCCAAAATTTTCAGCGATTCAAAATAGGAACTAACAAACGGCATCTTTTCTATGTCAGTAGAATGCTTGCACAATTAAAAAGTGACTTGGTAACGGGCTATGCTCGAAACGTCGTGTTTTATCATCTCTGTTCAAGGTACAATTAATTTATTTTAAATAGTTATATTATAGCAACATTGTACGACACGCATACAAAAAGATTGTTTCTACAATTAATAAGTGTCCGTAATGTTATCGGAGAGCTCCTCAGTAATTGTTCAAATGCTCAAGCTCCTGACAGTCAGTGGTGGCGCCAGCCGAAAATTTGTCGTGACCTTATTATTTTTCTCCAGGAATGCCCTTTTTCCGTAAGGGAATGACCTTTTTGCCCTCAAAGCCCAATCTATCGGATGAGCCAAAAAAAGTTCCCACTTTCGAAATTTCGTAGCACCATAGCACCACAAGTACTTCATGGATATGAATAATTCAAATTCTACAGGGTGTCCCAAAAAAGTGTCCAACTTTTAAATTTGAATTTGTCCGAGACTAATTGATGTATACAAACCATTTAGACATTTTTTGAAAGCTTAAACTTATAATTTCTTGCTAAGTCTATTGCTGTTTCAATTTGGGAAGTTTTAGGAAACCAGGGGGTTCCTTAACCCTATTCTACCCGGGCTCCTAGGGTCAGACCACTGCCCGGGGGGGGCATAAAATGCCCCCCTAATTATCTCCAAAACCATAATTAGTATGTCATTGTAACTTCGCACAACAGTAAGTACATCTATTAGGAGTCTAATTATAGATTTTAATGCTAATTAGTCGCGTGGCTCGTTGCCAAGCGACCAAACAATGGGACCATGTCAGATATAAGCTTCAGTACTGAAAACACAAAAAGAGCTAATTAATTCAGATAAAATGTATGAAAACCTCAATAAACTACTTAAAAATGAAGAGGATATGTTTATCCATCGAATTATATCAAAATTTGAAAATTTTGTCTTGCTTTATTAGAGATATGACGTCATCAATTTGCATGACGTCATGGAATCTATAATTTGCTAATGTCAGCAAATATGAATAATGTATATATCAAATGAAAGTATTTTGCAAGGGGAATCGTTTGGTACCAATCACAACTTCATCAAGGTTAAGACAAAGGAATTATGACTGTTTGTGTGATTTTCTTTGTGACTACTTTCCAAATATGGGTATCTACTGGTCACGTGACTAAATTTATGACAATGAAAAGTCTAAAATTTAATTGCCAATTAAAAACTAGGAAAAGTCATGGACGTTTCAGCTCATTTTTGTATTTCCTCTCTGTTTTATAATCAAAAATTTGGTTGGGGGGGCATTTTTTGCCCCCCCCGGGTACAATAGGGTTAAAATTGATGCTAAACTTTAAATGTTTTTCACTCATTACTCTACTATTCTCCAATGTTATTCTTATTTCTGTATAGACTGCCTTGGTAGTCCAGAAAAAACAGTCAAATTGCTTGTAAAACCGGAGAACGTAGTTTATTTACTTGCAAAATTTCGAAATCTTAGATGTTGCAAGATGGGGGGACACCTAAAACTTAATTATGAAGAACACAGTGAACATGTCAGCTTTTCAAGTTTGGTCCGTTATGCAAACATTCCGCTTTAACATAACATTGAATGCATTCTGACAGTTGGACATTTTCCTTGATGGCATTTTTTCAATCATTCTTTCAAAACCAGGCAGTGATCTTCTTTTCTCCAACTCTGTGCATGTCGACGTCAATATTAAAATAATGCATTGCTGCATTATCTGGGGGTAACATACTTCCTTACCAGTGGTAACAATTAAATTTCTGGTAATTCGAGTAACTCAGATTCAAAGAAAGAAACCCGAAGCCTTCCTTTCCACAAAGAATAGGGCTAGTTTGGTTTTCCAACAGTAAGTATGACTGTAAACAATAGTAGACAATAGTAGAGCATAGGTCAAGAAAACATGTAAAAATCGGCCATAACTTTGAGAACTCCCTGGTTTCTTTGTAGTTGTCCCATTTGAAAGGCAATAGGCTCAAAAGAAAATTGCACGTCTCAGTTCTCAAGTAATACCAGAATGGTTCATTTGTATCAGATATTTCCTGATTTATTCAAATTTTAACGTCGGACACTTTTTTGGGACACCCTGTAGTTAAAAGCCAAAGGATCGAAGTATATTTGTGATTTTTCTCGTCTTATTACGAGCACTGCAAATATAGGTAAATTCAACTTTACAAAGTTTCATGGTTGCAAAATGACTGAAAAAGGCAAATAACACTTGATCAAATCGTTAGGATTCTTCTCACACAAAGCCATAGGATAGGCACGGGCGTTTCACCTCTTTCAAGAGTTGTAAGACATAGATTCTCAAACAGATACTAAAGATTTTCAATTCCATGGCATAAATGTGCAGACGATATCTCTCACCCATGAGAATTTGCATTTTCTCTGTTGTTCTGAGCGAGGAGTCCTTGATGATTTGATCAAGTAGTTTAGGCCTTTTTCAGTCATGTTGCAACCGCAACGTTTTTGTAAACTTGAATTTATGAATTTTCCAGTACTCGTACGAGGGCGAGAAAAATCACAAGAATATTTCGATCTTTTAGCTGTCAAGCAAATATCGATTCATTCCAATCCATCCAGCACTCTTGATGATATTGATTTCTAAAAGTGGGAACTTTTTTCTGGTTCACACGGTAGCTAGCTAACCAATCCCTCAATACTCTCTTGACAGGATTGGACGAATTTTTTCGTACTTGACCGATTTCCCACCTCAATTCATGCCATAGCACCGCCATAGAGTCCGGCAATCCTTGACGAGGATGACTCGAAAAAGATAATGTCAGTACACCAAATATAAAGTTTACAACAGTCTACGTTGTCACCAATAAAGGTCAGTAAGCTTCCGAAATTCTCTCGACATACACCTGTGAAAATTCATCAATTATTTTCGTTAACTCCCTTCAATATTCTTTGCTAGTTCCATTTCGCCCAACTTGCTCCCACTGCCAACTCTTTTTATCTCTAACAATAGTAGAAAAACATTATGTCACACTTCGCATGTGCATCAGAAAAGGGTCCACAACAGTGCTACATTTACCATTAGAACCAGGGTGGGGCCTCATAGCTTTGGGAAATGAGGTGCTGCTTAAAGTATTTATTTACTTGTGCGTTATTTCTCTCCATCACCATCTTGATCTGATCTAAAGACTCTTTACGTTGGTATCCACTGAGGTAGAGTCAAACTCAAAAATGATAATAGTCACATGAAAGTGACGCTATTTTTCACGACATCAAGGGGTGCGCATGGGGCCCCGAGTAATGCTATATGAATGAGATCGTTTTGAATAACAACTGACGAAGCCAGACACGGAGAGAGCCTTAGTGTAGCGGCTGATAAAAAGGGCCCCAACCAAGCTAGTTAAATTGCCTTTTTATTGTAAAAAAAAAAAAAATAAAACTGAAAAAAATATTTTTTGGATATTTTTGAGAGGGCCCACCGGGCGATCGCCCGGTAGCCCGACTGGCCAGTCCGCCTCTGGAGGCCATGCCAAAGTTTGCCTCGGAAAATTTTTGAAACTGGCAGCCTTACTTTGGCTTAGAACGACTTTCCTAGTAATTTTCTAGCATTTATCAGAGTCTTACCATACACTACTACTCAACTATTTTCTTTGATGGAATCTCGAGAACCTTCTTTTTACAGAAGTGGAAGGGGCCTTTACCGTATCTTCACTTTCTACTGTATTTATTTATTTAAACAAATTCACTAACACGGAAGGATTAAAATGTGAAGTGAGATGTCCATCATTCAAGAATGCAGTTCTACTGAAGAAGTTTCTAATTTTGCAAAAGGGCCCTTTTCCAGCTAAAAGGGGGCCCTTTTTGCAAGATTTTGAGGGTGGGCCAGTCCGCCACAAGGCACACTCCGGTACAAATTGAAATCAAACCCCCCCCCTGGGATGAAGAGCAAACGTGGACTTCAGTGTCGAAAACAGATATGGAAGACGATGCTCCAGTGGCGTCGTGGCCGGGGGGGGGCCAGGGGGGCCATGGCCCCCCCTGTGAAAATGTTGTCGGAAAATTCGTCAGTTTTCCATTCTTGTCGGAAAAATCGAAACAAGTTGCATTAATCCATTTTCCTCTCATAGCTACTTTATGGCAATCCAAATGTGTACATGAAATATCACTTTTCGATCACAAAACGTAGTTTTTGATGAAAAAGTAGGTTTTTCGGCAAAAAACTAGGTTTTTCGTTCGTTTTTCTGCAAAAATTCCTTTTTCAATCGAAAGAAAAGTGTGTTTTCTGTTGAAAAAATAGACACATTGGCGCAAAAAGTTTCGGACGAATAAATTTCAGACAAATGCTTTCAACCATAACATTCTTGGACTTTTCCCCGAAAATTTGGTCGTTTACCAACATTTTAGTGACTAAAAACGACAAATTTACAATCTATTTTGCACGTTTCATACTTAAAAAATGTCATGCATTTATGGTTTGTGCATTAAGCTTTCAATGAGTTGCTCGTCAGAATTTGCACAAGTGAATATTGTTGAGGAAGATGGAAGTGAAAACTAAGATGGGATTACTCTCAGTTTCTGTAAACGGATGCTTATAGAAATGAAGATTTATATCAAGCTATCGCGTTGTTATCTAAAATTTCAAAACGATCTATTTTTCAGTGCTTTTGAGGTTCTTTTTTCGAAATTTCCCATAAAAAACAAATAGTAGATTCTTCAAAATAGGGGCGTTTTGCAACGATCTAAAGGGCGTGGTCACAAAAAATTTTCCCGGGGGCAAGCCCCCTGACCCCCAGTTTCCCTCCCTCCTTGCGCATCTAGCTTCAGCCTCACCTCCAACACCAATCAAGTCTCGACAACAGCCTCACCTCCAACAAGAATCGCCTCTTAACAGGACTGCTGTGTCCCTTTGAACAATTCTTCGCTATTATGGAACTTTTATATGACAAAAGTTCTGAGACATTTTGCCACTTTTTATACGTTATATTCCTGCTTAATTTTTGTCGGAAAAATGTCTCTTTGTCGGAAAATTCTGACCCTTGGCCCCCCCTAAAATCATGCTCCCACGACGCCACTGCGATGCTCATTTCAACCCTTTGACCGCTTCATCTTCCTGTGCGGGGGCCATCTTGCCTAGCCTACATGCAGATTAATTCAGCACGCAAGGCTACAGTAGAAACCCGCATAAAAGAACCTAGGTTTTTTCTGGGCAGCCTGAATTGGTTCTTAATTAAATGGCTGCTATTCTAAATTCCAGCCTGTAAGGTTCTTAAAAAGGTTCTTATATACGAGCAGGCCTTGCACACATTAACACTGTTTTCCAGCTCAAGAATTCTTGAGATTTCTTGAGAATTCTTGAGAACAAATCTTTTGTACCAATGAAGAAGTCTGATCAGAATGTGAAGAATTCTAAGCATTCTTGTCATTTTAATAATTGATTTGCGCTGCGCAGCAGCAGCAAATCTTTAAAATAGGCTCGTAGGATCGATGAACGAACATTGACATGGCGCGCATAACTAAACATACAGTGAACATTTCATGGTTTCAGCCAATGACATTCCTAGAAAACAGACGCATGTTTACTGCGTTCAGGATTGACGTCATCGGAAGTTGTCATCCATTGTTGTCCACATACGTCACAAAATTTTTTGGAGACCAGAGAAAGATCAGGGCGGTTGGGTTGTGTTGTGAGATGCGTAGGTTGTGGAAGTTTCCCAGTCAATGAGTAACGAGAGAGCAAGTGTCCGATGTAAGTCCCGTTTTGGCGCTAATGCAGTTTCGCAGTCTCCCTGCTCTCCGTAATAAATTTCATATTGCAGCATACGAAGAGCATATCATTTTCGAAAGAAATCTCGTACATCTTTGGAAAAATCTGCACAAAAAAACCCTGAAAATCCTAGTGTTTAAAAAATCTCTTACGCTTTTCTGGAAGAATGATACTCCCATCGCTTTGCTTTCCTCAAATTTTAGACCCAAAAAAGGAACCTGACCACCCCTATCCTAGATATACCACAGTACCCTGGACAGGTAAAAAACTTGCAGACGTGCAAGCAAGCATTCTTCGAGGTAATCTGTGTG
Source organism: Aurelia coerulea (assembly GCA_039566865.1). Classification (NCBI taxonomy): domain Eukaryota; kingdom Metazoa; phylum Cnidaria; class Scyphozoa; order Semaeostomeae; family Ulmaridae; genus Aurelia; species Aurelia coerulea. The sequence continues at coordinate 7,377,062 of CM076943.1, read as the reverse complement.
CTCTACACAAATCATGCACATTCATTACCATTCCTGCACAGTTTGCAACAAAACTACAATGCATATGACATAATCTTCACCCTTGCGTCTATCCTCAAAATACTGTCGAAGTTCACAGCGCAAATCTTCAGATAGCAATATCTCTTGTTTACATTAAAGCTATGTATATAAGATCCTTTCCCAGATTCAGCCTTTTAGGGGTTCTTATTTAGGGGGTTTTAAAGATTGAATTTCAGCCTCTGGGTTCTTATAAAAACAGGTTCTTTTATGCGGGTTTCTACTGTACTTCTTCTTGCACCCGAACAACTGCAATCACTGTCAAACGTGGTCAAGGAAGCGAAGAGGAGATTCCCCATTGATGAGTACGAAGAAATAAGTGAGTGAACCCCCGTGGACAATTGTTGATTGATCAGTTGACCCCCGGCCTTATGTAAACGCTTTAATTTTGCTGACAGCAAAACTTTGTTGCTGACAGCAAATCATAGCTGTAGTTGTTTGAAGTTTATTGCTGTCACAGAAAAACTGAGTTTCTTCGCTGCCAAAGGAAGACTTGTGACAGCAAAAATGTAAATTACGGAGCAGTGTGAACAGGTCCTAAGGAAATGTGACCTTTCACAGGGAGATTGTTTTTTTTACTCAACGGTTTTTGATTCCCTCTTACCTCTACGACCCCAAGAAAGCAATGGGAAACTTGCCTTTGCAATAGGTGACAAAATTGTTGGTAGTTCAAAAATGGTTAATTCATGCAATTGTTCCATTGTTTTAGGTGAGAGAGACACAGACAATTGCTACCCATGCCTAGCCTGTGTTCCAGACCACTTGAGGAGGAAAGTGGTCTGTGTAACCAAGCACTAATCCGTGTTCACAAATTTTCTTCGGAATCTGAAGAAAAATTAATATATGCAACTAATAATTCGCATAATCATTATTGATTTGTGCTGTAAGCAACAAATCTTTGAAACAGGCTCGAAATCAGTGAACCAATGTCTAATTTCAGGTTTTTGATTGGTAGATAGCTTTTGTACAGGCTGCATATAAAATACAGGTATTAAGTAGCCCTCTAATAATAGAAATTGCCATTCAAGCCAATTGAATTGAAGCCTGTGAACAATGGAGCATAGATCATGTGTTCGAGCATGACGTAAAGCATGACGAGGAAGTAGGGCGTGCACACATGTGTAGAGTACAGATTTGGAGTAGCCTTAGCCCTAGCCCTTCTTCCGAGGCAATGGCAGAGTTTGCAGCCCAACCAAAGCTGCGATGCGAGCGAGTCCTTGCCCGTGCTTACCAAGAAGCAGGTAAGAACCTGTTTTTGTTTGTAGAAGTAAATAAGGTGTAATACGTAGAACCTATTTTCACGAAAATCTGCTCGTATGCCTTTCCGTAGTATCCGTGAAGAAACTGTCTGTGTTAACTGGGTATAGGCCTAAGTGTAGAGTATGAACTGCTAGCCTGGGAGTAAAGTCTGCACGCAGGCTAATGAACTGCCGGGTCTAAATAAGTCAACGTGTTGGTATTTCGATCGGTTTATGGCAAGAAAAGCGAGCTTGGAAAGGATCGTCTTTTTAGTTTTTATTCTTATTTTTTTGCAAATAGTATTTCACAATAACTTCATATCTCATAACTTCAAAATGAGCTGAGCGACGTCTGCATTACAAAAGCGATCACATTTATGTCCTGTGACCAACAAATATTTAGGATGAGTGATGAAATGATAAGCTGTGCCCTACCAAGGAATTAAATAAAGCCAAGATTCGTAAACCAGAAGAAGCCCAGAACAAGCAAAATGAAATAAAATGGAAAGTTTGGGCTTAGTTTGGTTTTGGCAATAATAAGAGGAAGGGCTTTTTTGTGTTGTCTGTAGTGAAATAAATTTATTGTCTTGGTGCAATTACGATTCATTTCATTCTATAGGGTACAATCACCACTCATCAACGGTTTGTAAGAAAAACAATCAGTTATGATTATGAGATAACAGGGGGATAATAGTTTCATTTAAATTGATGTTTGCTCTGCATTTGAATTGAATGAATGCATTAAAACTTATTTTCAGTTCCAAAAGGGCATTTTTATGCAAATAACAAATTATCCATTCTAGCGCAAATCATCGGATAGTTATATCCCTTGTTTGTTTTGTTATCAAAAGGAAAAGCCTGTCTCATGTGAAGAACTCACATTACAATACAAAGAATAGAAAATTTCAATGCCTGCTAATCCTACTGAGTTTTTACGCCCGTGCAAAGTGATAACGATCAGCCCTGGTTTGTTTCAAACACACGTTGATCACTGACTTCATTGCAGCCAATCAGATCCGTGAAAGAATGCCCTTAATTATTTCGCAATTCAATTCATCGTCTGAACACGGATTTGTGCTTGGTTACACAGACCACTCTCCTTTCCGAGTGGTCTGGACAGGACAGGCCCATAGGAAGCGGGGGGCAGGAGGGGCTCAAGCGTACATCAGCAGGTACCGTCAAATGACTTTTATTCAGACGAGACGTAGAGACGCTAGACGCTAGAATTTGCCGAAGGACCAAAGATGATAGTAGTCGTTGTTAGTTAAAGTTTAAATATTTTGCCGTTACTGTTGCTGAGATCGATCATAAAGTCGATTAAAGAATCGAGTCGTTCCTGTTGTCGTCCTAAAGTCGCTGCCGAATAATTGAGGTCGTAAGTTTGTCGTTTTATGTATTTTTCCGATGAGACTGATTGTTTATGAATTAACTCACACTATTTAGACCATTTAGAGCCGCGGTCTAACACACTTGTTCGTGGCACATCTCCAGGTACCTTTACTATGAAAGAACTCCCCCCCCCCCGTGCACCCGTGCTCCAGCCTCAAACAATTGGGGTGGAAGTTGTAAGGAATTACGTTCTAAAAAGGTATGCCACCACCGTTTTTTTACTTATGAATATGTACCACCCTGATAAATTCCCCTGGCAACACCCTTAGCCAACTAGGTCAAGGTCAAGGTCCACAGTGGACTTGCTCCAAGTCTCGCTCTTGATCAATAAACATAGGAGGGGAAAGGAGGAAAGGGGGAGGACACGGGGAAAGGAAGAAAGGAAGAAAGAAAGGGAAGAGAAAGGAGAACGAGAGCCTCCTTCCCTTTCTTTCTTTCTTTCTCAGTTTCTTTCTTCCTTTCCCCCTCTTTCCTCCTTTCCCCTCCCGTATTTATTGATCAAGAGCGGGACTTGGAGCAAGTCCAGGTCCACAGCTGTGGCAAACGTTCCCACCAATGACACGCAATTACGAATCCCTTTGTCAGTTTAAAACAAAGATACCAATTGGTATGGAGTAAGCTGTCCATGCAGAGTATGCCACATTTTCTTCCGAATTGGGGCTTTTTATGATATTAATGTTTTAAGATATTTGCTTTTAAACTGTATACTTTTGATGGTTTGTAAATATTTTATCCACTATTTTCCCTATGTATTTAATGCTTTAACCCCGGGGATGGGGGTACTTCATTGTTTAGTGATACTGGACGTGCCGCTCATATGGATGGGCTTTTCCATATGAAATTCCCTCATATGTGTCTGTTTTTAACCTCAATCCTTGTCGATGGGTGGTTCTTTTCTAGAATTTTCTTATCAATGGGTCCTATAATGAATATCTGCACCAAACAACTGAGAATGTTCTTGTATTTTGCTTGACAAACGATGAATTCAAAGAAAAGAAATTTCTTTTTGTATTTTAATGCTTTAACCCCCCCCCCCCCGGGGAAAGATGAATTGAAAGAAAGGACAAGGTTTTTTGTAACAACAACGATAAAAACAGCGTGTAGCAAGTCAAAGCTGAAGAAATTTGAATAGACCTCCACTGATGAGCGTAGGGGAGAATCAAATTTGGGGGGGGGACTGCCCTACAAAAAATCAATTGTTTACAAAAATGTTGGACGATTTAAGGCGGATTTCTGCCCAATTATGGCCAATTTTGGAGAATTATTCCACCAATAGGTGGGCTGAAGCCCCCCAGCCCCCCTTGTCTAATACGCCTATGACGACCTTGCGTCTTCAAATCGACAAAATTCATTCAGGTGAGCTAGAAATTTCCTGATATTCATGCAAATGGGTTCGCAATTCTTCAATATTCTGTCATACAGTGGATATTTTGTCAAAGTCCAGATGCAGGTCTAACGATGGTCACAATGAAGTACCCCCCCCCCCCTCCCCAGGCTTTAACAATTGAATTGATTAGCTAACGTTTTGGCTATCTTTTGTTGCTATCCAACGATAAAGAAATTGATAAAAGTAATAATAAAAGGTACGAATACTCACACAAGATTGAACAATTCTGGTATATTTTGGATCACGTATGAATTTGTATAATTTCAAGCACTGTCCTTTTTTATTTGAATCTTTTTAGATCTCTGCGTTTGCGAAAAAAGCACAAGACAAGACCTAATGCAGACAGCGATTAATGCATAGTGCAGATGCGACGCACTTTGTTTCCTTGTGATAAGGATCCCTTTGAAATTGCATGGCACGATTCCAGAGATATTCTCACTGAAGAAGTCTCACGAAAGACAACAGAGACTGCTTGAGAGACCTGGGAACTGTGATCTAGTAGGTCCTTTCAGTCTATTATTGCCAAAAAATAAAGTTCTGAATTCCACTTAGATTTTGGGCTGGCGTCATGGAGCAAGACCTAGGGGTTATTGTGTTGCAAACATTTTCAAAATCATTCAACAGAAAGCGGAGACATTGATTTTCAAAATTGGAGCTAAATCAGACCTTTGTTTACAAATTGGAACGAGCCCTTTGGTAGAAACTTGCTACTGTTTCTAATTTTTGAAATTGTTTTGAAGAGCATAGTGAAACATATGTTTTTTGTCTTCAGGTTTGAATTTTACAATTGATTTTTGGAATAAACTTTTTCAGAAAAGTACTATAGTTCAAATGTCTAAAAACGGTCTCAAAAGGGCAACATATTCAAACAAGCTTAACATTGCCTTGAAGCGCACATTTAGGGGATCAGAATAAGACTAAAATGAAAAAGATCGGCGAAGTCTGAGCCAAGAAACAAGGAATTTGTCGTTGAAGATAAACTGGAACCCACGGGCGGTAGGAAGCGCTGAATTTAGAAAAAGATTTATGGCTGATGCATCGAGTTTTTCCTATCCTAATATATCATCCATTCGTGATATATCGACTTGTTTTAATTCTGTCTTTACCTCTCCTGCGAAGGCGCCATTTTAATCCGATTGACATAACCTCAAGGGCCCTGGAGTAGATATGCCAATCAAGTGTGGTAAACAGGAGGAGTTTCCTTTTGAATGGCATGATTGCGCTAAGGACCTTGAAGTCATGTCAATCGGATCAAAATGGCGCCTTCGCAGGAGAGGTAAACATAGAATGAAAACAAGTTGATATATCACGAATGGAATGATATATATGGATAGGAAAAACTCGATGTATCAGCCATAAAGCTTTTTCTAAATTCAGCGCTTCCTTCCGCGGTTAACCCTGAAATCCACAGTTTAGATTGCAATCCTTTATTTAATTTTGGTAAATCTAAAACGTCAAAGGGTTTTGGTCCTGATAGCATTGCTAATCACTTCCTAAAGATCGGATTCTCTGTCATTGCAGAATCTCTCTGTGACATGTTCAACCTCTTAAATGGCACAGGTGTCTTTCATAAAAACTGGAAAACTGCAAGGGCTGCCCCGATCTTCAAAAGTGGAGAGAAAGTGAACGTTCTAATTATAGACCAATTTGTGTACTCCCATTTATTGCAAGACTCTTTGAGAAAATAATTTATAACCAACTTTACGATCACCTAGACAAAAATGAACTTCTGTTTTCTGGCTAATCAGGTTTTAGAGCACTGCATTCTACTGTGACTTGCTTACTTTCTGGCACAAATGACTGATGAGATCCAAATGTGAAAGTGAGAGATCCATGCCAGCTACAGGGTGTCGGCGGTGGTAATCGGACGGCGGTGGAAATCGGACACTTGCGAAAAATCTCGAAAACCAACAGAGAAGTACCTTACAAATTAAATCCATCAAAGAGGGTATTTCTTGGTACTGAAAGCTAGCATTATAGCTACTAAGCAACTTTACGAAAAGCCTTCTTATTAAAACCCCGGGGGGGGGGGGGTACTCCAATTGTGGCCTGACAGGGAGGTCCAGTCAGAGTTAAAGAGGGCCAAAGCAAAAATTTTGAAAATTACCCTCAAATGGTAGTATCTTTTTATAGAAACCCCCAAATGGTAGTTCGTGGACCTAAAATTGGGCCATTTGGTAGCGTGTGGTAGCAAAAATTTTCTACAGTATTTCAAAATTTCCTGTTGTAAACACTGATTGAACAAAGCAAAAAACTTCAAAATTCAATGATAATTACTGCTGCAACGACCATAATGTCGTGCGGAGGAGCCTACTGAGTTGAAATCTTATAACTGAGCAGGAATCTTGGAATACCCCCAATTGGTAGTATATGTTTGACAAAAAGGGCCATTTGGTAGCCATGTCGTAAGACCCTCAAACCGACTGGACCCCCCTGTTAGGCCATAATGGAAGTACCCCCCCCCCCCTCCCGGGATTAAAACACGCCAAAGAAGTTGCTTTCATTTTGTTTTGTGTTTGGCAGTGTAGAAGTTGTCTTAGTGAATATCACACCCCGACTCAAAACTCTGATTCCGTTGCAGAAAGATGCATAAATACTAAACAATCACCTTAAACCGGATGTCTAGCATGCAAGTAACGCCAACAATATCCCAAAGACTTAAAGCAGTTTTACTGAAGGGGGACAGCGGATTCCATATCGAATGGTCTTAAAAGTTCATGGCGGTGGTTTTCGGACACCAAATAAATCAGTTGTTTGGGGGCATGAATAAAGGTCGCATTTGAAATGTAATTTGTACTTTGACATTTCATTCAAAAATATCTGTACATACATCAATAGAAAATAGTAATGAGATCAAAACAACATTTTTCGAACGCATCTCCTAGCTTTTAGATTGGTTTGTGTGTATACCGAGAGCGCTCCAGAATGTCATTACGAGAACCAACAGTTGAACCATTGCTTTTGCATTCAAGAATAGAAAACAAGGCAAGAAAAATGAAACAAAAGAGTTTATAGATGGAATACTTGCCAAGTATAAACAGAAAAATAATTTTCTTGGCACATGCTGCATTGTGAGCACACTGTCCGAAAACCACCGCCACTGTCCGAAATCCACCGCCTAGATCAGTCTCAAAAACATCAATGTCAAAGAAAAGTATGAAAAGTAAAAAACGAAAACACTTCGGGAATATATGTCGAAATACCTGTCCACTCACCTGGTACTGTTGGTCTTTGTCTCTGATTAAAGTTTCTTATGAAAATATCTAGTTTTCCTTAACCCTAATCCTACCGGGGGGGTGTTTTCCACCCCCCCCCCTGTCGGTTTTTTGCAGAGCATTCTTTAACGACAAAAGCTATGACCCTCAAACTCTCTGACAATTATTAATTATCTATTAGCTACATTTTGACAATTAAATTTTTGAACAATAGGTGTCACGTGACAGATGACACTACCATATTTGGAGCAAGGTATTAGAAAAATTAATGATTTTGATATTTTTACTCCCAGAATTAGTTCCAAACGTTGACTATTGTACTTTAAAAGAATCAGCAAACAATGAGCTTTCTATTGTTGTCAATAACAATGGATTTTGCTGACGTCAGCATTCTTAAATTATGACGTCACTCTGTCTGCAATTTTGGGTCATTTTGGCAAATTTTGAAGTTTTTTCCGATAGATTTTGTTAAAAATGCATAGAATTGCGTTATGCAATACTTTAAAAGCATTTTGAGCTAATTATTATCAATTTTTGGCAGAAAAACACAGTTTTTAGTTATGACGTCATCAATTTTTGTCATTTTCTTCCAAAATAACAGTCTAAAAACACTCATATGCATCATATTTGAATTGGAAATGAATAATACGCCAAATAAGAATGGAAAAAGTCATTCAGATTACCTTTATTCCGTTTTTAGAACAAATAAGCCGGAAAGCCATATATTTTGACATTTTCCGGCATTATGACGTCATAGTGACGTCACCTAATGAGGTGGCCACGCCCAAAACTACCAATCGGCTAAGAATAGCTAGGACTACGCACTTGCCAAGTTTCAATGATTTCCCATTAGTCTACGGCTATTTATAGAGGGGGGTGGAAAGCACCCCCCCCCCCGGCTATGTTAGATAAAAAAAAAGCCCGGTAGGATTAGGGTTAAGCGTCCGATTACCACCACCGGCACCCTAAGGCCATAATAAATTAATAGATTCTCATCATAAAGTTTGGAAACTGTCACGAGGCAGGAGGTTTATAGTAAATCAGGCACTGACGTAGGAAGCTGACAGGCGCGCAACTAGGAATTCTGTAGGGCAAGGGTCTAAACCAGAAAAGGGCACACTCCAGGTAATTTCAAGAAGTGATGTCACCTGGGATGTCAGTTTTTCAACTTCAGAAAGTGAGGGCTGAAATTCTAATGTTTACGTCTCGAAAGCATGTCAATCAACAAACATGTCAACGCACAGCAGAAGCAGTTTGAAAGCGGTAATGGAAATGCGAGCGAAACGAGCCAGGAGGGGATTTGGGGGCTTGCTCCCCGGAAAATTTTAAAATTGCGCTTTCTAGATCGTCCAAGAATGCCAATCTTATAAGAGATTAAAACCAGATTTAGAAGAGAATGAAAAACATCCGCCTAGGAGGGGATGGATCAGAGGAGTGTCAGAGGAGTAGACTTGGCGCAAGTCCAAGGAGAGACAAGTAGCAGACTGCTCGTACATACTTTTTATGAGAAACTATGTACCTGAATGAATTCGGTCATTCAACTCTAAAATTGTGAGAGATTTTCTGGAGAAAGCTCCTTCGAGAAACCTCAAAAACCGACGACCAAATTTTCCTGATATTCCTGCTTCATAGCGATGACTTCAACAAGCATGAGTACGTGTTACACTCTTGGGAGGACAAAGTTATTTGGAATTATGCTGTTATGCTCCCCGGGATAGAAATGACACTTTCATAATTCCAAAGGGATAACGAGTGCTAAAGCATGTAAAGGCCATTGCTGCGAGGAAGAAAATTTGGTGGCTATTTTCGGCCTGTCTTGAAGATTTCTTATGGGGGCTTTCCTGAGAAAATTTTGGAACTCAGTTGCAGATTTCAGTCAGGTCAAATGGAAAATCCATTTGAACATGAACAATATCATTGCCTTGATATCCAGAGAGCAGTGGTCTTTCAAATGGGATTTCTCTTACTCTACTCACCCAGTCGTTAAAGTTTCTTGCAGCGGCTTGAGCAGCTTCTTGTAGCTTCTGATTTGTAAGTGCTTTTTACATGTGCCATGTTAGACATACCGGGTGCGCCAAATAAACTATGCACGTTTGGCATGCCACAATAAATCGTAAACTGGGCCAATTTTGCAGATGCATCAAAAAAGCCTGAATTAGATTCTAGGATTTTTTGCAAATTGTTTGTCGTCAGTTTTCAGAGCTAGAAGCGAGTTTCTTACAATTTTCCTTTTCGAACACACTGAAAACGATCAAAAAACGTTGATCAAATTTTCTAAAGACTCGACATGAATGGACAAAGAGAAGACTTCTTCATGGTGACTTTAGAAATCGATTAATTAATCGATAAAATTAAGCAATACAATCAATCGATTTCTAAATCCTAAATCACCAGGACAAACAAATTTTCCCTTTTGCCATTCATGTCGATTCTTTAGAAAACTTCATCGACGGTTTGATCGTTTTCAGTGTTTTCGAGAACGAAAACTTTAAGAAACTCGCGTCTAGCTTAGCCTGTGTTCCAGACCATTACGAAAAGTAAGTGACATAATATATTTTTTGGAATCTGGTACACAGGGTACTCTAGCTCTAATAAGTGAAACGAATAAATTTGCAACTAATTCAGGCCTTTTGCTAAAGATTAAATCATGAATCATTCAAAATGCTAAGCGTGCATAGTTTATTTTGGCACATTCGGTAGGAGTTGCAGAAATCTATTGAAATTTCAGCCGTATTTGTAAGTTTTTGGGCTGAATTCTCAAACTTTGTTTAAGATCTTGGCAATTCAAGAAGGCATTCAACAAATGTTGATAATTGTTGATAACAGTAATACGTCAATCCTACACAATAGTGTGCCTTAAAAAGGACACTAAAAAGGGCAGGGGTCTGGACCTCCAGGGCTCCCCTCTGTAGTTGCACCCCTGCAGCATCTCAAAACTGGGGGCACGAAACTTCAAGGGCACTAATTCATTAGGCTAAAGGGGCACTTCCTGAAAATAAAAAGGGCACTTCCTTGTTTGCTGCAAAATCTTGGAGGGCACGTGCTCCCCAGTGCCCCCATTGCTACCAAGTGCTCCCCAGTGCTCCCGGTTCCATCTTCTCTGAAATCTGGCAAAACCAGCCAGGGAGGCACATTATTCTCATACCTTCTTTGTCAGAACAGTTATTGGCGCAGGGAAATACCAAAAGACTATCTGTACAGTGGCGTACCCAAGGGGGGAATGGGGGGGTCCGGACCCCCCCCACTTTTCAAAAAGATGGTCCTCGAGATTTGTACAAAAATGCAATAAAATTTGTACCTCAGGGGGGGGGGTCAGGCAGATCTTTCAGGCGGTGGTCTTCGAGATTCTTGAACAGCAAGGAGAGAATGGTTTTGTCTAAGGTTTGGTTGAGCAATGTTTTGCGTTTCTAAGAAATGCTTGAACGATGTTGGGAGAGGCATTCTAAGCCAAAGTAGAATGTCTGTTTTCAAAATTTTCCTGTGTTCAAAAGATTCTTGCAAAAGATGCCATTTACTGACTAAACGACGATGAAGTGGCGACAAGAGGCATTTCCTGAATATCATAATAACAACTAGCGCCAAATCAATTTTACAGTAAAGAAGAAAAGCGATTTTGTAATTCGTACTGCATATGCTGGGTATAAATTGTCAATGCAAATTCAACAAAACATCCTGCCTATTTTGTGTTCATTGCAGTCATGTTTACGATGCAAAATATAACTAAAAAGGGCGTTTCCCTCATTTTCCGAGCGTCTGAAGGGCGTGGTCACAAAAATGTTTCTGGGGCTACGCCCCAGACCCCCTCACTTCTGAGGTGCTGCGTACGCCTCTGAATCTGTAGGCCATATGGAGTAAAGTAGGGGTTTGTAGAGGTTTTGTATTAACGTGAAGGGAAGTTTCTCGCAATTTTCTTGCAGTCTCAACATGAAATACAGTCAAGCTAACGTGTTTTGACAAAATGTGACATTTGAAGATATCTCAAATGTTACAAATTACAAGCGAGCATTACTTTTATATTTAAAAACAAAATATAGAAAAATATCAACACAGAATTCATTTTCCACACGATCCTCTTCTTCAAAAATTTTCTTCCTGCTCTGATTCATAGGACAACAGTCACAAAAATAACAAAATTTTCTTGTCGCTTGTGGCAAGCATGATTTTGGGAGATCCATTCTAAGCCAATGTAAAGGGCGTGGCCCAAAGAATTTCATAGGGGCTTCGCCCCCCGACCCCCTCTTCTCATAGCCCCCACTTAATTTACCCTGGCCAAGCCGCTAGCTGAAATAAGTCATCATACATTTTCTCTTTGTCCATTCATGTCCAGTCTAGATAATTTGATCAACAGTTTAACAGTTTTTTGATTGTTTTCAGTGTTTTCGAAAACGAGAATTATAAGAAACTCGCTTCTAGCTCTAAAGACTGAAAACAAAAAAATTTGCGAAAATTCCTAGAATCTAATTCAGGCTTTCTGCTAAAGAATAAATCATAAACTTCAAAATGGGTCCAGTGTACGATTTATCATGGCCTGCAAAAAGTGCATAGTTTATACTTTAATTTGGCGCACCTGGTACATATGTATGAAAGACTTGTTCGCATTTACCTCATTTCTTTAGTTGGCCTGTACACTAATTTGTTTTTAAGTTCCATACGAGACCATTTGCTTATTGTGACACTTTTCTGGTAGCCTACGTGTATTTCTCTTGGTAAAGCCTGCATAGAGGGATTTGACGGACATTGAAACCAACCCAAACCCTTTGAAAATGAAAAAAACAATTTTGGAAGGACTATTTGCACAATTAAGGAATGTGGAAAGGTCTTTTGTTACTCTTTAGAAGAGCATCGTCTCAACATCTCTTTCTTGAAGAAATCTCCGCTCCCTAATTTCTTCACATCGTGGCCTTATGAATTCTGCTTAAAATAGGCACTGCATGACAAGTTGCTCCGCAAGATGGAGATTATTTGACCATTGCTCTGTCTTGAAGACGTTGAGTGGATTCCTTTTTTTAATTTGCGAGACTACCAGTGGCTGTGGCTCTAAGTTAATTGCTTGCGACGAAGGAGTGCACTTGCTAATCAATTTTTATCAGAGTGTACATAAAATCAAATAAATGAACAAACACATGTTTAATGGCTTTGCCATTTAATTTCAATCGAAGTCTGGAAAGAGAATTGCGTAGATAAAAGTTGATTAAGCGAGTTCTATGATTTAGACGGCAATGCAGACGATTCATAACATCCAGTTGCAGTTTTTTCATTGAATCAGCCAAAGGGTGCACAGGGCAAACCGCTCTTATCTTAGTGCAACTTCCTTTAGATTGCAGACAAATGAGACAAGTCCCAATACACGAATTTTCTATTATAAGAAACCGCTTATAAGAAACGGTAGGCTCGAGTTATCAAAAGTTAAAGGGAATCTAAGCATATATAAGCCTTCGATAAATATAACCTTGCAAAGACAATAGGCCGATACACGTGCCGCACCATATTTGGGTAACTGATCGACGTCAACAGGAAATCCTGATATCTGATAGGCCAGAGTTTGACTGCAAGTGGCTTGAGCCACTTTTATATGCTTACATTCCCTTTAAGAAACAACCCTACCTGAATCATGAGCGATAGGACACCAAGTGTGTGAACATTTTATTGGTAGCAAGCCACCTTAACCAACTGTTTTTTTCTGTGTTTTGCCTGATTTTTACTTGGTAGTGAGCCACCTTATTGCTGTTTCGTCATTTTGAAATTTTTGGTAGTGAGCCACCTTAAATGCAGATCCACCTTAATTTTAAAACATCCAGAGTGTTTTACTCTTGAGGTTTTACGATTAAGGTGGATCTGCACTTAAGGTAGCTCACTACCGAAAATTTCAAAATGATGAAACAGCGATAAGGTTGATTACTACCAAGTAAAAATCAGGTAAAAACACAGAAAAAAAAGTTGGTTAAGGTTGCTCGCTACCAATGAAATGTTCACACACTTGGTGTCCTATCGCTCATGGCCTGAGAGAGGTAAATTACTCTTCAGCCTACTTTTAAAAATACACCCCCCAGTAACGACCCCGCCGGACATTAAAAATACAACGGGGAAATTATGAAATTAAACATTTTGAACGGGGATTAGAAATATCATGGCGGGGAAAGGAAACTTTCGGCTATAATCTATGATAGAACTTGTATAATTTTTGACGGGGAAACAAGAATTTCAACGGGGAACCAACAGAAACACGTTGGGAAAGAGTTTAAACTCAAACTTTGCGGGGAACAATTTCTTGGAGGGTCATCCTTCTACCTTGGCGGGGCAATGTTTCAGCGGGGTCGTTACTGGGGGTGCCAAGGAAGGGTGCTTGTTTGACATCCAAAGGCAATTCATTCCAAGTCTTTGCACCCCGGAAAGATATCGCTTTCTGCCCATTGCAAGTCTTCATCCTTGAAACGAGGACATCGGCAGTGGCATTGCGCAATTATTATTATTATTATTATCATTATTAAGTATCTATTTAAAGCAGGCTAAAAAAATGAATAGCATTAAGGCCTACTATTTACAATAAATATAATTTACAATAAAACTATTAATATATATTACAGACAAATCAGAGTTAAAATATATCATGTTACTTGCGGGATGTATACTTTGCAAAGCCTACAGTTGCATTTTCCACCATTCCAACATCTAATTCGTTTTTTGAACATAGGAAGGCTGTTTGATTATTTTATTTCTTGCGGTAAATGCTGCCACAGTTTATTTCCAAGGTAAGTAATGGACTCAACTCCAATGGACGTAGTTCGTACTTTTGGCAGTTGAGCGTCATCACCATGCCTTAGGCAGTACCTGATATTGCGTTGCATGAAAATATCCTTCAAAAATAGTGGATTCCGACCGGCTTTTGTTTTATAAATTGCAGTCATGAGCAACTGTAGGTTTCTTACATGGATTGGCACCGATTTAGATTTTCCAGGAGAAAACCGAAATCATTCTCGTAATCTTCATATGCAATGCGTAATGCCCTTTCTTGAATATGATTTATTCTATGATTCAAAGCTCTATCATAGAACATCCAAACAAGCGGACAGTAGCTGAAATGGGACAAAACGAACGCCCTCATTAACTGCTGCAGTTTTTCAGTGTCCATGTATCGTGATATTCGAGCAAGAAAAGTGATTGATCAAAGGTTATACCGAGAAGATTTTCCTCGGAACTTTCTTTCACACAGGCCTCGCCTATTTCAATTGTTGTTTCATTACTCCCTTTTGCACCAAAAATCATTAAGTGGCATTTGTCTTCATTTAGCTTCATGCAACTGTTTGGAAACCATTCAGTTATCTTAAGGGCATCATTCTCTAAATGCATAATGACATTTTCGATGTTAGGACCACACGCATAAATAGTTGTATCGTCCGCATAATTACAGATTTCGGTCTCCTCCAGGAACATATAAAGGTCATTCAGGTATATGTTAAACAAAAGGGGTCCCAAGACCGAACCTTGCGGTACTCCCAGGACGGTTTCTGTCCATGTGCTGAATGAACCATTGACCTTTACCCTCTGCTTCCTGTCGGTGAGATAGCTATTGATAAACAGCAAGGCAGATTTACTGAAGCCATATGCATTTGCATGATTTAGACAATCAAAAGCCTTCGAAAGGTCTGTAAAGACAGCCCCTGCGACGCCTCCGCTGTCCATTGTCTTCTTGCAGGCTTCCACAAAACGTAGAAGTGCATGCTATGTACCATAGCCCTCTCGAAACCCACAAAGGAGTGAGGACAGGAAACTTTGGACAAAAGGTAGCATTTGGTCTTGCACCAATCTTTCATAAATTTTTGATACCGATGGTAGGACTGTAATCGGTCGGTAGTTCATTTGCGTAAAG
Source organism: Aurelia coerulea (assembly GCA_039566865.1). Classification (NCBI taxonomy): domain Eukaryota; kingdom Metazoa; phylum Cnidaria; class Scyphozoa; order Semaeostomeae; family Ulmaridae; genus Aurelia; species Aurelia coerulea. Next base: position 7,361,909 of record CM076943.1, on the reverse strand, counting down.
GCATCCTCCTTTTTGAAGAGCGAGCTTATATCTCCAGCTTTCAATTCTTTGGGAAAAGTATTCCCTTGGATAAACCAGAGTTGAACAAATTCTGTATGGCAACAGAGAATATGTCCAACTGTAGAGGCTTTTCTTGGATTGAGTTGTCTAATCTTAATAGCAACCCCTTCGGTGGCGACCTTTCTGAAATCAAATTTTTCTGAACACTTAACAGTATTTTTAATTTTTCAAATAATTGGATGAGCTTTGTATTTATTAACAGATTTGTCAATTGGATCTTGTATATCACTTATTGGTAGCAAAAGGGAGTCATTTACAGAGATCCCTAAACTATCTATGATGTTTGCGAAATACTGGTTGAAAATCTCTGCAATTTGAGAGTCCTGATTTACCATTTTTCCGTCTTCGATCAAAGAGATGGAAGAATTTACTTGCACCTTGTCTGAGAACAGTGGCTTTCCTGTCTTCCAAAACTTATGATTATCGGTAAGCTTACCAAGGTCGATGTCCCTATAGTGGTGAAATTTGGCCCTACGCAAATTCAGACTGATTTCACGCGCAGAATTTTTCTTGAAAAGGTTTGAAAGATGGCCCGGTGCAAGACCTGATAACCCTGATAACGCTTTGCATGTTATAGAAGCTGTCTCGTTTTTATCATGTACGTAGCTGTTGGCCAATTTAGTTCCTTGATCAAATTTGAAACGGATACATCATAGCTGCTATGGGTGACAATTCTTGCAGCTCGAGTTTGCAGTTTTTGTATGGTTTGCAATCTTGTTTCACTGCAGCCTCCCCAAACAGAACAGCATTAACGGAAATGGGGCTCTACGATGCCATGATCATTTTTATTAAGGTATCCTTAGGTGCGAATTTTTTGGCATATTTCAAAAATCCTAGAGAACGAGAAATTTTGCTGCATAATGATTTCGTGTTTCGATTCCAAGCGAGGCTATCATCAAGTTGGACTCCAAGATATTTTACATTTTTAACGATGTCAATTTCAGCGCCATGAATAACAATGATGGGGTCTCTACTTTATTGTCAGCCAGCATACAAGTCAAATCTTTCAATAGGGCATAGGGAAACCTGCAAACCTTCCAATTTCACGCTTATTAGCCAATGATATTGTCGTATTCTAATCACATGACTGAAAATAAGGTTTTTGAGACAACTTTTCGAGTACCTTCACGAAAATAAAAATGGATATTCGACTAATAAAGATACAGAGCTGGTTTTACCACGAATCGATTCTACAGGTCCCACTCCATAATTGTTTTTCTGCATTTGGTTGAAATCTCATCAGGGATCGGCGTCACATCGAGTTCCATTCCTTCGAAAATTGGCCTATGCTCGAGAATTTTTTAGGAACGCTACAAATAAGATATAGCTTTCAAAATTTCACATGTTAGGTGAATTATGTCCAGGAATAACAGGAAAATATTTGTTTGTGTGATTTTCGAAAGTCCTTTGCGAATCAAAGCTATTTGTTACCTAGAAAACTAATGGGCCTACCTTCACCTGCAGAAGAATCCCAGTAATCGGCATTAAATCAGTCTCTTTTGCAGTAATAACCAGCGGATAAATTTACCAATAGCATCACCAAAAATCCAATTTCTTTCCACCATTCTATCATCGATAATTTCAACAAAATATGATACAATTTGACAGCCTCTGCAGCAAACCGTCCAACTGCCGTCGATTCAAAGTTTTCCCGTTGCAAACACCTTGCAAGACTTGCATAAAACAAAAGGTTTCATAAGGCCAGTGGCGGATTTAGGGGGCAAGTGGGGGCAGCTGCCCCCCTTCACGCCAAAAGCTTGGCGCCCCTTTTTTAGCGAGAAAAGCGCCCCTCATCCTGACTCTAACAAACAATTCTCTTACTGTTTTGATTTAAATACAGGCATAACGTATAAATCAAGGCTTTATTTAGTAGTAAATCAAAGAATTTTCTTTAAAAGTGTCCAAAAATTTTCACGGGCCTTCGGCGCGCTCCTTTTCCATGATGCTTTTTCCTCTTTGCAAGTTGCCCCCCCCCTTCAACTTCGGGCTGGATCCGCCCCTGGCTTAGGTTTCCCATATGACACAGCAAAATGATACCTTGGAGAATAGATTGCACACTCCTGAAGGCATTCTACCATCGCAAGAAAGAAGAACACAAACTGTTTCTCAAAAATCGGAAAAGTACATGATTTGTGAAAAGAAATTTCCCCAGAATTTATTCTCAAGGGTTTGCAATCTATTATCAAAGGTGTTTTTTGCTGTTTTTCATATGGGAGACCTAAGCCTTGCAAAATATGTTCTTTTATACAAGTTTCCCAGGTGGTTGCAACGAGAAAACTTTGAATCGACGGCAGTTGGACGGTTTGCTGCAGAGGCTGTCAAATCGTATCATATTTTGTTGAAATTATCGATGATAAAATGGTGGAAAGAAATTGGATTTGTGGTGAAGTTATTCGTAAATGTATCCACTGGTTATCATTGCGAAAAAGAGTGATTTAATGCCGATTACTGGGATTCTGCTGCGGGTGAAGGGAGGCCCATTAGCTTTCTTGGTAGCAAATAGCTCTAATTCGTAAAGGATTTTCGAAAATCACACATAAAAATAATTTTCGTGTTATTCCTGGACATAATTCACGTAAAGCCTTGGTCAAACGCATCCAACATTTCATCCAACATTTCATCCAACATTTCCTTGATCGTACATCGCCTGCGCAGCAACGTATGTTATATCAATTAAAAAAGGCGCGAAAAACAAAACGAAACGTTCTGCGCATACCCAAACATGAAATGTTGGCGAAATGTTGGATGAGGCGGTCAAACGCATCCAACTTTGCATCCAACATTTAAAAACAAAATTTGTTTTTGATCTCGATCAAACTTCATCCAACATCAGTTTGCAAATGTTGGATTGCCCAACATGGGTGGTCAAACGCATCCAATATTTCATCCAACATTGGTTTTCAGCATGTTGGATGAAATGTTGGATGCGTTTGACCGGGGCTTAACATGTGAAATTTTGAAAGCTATATCTTATTTGTAGCGTTCCTAAAAAATTCTCGATCATAGGCCAATTTTCGAAGGAATAGCGAATTCGATGATGACGCGGATCCCTGGTGAGATTTCAACCGAAGCATACATACATATATATACATACATATACATAATTTATATTATACAGGTTATCTTAAGGCAGCTTAGGCAGCTGATGTGGACCTGCGATGCTGTATAATATAAACGCCAGGCCGATCCGTAGCAGTTTGGGATCGATCCAGTTTTCTCGCGTGTAAACGGGGTATGCTTGTCTGTCCATCTGTTTTCGAGACCTTATTGCTTATCGTTTATCTAGACTTTATTGCACGGGGGGGGGGGAGGAGGGTTCTTGGCTAAGTTTTGGGAAGGGGCTGCCACGAGCATGTTCAAAGTGGTACCGTTGGCTAGACCAAAAGAGAACAATATTGCATCAATTTTAGTTATTACTTTGCAAAAGAGGAAGCCTTTGACTTGAGTTTTGACATGATCAGATAGTGGTGTCTTATATCCATACCATATAAATGTCATTCCAGCATTTGGTTTTGCAGTAACGTACTGACCTTTCATGTGTGGTATTTTTCTAAGTTAGGAAAGGTAATTTTTTGTGACTTTCCATGCACCATACATATCGACGAACAGATTCAACTAATTAAAAGAGGGGATGAAAATAAGAAGGGGAGATCTAACACATTAATCATACCATGGGCAATAATGCACCGTTGATGTGGTCTATATTATGATAAAAATCATATGTTTACTCACTGTGTTGTTTTTCTTCCACGGGATTGTGAGTAAAGCTTGATACTGTTGCTATTCCTTCGTTCTTCTCTCGTCACAGCAAGGAATCGAATGCTGCCATCATTCAAATACTTGAAGCGATTGGAGCTCCTACGCAGCGATACGTCTCATGTCAAGGGTAACAAAATATCCCCTTTTGACATGTTTTGACAACCTGCTCCAGAAAAAGTGCCTTATTCTGATACCCTGTGCTAGAAAAAATTGGTGAAAATGATACCCTTTGAAGTACTACTGGAAAGAACAGATGAACGAAAAGTCCACATTAAGAATTTGCAAAAATTGATGCTTCAAATCTTTAAGTGCCTTTCAGAAGAAAATCCATCATTTATGTGGACATTCTTTGAAAGAAAACACATAAGATATTAATTACGAACAAAGAATCTGTTGCAATTACCGAATAGAAATGCAAACACATTCGGAGTTAATTCACTTGCATTCAAAGGCGCTCTACCAGATACCATAAAAAATTCAAACTCAACAGCGATATTTAAAGAACTGATCAAAGAATGGAATGGGCAAAATTGTACATGCAAGATCTGCAATTAAATAAGAAACTTAGGTGATAGTGAGGATCCCATATTTTTATTTTATTAATTCGTAGTATTGTAAATAGCTGGTTTGAATTAGTGTTTTTATTATGTATTATACCAACTGTAAATAATTTGATAATAATAATGATAATAAAGAAGAGAGCATCTTGTAATAATGCGGACTGTGTCGTAACGAAGTCCTTCTCAAGACTTGTGTAGAATAGATTATAAAAAGACGTTGGTTTTTGCAATGCAAATCATGAACAATAACATGCGATGGGAGCCATTTTATCGGTTGCGGAGGCTGCCCTTTACGAAACGTTAGGAAACTTAAACTTACTATAATATATACGTAATAGGGTAAAGGAAATGCATACGTGTGGTAGGATGCCCTAAACAGTTTTTTAAAAAACGAAACAAGAAACATAGGGGTATGCAGAAAGATTTTTGCATAGACATGAGCAACATGCCAGTATGAAAACGGGGATAGCCCAGGCACGGAAGGCTCTCAACGTGCCTAAAAATTGTTTAGGTCGGACACGGAATGCTCTCAACGCGTCTCTAAGTTTTTTAGCCCAGGCATGACCAGTATGCCTGTTAGAGATAAAAATTGGCCTAGGCATGGAGTGCTCTCTACATGCCCCACTCGAAATTTTTAATTTTTGACCGTACACGGAGAGACACAGAGGGCTTTCAACGTGTCTCTAACGTTTTTCAGCCCAGACATGGCCAGTATGCCTGTTAGAGATAAAAGGTGGCCTAGGCATGGAGTGCTTTCTATATGCTAAAATCCAAAAAGTTTTCCCAGGCACGGAGGGTTCTCAGCGTGCCTATAAGATATGAAAGTTTTAGCCCAGGCAAGATGCAGTATGCCTGTTAGAGATAAAAGTTGCCTCGGCATGGAGTACTCTCTACATGCCCAATCGAGAATGTGTTTATTTTAGCCCAGACATGAAAAACATGCCTGTTAGAGATAAATGATGTCCAATGCATGGAGTTTCTTTCTGTCTTTTAGTTCCCATATTACCCAATTTTCAATTTCAACAAGCACATTGTTTTGAAGAGGCATCCTGTTTCATAGCCTTTTAAGTATTTGCAAGTGGGGCCCATGAATTTGGGACCCCACCTACACGTAGTGCATTTCGTTAAAAGATACAATTTCTAAAAATAAAGCGCATTAGAATTTTCCAAGTAATGTCCAAAGGCAGATAATCTTGACTGCCGATAATAATCAAACCTAATCTACAAACCAAACCATGTCTTCTGGGATTAGTCACCGTCGGAAGAAAATGCTCAATCTCTATATTCAGTCATTTAGAGGGAGCTTGGCTTTAATGGCCATCTAGATGGCATGCGATTCTGCCACAGGTCAGATAAACTCTGTCAGAAAGTTTATTACTTTTCTATCTACGTTCTTCAGGCCCGTCGGAAGATCTGTCATTTTTGATATTATGCAATTAAAAAATAATCTACCGAGTGCGCGAAAATAAACTATGCACGTTTGGCAGGCCACAATAAATCGTACACTAAACCGATTTTGAAGATTTATGACTTAATCTTTGGCAAAAAGACTGGATTAGATCCTAAGACTTTTTGCAAATTTTTCCGTTTCCAGTTTTTAGAGCTAGAAGCAAGTTTCTTAAAATGTTCGTTTTCGAGAACATTGAAAACGATCAAAAAACGTTGATCAAATTTTAAAAGATTCAACATGAATGAATGGAGAGAAAACGTTTTCAGAGGCATTTCGGGGTTTAGTACGAACTTTCGTACAGCAAATTACAATCATTCGATTTCCAAATCGCAAATCACCACGAATAAGTTCTCTCTTTGCCCACTTATGTCGATTCCTCAGCAAACTTGATCGATGATTTTTGATCGTTTTTCAGTGTTTTCGAAAACTAAGATTTTTAGGAAACTCGCTTCTAGCTCTAGAAACTGAAAATGAAAAATTTGCAAAAAATCCCAGTATCTGATTCAAGCTTTCTGCAAATGATTTAGTCATAAATCTGCAAAATCGGTCCAGTGTACGATTTATTCTGGCCTGTCAAACGTGCATAGTTTATTTTGGCGGACCCGGTATATCCTCGTGAAATTGATTGAGGTCCTATTTTCAAAATTTCCCGGAAAAACCTCCATCAGTCATGATCCTTTGCCTCTTTAAATGGCAGATTTTACAAAAATGATGCATTTTCCAGCGATCTAAAGGGCGTGGTCATGAAAAATTTTCCCGGACCCCATTTTTGCTCGCTGCGCTCGCATCAAGTTCTAGCCTCCCAAAATAGAATTTCATTCCGACATGCCTAGTTCTTACCGTGGATCATTTCGCTGCTAGAAATTGATGAGGATTAGACATTGCATTGAACTTTAGTCACAAAATCCGACATGAAAATTCACGATTTCTATGTTTTGGAATTCACAAAATTTTCCCAACTGAGCACTCGTAGCAGACTCATTCCAAAAACCCCCTCCGTCTGTTGACTTGCCGCTACAAAAGAAGTGATAACAAAAACAACAAACACAAAAGTTAGAGGGCCATAGAGGGACCTATTGCCAGTGCCAAGCAAGGGGCCCGCATCCACTAGTTGCCCCGGGGCCCGCCCTCGCTCTCGGCGGCCCTGCAGGTCAGGCTTATTTCTAAAGAATGGGAGGGAGGGTCATTCTTTTGCAGCGAACTGTTTGCCTCGGTGCTCGAAATAATGATGGCCTTTCTTACACTGGTCTATCTTTATAAGGCCTTTTGATTGACAGCAACGCGGTTTTAGACTGTCAATCTAATATTTCGCCCTATTTCAGTCTGGTAATAATTTCCAAGGTAACAGGAATTTTTGCAATTCGTGCGAGAGCCAAGAGCCAGTTGGCGATCTTGGGTGGGCTATTGAGCTATCCATGTGTTCGCGGCTTTTGTCAAGTCTTAAGATGTCCAAAGGCAGGGACATCGGCCCACGACCTGCACTACGTGCGAGAACCAAGAGCCAGTTGGCTATTTTGGGTGGGCTATTGTATGGAGCTATCCTTGTGTTCGCGGCTCTTGTCAAGTCAAGTCTAAAGTTAGTTCAAACAAAATTAACTTTATTTATCTTCAATAAATGGGCGATTATTTTGGGTTTTGTTCTTTTACAGGAGTTAACAGTCTTCTTTCTACAGATTACGGTGCTTTGTTGCGTTTATGGGTTTAGTATGACGTCACTTCGCTCAAATGGCTTACTTGAATAAGTAATTTCACAAGGAGAAGGCGAAAAATAATGGAAAAAAGTATCATACATCATTCATAGCAGTATCATCTTGTATTTTATCATCAATCATACCAACCCCGGACTTGTCCTTTAAGGCTATTTTCAACTCTCTTATCCTTGACCTCAGTCACCTCTAACCGCTTTATGCATGGTGGACACACCTGGGCACACCTGGTTACATATAAGTTACAGTGCTCTTCCAAAATGAGCCATAGGTCTGACAATTTGTGTGCAATTCTTGAAATTTCTTTGGATATGCAACCAGAAGAGTGGCTGAGTGCCGGGTGAATGGCCGAGCGGCTTATACAGTATCTGTCAGGTGACTGAAGTAAAGCTTGGCCGAGGGAGGTCAAACTCCGCATAGGTGACTCCACGGATGCTTGAACTCGGAAGGGACATTAAATAAGGGGTCCCATAGCTGGATACAGCAAACATAGTGGACTTACGTTTGTTTTAGGTAGCTAGAAATACTTCCAGCCCACTTAAAATAAACTACTGAAAAAAGAGTTGAAGAAAACAGTCTGAAAGCTTTTTCTGTCCTAAATTAAAGATGTATGAGAAAGGACACAAAGTTGGCATGTGGAAATATCAAAGAATGAGTGAATTTTTACTCACACGTTTGTTGCAGGCAGGTCAAGTAAGCCAGGGCCGTCCTCACTCCTGACTTTGGGCACTGCGTGAAGAGGACGGCCCTGGCACTTGAAAACCACCAGAGTCGCGACCAGAGTTGGATGGAGGCCTGGTGGTAGGCCTAGGCCTTGGCCTAAATACATTCCTTACTTCCTCTTCAACGTTCTCGTGTGGTGTACGCCTTGCTTTTGTTGCTTGTGTTGTCCCGTTGATAGCCTGTGTCAAAGCCGAAACATTTGACAGCAGTTGGGAAACAAGCTCTTTCGTTTGCCTACCTCCCGCCATGCTGTCTTCTGCCTCCGCCATGCTTAAGTTTAGCGTAAAAATGACATGCGGGAGCCCAATTCACACACCGACCCCGCCGGACATCAAAAATAAAGCGGGGAAATTATGAACTTAAACATTTTCAACGGGGATTAGAAATATCATGGCGGGGAAAGAAAATTTTCGGCTATTATCTATGATGAAACTTGTATAATTTTTTGACGGGAAAACAAATGTTTTAACGGGGAACCAACAGAAACACGGCGGGGAAAGTGTTTAAACTCAAACTTAGCGGGGAAACAAATTTTCTTGGCGGGTCTTCTTTCTAGCTTGGCGGGGCAATGTTTCAGCGGGGTCGTTACTGGGGGGTGTGTTCACAGATCGCAAATCTAAAACTATGATTGCAAATCTATGACTGTGATCGCAAATCTAAACCTGTGATTGCAAATCTAAACTTGTGATTGCAAATCTAAGCTTGTGATTGCAAATCTAAACTTGTGATTGCAAATCTAAGCTTGTGATTGCAAATCTAAAACTGTGATCGCTAAATCTAAAACCATGATTGCTAAATCTAAAACTGTGATCGCTAAATCTAAAATTGTGATCGCTAAATCTAAAGTAGTGAATACTGTTCTAAAATAGCGAATGCGATTTCTAAAACAGTGATTACTGATTCTAGAACCATAGATGCATTCTAAACACCCTTTTGTCCACTACGGCGCGTCATACTCAACTATCTTTAGGATAGTTGAGTCTGTACGCAGGCTACACAAAACAATGAAAGCGAAGAAATATGAAAGAGATGACAGCATATCATTTTTCAACTTTCGAGGAAACAACTTTCGCGCTCCTTTTGAAAACTAGGCGCAAGCTCTCTGCAACTCCAAAGCTTTACGCAAGGCGGTTGCATGACACGGCCGGAACCCATGGTGGTCGAACCAGGGCGAGCCTTTTTTAGTTGTGAATGATTCTCTCTGGAACTATGCCACACAATTTCAAAGGCGTTCTTATCGCATGAACATAAAGCACGTCGCATCTGCACCATTCGTTAATCATCGTCTGCACATGGTCTTGGTTTGTACTCTTTCCTTTCAAGCATTGAAAGATTTTTAAAAGATACTTCTAGAAATTTATCAAGTTCATCAGTGAGCCATAATATACCAGAAGTTTCCATCTAGTGTAAGTATTCATTCCTTGTTGGTTGGTACTTTCTAGAATGTCAAGATAACAAAGCAACAAAGTGAGCACCAAATTGGAAGCACTCCAAGAAACCAAAACGAGCCACAAAAACCAAAACAAGGAAGAAACATAAGATCCTTTTGGCTGATTACAAAGTCCATCCAGTGCTAAGCAAGCATAAGAATGCATCAAGGATGTATATTGATATCTTTATAACCCCAAATGATCGTTGGTGCTATTTTTAGCTGCAGTCAGACTAGAGAGATGAGTGTTGCTGCTAAAGTCACCTTCAATCGAAAAACAAACGTCTTTTATAACAAACAACAAGAATCGCCTGAACAGCAATTCTAATCTTTATGTGAAATCAGGATGATATACACAAAAATTCCAATAAACCACTTACCACCGACCAACAAACCACTTACCACCGACCAAAAAGGTCACCGACCACCGACCAAGAAAACCACTTACCACTTACCACTTACCACCGACCAAGAAAACCACTTACCACCGACCACCGACCAAGAAAACCACTTACCACCGACCACCGACCAAGAAAACCACTTACCACTTACCACCGACCAAGAAAACCACTTACCACCGACCACCGACCACCGACCAAGAAAACCACTTACCACTTACCACAGACCAAGAAAACCACTTACCACTTACCACCGACCAAGAAAACCACTTACCACCGACCGCCGACCAAAATTTTATAGAGTAAAATTTTAAAAATAATTTTAATGAGTTTCTTCTTACAAAGTTGTAGGCTGCCCTGGAAATCCCGTATACCCTATCCAATATCTAATATTTGTTTGTTCTAGTTGATATCAATACTTTTTTTAAATTGATTTTCTGATTAAATTGATTTTCCTTTTCTGAAGTGATGCGTTTGGAGTGTATAGACTAGGAAGAGTTCATCTTCGTTTGACGTGAAGTAAATATGATTTTCTGTTCATCCGTTGGTTTACAATTGAAATTGGAGATTGATAATTAAAATTGGGGCAGAGATTTTGTGTTTTATCTACCGGGTGTCTCAAAAAAGTACCAGCTTTAATTGGGTATAGTAACAAAACGATAAGATATCGGGACTTTCCGAAGACAAAGCTACATTTGTTTCTATTCAAGTTGAATGCACATACCTTGCATTTTAGAATCGTCTACCAAAGCTCACAAAGTCGAAATTTCGAGTACACCTAAAAACTGCCTAACCATATTTGAGAAACGGCCTAGCCATATGATCAGATATTACCGGCAATGTGCAAAGGAATTTTAAATTATGTTGAAATTTCGATTTTTAGGTTTTACTTTTGAAAAGAATTATACTTTGAGATGCTTCAATCGTTTATGATATTGTTTTTCTTTTGAGGAATCGATCCTTGCGTTGCATTCCATTGAAAACGCTATTCTTATCAAAGAAAAAGAAAAGGGGTACATGCACGCTTATTTTGAACATGTGGCACGAGTTTATCATTCATATTACATTTTTATCAGTGGCGCCGCTAGGATTTTTTATTGGGGGGCCAAATAGAATGGGGTCTGGGGCGGAGCCCCAGAAAAATCTTCTTCGATCACGCCCTCTACTTTGGCTGTAAATGCAACCAACGCCCTTTTTATAGGTTGACATAAAGATAAATGAATCTGTCGAAATAACACAAGTAGAGTACCACAATTAGAAAATGACGTCCCACCAGCGACCAAACGATGCCTTCGGATTTACAAAAATTTCCCGCAACCGATCTAATACGTGTCAAGTAGAAATCTGAAGTATATGGTTTGTGAAAAGAGGGCATCGGGATCAGCAGAAGCTTCAAAGTCCAGTATGAGGGCTATGAGGTGGCTGGGGGCAAAGCCCCCAGGAAAATTTTCGGGGACTCGTCCTTTACTTTGGCTTAGAACACTTCTACCGATGAAATGTTACCTGGTGGTGAAATATAATTGTTGACAATTTGGTAATAGTTGTTTAAATTAGCATCCCCAGGAAACTATTTTTGTAAAAATATGATATTCTTTGGTTTAGAATGCATCACATCTTTACCAGTGCCCATTTGAAAACTTTCATAATTAGGTAATAGTATTTTTATGAATCACCACCAGAGGAAATTTTTGCGCAAACACACTATAATTTGTCCCAGAACGGCTCTCACAATCCAATTTGCCTGGCCAGAAAATTGAAATCTTGACAATTCTGTGATAGTTTGTCTCGGAAATTTTTCAAAAATCCAACCTATACATTGGCTTAGAACGACTCTCCCAGTCACTTTACATAATTTCTCCGAAAGGATCGTACCCTACTACCCATCCTATACGCAACTACTTTCTCCTCATTTGGTTTGTGAAAAAGGATCTTGACTTAGATCTTCCACAAGCTATGTTGTAGAGATGTCTAGGACGTTCACGACCAGAAGAAAAATTCCGAGTCAATGCCCTTCAGATTGCTGGAAAATGCAATAAGACAGCAAGATTGTACAAATCGATACTCGCATTACAACTGCCAAGGTCATTGGCCTTACCCCCCCCCCCCCCAATAATTTTACACCGGAATTCGACGAATTAGAAAAGTGGAGAATATTTAGAAAAGTTAGAGTCGTGGTCATGCGTCCATAATTTTTTTCAAAATAGATGCTGAAAAATTAAAGTTTGCAGGTGTGCTTTGTAAAATGCCCATGATATCAAATCATGGCTAGGCCCTTTTTCGAAACTTCGCGCAGTCATACGGCCGGTTTTTTATGTGTCTGTTTTGTGTCTCAATGCTCACATTTGATTTTTGAACATATGATTTGTATCACATTTTATCATTGGCGGAAACCATGGAATGTTCACTACACGTATTTTTTATAAGAAACTGCCTATAAGAAACTCTCAGATCGCCAAAAAATTAAGGTACTCCAGTACAGGGAGAATATAAGTTAAGAATCTATTTACTTTGATGAAGGAAATCCTTGACCTTTTTCACTTTATTTTCATTTGTTTCCAGTATCATATTACTTGTTAAGGTACTTCAGTAATGTCTAAACATTGGAAAGGCTCAAACAATATTTTTTTGAAGTGTTCACGAGGGCACGGGTAGTGAACATGAAGATTGTTATGGAACCTCTAAGAAACTCGTAAGAAACTCTGAGTACTCAAAATCTGATGATTTTAAGAAACTTTCAGTACTGGTCCAAATTCTTAGTTTCTTATGAAAGAAATACGTGTACATGTTCAGTTATGCGCGCTTTGTCAACGTTCGTTCACCGAGCCCCATTTTAAGGATTTGCAGCTTCAGTGCAGCGTAAATGAACAAAACTTCATCCAGGAGTTCTGCATTTAGAAGGCTACATATAGTTCCAAACAGCTCCCAGCGCAAAGCTTCCTGCGCCTATGCCTGTGTGTGAACACACAAATCTGTGCCATTTTATTCCCATTCCTTTATCGGAAAGTCTATAAGTCCCGGTTTGAGTAAAATTATGTTGTCGTTGTTGTTGTTGTTGTTGTTATTGTTGTTATTGTTGCTGTTGTGATGCGATAACTGGGACTATCATAGAGTCTATTAAAATGGAGTAATGATGGTGCGGCAGATAAAAGCAAGTTCTTAGGGGAACAGTGAAAAATAACAAAAAATTGTATGAAGATCACCCAAATTTAGATGCAGGTATTACCATATGACTTCCCGTGAAGTACGTAGTTTATGGAGCAGATGTGGATTAAGTGACACGTTATTTTTATTAGACTGGTAGGCAGTTTCTTAAATTTTTGGGCCATTAGTTTCAGAGTTAATTTGAAACTATAATTCAGCTTTGACAAAAAAATGTCAAAACAAAAATTTTGCTTTTTAAATTCAGCTTTCGAAAAATTGAGCCTACTCTTTCGTATAAGCGGTTTCTTATGCAACTGGAACAAAAATTCATCATGAGCCTAGTTTGTCTATTTGTCTACTAGTTTGTCAAAAAGTCATCATGAGCCCTAGTTTGTCTATTTGAGGCCTTAGTTCATGCATGAAACTATGGGTGCATCTGTCTAACATTAGATGTCGTGTGAGATTTACGACAACGCAAAATTACTTATGCAGAACACTTCCATCATTGTTATGCGCGGGCATCTAATTTAAGACAAGCAGTCACCAACCAATAACCTTTGTGCAGAATCATATGCACGAAGACGTTTTGGTACAGTGTGGTCACGTGCCTTCCCTCAGTCAATAGCGCCACTGTGCAGGCCAGTTATCTCGCTCAACTTCCGAAGGTACGGACTACGTCCTTTGGAATTGAGACCATAGCCTATCTTGGAAATAGAATGTGGCAGCTATTACCACCAGAAATAAAGCAATCGAGCACCCTTCATATTTTGAAAAGATAAAACGTTAATCAATCGCATTAAAGGTGATCTGAAGCGAAAATTTTTATTGATGCAAATGACAATGATAGAAAATGCCGCTTAAGGTTTGTTGATACCTTGTCTCATTTTCGAGTTATCCACTGTTTTGTACCATTGGCTGATGACGCCATTTTGCTTCCAAAAAGTAAAGAAAGTATACAAGGTTGACCATGTTTCCAAAGAGAAATCTAATTGAAAAACTTTGCACAATTAACATGCCTTTCTAAACATCATATTAAGTCATGAGGCAATTTATATTAAATCTATTTATCTTAGCTGAAATGTTTCCTACAACTGTTATCTTTCAAAGATCAGATACAGCTATATTTCCACATGCTATCCTAATCATTTGCAAACAAAATGACGGTATCACCTGAAACATCAAATCAATGGATAACTCGAAAACGAAATGAGATATCAAATACATCTAAACAGGATTTCTTATCATTCGACAGTGCTTTTCATTTGCATTAATAAAAAAAATCGCTTCAGTTCACCTTTAACTAGCTTGACTAACTTACTGACATCAAAGCCCCCACGAATTAGATGCTGGAAAGGTGATCAATGTAAATGTGGGCTCTCCAAAAACATATATTCCGAAAGTTGGGTTCCTGACAGGATAGAGGTTTGACAGGGCTTTCGATTTTATCTTGTCATCTATATATATCGTAGATTTTTAATGAATTTATTTTAGACATTGTAAAATTTAGTAAAGTAGGCCTTAAAGACAAATGATGGAGATATAAGGCATTTAAATTAGGGGCCTGGGCAATCTAAATATAGCCTATTGTATTCCATAGTATTTGAGTATCTTGAGAGATTAGTAAATCAATTGGAAAAATGAAAGCACTCAGCCATCTTTTGTTCTATTCTTAAACTGGACGCCAGATATCCGTCATATGTCTTTAATTAGCTCTTGCTTAGCTATTTTCAATTTAGCCTACTAAAAATAAAGTAATGATGATGCGCGCCGCCCCTACCTCTGCGAGAAGAGTTTCCTAGACCAGTTTAATAGGCCAATTAAAAATTGAATTTTTTTCAAATTGGTAGACACGCGTAGACACGTAGTCAGCTGGGAAACTAGAGAAGCGAGTTTAATTTTTGCCAGGATGATCATAGATCATTGAGAATACCACCATTTGATAGCTCTTGATGAGAGCTTTCAGAAGATGTATAATCCTATTCATGTTTGATGACGTCAGCAACTTTAAGACCTCATTAAAGTTTATGACATCATATAAGTAATAAAAAATGCCTTAGATAAACTTCATTGGCCAAATTTGGCGTTTTTGATCGTTGTGAATAATTGTAAGGCATTTTAGAGTATTTCCATTGATAATCAGGGGTAATGAAACAATGACAAACTGGCATAAATAAATTATGAATAATGGATACAAATAATGAGCTTAAATAGATATTATATTGCCGATTTTTACTTATTGATGTCATGTGATCCATTTCTAGTGGCATTATGAAAAAAAGTTATCAATTATTTTCATTTTTAGCAACAGTGAGCAAATACTGCCATTCTCCTCAATCATGACGTCATAGCAACGTCATGGGTGTCATGAAAAATAAAAAAGTGCTCTATTAGACAGGTCTCTATTAAAAAATGCGAAGTAACCATTTAGTCAAACTTTTGAAAACTGATTTGGTGTTTGATTGTAAACGGCACTTGTTTACGGCAGAATTCGAGCGGCAGAATTCGACACAAAACACGAAACGAGATAGGTTTTCTCAAACGTATATCAAAACTTCGACAAATACAACTATGGTCTTTCACAAGCACCAAGTGTATAACACGCTAACTAAAATAATTTTACCCGGCCTATTTATACTGAAAAGGGGTTCATGACTAAAACAAAGGAATACTCTAGAATGTTCCGAATGTTGCACCACAGATTGTCACAAGGTGCAATACTTCCAAATAAGGTTACAGGGTGATCGCGATCTTGCAAATAGGTAAGGCAGGTAGGGCAAATCCCTAATCCTTCAAAACAAAAGAAACAGAGGCGGGGGATTCCGCGCAATACGTCTAATGCCTTTCTGACGCAAATGGGGATGTCTACTTCAATGCAGATAGTAACACGTAATAGACGACACCCAATGATTTCACAAGTGTGACGCACAGGGCCTAAGTTAATTCTTTTGCAAGGGCCT
This sequence comes from Aurelia coerulea, assembly GCA_039566865.1. Classification (NCBI taxonomy): domain Eukaryota; kingdom Metazoa; phylum Cnidaria; class Scyphozoa; order Semaeostomeae; family Ulmaridae; genus Aurelia; species Aurelia coerulea. The sequence continues at coordinate 7,345,726 of CM076943.1, read as the reverse complement.
AAATCTACTAGGACCTTATATGGCAGTCTTTATAATACCTTAATATCTTTTGTTCTATATGGCACACATTCCTAACCGACACAGCGCCAGCTGGCGTATACTGCGCGGCGAGTTCCCAAAATATTAACAGTATTACATCCCTCCCGGGGTAGGTAAAAGAATCGCCCTCGATTCTTGGCGAAATAAAACACGAGTTCATAAATCGGTATCCAGTACGAGTTAACTAGTTTTCTTAGCTAACAAGGAAGATTCAAATTCTTTCAACAACTCACCACAGTGTAGATTACGCAGAGGTTCCCATGACGGTTCGATGTCCTCGTCTTCCCACTGAACTAAGTACAATGTCTGTCGGCGTCCTGATCTGTTTTTGACAACCCTCTTGTCAAGAATTGCTTTCACTGCGAGTTCTGCAGGGTCTTGCTCATTTTCTACGTCGCTTTCTGTTGCATCTTGGTCGTTTTCTCTCAAACCGTTATCCTCGTCCGGCTGATCGTCATAGTCATCAGACAAATCTGGTTCAGGACGGATATCTGGTGAAATAAAAGGTTTCAATCGGTTAACATGAACTACATGCGAGTATGAACGTTCATCATTAGAATCTAACAGATAGTTAACTGACGATTTCTTGGCCAAAATACGGAAAGGGCCATGCCAGTTATGAGTTAGCTTTGAAGACAAACCTTTCCTGTTATTAGGTGTGTAAAGCCAAACGCGTTGTCCTACTTCATACGAAACCTCTTTTGTACCTTTATCGTATTGTTGTTTCTGTCTCTGCTGTGCTAATTCGATGTTATCATGTTATCTATGGGGAGACGTGGATCTCTCTTGTACATAAGATAAAACGGTGTTTCTTTCGTACTTGCCTGTATAGATGTACGGTACGCAAACAAAGCATAAGGTATAAAATGATCCCAGTCCTTTTGATGTTCCGATACATACATGGAAATGATGGTCGTAAGAGAATGGTTGAAACGTTCTACTAGTCCATCACATTCGGGGTGGTAGCTTGTGGTATTTACCTTTGATGTATTTACCATGTTGCATATACCTTTCACAACCTTCGATAAAAAGTTCTTACCTCGGTCGGATAGCAGTTTACGGGGTGCAGAATGACGACATAATATCTGCTCTACAAACAACTTTGCAGTTGTTGGTGCATCAGCATTTTTAACTGCGAAAGCTTCCGGCCATTTCGTGAAATAATCAGTAAATATGACTACATACTTGTTACCATTGTCAGAGGTTGGAAAAGGACCTAACACATCAACTGCTACACGGTCAAAAGGACCTTCTACAGGTATAGGTTGTAACGGTGCTTTCGGCAGCTTGCGTGGTGTTTTCTTTGTTGCACAATCTACACATGATGCACACCACTTTTGAATTTCGGTATACATACCTGTCCAAAAGTATCGGAGTCGGATCTTCAAATATGTCTTTTCAAAACCTAAATGACCAGATGTTATTTCCTCGTGTAGTGATAAAATTACCTCATCTTTCAATGCTCTTGGTACCACTAACTGTTTGCGGACTGAGTTTCTTGTTCTAACGCGACCCTTATCTAAATGATACAAGATACCTTCTTCTAACACATAGTCTTCGGCTGTTGCCATTAAACGACGAGCACTTACCGAGTCTTCTGGAATTTCTCCAGCTTCGAAATATCTTAGCAGATCATTTAAGCTAGGATCTTGTCGTTGTAATTGTTTAACTCTATCTAATTGAAGTCCTGGAGAATCAATTGCGTACACACTACTTGTCTCTTTTGGTATGCTTCCTTCAATACTTACTTGTTCTTCTGGTTTCCTTGAAAGTGCATCTACATTGCTATGCAACTTACCTGGCCTGTGCTTGATAGTAAAAGCATAACTTTGCAAAGCTAACGACCAGCGAGAAAGTCTAGAATGCGGATCTCGTGCATTATCAAGCCACTTTAGGGGGTTATGGTCAGTTACGACATCAAACTCACGTCCATATAAATATGGTCGAAAGTGCTTGATGCCCCAAACTATAGCTAAACATTCCCTCTCTATGGTAGCGTATTTTCTTTCGTGTGGTTTCAGGCTACGACTTGCAAAAGCAATTGTTTTCTTGACTCCATCTATTGTCTGTGCAAGTATGGCACCAATACCTGTATTGCTAGCATCAGTATACAAGGAAAACCGTTCTTGAAAATTTGGATACGTCAGAATTGGAGATGTGAGCAATGAATCTCTTAGACGTTCAAAAGATACCTGACATTCGTCCGACCAAGTAAATTTAACTCCTTTCTTCAGAAGTGCATTTAAAGGGCTTGCTATGGAAGCAAAATCTTTAACAAATCGTCGATAATACGAGACTAAAGCTACAAAGCTACGTACCTCATTGCAGCTAGTTGGTACAGGATAGTTCCTAACTGTTTCAACCTTATCAGGATTAGGCCTGATTCCATCTTTACCGACAATATGGCCTAGGTATAATACTTCTGGCTTACAAAAGTGACACTTCTTTGGCTTGAGCTTGAGACCCTCTGACCTAAATCGATCGAAAACTGAGCGGAGATTATTAAGATGTTGATCAAATGACTTAGAATAAACGATAACGTCGTCTAAATACACCATGCAAATTTGCCACTGCAGTCCACTCAAAACTAACTGCATCATTTTCTGGAATGTATAGCTTGCATTAACGAGACCCATAGGCTTTACACGGAATTCAAAATTACCTTGTCTGGTACAAAAAGCAGTTTTCTCCATGTCATCAGGGTCCATTGGAATCTGCCAGTACCCTGATGCAAGATCAAGAGTCGTAAAGTAACATGCATCTCCTAATGAATCAAGGACTTCATCAATCCTAGGCATAGGAAATATTTGCTTCTTTGTAACAGAATTCAGCTTCCTAAAATCTATACAAAACCTTGGCGAACCATCTTTCTTTGTGACAATTACCAAGGGTTGAGACCATGGGCTGATGGACTCTTGAATGATACCCTTGTCGAGCATACCTTGTATGTGTTTATCAACCATATTCAACTGACTTTGGGGAATCCTGTATGGCCTCTGTCTAAAAGGAGGATTGTCACCTGTCTCGATATTATGGGTAAAGCGATGGGCTCTACCAAAATCAGAAGCAGAAGTAACGAAAACATCTTCATACTCAGTTAGCAAATCAATAAGATGGTTCTTTTCCTGTTCATAAATTGTGCAGTTCATGATGTCAATGTCATCAATCCAAGAAATAGAAGAAGTTTTAAACGTAGACTCACCTTCTTTCGTCTGTAAATCTTCTTTCTCTACTGATTCGGCCATTCCAACACAAGTACCTGCAAATATCTTAACTGGAAAGATGTTTGGGTTAGCAATTTTGATAGGAATTTTATCATTCCTTACATTGGCAATGCAACGAGCAGGATAAAGAGTAGAGTTATCACTAGCTATCTCGTACTTGGGCTCGATTAGAACAGTGCCTTGTAACCCGTTTACACGACCAGTAAGAAGGGCTTCGCTGCGCGCCGGTATCTCCAGGGACTCTACAACGCATACTTGGACCTGACTAGGGCGCTTAAGCACGGTTACGGGAAGGGTTTCCTGTCCTATAGTTACTTGCAGGTTTCCTAAGTCTATGCTTGCGCTAGCCTTAATTAGGAAATCCGTTCCTAACAAGAAAGAAAACTTAAAATTCCGAACAACATAGCAATCAACATACCAAACACTCTTACCAAGATCTACTTCTACACAAGTTGTTCCGACTACTTCCAACGATTCACCTGTCGCAGTCTTGGCTATCATATCGTTACAACTGATTTCTAACGATGTTTTTGCATATTTGTTAATTAAATTGAATAATTCAAGGCTCATTACTGTGATTCCTGAACCTGAATCAATTACAATATCTGTTTCATAATTGGCAACCTTACCAGACATTGTTACACATTGATACATGAAATTATTGTTATTTGACAAAACTTGGGGATTTTCCTTACCAGTTTCAGCTGCATCACACCCCAACGATGACTTGTGAGCAGCAGTGTCTAGTTTTTTTGGTCCTGAGACGCAGCAATCTTCTCACGACATTTTGGCTCCACGTTGCAATAATTGCAGATTGGTCTGCCATCGGTGCAGCGTAGATTTCGATCTGAGGAGTTCCAATTGTATTTTCTCCCTAAATTCGGTGGTTTTTCAGGGGCTGGTCGCTTCGATTCAGCGACGGCAACAGTGAGTCTCTCTACAAGACTTTCGAGTCGATCCATACGGTCATTTAAACGTTGTTCCCCCGAAATGGCGGCAATCTGGCTTGATGAAGGGACAGATCTTACCCATGGTGCGGAACCATTCGAAACTTGATCATTTATCTCTTCTCGTTTTGCCACCTCCAAGGCTTTTTGAAAGTCTTTTGGGTCCGAAATTAGGACGATTCTTTTTAGAGCCGGACGATGACCATTGACGAAATGTTCACGCATTAGCGTGTCTTGATGCTCCACTGGCATCTCTGCATATGCCCTGCGAACCAACTGTTGAATCTCACGCCCGAAATCTTCTGAGGGCTCAGTTTCTCCTTGTCTTCGAGAGTAAAGGTCCGCATAATAAAAGCGACGAGCCTCTTTCGGTATAAAATGTTCGATTAAAGCAGTTCTTAATTCATCTAAGTTATTTTGCTGTCGGTCTGGCAATTCATCATAAAATTCAGCGGCACGATCTCTTAGAAAAAAAAAAAAATGCCGGTAAAATGTCACACTGACGTTTTTGGCTCCACCCATTAGCTTTAGAAATTTGATCGAAACTTTTCAGCCATTTTTCGATATCGTCCCCAGGCTCTCCGAAAAATTTGGTCGGCTGAACAATTGTTTTTGGGTGCTCCTCAGGAGCTCTGAGCGAAAGTACAAATGGGCTGGATGGTTCTTCCATATCGAATGATCTTGCTGTTCTTGTCTTGGCACCTTTGCCCATTTTTCGAAGTTGTTCGAATGTATTTACAAAGTTTATGTACAAAAACGAGTATTAAAGTCAGCAAATGAACAGTTTATATACAGTGATCACTTACGTTTCCGCGTCCTCACGGCTAAACGGCTTTTCACTTCGGCTGCGGTTCTTGGGCTCTGAATCTTCACAGACTTCAAAATCCCGCGACTACAGTCACCAGATGTAAACGGCACTTGTTTACGGCAGAATTCGAGCGGCAGAATTCGACACAAAACACAAAACGAGATAGGTTTTCTCAAACGTATATCAAAACTTCGACAAATACAACTATGGTCTTTCACAAGCACCAAGTGTATAACACGCTAACTAAAATAATTCTACCCGGCCTATTTATACTGAAAAGGGGTTCATGACTAAAACAAAGGAATATTCTAGAATGTTCCGAATGTTGCACCACAGATTGTCACAAGGTGCAATACTTCCAAATAAGGTTACAGGGTGATCGCGATCTTGCAAATAGGTAACGCAGGTAGGGCAAATCCCTAATCCTTCAAAACAAAAGAAACAGAGGCGGGGGATTCCGCGCAATACGTCTAATGCCTTTCTGACGCAAATGGGGATGTCTACTTCAATGCAGATAGTAACACGTAATAGACGACACCCAAGGATTTCACAAATGTGACGCACAGGGCCTAAGTTAATTCTTTCGCAAGGGCCTAAATCTACTAGGGCCTTATATGGCAGTCTTTATAATACCTTAATATCTTTTGTTCTATATGGCACACATTCCTAACCGACACAGCGCGTGCTGGCGTATACTGCGCGACGAGTACCCAAAATATTAACAGTATTACAATGAAGATCCTAGAACAGCCTACGCAAGGCACTCTTCAAATAGGTACCTTGATACCTTGAAATTGGTTTTGGTACCTTCAAAATAAGAACCTATTTCAGCCTGGCTCTCAAAAGAGTAGGTTCTTATATGCGGGGATTTCTTGTATTATGTGGGGAATCTTGTGGCCGATCTGAATTCAATCACAACTTTCCGCTGCACACTAAAACAAAAAACTCTCGTAAAAAGATGGATCGTCTACGGTCTTAAGGTAGAAGACTAGTCTAAAATTTGAAATATTTTGCATTTTTTATATTTTCAGTATATGACATCTTTAAGGTGGTCGCAGGGTAAAAACTCTAACTTTTTTGTTTTATGAGTTAAGAACCTATCCAAGGGATAGAAAGAGACTGTTGGTAGCCAAATGAAGAAATTTGATGAAAATTTTGATAAAAATTAATTTATGCGCATAATTAATGAGATCAAAGCGTTGCGGAATGGTGGGTCTTTCAAGGAAAATAACTTTGTCAAATCAAACAGAAATGCCATGAAATTTTCAGGGTTTGTTGTTTAGACATGTTTTCATGTGCTGGACCTTTGAGTTCAGTGCAGTAAGGGAAATAACATTGAAATTTTTTTGAAAACCTTTGCATGCAAGAAAATTGCGATAATCGCTATTATCATTAAATTACTTTTCAATGTCACAATGCTAGGTAGAAGAACTATCTTAGGTCCAGAACATACCTTATTACATGCATCACAAACTGTGAAAATTTGAAGGCAAAATCTCTTACCACTTTTCTTAAATTTTCCTTGAAAGTTTGAGAATTGATCAAAATATCAAACTCCGGAAAATGGCAAAAATAGAAAACGTCAATAAATGAACATACTTCTCCACTGAGAAATAAAGCTCCCTTGTTACTGTAGAAGCTAGTGGTTTTTAACTACACTAGAACAAGTCCCTTACAGTGTTTTTCCATTGTTCAGTTGATTATTTTTGACATTTTTACACAATAACTTAGATTTTCTCTCCGCAAAACAACATTTCTTCATTATGCTGTGACCGTCAGTGTCTGTTTGTTTCCCTATGATGTATTCTTTTTCTTACTCTTGGTTGCTTTGTCCTGTAATTCACTTTTGAGACCCATTTTTTCTCAGCAGCAGATACCTCTTGCCATTTTCAATGCAAAATTTGCAAATCGGGTGCCTGGCTGGCTCAATATCAAGCGGTTCATAAAATTTTGAATTTGAATTGTCTCTCTGTTAACATTGATGATTGCTGATCAACGATAACTTCCTGAGATAATCTTTCTACATATGGAGATGTCTTTTACTGCATGAATCTCTTCTGGATAAGGTTGCAAGTGCTTCACGGAAATTTTGTGTCCTGCTAATGCGCTCAAGTCTGCGCTCAACCTGACAAATATCAGCTTTCCCTTTTTGTGAATAGGAAATGGAATGCATCTGTTTGCTTTATGATAATATCATATATCTTCTTCCACAGTAGTATCATCTGTATTTGATTGATATCTGCAACTTGAAAATGCCATTGGCATTGGTGCCTCTTCTATTCCGACCTCCCCAGACCAGACCCCATTTGCCTTTGGAGATGATGCTGATCATCTCATTTTCTTTGGGATGGTAGTGGTTGGTTGGTTCCACATCCGATTTGAAAGGGCAGTTTGGCTTGAATTTAAATCTTTACCAGTTATTGATGATGTTTGCTTTTGGTTGTCGATAACTGCCACATCATCGCATAGGCCCGAATAGACTAGGCCTTTGTTTGTTTGTCTATCTAGGCCAAGTTCTGCTTGTTGTCTTTTTTCTATATGGATTACTACGACTTAAAAGAGACTTCACTTGATCATTTTTGGCTTCCTTGCTACCTGGCCTTTCCTTTGAACTTCTACTATCATGTAGTCTTCTCTCTGTAGCTTGAATTACTTCCCATTTCAAAATAAACAACACCGACAAGTTTACAGCTGAAGGAGTGCATCAACAAACGAGGTCTTGTTTTCTCGATGGCAGACCTAATAAGTACTTCATGTAAAATCATAACAATCCAATTCAACAGCAAAGCCTCGTTATCGACAGTGGGCCCCCAAAATTGACAAAATCAGTTCTTTGGGCGAAGAAATGGGGCCAGAATTGGTTGCTATGGATGTTGCTAAGGAAATTTAGTCCGACTAGGGTAGTTTAACTAAGAAATATGTCAGAAATACGATTCTCCACGTTAAAAAGGACGGTAGCATCGAATTCCTCGATAATTTTAGCACCTGAATCGATGATAAAAATTTTTTTGATAATTTTGAAAAAAATCCAAAAGTTTTACCCTGCGACCACCTTAAACACCTAAGAATATGGGGGAATGCAGTTTTTGATGATTATCTTTGCCATTTTCACGAAAATAGCACTTTTATGAGACCTACTTTGAGCAATTATTTGCGTTGCCATGGCAACAAAATTAAAAACAGCTAATTTTTCCTGTAAAAGACCCCCAGAATCTCGGTTCCTTGATTGGGATCCTGCAGTCCACTCCATTTCCACTAGGGGCTAGGGGTGATAGAGAGGCTATGATTGACTTTAGCAACCCACGCTTGTTTGTTAGATTTTGAAGAATTTGAGTAGAAAATGTCAAAAGAAAATGGAAAATTGAAAGCCAAAGGCTCGTTCGATTTGGAGAAAGAAGCGAAAATTCACTGAAAACCAGTATGTAGAAGCGAGGAAGGAAGATACCAAGGTGTTTTGACGTTCAAAAGTAGAGGAGATTGACATTTAGATTGATGTTGGTTGATGGGCCTAACCTAAAAGTCAGGTGATGAGGAACAATTGTTTGAAGATGTTATTGAAACCCCACAAACTACAAAGGGTGCTTCACACAGAAAGTTGAGAGCAGCTGAAAGCCAAAGTGAGGAAAGTAGCAGTTCATTTGAAGAGGAAGAAGAAACACTGGCCTGTTTGTGAAGAAATAAGTCACATTCTGGCCTTACAACAGTTCAGCTTGGCATCATATATTTGACCATAGGCTATGGCATAGGCCAGTTCAATGATGCAATTAGCAAGGGATAAACCCTGGATATCACTGTATAAAGTTATGCCAGAAGGCTGACATGGAACGATTGTATCAGCCAGCTTATAAAAGTATTGACAAGACTAAACCAAGGAGGAGATCAATCAGAAACTAAAAGAGGGGATTTTCTGAACAACTTGAGGAAAATGAAAGGCCCCTGTACCAATCTGGAACATTTCAGACTGTTGAAACAGTGATATTGTGTTGAAATCATGATTTAAAACTTTGATCGCGATTTGCTGAAAATGTCATTTTTCGCACAAATCAGATTTCTTTGCAAATTTTTCTTCAAAACTACTCACAGTATCTGCCTCAAATTTTGACAGTAGCTAGAGCTATCACATAGCTATGTTATGAGGCACAATGAGCTACCTTAGGTCACTGGTTTGGAAATTATTGGAAGTGTGGACTGTACCGCCTGAGAGAAATTCAGCCATTATTTTGAACCATACCAGCTTAAAGGACAAGTCCGCGGTTGGAATAATTGTTCCTAAAATGAAAGATCACAATGTTGTGAATGGTGTGTAGTATTTTTTCCAACCTTCTCTGTCTTTTCTCTGCGAAATTGTGTATTTAAACCTGTGAAATGAGCGAAATGACGTCATTATTCATGACGTAATTTCACCCATTTCGCCTTCGACCTGAACGAGGCTTATTTCTTATAGAACTCTAAGTAATTTCCGACGTCACAATCGAACCTCCAAACCGAGGCTAGCCATTTTATCGCGTTTTCAAAATGGCGACGACATTGGGCCTAACTTACGAAAAATGTCGTAGAATTTACAACAGAAAAGGACGTAAAAACCCGGAAAAAAGATACAAGCGATGCTTGGCAGTTGGTAAGGTTGCTTAGAAACACCGGACTTGTCCTTTAAACCTTGTAGAAAGCCTCGAAAAAATATTTCGTCTGATATGTGTCAGCCTCTCGACGATCAACCCTCACAAAACTCTCTCCAATATCTCTCCAAACTCTCTCCAAAACTCTCTCTAAAGAGGGGAGTGGAATGGGGAAATGGAATGGGGGAATGGAATGGGGGAATGGTATGGGGGAATGGAATGAGGGAATGGCTCGGGGAATAGAACAGTTTTACAGTATATAAATAAGCCAAGTAAAGCATATGAAAGTAATGCTCCGGATGTATCTCTTCACCAAATAGCTTGTCAATAACAGCTATAGTTTTTTTACAATTCAAAAAATAAACTTCCCTTTTTCAAACAAAGGGGAATGGAATGAGGGAATGGGCTCTCGGGCGGGGAATATTGAAACTACCAGCTAGAAATTCGATTTCAAGGTATCATTCGAAGCCCCTTATTTTAAGCTATCCAAATTTACCATTTTCGCATCGATACATTGAACTGTTACTCCATAAACGTATGGTAAAACTCAGATTATAGCTTCTTATCTCAATTGGCAATATCATTTCAAGATTTCAGTTGGCTATAAGGCAGATTAGCAAACGCATTCTTCGCAACAAAGATTTCATATATGCCATGCCAAGACACACATTGACGGGGAATGGAATGGGGGAATGGAATGGGGGAATGGCTCGGGTAATAGAAAAGTTTTACAGTATATGAAAAGAGAAAGTATAACACAGGAAAGTACTACTCCGGAGGTATCTTTTCACAAAGTAGCTAGTTAATAACAGTTATAGTGTTGTTAAAAATCAAAAATTTAACTTTACTTTTCAAACAAAGGGGAATGGAATGGGGGAATGGGTTTTCGGGGAATATCGAAACTACCAGGTAGAAATTTGATTTCAAGGTATCATTCAAAGCCCCCTATTCTCAGCTACCTAAATCTACCATTTTTGCACCAATACACCAAACCGTTGGATCCAGAAGCGAAGGTGAAAGCTAGATAGCAGTTTCGTTGTTGTTTCAAAAGAAATCAAAAGGCAAATTAGGACGACGCCTCTACACAGACAGGCTAGACATACAGGGTGTCCCAAAAAAATTGTTCGACGTTTGATTAACTATAAAAAAATAACGAAATACTGAACGGGCTCCATGATACAATAACCATATTGCTGAGATTTTAGATTAATTTTAGACACTTGAAGCTAGCAAATCGGCTAAATATTCACCGAATTACGAGCTTTTGAAGTTCAAGTTTGTGTAAAAGCTGAAACCAGACGCCCCTAAATTGCATTATTTAGTGAAAATAGAATCTCGTTTATTTAAAGCAAATCAAATAGAATTTGAAAAGCTTTTTCGATAAACTAGCTTTCTATAACATTGAATCAAGGTTATGGATGCTTGCAGGAATCGTGTTCAACACAATTTAGAATTGCCCCATCTCTCGTTGATTAAGTCTTCATTCCGTGTTTTTAGATACTTGCATTCTTAAGTAAATTTTGGCAACAGTTACAAGTTTTAGAGAACATTGGAACTTCTATTTGGTTTGCTCTGATATCGACGAGAGGTAAAACATTGGACAGCCTTCTTTTACCTCGATTTCAGGACGTCTTTTGGAAAACAAGTCAGTTAGGGGCGTCTGGTTTCAGCTTTCGCACAAACTTGAACTTCAAAAGCTTGTAACTCCTTGAATTCTTAGCGGATTCGCAAGATTTTGGTGTCTAAAATTAATTTGAAATCTTAGGAACAGGGATATCTAACCAAGAGCCTGTAACGTTTATCGTTATTTTTCAACATTTAATCAAACGTCGAACAATTTTTCTGAGACACCCTGTAGGCTTCTTTAGATTGCAGGAACGATGAGATATGCCTGGGAATTTTCTTCACTTTGTTTTCACAAGCAGGGGTGATACAGCCTAAATATTTAGATAAAATTAAATGAATATTGGCATTGCTGTCGTTATCATCGCTGCTATATGGACAGTAAACCAGGGTTAGCAAAGCTTGGCAGTTTCTCTATCAATGTTTCTTAAATTTGTGCATCTTGACACTGGCCTAAAATCATGTCGTTGAGGCGTTCGTTCAAAGTACCTCAGCTGAAGCGCAGCACTTTAGGCCTCCCGGCACTTCAAAATTTGGCGATTTTTGATTGGAATGGTCAGACAGAAAATAAGTTGATTGGCAACGGACAGGAACCGCGCAGCGGCTTCAAAGTGTGAGGCTGAACGGCGAGCGAAGCGAGCAAAAGTAGGGTAATTTTTTGAGACCACGCCCTTTAGAACGTTGGAAAACGCCCTTTTCAATAAAAAACTTGCCTCTTAATACGTCCATATTTATACTGTATACAATTCGGTTCAAAAAAGATTTCAATTACCATGAAAAGAGACATATCGTTACAACGAACAAAATTAACAGCAAAGCATTTCTTCTTATAAAATCTATTACTACTGAAGATCTGTTAGAGCAAACGTGCCAAAGTTGGATGCCTATTCTAATTTTTAACGAAATCATTAGCAACTTCTAAGAGGGACATCGTGTTTGCTCGTTGTTTGTGAAAGCTCAATACCTCAGTATTTTTAATCATTTATGTGTAGCTTCTTGTAATTGTACAGGGTGTCCCAAAAAACATGTGCGCCGTTTGAATGGCTATTGCGGAGGAGCCACAAATCTAACTTTCCTGTTTTTTAGATTTTTGAATAGAAGAAATTTCAACTTAAAGTTTCGCACCGAGTTTGTGTAAATCTGACAAGTGTTTGCTGATTTATTGAGAAAGAATGTCACAATCACTGGTTGCTTCAAAACCAGAGGATTTTGTCTCCGTACTTAACCTTATAATTTGAATTTTAGCATCAAATTAACTTACAATTTACAGTTATGCCAGGAGACATATTTGGGAGTAATCAATGACCATATTCTTCAAGAATATCGACCAAGCAGCATGCTGAACGCAGTATTGTTGGTTTAAAACGACTTTATCACTTTTGAGCAGCAAAATATCTGATGGACGCATGCCATGGCCTGAAGCACTTGTGTTGCACATTTCCATTCCTAGCAACCCAAGATATGTCCAATATTCTTGGTTGTCACAAAATTCAATGTATGACTAGTATCTGTTTCACTTATGAACATCAGAAAACACGGCTAGGTATGTTTTTTTCAATCAATTTCGTTGAATTTTAACGCAATGGAAAATAATGAATCCTCTGGTTTTGAGGCAGCCAATAATTTAGGATTTCTTGCTCCATAAATCAGCAACTATTGATCAGATTTACTCAAACTTGGTGTCAATCTATAATTTGAAGTCTCTTCTGTCAAGAATCTTAAAAACAGAACAATTGGATTTATGGCTGCTCCGCAGAAGCCACTCAAACAGCGTACATGTTTTCTGGGACACCCTGTATATTTCGTTTAATTAAGTTGGATGTTTCTTTATGTGGTTACCGTCCTTGTAGTGTTGTATAATTGTATAGTAATTAGAAAGTATAGTAGGTTGTAACATGTATTGTAACATTTTAGAGGAATAAAATAAAAAAAGTTCAATATCGCTAGATTGTTGAAATTTGCTTGCTTCATATTTGAATGAAGTTAGGATTTGAGACATCTAGCCATTGAGAAGGTCTCTCAGCAAATGCAGCAGTTGCGTGTATGAAAATGTTGAAAATTCCATATTTGTGAAAGTTTTTAGACCTATCTTTGAAAAAGTAGCCCCCCCCTAGCCCAATGTCTGCGCGGTCCCTCATTTTTCCGTAGAATCTGCGCTGTACAAGCCTGGGGATCAACGTGAACGATTGGTGGTGGGAAAAAAATGCACGATGCATCTCAGTCGTGCGAGAGAGAATTTAGAAAGGAAGCGATGCTCTTGTATGACGTGAGAGGGCACAGAAATGTTGTTGAATTTCTTGCCATTTCTAAGCCCCCAAGCTACGCCATAATGCAAGAGTATGTTGACTTCTCTTTCCAAGGATTTGGTGAAGACAAGGTTGTAAATTCTTTACGCCAGTACCTTGAGCATGTTAAACATGTTAAAGCTTTGCTAAACCTGGGGGGGGGGGGATTTTACTGTCCATATAGTAGTGATGATAACGACAGCAATGCCACTATTCATTCAATTTTATCTGAATATTTAGGCTGTATCACCCCTGCTTGTGAAAACAGAGTGAAGTAAAATTCCCAGGCATATCTCATCGTTCCTGCAATCTAAAAAAAGCCTATGTCTAGCCTGTTTGTGTAGAGGCGTCGTCCTAATTTGCCTTTTGATTTCTTTTGAAACAACAACGAAACTGCTATCTAGCTTTCAATTTCGCTTCTAGATCCAACGGTTTGGTGTATCGGTGCAAAAATGGTAGATTTGGGTAGCTGAGAAGAGGGGGCTTTGAATGATACATTGAAATCAAATTTCTACCAGGTAGTTTCGATATTCCCCGAAAACTCATTCCCCCATCCCATTCCCCTTTGTTTGAAAAGTAAAGTTAATTTTCTGATTTGTAACAAAACTATAACTGTTATTGACTAGCTACTTTGTGAAAAGATACATCCAGAGTGGTACTTTCCTATGTTATACTTTCTCTTTTTATATACTGTATAGCTTTCCTATTCCCCAAGCCATTCCCCCATTCAATTCCCCTATTGCATTCCCCCATTCCATTCCCCCATTCCATTCCGCCATTCCATTCCGCCATTCCATTCCCCAATTCCATTCCCCCATTCCATTCCCCCATTCCATTCCCCCACTCCATTCCCCGTCAATGTGTGTCTTGGCATGGCATATATCACGGGGGGGGGGGTTCTTCCATAGTAAGGGTACCTGGGGATGTGCCGCGAGCAAGGGTATACTTTTTCGGACTTCTAGTCTAGCCAAGGGTATACTTTTTTTGCAATTTTGGCCTAAAACGGTTTAGCCAAGGGTATCATTTTTCAATATTGGTCTAGCGAACGGTCATGATATCATTTTTAGTACAAATTTGACAATATTGGTCCAAGAAATTGTCAAAATTGGTCTAGCCAAGGGTACCGTTGTCTTAAAAATTGGTCCAGAGAATGGTCAAATTGGTCTAGCCAAGAACCAAGGGTACCATTTTCGTAAAAGTCTAGCCAACGGCACCATGTTGAATATGCTCAAGGCAGACCCCTGCCCAAAGTTTGGCCAAGAACCCCCCCCCCCCCCCCGTGGCATTTATGAACTCTTTGTTGTGACGAATGTGTTTGCTAATCTGCCTGATAGCCAATTGAAATCTGGAAATGATATTGCCAATGGAGATAAGAAATTATAATCTGAGTTTTACCATAAGTTTATGGAGTAACAGTTGAATGTATCGATGCGAAAATGGTAAATTTGGATAGCTGAAAAGAAGGGGCTTCGAATGGTACCTTGAAATCGAATTTCTACAAGGTAGTTTCAATATTCCTCGAAAACCCATTCCCCCATTCCATCCCCCTTTGTTTGAAAAAACGGAAGATTATTTTTTGAATTGTAAAAAAACTATAACTGTTATTGACAAACTATTTGGTGAAAAGATACATCTGGAGCAGTACTTTCATATGCTTTACTTGGCTTATTTATATACTGTATAACTTTTCCATTCCCCGAACCATTCCTTCATTCCATTCCCCCATTCCATTCCCCTCTGTAGAGATAGCTATACTGGAGAGAGTTTTGTGAGGGTTTATCGTCGAGGCTGACACATATCAGAAGCAATATTTTTTCGAGGTTTTCTACAAGGTTTAAGACCCTAGACGGTCACTCTTTTTACGAGAGTTTTTGTTTTAGTGTGCAGCCTCGACGATAAACCCTCACAAAAACTCTCTCCAATATTCCAACAGCAAAATTATAAGTCTTAAATTAATCCTGATACAAAAGCAACTTAACCTGAATTAGCAAGTTCCCTGCCTAGTAACTTCTAAAGCGTGCCAAAATTCAGCAGTTTGTAATTAACATATATTTTTGACCAAGTCACTCGTTTGCGTTGTTTTCCTGAATGTTCTGTCCTATAAGTTAATAATTCCGTCCATAAACTCACTGAGCCCCACCCTGGCCCACTTGAATTGACCATGGCTAAGGGAGCTGTCATAAAGTATGGAACAGACCTGGCCGGAAGGGATTCAACAGGGTCATCAAAACTTTTGAGAGGAGAATATTGGGCTAACAAATTATTTCAAACATTAAACATGGGCCATGAAATTGTTCATTTAAAATATTCAAAAAAAATTCAGACAATATCAATTTTCAATCACTACTGTCAGTATCACTGTCACCACTCTCTTCAGTTTCTACCATAGTGGCATCTTCTGACATTTTCATTGCTGCCTTCTGAAAGCATTGTGTATGTGTAATGGTACTGTTTTCTTTTCTGTTAAAGGACAAGTCCGGGGTTGGTATGATTGATGATAAAATACAAGATAATACTGCTATCAATAACGTATGATACATTTTCCCACTATTTTTCGCCTTCTCCTTGTGAAATTACGTATTCAAATAAGCAATTTGGGCAAAGTGACGTCATATTGCGCAAACAAAAACGAGGCGCTGCGATTGTTTTTTCGCCTCTTAACTGCTGCTAGCTTCTTTATCATGTACTCATGCATTGAAAATGGCACGAGAACACTAAAAAGAGGCTTGCTACGATAAAGGGGCTAAAAATCACACAGCCTCGTTTTCGTTGCGCGATATGACGTCACTTCCCTCAAATCGCTTATTTGAATACGTAGTTTCACAAGGAGAAGGCGTATCATACATCATTCATAGCAGTATCATCTTGTACTTTATCATCAGTCATACCAACCCCGGACTTGTCCTTTAAACTTTTCAGGGGCTATCAAATTTTTTAGGATGTGCATTGGGGCCATGAAATTGTTTTCCTTTCTTGCATTGAACTACATAATTTGAAAGTGAAGTTTGAAATCCCTTCCGCCCCTGTCTGTTCCATACTATAAAAACCCGCATATAAGAACCACCCACTTATAAGAACCTAAGGCCTAAAATTTTCTATTTTCACCCCCTTAAAGAAGAACCTATTCATCCTTAAATTCAAGGAAGGTTCTTATCTTTAAAAAGTTAAATGTAAACCACTGGTTGGTAATATGTGATAAAATGTTCTAAGAAATTTAGCCAAATACTTAAGTAGATA
Organism: Aurelia coerulea; assembly: GCA_039566865.1. Classification (NCBI taxonomy): domain Eukaryota; kingdom Metazoa; phylum Cnidaria; class Scyphozoa; order Semaeostomeae; family Ulmaridae; genus Aurelia; species Aurelia coerulea. Next base: position 7,328,947 of record CM076943.1, on the reverse strand, counting down.
CAAAGCATATGTTAAAAAAGTCCCTGTATGAATTGATTTGATACAGATAAGGCTAGGTAGATAAAGTTGTTCTTCATAAAATTGTGTCATGATAGTGAGTATGTGAAAACCTTGTTTTCTTATATTTGGCCTAAATTCCTGAAGATATGTAATTAATTCTTTTGATAAGAACCTATTTAAGAGCCTTGCATCCTGTTTTCAAGAATAGTATCATATGCATAAGAACCTAAACAGGGTGATTTCAAAATGCAGGGTTCTTATATGCGGGTTTTTACTGTATTTTATGACAGCTCCCTACGGGCTTTGTGTCCATTTTCGAACACCCTCCCCTTGTTCAAGTGTGAAGCAGCTTGAACATGAGTTTCTTTAGTCCAATCCTTCCTCACAGCCATAAGTTCCTTTAATTTGATCTCTGGCCGCTTGCTTGGCTCTTCGTATTGGCCTGACTTTGCCTGGCTCGAACTCTCTCGCTTCTGGATTTTGTTCTTTGGTCAACTTTCTTTCATTTGTCGTATTTTCTCCCCCGATTTTAAGCTTACAAACGAGCTGCAATGGTCTTTCGATCTCGTTACCATTGCCTAATTTCAATTTAATCCTCGTATAACCACGGGCGGTAGCAGGGACGTAGGAAGCATCTCAAACTTGGAGGGGCACGACACTTCGAGGGCACTTTTTCCATTAAGCTAAAGGGGCATTTCCTGAAAACAAAAAGGGCACTTCTTTGTTTATTTCAAAATCTTGGGGGGGCACGTGCCCCCAATGCCCCCCCGGTTCCTACGTCTCTGGGCGGTAGGAAACGCTGAATTTAGAAAAAGCTTTAGGGTTGATACATCGAGTAATTCCTATCCTAATATATCATTCCATTCGTGATGTATCGACTTGTTTTCCTTCTGTGTGTACCTCTCCTCCGTTTTATTTTACCACACTTGAGTGGCATAATTACTCCAGGGCCCTTGAGGTCATGTCAGTCGGATTAAAATGGCGCTTTCGCAAGGAGAGGTAGACACCACAAGGAAAACAGGTCGATATATCACGAATGGAATGATATATTAGGATAGGAATAACTCGATGTATCAACCATAAAGCTTTTTCTAAATTCAGTCAGTGTTTGTTTCCTACCGCTCATGGTATAACTTTATCTTTTCCCTCGATGTGACCTATAGCTCTAGCAACTTTGTCTTTGATATCCTCTTGAAGTGATACAACCTCCCCCGTTCTTGGAATGTCTGTGACATCTCTAGTGTGTTAAACACATTGTGGCAGTTCTTGATACGGAATGTTATCACACCCGCCTCTATCCATCGCTTTAGATGTTCTGATCTGCTTTAAGCCTGGACTTGAATCCCGTTCGCTCTAATTACCTGAAAGATAATTTATGAAACTTTCATGGGTTTGAAGGAGGAATGAACCATACACACGGAATATTGAACAAAAACAAATTCATATTGTATAGACCAGGACGTAAGGGCATCCCTGCTTTAGTTGTAAATGGAAAAAGGGAAAATATTGTTTCTAAATATAATAATTTAGAACAAATAAGCTAAAACCACATTCAGAATAAACAGAAAATAAAATGGAAAAACACAACTGTTTGAATGGTCAATTTCGATCCGCCATTAGCTCTAATAAATCTCTATCCTCCAAACGACGCTATAAAAGTATTTAATTTAAACAATAAATGAAAGTAGCTATACAACCCAGACCAACAAGGACAGATTTCGTTTTGAACCAATCAGAGTGTTTGTTTACATCGGTGAGATTAACCAATCACACCACGTATTCTAACATCACGTGACGTACCGTGATTTTGCGGAAATTCAGAAGCTGTGGGGATGAATACAAAAATACCTTCGCCCAAAAACTGGCGATATGCAAATGGATTTTTGTCAAATCAGGAATGTTTTTACATCTGCTGTTAGACTATAAGCTTGCCAAAAATTATACCGCCTCGATTTTTGATATTCAACTCAGATCGAGAGAAATCTATGTTAGAATACGTGGTGTCATTGGTTAATCTCACCGATGTAAACAAACACGCTGATTGGTTCAAAACGAAATCTGTCCTTGTTACCCAGACCTCGAATCCAAAGTTTTGCGTTTGGCGGGAAAGGGCTCGTCATTCCAAATCTTGCTGAATTTCAACCAATCAAATAAGATTCAATTTGTTGACCAATTTGTTGACAAATTGACCAATTGGAACTCTGGTTTTGATAACCTGGTTTAAAGCTGGTTTAAATGCGTCCGTATGAATGGAGTGTATAACGGTATAACTAAAGACTACGTACGGTGCTAAAATTCATCTTAGATTTTGTCAAAACAAATTGAGACAGCAATGTTTTGATTGCCTGAGAATGTATCAAGATTTTCAGGTCTCTGTATAGCAATCACTTTATCATTATATACGAGTCAAATCGATACCCCAATATCAACCCCCGGGCGACCCCCTGTAATTCAATTTTTTTCATTCTCCATTTTCAGAATCCCCCCCCCCCCCTTTGGCTAGCAACTCCCATCAAATGCCCGGTCTTGTAGCCTCAAAATAATGATTTGGCAATCCATACATTATTCATTTGGGGCCAAGAGAGGTAATTTTTCACTTCGATTATACATAATCGAATGTTCAAGGTATACCTATGCCCGGGGGAGGTGTTGATATCCCGGACCGGGGCGTCGTGGCCGGGAGGCAGGGGGGCCATGGCCCACCCTAAAATTCAAATCGTTAGATTTTTCGGAAATTTTAACGTTTCGTCGGAAAACAACTGACTTTGGGTTCTGCAACAACATGTGCCCTTTTCGTTGCATTCCGGTAGAAATTTTCCACATATCTGTTCTGGTTTTAGCAGCAGAGTTACATACAATGCGTATCACTTATCATAGGGTAGCAGAGCTTCAAAAAATTCAAGACAAGACTTTTTGTAAGTTTTGTTTGAAGACATTTTAGAAAAAGCTCATCTATCGCTTCGGAAGATTTAAAATTTCCCAGGAGCCTTCCGTCAGTCAAGTTCTGCTGCTCCTTTCAGCGGTCACTTTTTTGCAAAAAGGGGCACTTTCTAACGATGTAAACAGTGTCGTCGCAAAAAATTTTCCCAGGGGCGAGCCCCTGGACCCCATTTTTGCTCGCTTCGCTCGCATTTGAGTTCAGAAAACCCGAATATCAATTTCGTTCCGACAGGCCTAACCTTTGGGTTGCATCCCAGTAGGATTGGCCTCTTCGTCGCAGTTCATATGGACTTATTCCTAACATAACAGCAGCAAACCCAACAATTTTTCGTTAGCCACTGCAAGCGTCTCGCAAACGGAGAAAAAGGCGAAGTTAAAAAATTTATTTTTCGGAAATTTCGTGACCTTGCCCCTAATATACAGGCCCCACGACGCCCCTGATCCCGGTATCAATAGGACTCGTACATCATGTGTTGCTATATCTGTTATATTTCAGATTTACTTGTCACATCTCTAGAATCAATGGCTAACAATTCATCAAATACTGGAAATAGCCTTTGCATGCTAAACCCGACAAGTCTGTTTCTTGCTTATTTGGCAGGAATGCTCATGCACATTCTCATTGTGAGAGCATTGGTTTCAAAGTTGAAGCTACGAAAGCCAATGCATAAATTCCTATTGAGCCTGTCAGTAGCTGACCTCATTCACATGATAAGCTTCATCGTGACAATGCCTATTGTGAGTTCAATGAAGCCCAATGTTACATCCGCAACTTGCCGCAACGCTAGAAGAGCATTATCGTTTTTCTTCTATTTGATGACCGCTAGTTCCAGTGGATCGATCATAGCACTCTCCGTTGAACGTTACATTGCATGTATTCATTGCTTTCGATTGCATTCAATATTGACGAAGAAGAGGACAATTGTATCAATCGGACTCATATGGTGTGCCGGGCTAATTACCGGAATGGTGACTGAAATCCTGTATGCTGTTGGAAGTAACATGACCATCGATAGGTTTGAACATACGCAGGTAATCTATGCTCAAACAGTTTTGATATTTGGCACATCAGCTGTTTTGTTCTTTGTCCAAGCACGCCTGTTTGTGCTCGTCCGAATAAAGATGCGGTTCCATCCTGGAGAAACTACATCCCAGGCAAGGAGCACTTTTCTCCGGCAGGTGAAGACAAGTGTTGCAGTTGGTGCAGTAGTTGTGGTATACTTGACTTGCCTGTTGCCTTTGGCAATGTTGCCATTCCTGAAACCCAACATGAGTGCACCCAAGTATGTCGCGGTAAGGAGGATCTTCACCCTGTTCAATTTGTTGAACCCAGTCCTCGATCCATTCATTTATGGCATTGGAATAATGGAGATAAGAAATGCAATATTGGCAGATTTTCGCACTTTCATGAGATATGTCGTCATCAAGATTTTCAGGAATGCATGATAAAACTGATACCGTACAAGAGACCCAATAATGCGGGAACTGATGTCAGCTTATACAGTGTGTGTAATTGAAATTAGACAACAGTTTTAGGCATCGTAGAGTTTTAAGTAGGTTACTTTAGATGAACTATCTGTTGAAAAGACATCTGTTGGATTAGATTGACTTCTTTTTAATGTTGCACAAAGGCCTCGATCGATTGAAAAACAAACACGAAAAGAAGTTTTGTAAAGGACTCATGTCGAAAGGTGAAAGAGAACGCTATTACATCTATCCATGCATCAAGACAAACATTTCATTGAAATGATTTGACATGAAGCGCTTGTACTTTCTAAAGTAGTGCTAGAGCTGAAAACCCTCACCCTATTTCAACTGGACGGGAGGGGGCAATATGAATTATAGCCCCACTTGAATCATTTAGTATAGCTGAATACGGAACGGGTATGTTTTTGAAGCATCGACGGCACGTCTCCGACCAAAACCTGGTCAAGTAACCCCCCCCCCCCTGGGATAACTCTTGAGAGAAGGGAACGCCCATGAGTATTTTTCTGTGTGAGGAGAGTCCTAACGATTTGAAAAAGTGTCTTAGGCCCTTTTTTCAGTAATTTTGCAACCATGAAATGTTTGTAAAGTTGAATTTACCTATATTTGCAGTGCTTCTAAGAAGACGAGAAAAATCAAAAAAATACTTTGATCTTTTGGCTTTTAACTAAAATTTGAATCATTCAAATCCATGAATGAAGTACTTGTGGTGTGTGGTGCTACAAATTTTCTTACAGTGGGAACTTTTTCTGGATCACCCGGTATATAATCAATATGTTTTCCCGCAAGTGTCCTTGTCCATTTTGGTGGATGATGTGAATCCACAATAAAAGTGCTCTTGGAAATCCATATATATCTCTGTAAGTAATCTGACTACATATGAATGTCATGAATGTGTTTTTGTTTGTTTCGCTAAAAAATTCAATGTCCATCCCTTAGTAGTACTTAGTATATTTGTCCGACGGGGATGTGCCGTTTTTAAGGGTATCGTTTTCACCAATTTTTTCTAGCACAGGGTATCAAAATGAGGCAATTTTTCTAGAGCAGGTTGTCAAAACATGTCAAAGGGGAATATTCTGCTAGATCGGGTCGTTTATCGGTCAAATTTCATGTTTTTGAGCATACTTTTCATCAATTTTTTCTAGAACAGGTTATCATTTTGAGCGAAAAATTCTGGAGCAGGGTAAAAAAAATTTTTTTCGTGGGCACACCCCCGTACAAATTTAAGTCAAGTACCCCCCCCCCCCGGGATGTCCATCTTCAAAATAACATTTTGATATTGAAAAATTAGTGTAGAATCTGTGTAAACCCGTGTGTTTTGTTTGTTTCTCTACGAAATTCAAAGTCCATCTTCAAAATACCGTTGATTTTCCTGATTTTCATATTGAAAAAAATTGTAAAATCGTTGACATACCATCTGGGGCCATCTGGACTACAGGAATCAGATGTCGTCTTGGGCCGCATGCTCGTTGCCCATGGCCGAAGCCTCCCCAAAGCCTCATTTTCACTGACCAATCAGATGGCGAATAAGCAAGAAGACAAAAAAATACCCTTTGAAAATTTTTCTAAATTTTACATACCTTCATAAAATGCAACCAGAACAAAAACTGCTTGAAATTTCCCGAATTTTTCTCAAGAAATCTACTCTCCAGATGTTTGAGTGTATAAGTTTGAATGCCCATTAAAATATCTCCAGGTTTGGCGGAGTTATTGCCTCTCCAATAGACACAAAAAATCAGCGAAGGCTTGTCGAGACCTGTTTACGGCACTTCAAGTCAGGTGATAAAACCTCTTGATAAAGCCTCTTTTGAATTTCATAACTTATTTCGCAACAAGCAAGCTTGTGCCATGAATGCAAAAAGTAGTACAATACAGAAACTTCAATACAGATTATTGGAACTTCAGTACAATACAGAGTATTGCCACATATGACTTGAAATGCGAGAACAAGAACATGGGCGAATTTTGGTGTAAAAATTTGGATAACATTCCAAAGAATGTCAGGACTTCTCCTACAAAAAGCTTTTCGGAAAGCGGTACAAGCAACTATTACTAGAGAATTATTAAAAATTAAAAGCACATTGGTACTCAAACTCTCTTCCTGTGCTTCCGGGGGGGGGGGTTACATAACATGTTCAGGGTACGAGTATGTGCCGCCCATATGGGTGGGTTTTTGGGCCCAAAAATTCTCTAAACAAGGGTCCTTTTTCGGCAGATTTGCCATAAACATGGGTGGGGTTTCGCTGAAATTCGCAAAAAAAAGGTTAAGATGGGCAGTTTTCCGCCAAAATTCATCATAAAAGTGGGTATCAAAGCAAGTTTCGGTGATTAGAAGAGGGTAGCTTTCTGAAAACCGGGCGGCAGACCCCCGTCCATCCACAAGTCATGTACCCCCCCCCCCAGGCTGTGCTTCTCTGTATTATTTCTCCTTCCCTTCCTCTCCCTTCCCTATGCTCTGCTAAGCTTATTTTTCTGCGTAGTTAAATCGGTATTTGTAACCAAAAATATTTTCAATAATGTAAGGGCATATGGCTCGAAAGCTCTACAAGAGTTCTTTCCATATGTCTTCTTCAGCCGTATATTAGTTTAGATGCATTATGTAAATTAGGTTTCACATGTTTTTTATTTTCTGTAATATTTCAGCATCATATATGTTGTCTATCAAGTAGTTTTGGCTGAGAATATTCATGAAATTGAAAATTGAAATTGAAAATTGCCTTTGAAGATTTTTTCAATTCATATAGAAACCATAGGGACATTGAATCTTGAACAAAGAAAATTCAGCAGAAAGACAGTAGCAAGAACGACTGAAAACGCAGATTTTGGCGTTTTCGGGTCTTTCTTACAACAATCACTATTGTTATTACTCATGTCTCTCGCTCAGAATTTATATTGTTCAAGGTTCAGTGCCTTATCGGTTTGTGTGTGATTTGGAGAGGCCATATATTACTCCGCCAAACCCGGAGATATTTTAACCGGCATCCAAATTTGTAAACCCAAACATCTGGAGAATAGATTCCTTCAAAAAAAAATTCGGGAAATTCAAGTAGTTTTTTGTCCTGGTTGCGTTTTATGAAGGTAGGCAGAATATGGAAAAATTTAACGCGTTGCTTTTGTCTTCTTCGCTTAGTCGCCGTCTGATTGGTCCGTGAAAATGAGGCCTTGGAGGTTTCGGCCATGGGCCAAGAGCATGCGGCTCAAGACGATATCTGATTCCTATGCTATCGTATGGGTTCCCTTGTTTGTTTGTTGTTGTTCATAAAGCCATCTTCATATGTTTTGAATACAATCAATTGTATTACAAATTTCATGCTCTAATAAAATACAAAGGGTCATTTTCAAAAGATTCGATAAAACAAACAGTTTAGCCTTCTCCAATGACGAACGAATATCATCGGACAACAAGAAGAAGGAAATGTAAAGCAAATTACTAGCAAGTTGGAGATTGCTGGTAAGAAAGAAACCTCGAAGGAGTCGGTGGATGAATCAACAAGTAGGTATTTGTATTTCTCTCCATGAATAATAACATGAATGTATCGTATGCATACGTATAAGCAAGATGTACGTAATTTTTGGAGTGCCATAACCGTTTGTTGAATCATTTTCGTACAGATGATGATGAGTTGATGATGACTTTCACAGTACAAGCGTAAATTACGCTATTATAGCGCTTCCCAGATCAGAATGTTGTTTGTTTTAACTGATGAAAATAAATGATACCATCCATGGTTCATACCGGCATCCGCTAACACCGTCCAGTCAGTGTCACAGACAGAATGATTCGATTTCACGATGTATGAATGAAATTGTAACCATTAAAACGACAAGCACCCAGTTTACCTTAGTCCTTTCCAATTTCGCCTGCCTTCAATTTTGGCTCCCTTTAATTTTCGCCCCCCTTGTGCAGAAGTTTCGCGGGAGTTTCGCTCCCTTTAATTTTCGCCCCCTGGTTTGGATTGATATGACGTAATTTGAATGGCTATGGCCCCGAGGAAGAGAACACGGTGGAACTAGAACAACAAAATCACCCCTCAGACACAGGGGAGGACAATATCATTGTTATCGAAGAGTAATGAATGTCTTGTATTTTGTATTACAATCAAAACTAAAGTTTTTTCATAGAAAATGGATTTTTTCGCTTCCTTTAATTTTCGCTCCCTCTAATTTTCGCCCCCTAAAATATTTCCGCAATTCGCCCCCTTTAATTTTCGCCTCCTCCGGGGCAAAATTAGAGGCAGGCGAAATTTGAAGGGACTAAGGTATGCCAAATTTCCTAAAAATGTATGAGTTTCCGAAAAGCATCTGAATTTCCAACACTAGGAAGGGGCTCGTGCCCCCTGCCCCCCCCCCCCAAGGCGCGCGATCGAAGGCACACGATAAAGAAAACAGTAGTCCAACTACTCTCAAGTACCGAATAATCGTCCCCCCCCCCGCTTATTAATTTTTGAAAAATTTTCCAACCCCCCCCACTTTTATTCCAACCCCCCCCCCTTTTATTAATTCTTGAAAAATAGAAGTAATAGTGAACAATTTTTTTTTAATAATTCCTGCTAAACAAATGTACTTACTGTATTTATTAACTTTATTCTCCTTTGTTTGTCTGACCCGTGTTACATACGTGTTTTACATACTTGGTACCCATGTTAGATACGTGTTTTACTAAGAAAACGAAAAACGACTATTCTCAATTTTTCCAACCCCCCCCCCCCCCGATTATTCCAACCCCCCCGATTATTATTATATTGAACCATTTCCAACCCCCCCGATTATTCTCACCCCCCCGTTTATTCGGTACTTGAGAGTACGTATTTTTCAAAATTCGTTTTAAAAGCGACAACTTTTTTACTGTAAGAACTTACCAAACAGATTTTGTCAAAACAGTTCAGGGGTCTAGAAGAACAAGGACAGATAATGTTACAATAGAACTCGCTACTTTTTATTCACACCTAGATACAAAGCAATTTGTGATTGCAGACAAAGGGAATTCCATGATCGGTTGGTCAAGACATAAACAAAAACAAAGCAAGCCGCAAAAATTGCCCTCAAACCCGGGTCGCTAGCTCGGTCGTTGTGCATTTCAGAGATGGTTTTAAAGAGCAAATATTAGCACTTATCGAAAGAAGAAGGATATATTCAAACTTCTGCCTCGGGCATTTTATTTTTTTCGTACAGAAGCTGAGCAGTAAGTGTTTTAATTACGCCTAAAAAGTACGAGAATTGAATCCCCTCCCAATGGGCTTCTGCAGAAAATGAATAAAATGCCCGAGGCAGAAGTTTAGATATATCCTTCTTCTTTCGATATGTGCTAATATTTGCTCTTGAAAACCATTTCTGAAATGCACAACGACCGAGCTAGCGACCCGGGTTTGAGGGCAATTTTTGCGGCTTGCTTTGTTTTTGTTTATGTCTTGCCCAACCGAGCATGGAATTCCCTTTGTCTGCAATCACAAATTGCTTTGTATCTAGGTGTCAATGAAAAGTAGCGAGTTCTATTGTAACATTATCTGTCCTTGTTTTGTCTAGAAGTAGAAGCACTTCTGGTGTTGCCCTTGTAGGGAAGTGGCAAATTCATTCCCATTGCCATTGGATGCATTTTTCAAGGATGGCAAAATATGACAGGCTCTCACAAAGTTGGGTCTTCGTCTACAGCCCCGTCGGAACGAAATTCGTATTGGAGGGGGGGGGGCTGAAACTTGATGCGAGCGCAGCAAGCAAAAACGGGGGTCCGGGGGCTCACCCCCGAGAAAAATTTTCATTACCACGCCCTTTAAATCGTTGGAAAACGCCCCATTTTTTGAAGAATTTGCCTTTTAAAAGACGCAAAGGATCATGACTGATGGGGGTCTTTCCAGAAAAATTTGAAAATAGGACTTCAATTTCACGAGGATATAGATTATTTTTGAATTGCATAATAACATGAAAGTGAAAGCTTGATACATTCTGGGGGGCTCAAGCTCCCCCCCAATAATTTTGAAAATAATGGTGATACGTCACAATCATTAATCAGTTCTCTATTGTTTAAGAATAATTGCCCCCCCCCCCAATCAGAAGCTGCTTCCTACGGCCCTGACAGAATCTCAAATAAGGGATGGTTGTGTTTTGCTGAAACGCCGTGAAGATATGGTCCTGCAGCCAAGAATTCAATTTTTCATATCGTTGGTCCGCCCAAAGCATGCCGTAGTTGGCAGTAACAAGGACAGATTTTGCAATACAATAACATCAGTTCGTTGCTCTTGATTGACATCTCAATTCAAGGCGATCAGCGACTGCAGACAAAGGAAATTCTTTCAACCAGTACTTCAAAACAAACAAAGCGGCAAAAGTTTCCCCGAAACTAATAGGGCAAACGTCCGCCTTGTGCATGCGAAAGGTGGGTTTTTAAGAGAAATGATGTACTCATAACGAAAGAGGAAGGGTAAATCTAAAGATCTGCCTGGCGGATCTTTTTTTAATTTGATTCAGGAGCTGTGTGGTAATTGTTTCTTGTAAGCCCTAAATACGCGAGAATTACAATGCCGTCTGCTGGGCTTCTGAAACAACTAAGCAAAATCCGGCTGGTAGAGCTTTAGATTTACCCTTTTTCTTTCGTTATAAGCACATAACTTCTCTTAAAACCACCTTTCGCGTGCACAAAGTGAGAGTTTGCCCTTCTGGTTTTGGAGCAACTTTTGCGGCCTTGTTTGTTTTGAATTACTGGTTGAGAGAATTTCCTTTGTCCGCAATTGCTAATCGTTTTGAATTAGGTTGTCAGCAAAAGCAACTCATGCTATTGTGTTACATAATTTGAAATAAATTTGTCCTCAAGGGAACAAGAGCTAACAAGAATCAGGCGTTTATAGAGTGGTGTCGCCCATTATGCCCATGTCGTCGCGAAGTTCTGAGTTAGATCTAAAAAGAGCAATTATTGAAAAAACCAAATATCCAGATTATATCACCAACTAATGGAGAAAAAGATCACAGAGTATTGATTGTTTACGTAAACTCTTTATACTGATTTTAGGAGGTTTTAAAGAAGGAGGTAAAAATGTTGTTTTCTTCTAGCGTCGCCCATTATGGCCGCAGGAGAAACAATGAACACTACTCTCCGGTAAAAAGTTTTGATAAGAAAAACAGCTTTAATTACCGTTCTTTGTTTATCATTTGGTACTTTGAACCAAAAAATATCAATGAGAATTAACCTAATCTTCGAGTTTTGGCAGTTGAAATACATGCTTCGAGTTGTTCTAAATCCTGCCTTATCTCTTGTGCCTGGATGGATGAGTTTTCGCATGTTTCTAAAATGAAAATAGAATTAATATAATGCTGCGTTTTTTTTTGCGTTCCAATGATTTTTCAAGTCAGTAAGTAAGATTTTAACCCAAATTGGTGTTTTTCTTAATAAATGTTGCATTCTAATATTTTGAAGCGATTGGAAACTTCTCTGGTAAACTGATGGGCATAATGGGCGACGAAAATAGCAATTAGCAGCACTCAGACTTCGTAACCTTAAATCTGAATCAGAAGTCACTTTGCTTTGGTTTCATTGTAGATTTCCTCTCAAGAGACAGGACTTCTGAAAAATCAAAGCATATTTGAAAAATTTCAAACCGCAAGGTGCCGAGCGAACGAAAAAGAAGGAAGGAATGTAAATAGAATCATGAAATTTGCAATACTTGAAAGAATCAATTAGAGATATGCACAAACTATCTCGTCGGGTTTCAATGCAAATGAACTGAATCTTCATTGAAGGTCAAATCACGATAAGACAGATGTCAACGAAGATTTTCCGCGCAATTGCAATCTTATTACTAGTCGTCAGTCTCCTGAAATTTAATTTCTCTTGCTAGCCGGCCATAATGGGCGACCGGCCATAATGGGCGACGCTACTCTAATTATATGCTGGAAACAAGGGAACTTTTGTGAAAATACAGAAGTTTTGAAACGAGGAGACAAACTCTTGAATGGGAACAGATTGACGTATTTTATAATTAGTCAGATAACAAGCAGGGGAACAAACAAAAATTCCTAGGGAACAGGGGAAATTTGATCCCCTAGGAGGGCCTCAAAGCTGTCTTATTGGATACCAAGTCAAACATTCCAAATGCTTTTATTTTTTCTGCCAGAAAATCACCCTGTTGGTTTTGAATGCAGCGGCCGAAGATCACTGAAGACACTTTTCAAGGATGAAGGACAAATCAGTGACTATTGGTGAGAAAAACGATTGAAGTTTGCAGTTAAAAGAATAATCATGTCAATCAATCCTGCAATCAAAGTATTTACACCAGATGTGTCTTTCCTGGTCATTGCGTTTTGTAATGCTCTACCAAGCATCATCTTGAATTCCATTGAAATATGGCTGATATGGAAGAAGTGGAGAAAAGCTTCCGATTTTGAAGTGCTACTTTTTTACCTGGCAATCAGTGATTTTATGAGCGCAATAGGCCTTCTAGCAACCGCAAGTTTTCTTACCTTTATGTACGTTACAAAATCTTATAGCACGTTCTATTTATGGGTTGCATTTAGTTTGGTTGGATTTTTTTATATGGTGTCAATGAAGCTGGTTCTTATTATCGGATTTGAACGATTCTTTGCAATAAAGCTACCTTTGAAGCATCGATTGTGGCATTCCAATCGCAAGAACTTGTACAGACAAATTTGCGGAGCATGGATTTTGAGCGCTATAATAATCACTGCTGCCGTTCTTAGCGATTATTTCATGCATACTACTAAAGGTCAGAGTGCCACTAAAGGTCAGAGTGTCACAGGTCAAAATAGCACATTTCAAAATAGCACATTTCACGAGGTTGACAATGTCGAAGGTCAGACTGCAACTGTATCCCGTAATCTAGGATATGCATTAGCTACGTACATGAGCTGCGGTGTATTAGCTATATTGATTATATATACATGGGTTGCCAGTTTTGCTGTTACAAGAGCAGCACATCTCTTTAGGGTTGACAAAAAAGAATACAAACGTGATCCAAAACTTATGAAATTGGCAAAGAAGAAAGAGAGAGCGACTGTTATCATTTGCAGCATGGTGCTCGTGGCATTCCTTGCCTGTAATATACCATCTATCGTTGGTCTTTATCGTGGAAGCTTAGGTCACATTAGTGCTCACTTGTCAAACTTTTATACTATCGCAAACCCTCTGATTTATTTCTTCAAGGGATACATAGAAAGATGTTATGATAAGAAAAAAGTTGTTTCAAGTTTGAATGAATCTGAAGATCGATTAGAAGGTACAAAAAGCAAAAGTGCATCTCAACATACACCAATTGTTACCATACACCAATTGTCATCTCAACCAAACCCATCTCATACAGCTGTAGAAGCAAACATTGTAGAAAACGAGGGAGATGATGGTCAATCAATGTCAATTGACCAGGCACAAAGGTGGCTTTGGGACAAAAATCGAGGTGCTTCATTTTATCAATCTGAGGTTAACACATTAGAGGAACTGGGCTATGTAAATGTAGTTGAAATTGTTGATTCGTCCAAACCAACTGACCAAGGAGTAGGGATGTCTAAAGAGAAAGGCGAGGAAGCTTCGTCCGAGCCAACTGAGCGCAGATCGTCTTTGGACTTGGGATTTGTTAACACTGCTGCCTCTCCTGAAGTACCTGAATCAAATGGCGAGGAACTTGAAGGTTCAAAGAACAGTGGCAAGAGGTCGCTAAATATGTCTGAATCAGATACTGCATTGTAACAAGATGTAGTTCTTTCGTCTTGTTTTGATTGTAAATAACTGTAGAAATGAGGTAATGTTGTGTTGAACTCGGTGTTGAAAGTTAAGTTTGTTATATGATTCTGTCTTGTTTCCACGTTACTGCTCAAGGTCTTAAGGGCTGCAAACGACAATAAAAATGTTTGAATGAAAAGGAGATGTTTAAAAGATAAATCGTCCCTAACGAGTTACGGGTGGTGTTGTTCCAGGACAAGTCCAAGGGACTACAGCTCCTCCGTCGTAGGAAAGCAACTTATTTGTCCGAGCAAGGGTTTGCAAATGTACTTGTACTCCGTACTTCCCCCTAGACCTAAAGTCTGCGGAACGTCAATCCACCTGCTACTAATACCACACCAATGCAGGAATAACACAGAGACTAGGCTTGATCTAAATAGAGGACTGTATCATACTAACTTCCACAAATCCATTCTCATACAAAGCGTATGGCCGCTCACTGCCTTGCCTGTGCCAACCTGTTTCCGAGTGCCAGTTTCCTACGTCAGTACGTACTGTTGGCGGTAGACTCCTTTTGGGGCATGGGGACGAGGTTAGGCCTGAGCTAGGTCAAAAGAGATCTCAGTAAATTTTAATCAGTTTTGACTGTCTTGTCGTCTTACTGTCTTGCTGTCTTACTGTCTTAGTATTTGACTGATTTAACTGTCTCGTATTAGATGTCACCTGAATATGCCCATGAATAACAAAATTGAAGAGTTCTGCTTGAGTTCTTTCGTGTTGTTGCAAATCTCACGTGACATCTAATTTTAGACGCACTTTAATGACCCATTGCTACCCAGGATCCTTTGCGTACTGAAAGAAAGGAAAGGAAAATAAAACGGAATGAGGCTAGAAATGACTTCCTTATCATAAAAAAGCCAACTTTAGGTCGCAAATGATAATGGTTTGGTTAGCAATTAATCTTTAACAGTGATAGTATTGACTATGGATAAACGAAATCGGTGGAGGTTGTTTTTACCAAGCCTGCAGACTCTGCAGATTTATTTTCAGAGAGGAGAACGGACATATGAGTTTTCGTCCCTTTTTTCCCTGCGTTCTTTGATTTGCTAACCCAAATTGAATCAAGAATATGTACCGGGTGTCCCAAAAAAAAGGTAACAGATTTTATGGGGACTAACGATGAGAGTATAAGTCGAATCGATCCCAAATAAGTTTTGGAGTACTCTTCGATAGTTAACTTGAAGATTTATACCTCGTTTGTTGATATTGGCGCATCAAGAGTTGAAATATTAATCTCGAAAGCCAAAATTTGCGTCCATTTACAAACCAGAGCTTTTGAGTTTTGGCCTAAACTGCTAACGCGCTGGTTAGGGAATCTTCTCAGTCAAATACATTTTTGGACAAGGATCGGTCCTTTGGGTACCCGTTTGAAAAGAACGTAAAAAACTGAAAACTAACAAACGAATTAATGAATATAGTCACCAAGGAATATTTTTCTCCAGTCAAAATGCATTTACAAAAGTACACCAAGCCAAGGACGAATGAGCATTTTTTATGTTCCCTTGGGCATATACGATTGCTTGCTTCGTAATAATTTCGTGAGAGATGATGCAAAAAACATTTCATTCAAGGAATAAAGATTGCAAGATAGTCTATGTGTTAAAGCCTACGGGACTTATTTCGCTGATTAATAACTTTTCTCAGGCAGGTGTAATTCAAAGTTTTTGTAGAATCAAGAAAGGGCTCCCTTCGGAGCTAAATTCTTGAATCCGATTGTGAAGGTCAAAGTCAGATTTCCACTAAAATGTGTTCCTAAGCACGAGGTTTCTTGTTTGTACTTGGCTATGATTGAGGAGATTCCACAGCACAATGAGTTAGGCCAAACCCTAAAAGCTCTGGTTTGGAGTAGGAGGCAAATTTGGACTTTCAAGATTAATATTCCAACTCTTGATGCACCAATATCAACAAATAAGGTATCAATCTTCAAGTTAACTATCTAAGAGTACTTCAAAACTTATCAGGGGTCCATTCAACTTAAATTCTTATCGCTAGCCCCAATCAAATCTGTTACCTTTTTTCTGGGACACCCGGTAGTTTCATCAAACATATCGAAAACGACCACGCTGAAACATCACTTGCTAGTCAAGCTTTCTCATACGAAAAGAAAACAATGACAAGAAAATCAATGTCATCGCATATTGACGAATTATCAACATTGCTGAGAAACGATCATCTGATTAATTCTCCTTTGATCTCAATGTCTAAACATTCTATAAAGAAGACCATAACTTCACATCATTCAAAGCATTGGAAATAAAAAATGGACGAATGCTCCAAAGCAACTTTATATACCGGGTGTCCCAGAAAACGCAACGGATTTGATCGGGACTAGCGACAAGAATTTCAGTCCAATCAATCAATAATGATTCTTTATATAATCCTCGATAGCTAACTTGAAGCTAGATACCTTGTTTGATGATATTGGTGCATGGAGAGTGGGAATATCAATCTTCAAAGTTGAAATTTGCCTGAACCTCCAAACCAGAGCTTTTGGGTTTTGGCCTAACCTGCAAACGCGCTATTCTGGGGAATCTCCTGAATTATCGTGTAATAAGAGAATAAAGCCTCATGCTGAGGAAAATATTTGAATAGAAATTCAATGAAATTCATCAATTTTGTCCTGAAAAGACATCTTTTTTTATGCTTCAAAAGTTTCGAAAAGTTAACATTGCATCTGTCTCATTAAAGAAAGTAATACGCGAAATAGTTTGCTTGGGTGTGAAAAATGAATTAGTTCTTGCAATCTTCATGACTTTAATGAAATGCATTTCGTTTAATCTTTCTTCGAATTATTACGAAACAAGAAATCAAATGTACCCAAGGGAAAATTATCCATGGATATGATCCTTAAAATTGCTCATTCGTGCTTGGCTCTTTTGCAGGTGCACTATGATTGAACAAATATCTTCCTTTGTGAATTTTCCCTTCGACATTGTTATGTTTGTCAATTTTTAGCTTTCAAAGTTCAATTGAAATGTGTGCCTAAACATGTGTGCCTTAGCATGCTCACAATACTACACTATGCAATGACTGAGGAGATTCCTCGAGACGTTTTCAGTTAGGCCAAAGCCAAAACCCGAAACCTCTGGTTTGGAGATGGAAGCAAATTTGGACTTTCAAGATTGATATTCCAACTCTCCATGCACCAATATCAACAAACAAGGTATTATCTTCAAGTTAGCTATCGAGGATTATATCAAAAATTGTTTTGGATTGATTGGACCTAAATTCTTGTCGCTAGTCCCAATCAAATCCGTTGCGTTTTTTTTGGGACACCCGGTACATCATATGAACAAAATATCCCACTTGAAAAAGACCTGATCAAAATACAGAAAAGAAACGTTCGAAGAACAAAAGTACGACTCAGTGACCATTGTCTAGCAATGGAAAAAGGAAGACATACAAAACCAAAAACCGAAAAACATAATCGAATATGGCCACTATGTAATGAAAACAAAATTGTCGACGATGAGATACATTTCATTATGCAGTGCAAAACCTTTACAGCGGAAAGAAAAGTCTTCAATAGCAAAATCATCAACATTTACCCAAACTACCGGGTGTCCCAAAATGATGTATTATTGTTTGATTGCTTACATGTTCATAACCAATGAACCGATTTGCAAAAGCTTTGTTTTATTTGATTGCCTAAATGCTAAATTGTATTTCAAGATTTTGGTTCTGGTTATACCACGGCGTTTTCATGTCGAAAAGGAGATCGATAAACCTGCTCAAATTCAAGCCTTAGATGGCATGGGAAAGAAATAGTCTATTTTTCCAGTCAACATTTTAGATGTGACACAAAAGGCTGAACTCCTATTCGTATTCTCTGAACTCAGTATTAACTGAATTTGTATTCTCTGAACGACATATATTCTCTGAACGACATATAAGTTCAGCCTTTTGCATCACATCTAAAATATTGACTGAGAAAGTAGGCCGTTTTTTCATGCCATGTAAGGCTTGAATTTGAGCAGGTTCATCAATCTTCTTTTCAACATGAAAACATCGGCCTAGACCCAGGGGCGGATCCAGCCCGAAGTTGAAGGGGGGGGGGCAACTTGCAAAGTGGGCGCCAAATATACGATAGAAATTGAGCGAAAATTTTTTGGACACTTTTCATAGAAAATTCTTTGATTTACTGCTAAATAACGCCTTGAGTTATATGTTTCCCCAATATTTAAGGTATGTCATACCAATTGGAACAAAATTCCCTGAAATCAGCTTAATTGGAGTCTAAATGAAATGAAAATCAGAAGTGTGATACAAAATAACATACAGATGGAAAATCAATGTCTATTTTTAGAAAAAATCAATCATGCGCGCATAAATTATCCAGCGTTTGTCACAATTTTTTGGCGCATGTATCTCATTTGTTTTATTAGATATCACACTGATTTTTCTCTCACTTAGTCTCCAGAGGTAGATCAATGTGCCCTACTAGAATGATGGGAATTAGTTAAGTAGTTTTCATAAGAAATGCATTTTACCATTTATGAAGATTGTCACGGTCCGCATAATTAGCAAATATACAGTATGTCAATATTATAAAAACGGTCCATAATTTCCAAAACATTCTTGTAGGGCACATTACCCAACTAATGTTCTAAAAGTGTAGAAAATTCTAAGGTTGTAGGCCAAGGGACTTAGACACAGCTCTTGACAGAAATTTGACAAAATTCCAATTTTTCAAAGTTGAGAAAAAGCCAATTGAAAAATAGTGGCCTATTTACATGATATCATCTGGATGAAATGTTATAAAAAAGTACCATATGTATAAATTTCACCCTCTTCCTCAAACCCCTTGTCCTGAAATCCCTTTCTAGTAGCTCTCAGCTTCTTTTTTCTTTCCTTTTACCTATCTGCAGAGTGTGTATTAACTCTTATCAACGCAAATCAGTCCATCTGTGCACTGATAAGCTGGGCCTATCCGTAGTACGCAGGTTCTTTCTGCCATGGATGGCTTCTGTGTTCTATCTGGACCTAAATGGTCTTGAACTAGCTCGAGGTGAAGACACACTTGCATGCAGCTTGTCACAGCTTGGTCTTGACATATCTGTTGCCACAAAAAGGCCTTTTGACATCCTGCTCTTTACCTCTTTGTTGTTTGCTGCCCATGGTAAGCCAAAGAAATTTTTATCAACCAAGAACATTTACCATCTGCAAGTTAGACGAATTTTCGTCTGGACGCAGATTCAGATTCCAGACGCAGTTTCATATTCGTGGCTCAGCCAGTGAAAGACTTTGAAAATAATGAAAAACTGTATCAATTAACAATTTTCACTCTTATTCAACAAAACAACAATATAAATCGCTTCATTTAACGTAAAAACCGCATTTCTACCCCGTGCCGTTTTCCAGGAAAAACGTCAAATGTATAGCCAACCGTTCGCTAATTCTCACTTATAGCACACGCTCAAGTCTAACTGTTGCGAGAAAATATTCACTTTTGTAACAATTTCACAATTTTCACTCTTATTCAACAAAACTGCAACATGTACCGCTTCATTTAATGTAAAAACTGCATTTCTACCCCTTGCCGTTTTCCAGGAAAAACGTCAAATGTATAGCCGACCGTTAGCTAATTCTCACATAAAGCACTCGCTCAAGTCTAACTGTTGCGAGAAAATATTCACTTTTGTAACAATTTCATAATTTTCACTCTTATTCAACAAAACAACAATATAAATCGCTTCATTTAACGTGAAAACCGCATTTCTACCCCTTGCCGTTTTCCAGGAAAAACGTCAAATGTATAGCCGACCGTTAGCTAATTCTCACTTATAGCACACGCTCAAGTCTACTTGTTTCAAGAAAATATTCACTTTTGTAACAATTTCACAATTTTCACTCTTATTCAACAAAACAACAATATAAATCGCTTCATTTAACGTGAAAACCGCATTTCTACCCCGTGCCGTTTTCCAGGAAAAACGTCAAATGTATAGCCAACCGTTCGCTAATTCTCACTTATAGCACACGCTCAAGTCTAACTGTTGCGAGAAAATATTCACTTTTGTAACAATTTCACAATTTTCACTCTTATTCAACAAAACAACAATATAAATCGCTTCATTTAACGTAAAAACCGCATTTCTACCCCTTGCCGTTTTCCAGGAAAAACGTCAAATGTATAGCCAACCGTTCGCTAATTCTCACTTATAGCACACGCTCAAGTCTAACTGTTGCGAGAAAATATTCACTTTTGTAACAATTTCATAATTTTCACTCTTATTCAACAAAACAACAATATAAATCGCTTCATTTAACGTAAAAACCGCATTTCTACCCCTTGCCGTTTTCCAGGAAAAACCTCAAATGTATAGCCGACCGTTACCTCATTCTCACATAAAGCACACGCTCAAGTCTACTTGTTGCAAGAAAATATTCACTTTTGTAACAATTTCACAATTTTCACTCTTATTCAACAAAACAACAATATAAATCGCTTCATTTAACGTGAAAACCGCATTTCTACCCCTTGCCGTTTTCCAGGAAAAACGTCAAATGTATAGCCAACCGTTCGCTAATTCTCACTTATAGCACACGCTCAAGTCTACTTGTTTCAAGAAAATATTCACTTTTGTGACAATTTCACAATTTTCACTCTTATTCAACAAAACAACAATATAAATCGCTTCATTTAACGTAAAAACCGCATTTCTACCCCTTGCCGTTTTCCAGGAAAAACGTCAAATGTATAGCCGACCGTTAGCTAATTCTCACATAAAGCACTCGCTCAAGTCTAACTGTTGCGAGAAAATATTCACTTTTGTAACAATTTCACATTTTTCACTCTTATTCAACAAAACTGCAACATGTACCGCTTCATTTAACGTAAAAACTGCATTTCTACCCCTTGCCATTTTCCAGGAAAAACGTCAAATGTATAGCCGACCGTTAGCTAATTCTCACATAAAGCACTCGCTCAAGTCTAACTGTTGCGAGAAAATATTCACTTTTGTAACAATTTCACAATTTTCACTCTTATTCAACAAAACAACAATATAAATCGCTTCATTTAACGTAAAAACCGCATTTCTACCCTCTATAGTTTACCAGGAAAATTGTCAAATGTGTAGCCCTTTGTTAAGTTTTCGTGCATAAAGTTTTTGACTTTTATATGTACGTAGAATTGCAAATGTTGATCAAACTCGCTCTTTTAATCGTTTTATGCTACCCTTTATGTTATTCACAAATTCTTCATCTTGAGTTTTTATCCTGAAAACGTTGATATTTACATTACTTCTTGGATTATCTTCTAGAAACTTGAAAATAGCGGTCAGGAACATAGTTGCGGTCTTCTTGTTGTCACGTTGCCCTTTGTTGTTGCAGATATATATATCGGGAAGACTTATTGACCGACATAATAGCTCATTGGCCATTCCCATGAATTTTGCTAACATCTCTTGGTTTGACTCGGCTGTCTTCTTCAGTGTTTGTTTCCTTGACGTATCTAATGATTTAATAATAGAATAATCAATCACTTATTGGTCAATATTTTGCAAGGTATGAACCCGTCTTTTCTACTTTCCTAAGATTTGTCACATTCTTTCTAACTGCCCCTTGAATAGCATTGAAAGTTTTCATCTGACTCTCTAGGAGACGAAGGAAAGTTAAAGGACGCAGAGCAGTGACATCAATTTCACTTCAATGTCATTGATATTTTCTTTTTATTTCTTGAGCTTCCTTTCTGTCTCGGCATTTTCTGCTCTTAACCAAAATACTCGTAGCACATCGGAAACATAGGAAAATATTAGAAAATATTTCCGAATTTATGGGTATACTTATCGGAAATTTTTCCGGATTTATGGATGGTAGTTTCACGCTTTGAATGACACAACCCCATATCATGGAAACTTAGTTACCCCCCCCCCCCCTCTCTCGGGTATCGAGCATGATATCTTGTGCAGGATGCTACAGGAGCAATTACATATAGGCTGCAATGCACCCTCGTGTTGGTGAGTGTACCTTTAGACAGGACACATCTTTGTTGCTAATGATTCCGAAGCATATGCTTAAGAGAAAAAGTGCTTAAACGCTCACCATCTTGTTTTACCATGAGAAGCAAATATCTTCCAGGAATCTCAGTTAAATCTAAGGCAACAATCTCTCCAAGAGACAGTTCACCCTGTTTACGTTTCTCGTTCACTTGCGATTCTATACTTTGGTAGCCTTGTCCAAGCGTTTTTTTCATCTATGAAAATAACATAAAATATATACATCTATACAGAAAGAAAGCAGTAAAAGCAAATGCACTCCGTCTCATTTTAATGAAAATTTTGCATTATCGAATGTTGTAGGCATAGCCATAAATGAAGAAGAGAAGAGAATTGTTTTGTTGCCTCAATTATTGTCTGGTATCACGATGTTTCATTTCCCGTTGTAATCCGTTTAGGCGGGTTGCCACTTGCGCAAGAGCGCTCGAATTCGATCATGTTCGTAGTACGAAGTTGTAGAACTGACCTGTTCCGTTAATTCGAGGTTGTTCCCAATGAAGGCACATTTTGCATGGCAGAAATCTTGTGTCATGCTTCCATCATAAGCTAAAATAAATATAGTAGTAATAATGTGTTAGACTTTATATCGAAATTGTTATGTGGTTGTGCGTACTGCTTGCTTTTACGGCCAATTTGATTTATTAGAAATGGTGCCCGCAAATTGAAGTAGCAAGTTTCAAATTATTTGAAAAATCATTCTATTTAAAGAAATAAATCCAAATTTGTAATGTCGATAGTTGCCAAAAGGCCAAGATACATGTTTCCAATTACTTTGCTAGCCTTAAATGTTTATTTCAAAGAAGTGGACATGCCCCGTATCATGAAACAACAGCTTTCCTATTTTCTTAAACGATTAAGTGAACGCGCTATCTCGTTGAATCCAGTGTAAATGTCCAAATATTCGTTCGTACTAATACCACGTTTACACAGAGCATGAGCGATAGGACACCAAGTGTGCTAAAGTTTTACTGGTAGCAAGACACTTTAATCAATTGTTATTGGTGTGTTTTTACCTACTTTTTACTTGATAGTGTGCCACCTTATCACATTCTTTTCATTTTTGAAATTTTCAGTAGTGAGCGCCCTTAAGTGCAGATCCACCTTAGTCGTAAAACCTCGAGAGGGAAATTTTTTCCTCTTGAGGCTTTACGGTTAGGATGGATTTGCATTTAAGGTGGCTCACTACCGGAAATTTGAAAAGTGAAGAAACAGCGATGAGGTGGCTCACTACCAAGTAAAAATTAGGTAAAAAGACACGAAAAACTATTGGTTAAGGTGGCTTGCTATCAAGAAATAGAACTTTCACACATTTGGTGTCCTATCGCTCATGCTCGGAGCAAAAATACAGGATCGCGATCCAGTCGTGATCCACAAGGGTCGAGAGCGCGTTCAAGTTGCGTGTACACGGGCGCCAAACGAAAACGGATGAGGATCGCTATCCATTCGCACATGCGTATTGCGCATAGGTACGGGACCTGCGTTTACACGACTTCTATCAGGATCAGGATTGCGATCTGGATCGTGATCCCTTGCTTTTGCTCCGTGTAAACGGGTTATAACGTTACTTGGAGCTGGTTCTATCAAATATCAAACTCACTTTGGATGTAAATATCTTTTTCGTCATCAGTTGATTTTCGGACACCTCCTCCCATTTTCCAAACATTGCAAACTTTGATGTCCTGAAGAAAAAAACGAAAGAGAAATAAGTTCATTGCCAGCCAGTTGATAAGAACCTTTTAACTTGTTGTATTTCAGTGTGCTCAAAAGATTGCGCCTATCGCCAATGCAAAAGCCTGACAGCGTAACGAAACTTTTAGATTCGAACTAAGCTCACCTTCAATAGGATTCCAATGTGAAAGAAGCAAGTAGGATCTGCTCCAAAAAGGCACTTAAACAACTGTGTGTGAATGGTAGATCTATTCTCTTCTTTGATATAGTTTGCAAGGAGTTCAGGCATCAGGATATATCTGTAAAAGTTCTCGCGTGCCAGTGAAAATGATTCCCGTAGTTGCATATGCTCATATCCACCATAATCAAACAGCTCCTCCGACGGCGTACGGTAATAGATAAACATTTTCCTTATGTAGCTCAAGCAAGAAGCGTACTTGGATTGACCAAGATATTTCACAATTCTGAACTGTTCTTCATTTGCGTGTTGAAGAAACATTCGTTTTTGGATCAATATTGCCGCCAATCTTTCTGAACGTTCCTGCTGCAAAATCTTTCCTTGCATTTCCAATGCGTTTCAGCACTGGAATTTTGTTCTTCTGGAAACTTTGCGCAAGTTCATCATCGTCTGTCAGCTCTTCATCTGTGTCATCGGAGTCGGATCGCTCGCGGGCGAATTGTTTCGTCAACTGTCCAAAATCCACAGAAGTATCATCGCCAGCTGAAGTCCCTTCACTGAAATCCAAAGGGTCATCTGGATAATTTTCCTCCCTTATTTGATCTTCAACCAAATGATCAATGATAGATGTGAATTCGTCTTCATCAGAAGGACCAGCTTGACATGAAGGACCAGTCTGTTTTGTTGATGAGCTCGTTAAGATATTGTCGGTCTTGCTGCTAGCATTTTTTGGTACAGGATCCATTGCTTCTAGTTTTTCATGGCAATGGCTAGCTGTAGGCATCTTGGATGTTGCAAGATTTCTTGCCAGACGTTGAAATACGTTTTCACCTGGACATTGGTCAGGAAGCTCCTCCACAATTTCTGATCTCTTTACCAAGGCCAGTTCAATGGGTATAGCAAGGCCCTGTTTGTTGTCTGTGTTGCCCACAACTTTAGGTGCATTGAGTGCCATTGACGCTATCCATACACGTATTTTTGTGATTGTTTCCGGCCTATCTGCTAACCATAATTCTTGATGCAGAAGATTGTAGGAATTTAAACAAGCGTACGCACCGCAATCGTATCCATTTCTTTGTCTCGAGACATCTCTGCAGTTCAAAAAGATCCAATCTTTTATATTACAGGGCTTGGAATAATGCTGGTGCCATTCCCTAACGAAGGAAAACAATACAGAGAAAACAAATGCCTTTGAGCCTTGCATTGAGTCGCAATGGAGTATCAACTTAAGATGAGGGAAAACTCCAGCTACTGTCCAATGTAAATTGCCTCCTTTGCCGTCTTTATGATGGATAGGGACGATCACCAAATCGTTTTTCTCTAAAAACGTTCTATCGGCTATGATGTTCTTGACTTCGATGGACTTCCTTCCAGAGCAGAGCGCTGAAACGAAATATGTCGATGTTGATGTCACATTCAGTTTCCTCTTCTGTGAACAAATATTTCCAATGAAAGCATTCACAATCGTTTCGTTAATCCATTGTTCAGGAATGGTTTTATTGAGATCAACCATATCGATTACTCTGTTTGTCGATGGCAAATTACTGTCTCCCAACCACAGCTGGACTACTCTGTTATAAGCATGTTCCTGTAAGTCCCATGGAAAATGACATTCCGTAGAACCACTTGAATCTGCAGAAATATGTGACTCTCGAATGTAGAAGAGTAAGAATGTTCTTGCTCTGAATTCTGGATCTCTCAGTTTTGCTCTTGTCGTTGAGACGCTTACTACAGTATCGTCAAATGTAACTGCTTGCCCATCGTCGTCAAATATCGTCGCATAGTTGTGTCCAGAATACTGATTTCTTGCATACAGATTGACACTTGCACACAATCGATACGTTACGCTTCTACTATCTTCAGTTGCTGTCGAGGTCTTTAGTTCCAAATATTCTTCGATGTTTAACAATGTTTTATTAATTCTCCCTTGGATCATACCTCCGCCATGCATTGCCCCACCTACGACTCTGTTCGTCTCGATTACCAGGACAGACGGAGCGTCTAACAGCATGTACATGTTGTAAAACATTCCTTGCTTTGGTGAATTGGTGCTGTCTTGTCTCATTCTCTTGTCTGGCGTTGGTTTGGACGATTGGCAATTGCAGCCAGGACCTTCATTTTGGATGGAGTATTGGCAAGCGGCTGCATCCCATAAAAGATGCTTCAGGGCGATGGATTCTTTCCATTCCGGAACTCGGGTTCGAAGCAAGCATGGTCGATTCAGCATACCTTCTAAACCACCACAAGATCGACAAATTAAAAGTTCTGCTTCTCGTGGAAAAAATGCATCTTCATAAGATGCATTGCTGCAATCATTCCCAATCTTTGTAAGGACATTTCCAAGAAACTCAGACGCGCACATTTGCTGCGGGTTTTCAAAACTAAAGCCAACCTCACTGCCTACTACTTTTTTGTTTCTTGTATCTCTCAAATGGTCTTGGTTTGCTTCTTTTAATTCATTATGTAGAGAGACAAGTGCTTTTACAATATTTGATGAACTGTCCGTTGGGAGAAATTGAAAAATCACGCTTCCGCAAAGAACTTGCAGCACAGCATTCATGAAACACGTAGTGCCTGTATCGTTTTCTATTCCCCGCCTGGAATAGACAACCCTCCGACAGTGCTTCTTTGCCCGTTTTTCGTATACGTCCAATCTCTCTATGCAGTTTTGCAAGCCAATGCTCTTCTTGTTCCACTCTAAGTACCTTCGAATAAGTTCCTG
Organism: Aurelia coerulea; assembly: GCA_039566865.1. Classification (NCBI taxonomy): domain Eukaryota; kingdom Metazoa; phylum Cnidaria; class Scyphozoa; order Semaeostomeae; family Ulmaridae; genus Aurelia; species Aurelia coerulea. Next base: position 7,302,233 of record CM076943.1, on the reverse strand, counting down.
CTTGTTACCTGCGGGAATATCCTTTTTATAATGTGATAAGTACCGCAAGAAAGGATGGAAATTTCCAAATATGCACTGCTCACAATGATAAAACATTGCTGCCTCAGCGTAAGACTCCTCAATTCCTAAACATTCCTGGTGGAACCAGACTTTACACAGATCACACATCACCATTGCATCAGGGCGCTGTTCATACGTGAAATTGCACAAGCATGGTGATTTCATTAATCTCTCTGCATCTCTTTCATCAAAGAATTCTTCTTTCTCGTTCTGGCTCAATCTACGCCATTTCCTCTGGATTGAGTTGATGCAATGTGCGATCGTTGGTGATGTAGGACCCTCAGTTTTCCACGTCTGATCTCGAAAAGCGTAAAATGCTAGCATCTCCTGTATGGGTGTCGTTTTCGATTTGTGATGCGGCCCATGTGGCTCAAATTCCACGTGTGCTTGACCAGGACGATAGGCACCAAAGCTTGTATTTTTCTTCCTCTTAGGTGTCGTCTTATTCCATGTTTCCTCGATGTTACTGTATGTATTCAGGTCATCTTCGTTCTCTGATTTGCCCACTCGTTTCTTAGACTTTGTCGTACTGCTGTCCTTACTGTTCTTCTTCTTATCACAACTGCCACTCCACAAACCATCTGCATATTGACGCCGCAACCCCTTATGATTGGACCATAATCTGCCTACAAAATGATCCAAGGGCAATTTGAGGGCGGAAACATCCCTTTTCAGCACACTGAAAAATCCTTCTATTTGTCCACTGGTCCTGTTTTGTGTTCTAATGCTTCGCGCAGCAGTCGTCGGAGCTCGTATGTCATAAATCTCGTTAAACCTTGACAGGTCTCCAAGACAAAGGTTCGTCCAAAGGGTGACAGTTGGAAGCTTCTTTTCGCGGAGGTACTTGAAGTACATTGGATTGTGGTAGATGTTTAAAATTGGTGCTTCCGTAAAAGGTAGCTTCGTTACTGTCTTGTGCAAGCTATTCTGGATGCATCTATTCCAAAAAACGTTGATGTTTGCTTCTTCTGAACCTGTGTTTATTAGACTTTCCTCGTCGTTCATCTGGGCTTGGGAGTCATTCTCTTCATAGTCTTCCTCTTTCTGCTCTTCACTCTTTTTCTCCAAATCATCTAATGCCTCGTATACTTGAGGATATTCATTTATACTTCGCTCTATGGAAGACAAGGCGGTGGTAACATTAGACGTCAAAAATTTACTGTTGAACACAACATAGCCATGTCCTACAAGATCTTCCAGCTCTTCTAAACGCCGACATTCGACTAGTCGTGCAAAAAATCGCATACTGAATTCTCTCACTTGTGAGGTAGGGCCCCCTGGTCGATTCTTAATGAACTTGTCCAGCATAGTCTTGTTGTTTTTCATTACATGGGCATAGCAAATGTGGAGGAATGTTAAAGAAAGTTTGTCTGCGCTCGCTTTTCCACAAACAATATCAAATGTTCTGTCTATATATTGTTTAACTGTTTCTTGGTTGAATTCGCTAAGACATGCCATGATCATCGCTAGACTGTTGTCGGTTAGAATTAATGCTGGTTGTACGCATTTACCACCGAATATCAGCCTCTCTTTCTCTCTCAAGGTGGTAATCATTCTTCGTATGGATTCCGTTGTGTGGCTGCTGGACACGTATTCAGCGACTGGCAATGGTGGGGACTCTTCATACGGATGACGCACACACAGCGAATAGTACAGAATTCTCTTGAACTGAGGCATTTTCCTCACAACACTTCCAGTGGCATCAAAGTAGATGATGTCACGAGGTCCTATTCCATGGTAAAGTCTGATTAGCGGTTCATGGAGGAGAACTAATTTAATCTCTGGGACAAGTTCCATTGACTGCATGTATCCAAACAGTTTACGTGATGCGTGTTTTAATTGTTTCGCCATGTCTTCGTCTTCTTTCCTTAGTTTCTCCTGCAGATCCTTCATCAGATTGTGGAGCAGTTTGATATCTCGATGCTCCTTGGACACCTCGTTCTTTATTCCCTGAACCACTCTTACTGACCCTCCTGCGTCTGTCCGGTTTCCAGCGGCAAATTCATCTGGTGTTAAATTAGCAAGCCCTTTGCGGTACACGTCAGAAGGGGGCAAACCTGGATTTTTCTCAAAAAGTTTCTTTGCTTCGTTGCGCAGTTCTCCAGAAATTTTTCTTGATTTGCGTTCATGCAGGTCGTGCTTTATTCTACCAGTAAAGCGAAGATGTATGTTGTCCATACTGTTCTTGACTACGGAAAAATGTACCTCTGCACTGCATGTTGGCCTGTGGGCACATACTGCATATCCTTTCATAAAAGGGGAGTTTCTTTTTCTCGATCCAAAACTTGATACATGGTTTCCCTTGAAAACAAGCGTGCAGTGAGGATTATGCTGCTTTATGAGCTCAGCAAAGAATTTAGTCCAATTTCCAATCAGCCTTCCCTTCCCGATAAACTCCTTCCATTTTGCTGGCAGGCTGATGGTAATATCGGAAGGAATATCAGCAGTGAACATACCACTGGGATGGATATTGCTGTCAGACAGGATATTTAAGGTTTCATTTGTTATTCCTATTCCTGCAAAAGCATCTCGTTCACCCCCTTCATGCTCTGTTTGACAAAGCGTTGCCTCATCATGCATTTGTTCACTTGTGACAGCGGCACTATTGGTCACCTCAAGTTGATCTCTGAGTTGAAAAGTTCTTACAACTGAACTCTTACATGCCGTCGATGTACGCGAATTGCCAAGATATTTCTCTGCAATATCGCATGTTATTTTTGAACACACACTTGCCACATAACTGGTTACACTGTTCCAGACACCATTTTGATGTGTTGAACCACTGTTGGCTCCACCTGGATCTCCAATGGCATGAGTGTCTTCAAATGGATTTTTCAATGCCTCTTTTGCACCCTTCCTTGCAGAAATTGCAATTTTCCGTCCTATTTGTGTTGTATCTTGCCGCTCGTTTTCTCTCCATTCTTCCTCTTGGAGCATTTCTTTACTTTGATTGATAGTGCCAGCTTCATTTTCATCATTTTGGTGAGAGTCATCAAGTTCCTTTGCAAGAGTAGTGTCACCCAAATCAAATGTCATGCTGTCGAAGTCACTGTCCATTTGATTGTCGCCACCAGAATCTGTATCCCTTACTTTCAAATTTTCCTGCATCGTATGCAATTTCTCTTGCTTTTGCTCTGTGGTCCTATCTCTGCTCTCTTCCTCATCTTTACTGCGCTTCTCTGCATTGATCAGCTCCGCCAACAGAGGGGAGATTTTGCTGGAATGGTTCTCTGTTTCATTACCAGCTTCATTTCGTGTACATTCTATACTTATGTTCTCTTCATCTAACTTTGCGTCTCCATCATCCATTTTTCTGCGACGTACAGAGCTCCTGTAAAAGTCGTACAGCAGACGTGATTTTCTTTTGCTGATGTATTTTTGTCCATCGAAATACATGCGTGCAACTCTGGACCATCTTTCCTTCCAAGGTCGATCACTGTTAATTCGGTTCACGAACGCTAAACACCTAATTAGTTTTTGCTTATCGATTAAGGATTTGTCTCGTTTGCGAATCTTTTTTGGTCGCCCTCCTGCTCGACATCTCGTGAAAATTGTTTCTCTTTCTCTCCATGGCAAACATTTCATATACCTTATATCAGGCAAAATATTCGGTTTTTCAGCTCGGCCTATTTTTCTCGTTGGTGACCTGCCTCGTGTATGCTTTCTCAGACAGGTTGGGCATATGCAGATGTGGTTGCGTCTGTAAGCAGTATTCCTGGCTGCCATTATTGCAAACTCGCCAATCAGAGATTCATGATTTCTAGTCTTTGTAACTTACAATGAGAGAATGTTGTAAATGTATTACACCGTGGTCTAACAATACCGATAAAATTGAACGAAGAATCTACACTAGCACCTGACCAGGAGTAGCAATCTGCAATGGCAAAAAAAAACTGAAAACAGACGTGAAATTTAAATTCCCCCTTGATCCAAACAGAAATTTGACAGACTGCCTCTAAACTCGCAAAAAAGGAGCCGTGATTTTCTGTAAAAAATATATAAGCTATTTTGTCCGGCTACTTTTGTTTATTCATCATTTGTAAGAAATAGAAGTATGGAGTTTTTAGTGCGCAGTATGGTCGCAGTTTCCAGTTTACTGGTGACCCTACAATCCTGGAAAAAATATATCGGAACAAAGTATAATTGTAAGATTTTACCCCTTTAACCCCCGATTTAATGTTGGTTAGATGTCTTTAGTTTCAAGGTGCCAACCAACATTGTTTTTGGTGACAATGTAGAAATGAGAAAAACTGAGATAATCAGAAAATATATAACTTTGTTCCAAATATTTGGTCCAGCATTGTAGATGCCCACTCGCATTTCAAACTCTTGTCCAGAGCTAAATTTATACACAGTCTCTGTATTCATCAGGAACAACAACGACACCCGAGAAATTGAAATGTTGCTGCACGTAAGAAGCTCCTCTGATAATCAAAACATTTAAAATCTCAAGTAATTGGATAAGATCGCTGGAGCACCTGTATCCTAATGAAGGAAGGATGAGAAGAGGTACGGATGATTGAAGAAAATTTGCTGTTGCAACTGAAGCTTTTTATTTCGCTTGAAGCATACTTTGGCCTATTCTTTGTAATTAATTACGGGCGAAGGGATCAAACATGATTTGTGGCTAGTGCAGACTGTTGTATTTTGTGATAATAGCTCCCGGGGGGGGGGGGTACTTAGTATATTTGTCCGACGGGGATGTGCCGTTTTTAAGGGTATCGTTTTCACCAATTTTTTTCTAGCACAGGGTATCAAAATAAGGCAATTTTTCTAGAGCAGGTTGTCAAAACATCTCAAAGGGGAATATTTTGGTAGATCGGGTCATTTTTCGGTCAAATTTCATTGTTTTAGAGTATACTTTTCACCAAATTTTTCTAGAACAGGTTATCATTTTGAGCGAAAAATTCTGGAGCAGGGTAAAAAAAATTTTTTTCGTGGGCACACCTCCGTACAAATTTAAGTCAAGTAGCCCCCCCCCCGGGTAATATCTTAAATTGGGCGTTGATCTAAATAACGAGGCCAGATTCCTGGAGGGGGGGGTGGGTGGGATTACTTAACCCGATTACTACCGTGGGGGGCACAAAGTGCCCACGGCAAAGTTTACTTGATGTATTGTCGTCAGTTCAAAAGATAAAGAGCTGAAACTTTGCAACTTTTCCTAAAATTAATAGATCAAAAAAGGCCCGGTAGGATTAGGGTTAAGTTGAGGGGAGCCGCCCCCGGCCCCCCGCCTCGTACGCTTATGGCTTTTGTTCTCAAAGTCCGATAATTTGAAGAAACCTTCAGCAGGTATGACGGCCGTATTCAACTCTTATGGCATTCAACCATACAAGTATTTTTTTATATAGGAAACTATGGAGCGTTGCTTGCGTCTTTATTGCAATTGGTCTTTTTATATGGTCTTTGTCGATTTTGTATGGCAATGCCTAATATTGTTGCGTAATTTCTATGCTGATTCACACATTTCGTATGGTGTTTGTCCATTTTAACAAGGTCAACTAATTAATTTTAAGTATCGCCTGCTCATTTTCGTATGGCGTTTTGAATTTCATATGGCGTGTTACATTACTGGAACCAAAAGCGTAGACTAATTACATATGTCACTCTATGTTGTTGTGTGTGTTGTATGTGTGTATGTATGTGTGTGTGTGTATGTGTGTTGTTGTTGCTGTTATTGCTCCTGTTGTTGCGGCAAGTCAGCAAAGGGAGCAAAACAAGAGACTTTTGGAATAAGTCTACTAAGAACGAACAATTGGGAACATTTCGTGAATTCCAGAACATAAAAATTGTGAATCGTTTTGTCGGATTTTTCAGTGCAACGCAATGTCCAATCCTGATTGATTTGATTGATCATATAAAAAGTTACAGCTCTTCTGACGTTCCTGAATAATGTAGATAGAGAAGTAGTAACTTTCTGACAGAGTTTATTTATTCGAAAACATCAGTAATAGCACGAGCAATATTTCCTGTCGCTTATTCTCAATACGATTTAACGAAACAACTTCGGAGTACAATAAACGCATTTCTTCCAAATGTAGGAGACATTTCCATTCAAGATCGCCGCGAGGAGATTGTAGTTAAACTCCCGTTCGACTACTGTACATTCGGCCAGAAACTTCCAACACAACACAAAGTTTAATGCAAATAAAATTAAGTGAGGCCCGTGATAACATTTCAAAGTACAATGTGCAATAGACAAGAAGAAAATTCGATTTTGCCGGGGCCCCTTGCGGGGCTTAGCTCGATAATATCATTACAACATACAATGAAAAAATAAACGTTCATTTTCACGGGCCCCGGGGCAGTTGCCCCGTCTACCCCCCCCCCCCCCCCCCACTCTCGGCGGTCCTGCGCAACAATATTAGGCATTGCCATACAAAATCGACAAGACCATAAAAGAAGATCAATTGCAATAAAGACCCAAAAAACGCTCCATATGCCCATAAGAAACTCAATTCTCAGATCGCTAAAAAAATTAAGAAACTCTAGTACTGGGAAGATATTAGTAAAGAAACTATGTATTTTGATAAAGGAAATCGTTGACATAGTTTTACTTTTCTTCCACTTGCTTCCCGTATCATATTGCTCGTAAGGTACTTCAGTAATGTATAAACATGGGAAAGGCTTAAAAAAACATTGGGTCTGACTGCTCAAAATCTGATAAATTCAAGAAACTTTCAGTTCTCGCCCAAATTCCTGGTTTCTTATAAAAAATATGTGTAATTAAGGACTTACCTTGCCTTCTACTTTGTACGAATTTTGTTGATGGCAAACGCTATTTCATTAAAATTTACCAGAGGTATTCTCGAGAAAATAGGCAATCTTTCAGAATTCAAATTCGTCATAAACTCATTAACATTTACATCTCCTTCTAAAATCTAACACAACTAAACTCCATTATATATATTGTTTTGGGATATTATCAGTATAGTGTCTGGCGTGGTTTCTCCAGAATAGCCAGACCCCTGTCTAACTTCATTTGATTCTGCGCAGTAGCTATTTCAGGTTCTTCGACCTTAATATTCCTATTTTGATATGCGCATGCCCCAAAGATCTTCGCCTACTGCATTGATCAGTAAGCCAATCAGACTTAACGTCTTTTCCATTTTGATTTGCAGAAGGGAGAGTTCGTAGTATCCCAAACAATATAGTTAAGCAATTAGGGTTACAAAACTAGTGGTTATTGAATTGCAGAAAATTGCACATACGTAAATCGTCAATGTCGTTTATGGCAATCTAATTCTTCTCACTTTGTAGTTCTCTTAGTTACCACATGATAAGGCACGCAATTAGTCATAATGATAATCCGTTCTCCAAGCAAAACGTAATGAGGTAATTAAATTAGGTGGTCCGTAATGACTTTCCTGTCAATGGAAGTGGCTAATGATTACAATATTATTACTGCTGTTATAATCCAACAATAGATGCATTGTATAGCTACATGAATGTGTACGCTGAAAGAGCCACGCAAAACGGCTGTTGGATACTCTGAATTAGAAATATATCTAATATATATTCATGATACACAGTCAAAAATAGCGTTCTTTTTTCTGTCTCTACCTCATATCATATAATAGATTTATCATTTAACGTTGGTTTACAATAGTATTCATCAATGCTAATTAAGATCACCTTACATAGATCCAATGACACTCTAATAAAACAACTAGTACCATATCCTGCTTCTTTAACGGCATATTCTAAAAATGAAGAATGAAAATTGTGAAAATGATACAAAAGTGAATATTTTCTCGCAACAGTTGGACTTGAGCGTGTGCTATAAGTGAGAATTAGCAAACGGTCGGCTATACATTTGATGTTTTTCCTGGAAAAAGGCAAGGGGTAGAAATGCGGTTTTCACGTTAAATGAAGCGATTTATATTGTTGTATTGTTGAATAAGAGTGAAAATTGTGAAATTGTTACAAAAGTGAATATTTTCTCGCAACAGTTAGACTTGAGCGAGTGCTTTATGTGAGAATTAGCTAACGGTCGGCTATACATTTGACGTTTTTCCTGGAAAACGGCAAGGGGTAGAAATGCAGTTTTTACGTTAAATGAAGCGGTACATGTTGCAGTTTTGTTGAATAAGAGTGAAAATTGTGAAATTGTTACAAAAGTGAATATTTTCTTGAAACAAGTAGACTTGAGCGTGTGCTATAAGTGAGAATTAGCGAACGGTCGGCTATACATTTGACGTTTTTCCTGGAAAACGGCAAGGGGTAGAAATGCGGTTTTCACGTTAAATGAAGCGATTTATATTGTTGTTTTGTTGAATAAGAGTGAAAATTGTGAAATTGTTACAAAAGTGAATATTTTCTCGCAACAGTTGGACTTGAGCGTGTGCTATAAGTGAGAATTAGCTAACAGTCGGCTATACATTTGACGTTTTTCCTGGAAAACGGCAAGGGGTAGAAATGCGGTTTTCACGTTAAATGAAGCGATTTATATTGTTGTTTTGTTGAATAAGAGTGAAAATTGTGAAATTGTTACAAAAGTGAATATTTTCTTGAAACAAGTAGACTTGAGCGTGTGCTATAAGTGAGAATTAGCAAACGGTCGGCTATACATTTGATGTTTTTCCTGGAAAACGGCAAGGGGTAGAAATGCAGTTTTCACGTTAAATGAAGCGATTTATATTGTTGTTTTGTTGAATAAGAGTGAAAATTGTGAAATTGTTACAAAAGTGAATATTTTCTCGCAACAGTTGGACTTGAGCGTGTGCTATAAGTGAGAATTAGCAAACGGTCGGCTATACATTTGATGTTTTTCCTGGAAAAAGGCAAGGGGTAGAAATGCGGTTTTCACGTTAAATGAAGCGATTTATATTGTTGTTTTGTTGAATAAGAGTGAAAATTGTGAAATTGTTACAAAAGTGAATATTTTCTCGCAACAGTTAGACTTGAGCGAGTGCTTTATGTGAGAATTAGCTAACGGTCGGCTATACATTTGACGTTTTTCCTGGAAAACGGCACAGGGTAGAAATGCGGTTTTTACGTTAAATGAAGCGATTTATATTGTTGTTTTGTTGAAAAAGAGTGAAAATTGTGAAATTGTTACAAAAGTGAATGTTTTCTTGAAACAAGTAGACTTGAGCGTGTGCTATAAGTGAGAATTAGCTAACAGTCGGCTATACATTTGACGTTTTTCCTGGAAAACGGCAAGGGGTAGAAATGCGGTTTTCACGTTAAATGAAGCGATTTATATTGTTGTTTTGTTGAATAAGAGTGAAAATTGTGAAATTGTTACAAAAGTGAATATTTTCTCGCAACAGTTAGACTTGAGCGAGTGCTTTATGTGAGAATTAGCTAACGGTCGGCTATACATTTGATGTTTTTCCTGGAAAACGGCAAGGGGTAGAAATGCGGTTTTCACGTTAAATGAAGCGGTACATGTTGCAGTTTTGTTGAATAAGAGTGAAAATTGTGAAATTGTTACAAAAGTGAATATTTTCTCGCAACAGTTAGACTTGAGCGAGTGCTTTATGTGAGAATTAGCTAACGGTCGGCTATACATTTGACGTTTTTCCTGGAAAACGGCAAGGGGTAGAAATGCGGTTTTCACGTTAAATGAAGCGGTACATGTTGCAGTTTTGTTGAATAAGAGTGAAAATTGTGAAATTGTTACAGTTTTTGTGAGAATTAGCATTATTTTCAAAGTCTTTCACTGGCCGAGCCACGAATATGAAACTGCGTCTGGAATCTGAATCTGCGTCCAGACGAAAATTCGTCTAACTTGCAGATGGTACTAGGCTTGCCGCGCGTCGCCTGCGGCGCCGCGCTGGCCCGCCGTCGTAATTGGCATTCAAGTGTATGGAAAGTTAAGTTTACGTGCGCCAGTTACTAAGGGAGAGATGTGTATATATATATATTCTATCTATTTTCCCAAGTTGGGGGGGGGGGGGGGTTCTGTTCTGTTCCTCAAATTCTAGATTACCTTTTTGGGTCTCAAATATGGGAGACAGCAAAACAACGGGTAAAATATTTTTTACAAACCAAAGTAAGATCAAGTAACATTACTAAAATCAAAATATTGAAATTTCCAAATAAATTATGAGCAATCTAATCAGTTGGGGCACTTGTCCATGGAATTAAGATGCTGACTTCATGAATTTTAGTAGTGTTGGGTCAGAGAAAATATTTTTCGGCATCTATTTTCATGCTAGGAATTATCATGTTGGGTTGATGCTTGGTACCCCAGCCTAAGCACAAATATCCTGAATATACCTTAGGATGGGGTCTATTTGGTAGTCTCTATCCCTCTGTTAACTGTTTATATCTTCTCCATGCTGAATACTTTCAATAATTCTGCAGACCCTTAAGATCTCCTCGATCTATCCAGTTGACTCGTTGGCCAACATCTTCTCTCCTTGCTCTCATTGTCGTATTTTTTCTCACTCCTTCACTATCTCTCGTTTGCCTGCTTTGCTCTTACTGCCTTCCGTGCGCTCTCTGCTTGTTTTCTTTTTCTCTTAGTTTTAACTATACTCTAAATGATTTAGATGCCCACATTGCGCTCTCGTGCCTTCGCTACTCTCGTTGATTTAGTTCCCCATTTTTTGCTTTGTTGTTCTTTGCTCACCAGGGATAGGGAGACGCGTTTGTATCAAATGTTCAATTGTTATCATAGTTGCCGTCTCAGCCATGGTTAATGTTTAGTTGGGGCATGTTGCAGCTACGAATCTTATTTTCATTCAGGTACGTAGGAAGCATCTCAAATTTGGGGGGGGGGGGTGCACAACACTTCAAGGGCATTTTTCATTAAGCTAAATGGGCACTTCCTAAAAATAAAAAGGGAACGTTTTTGTTTATTGCAAAATCTTGGGGGCATGTGCCCCCAGTGCCCCCGGTTCATACGTCTCTGTTTTCAGTTTGCCGGGAAAGTCTTCCACTGACGCTTAGAATTGATCCCATATTGACTTTTCAAAACAACCGATGCCAGGGCCTATACTCAACCTTTCGCTAAGAGTTCATAACAATGGTTTTTTGGTATGTTATGTATCAATTTGCCACAATGAATATTTAGATGTTTTATAACAAAAATAGATACATTGCAAAATTAAATGTCCAAAACGTAAAGATAAACACTGCTATTTACAGTGGCAAGGATAGCATTAAAAGGCAAAGCTGACCTTATTTCCATAATTGTCCCCTTAGAGGATGCTGTATAACGGAAATACGTAGGAGAAAAGGAAATACAGAGTTGCATGTGTGTTTTCAATATGGTCCTTAGTAGAAGACATAAATGTCATTTTCCTCTTTCTGTATATTTTAGAAAAAGTTCTCTTTGGTCTTATGTTTGAATGCATTGATATTGTTTGTTGATTTCAACTCAGATGGAAGACTATTCTATGTTTTGGTCCCAGATAAGATAGGCATTTGTTTCCAGTTTAATTTTGCGGAATGGAAATTCTAACTTGAACTTGGACCTTCACGTTGTTAAGCCTTGGTTGACTGCAAGGAATATCTCAGCACTGTATACCGGGGCAGTTTCTTTGAGAAAATTACAGCTCTCTAAATGGTAGCATATGACATTATATAATGTTCATTATTTTCTTTCCAAGAGCTTGTTAGAATTTCTAATAAAAATTTGCTTCAAACTGCTTGCAAATCAATAGTTGAAACATGGGTAGTTAGACACTGCTGGTGTGCTTCTATGGAGGAGTGCTGGATAATATGTATCTGCGGAGGAAATATTGTTTAGTACTGCGGACGTTCTTTCGATATCTCCTCCACAGTACTAAACAATACTTCCTCCGCAGATACATATTATCCAGCGCTCCTTCATAGAAGCACACCAGCAGTGTCTAACTACCCATGGTTGAAAATGGGGAAATTCCAAAGCAGAGAAAATACACTTCCATCTAAGTGGCGTATGCTGAGATCCATTGCAGTCTCTCTTACATGTCTCATGTTCAAACGGATATGTCTCTGGTGTAATTTCTCCCTTTTCAAAACCCAGTAGAATCCTGTTTTATCAGCTCTGGTCAGCTCTTTGCACCAGCCTTGCACCAAATTCAATTCCACTCCGTCTCGCCTGTCTACTCCGAGACCTTTTTGCACTGTTAGTTGATTTACCTGCATTTGATATATTGTTTCTCGCAGCCGTCTCTATTTTTGTTGTCCTTCCTTCTGCATAGCTACTCATTTTTTGAAATATGAAGTCTTATCACATATAGGCACGCGGTTTAATCGGTGTTCATTTCCGTCGATGCTTGCCAACGTTCTTTATAATTCCAAAGATAGAGGCAAGATGAACCTGTTCGTTGTTGTTCCTCTATTTCTCCCCATTGCTTCCTCCACGGGGGGGGGGGGGGGTTCTTCCATAGTAAAGGTACCTGGGGATGTGCCGCGAGCAAGGGTATACTTTTTCGGACTTCTAGTCTAGCCAAGGGTATACTTTTTTGCAATTTTGGCCAGCAACGGTCTAGCCAAGGGTATCATTTTTGACAATATTGGTCTAGCGAACGGTCATGACATCATATTTGGCACAAATTTGACAATATTGGTCGAGAAAATGGTCAAAATTGGTCTAGCCAAGGGTACCATTTTCGTAAAAATTGGTTCAAACAATGGTGAAATTGGTCTAGCCAAGGGTACCCTTTTGAAGATGCTCGCGGCAGACCCCTACCCAAAATTTGGCCGAGAACCCCCCCCCCCCCCCCGTGGCTTCCTCTTTTCACTGCTTATGTATCCTTCCTTTCTTTGCTAAATGTTCATGCAATTTAAAGTCCCTCAAGATTTTTTCAATCTATCCTGCTAAGTTGCGCTCCCTAATTTCCCAAATTTCCCACAGTTGCAGTCATTGCTCTTGTTCGGTTAGGGAGCAGTCATTTTTTATCCTGGGTTACCAAGGCGGAGGATTTTTGACAGGGGTATGAGAATCTTTCCCATTACTGTGTGGGGGTATCCAAATATCAAGGGAAATTGGTATGAGGTACAAAACTATTTTGCTTGAAAACTATTTATGTGAAGTCATCAGTTAACATTTAAAAGTAAAATTGAAAGACAACTGGAAATGATGAATCACTGGACCTGTATGCAAATTGCCTGGAATAAATTGGCATGCATGTGTATAAATTTTATACATCACGTCCTCGAAGACTTCTGGATGGGGTACAAAACCATTTCGCTGCAAGGTGGTGGGGTATAAGACTTTTTTCCAAATTCAACATGGGGTATAAAATTGAAATGTTGTCTAATTCTGTTAAAGTATTTTCCGCGCTGGTACCCAGGATTAAAAGAAGCGCTCCCTTACTTTCCATCGTTTACCTTCTTTAATCTTTGCTCTTCTGAAATTTACATACTAATGCTCCTCCGTTGTACCCAAATTAACAACATATATCAACCGTGTAAGTGAGGAAATAATTGGATAATCTGTGATTTGGATAAGCCTGGGCCTCCGTCGTTACCTACAAATATGACATTGAATAAGAACTGCTAGCAATACCCCAGGGGGACGGTTACTTATTACATTTGTTTTCAGGGTATCGTTTTCACCAATTTTTTCTAGCACGGGGTATCAAGATCAAGCAATTTTTCTAGAGCAGGTTGTCAAAACACCAATATGCCAAAAAGAGATATTTTGCTAGACCCCCCCCCCCCTCCCCCCGGAGAAAACGTAAGCTTCATTGAAAAGAATAGCTTCTGACTGATTATCGAACGAACGAAACAGTCAATCGTTATCGCACCCCTTGACCCTTTCAGCAAATTCCTCGCTCAATTCACTAACTGTTTAGAATAGACTTCTCAACTCTCCTTTCCCTGAAGGGCTCCTTTGCAGCGAGCATATTTATATCCTCCCCTCTAGAATGTGCGAAAGTAAGAGGAACTCTGAGTAAGACATCTACTTTTAGCATCTCATTGCCCATTTATATCCCGTACTCTCTTTTTAGCTCTATGCCCCTCAGAATAAATCTCCCTTTCATTCGACCCCCCCCCCCCCTACTTCTCTGAAGTCTTCCTTTGTATGGATGCACTCATGATCTTATTTATGACATGATTCTTCTTTCCTTGACAACACCAAAATCACACAAACAGGAAATCGTTGACAGCATTTTCTGCTTTGTATCATCCGATGTAGGTGTATAATCCGGAGCAGTGGAACCAGAGTATGGAACGATAGGAGCCTTGGATCTCCGGTCCCGTGCTGCTAAGGATCCAGGGGGGGGGGGCACTCAGCACATGCACATACGGGGATGTCAGTCGATATTTTTGGGTCAGAATATTGCTGAAAGTGATATTCTTGGGTCCAAATAAACTAAAATTATGTGTTCGATATTTTTGGTCATCAAATATTTGACAATCCTGGTCTCAATTTGCACTGTTTCCAGATCTTTTATGCTCGTTTACAGATGTCAAGGTATAAAATGAGCTGCTTTTTTGAAGCTAAATGAAGCTAAACTGATATTTTTTGGGTATCCTGAAAATTCCTCGTCGTATATGAAGACCCATCTGCGTATATGAAGAGTTTCCCCCTGGGCTAAGAATGGTCTCCCTTTCTCATTCAAACCCCTCCTTTACTCTCCTCTCGGGCCAACAAAATTTATGCTGGAAAAATAAGTCGATCTGTATAACTCTGCCCTCTCCTCCTTTCAAAAAGAGAGTCTGAGTAAAATAAAGCTCCAATCATTTCTATGGCTCCAATCTTTCATTGGTCCGACAATTGTGATATGTCTAAAGATCATTCCCTTGTACACAGAAAACTGAAAGGGATTCCGCCAATCCTTTGATGTCACCGAATTCGCCCCTTACCCTGATTTGGGGGCGAATTTGAGAAAACAAAATCTCTATTGCACCCCGTAGAGGGAAGACGAAGATATTTGGAAAGTTTCGCGAGGATCAGTGCAACGGTGCTCGAGTTTTACGCCACACAAAATTCGCTTCACGTTTTAATAATATAGAAGATATAGAAAAAATGTCACTTAGACGGTTGTAACTGTTGCAGGAGTAGAGATATTCAGCTTTAATCTCACAGGTTTCAATAGATGCGAGAATTTGGTAGAGAAACACTACCACAGAAAAACATCTATTCCAATCAGATGAGAAATTTATAGGGAATCATTAATTGATTTCTTATAGCAATGTTTCGATGCAAAATTAAATGCTTGCGTTCAAAAATGTCACTTAGACGGCTGTAACTGTTGCAGGAGGAGAGATATTCAGTTTTAATCTCACAGGTTTAAATAGATGCGAGAACTTGGTAGAGAATCACTACCACAGAAAAGCATCTATTCCAATGAGCTGAGAAATTTATAGAGAATCATTAATTGATTTCTTATAGCAATGTTTCGATGCAAAATTAAATGCTGAGTTCAAAAATGTCACTTAGACGGCTGTAACTGTTGCAGGAGTAGAGATATTCAGCTTTAATCTCACAGGTTTCAATAGATGCGAGAATTTGGTAGAGAATCACTACCACAGAAAAGCATCTATTCCAATGAGCTGAGAAATTTATAGAGAATCATTAATTGATTTCTTATAGCAATGTTTCGATGCAAAATTAAATGCTGAGTTCAAAAATGTCACTTAGACGGCTGTAACTGTTGCAGGAGTAGAGATATTCAGCTTTAATCTCACAGGTTTCAATAGATGCGAGAATTTGGTAGAGAATCACTACCACAGAAAAGCATCTATTCCAATGAGCTGAGAAATTTATAGAGAATCATTAATTGATTTCTTATAGCAATGTTTCGATGCAAAATTAAATGCTGAGTTCAAAAATGTCACTTAGACGGCTGTAACTGTTGCGGGAGTAGAGATATTCAGCTTTCATCTCACAGGATTAAATAGATGCGAGAATTTGGTAGAGAATCACTAACACAGAAAAGCATCTATTCCAATGAGCTGAAAAATTTATAGAGAATCATTAATTGATTTCTTATAGCAATTTTTCGATGCAAAATTAAATGCTGGGTTCAAAAATGTCACTTAGATTGCTGTAACTGTTGCAAGAGTAGAGATATTCAGCTTTAATCTCACAGGTGTCAATAGATGCGAGAATTTGGTAGAGAATCACTACCACAGAAAAGCATCTATTCCAATGAGCTGAGAAATTTATAGAGAATCAGTAATTGATTTCTAATAGCTATTTTTCGATGCAAAATTAAATGCTGAGTTCAAATATGTCACTTAGACGGCTGTAACTGTTGCAGGAGTAGAGATATTCAGCTTTAATCTCACAGGTTTCAATAGATGCGAGAATTTGGTAGAGAATCACTACCACAGAAAAGCATCTATTCCAATGAGCTGAAAATTTTATAGAGAATCATTAATTGATTTCTTATAGCAATGTTTCGATGCAAAATTAAATGCTGAGTTCAAAAATGTCACTTAGACGGCTGTAACTGTTGCAGGAGAAGGGATATTCAGCTTTAATCTCAAAGGTTTCAATAGATGCGAGAATTTGGTAGAGAATCACTACCACAGAAAAGCATCTATTCCAATGAGCTGAGAAATTTATAGAGAATCATTAATTGATTTCTTATAGCAATGTTTCGATGCAAAATTAAATGCTTAGTTCAAAAATGTCACTTAGACGGCTGTAACTGTTGCAGGAGTAGAGATATTCAGCTTTAATCTCACTGGTTTCAATAGATGCGAGAATTTGGTAGAGAATCACTACCACAGAAAAGCAGCTATTCCCATGAGCTGAAAAATTTATAGAGAATCATTAATTGATTTCTTATAGCAATTTTTCGATGCAAAATTAAATGCTGAGTTCAAAAATGTCACTTAGACGGCTGTAACTGTTGCAGGAGTAGAGATATTCAGCTTTAATCTCACTGGTTTCAATAGATGCGAGAATTTGGTAGAGAATCACTACCACAGAAAAGCAGCTATTCCCATGAGCTGAAAAATTTATAGAGAATCATTAATTGATTTCTTATAGCAATGTTTCGATGCAAAATTAAATGCTCAGTTCAAAAATGTCACTTAGATGGCTGTAACTGATGCAAGAGTAGAGATATTCAGCTTTAATCTCACAGGTGTCAATAGATGCGAGAATTTGGTAGAGAATCACTACCACAGAAAAGCAGCTATTCCCATGAGCTGAAAAATTTATAGAGAATCATTAATTGATTTCTTATAGCAATTTTTCGATGCAAAATTAAATGCTGGGTTCAAAAATGTCACTTAGATTGCTGTAACTGTTGCAAGAGTAGAGATATTCAGCTTTAATCTCACAGGTGTCAATAGATGCGAGAATTTGGTAGAGAATCACTACCACAGAAAAGCATCTATTCCAATGAGCTGAGAAATTTATAGAGAATCAGTAATTGATTTCTAATAGATATTTTTCGATGCAAAATTAAATGCTGAGTTCAAATATGTCACTTAGACGGCTGTAACTGTTGCAGGAGTAGAGATATTCAGCTTTAATCTCACAGGTTTCAATAGATGCGAGAATTTGGTAGAGAATCACTAACACAGAAAAGCATCTATTCCAATGAGCTGAGAAATTTATAGGGACTCATTAATTGGTTTCTTATAGCAATGTTTCGATGCAAAATTAAATGTTGCGTTCAAAAATGTCACTTAGACGGCTGTAACTGTTGCAGGAGTAGAGATATTCAGCTTTAATCTCACAGGTTTCAATAGATGCGAGAATTTGGTAGAGAATCACTACCACAGAAAAACATCTATTCCAATGAGCTGAGAAATTTATAGGGACTCATTAATTGATTTCTTATAGCAATGTTTCGATGCAAAATTAAATGTTGCGTTCAAAAATGTCACTTAGACGGCTGTAACTGTTGCAGGAGTAGAGATATTCAGCTTTAATCTCACAGGTTTCAATAGATGCGAGAATTTGGTAGAGAATCACTACCACAGAAAAGCATCTATTCCAATGAGCTGAGAAATTTATAGAGAATCATTAATTGATTTCTTATAGCAATGTTTCGATGCAAAATTAAATGCTGAGTTCAAAAATGTCACTTAGACGGCTGTAACTGTTGCAGGGGTAGAGATATTCAGCTTTAATCTCAAAGGTTTCGATGGATGCGAGAATTTGGTAGAGAATCACTACCACAGAAAAGCATCTATTCCAATGAGCTGAGAAATTTATAGAGAATCATTAATTGATTTCTTATAGCAATGTTTCGATGCAAAATTAAATGCTTAGTTCAAAAATGTCACTTAGACGGCTGTAACTGTTGCAGGAGTAGAGATATTCAGCTATAATCTCACAGGTTTCAATAGATGCGAGAATTTGGTAGAGAATCACTACCACAGAAAAGCATCTATTCCAATGAGCTGAGAAATTTATAGAGAATCATTAATTGATTTCTTACAGCAATGTTTCGATGCAAATTTAAATGCTGAGTTCAAAAATGTCACTTAGACGGCTGTAACTGTTGCAGGAGTAGAGATATTCAGCTTTAATCTCACAGGTTTCTATAGATGCCAGAATTTGGTAGAGAATCACTAACACAGAAAAGCATCTATTCCAATGAGCTGAAAAATTTATAGAGAATCATTAATTGAATTCTTATAGCAATGTTTCGATGCAAAATTAAATGCTGAGCTCAAACATTTCACTTAGACGGCTGTAACTGTTGCATGAGTAGAGATATTCAGCTTTAATCTCACAGGTTTCAATAGATGCGAGAAATTGGTAGAGAATCACTACCACAGAAAAGCATCTATTCCAATGAGCTGAGAAATTTATAGAGAATCATTAATTGATTTCTTATAGCAATGTTTCGATGCAAAATTAAATGCTGAGTTCAAAAATGTCACTTAGACGGCTGTAACTGATGCAGGGGTAGAGATATTCAGCTTTAATCTCAAAGGTTTCGATGGATGCGAGAATTTGGTAGAGAATCACTACCACAGAAAAGCATCTATTCCAATGAGCTGAGAAATTTATAGAGAATCATTAATTGATTTCTTATAGCAATGTTTCGATGCAAAATTAAATGCTTAGTTCAAAAATGTCACTTAGACGGCTGTAACTGTTGCAGGAGTAGAGATATTCAGCTATAATCTCGCAGGTTTCAATAGATGCGAGAATTTGGTAGAGAATCACTAACACTGAAAAGCATCTATTCCAATGAGCTGAGAAATTTATAGAGAATCATTAATTGATTTCTTATAGCAATGTTTCGATGAAAAATTAAATGTTGCGTTCAAAAATGTCACTTAGACGGCTGTAACTGTTGCAGGAGTAGAGATATTCAGCTTTAATCTCACAGGTTTCAATAGATGCGAGAATTTGGTAGAGAATCACTACCACAGAAAAGCATCTATTCCAATGAGCTGAGAAATTTATAGAGAATCATTAATTGATTTCTTATAGCAATGTTTCGATGCAAAATTAAATGCTGAGTTCAAAAATGTCACTTATACGGCTGTAACTGTTGCAGGGGTAGAGATATTCAGCTTTAATCTCAAAGGTTTCGATAGATGCGAGAATTTGGTAGAGAATCACTACCACAGAAAAGCATCTATTCCAATGAGCTGAGAAATTTATAGAGAATCATTAATTGATTTCTTATAGCAATGTTTCGATGCAAAATTAAATGCTTAGTTCAAAAATGTCACTTAGACGGCTGTAACTGTTGCAGGAGTAGAGATATTCAGCTATAATCTCGCAGGTTTCAATAGATGCGAGAATTTGGTAGAGAATCACTACCACAGAAAAGCATCTATTCCAATGAACTGAGAAATTTATAGAGAATCATTAATTGATTTCTTATAGCAATGTTTCGATGCAAAATTAAATGCTCAGTTCAAAGATGTCACTTAGACGGCTGTAACAGTTGCAGGAGTAGAGATATTCAGCTATAATCTCACAGGTTTCAATAGATGCGAGAATTTGGTAGAGAATCACTACCACAGAAAAGCATCTATTCCAATGAGCTGAGAAATTTATAGAGAATCATTAATTGATTTCTTATAGCAATGTTTCGATGCAAAAATAAATGTTGAGTTCAAAAATGTCACTTAGACGGCTGTAACTGTTGCAGGGGTAGAGATATTCAGCTTTAATCTCAAAGGTTTCGATAGATGCGAGAATTTGGTAGAGAATCACTACCACAGAAAAGCATCTATTCCAATGAGCTGAGAAATTTATAGAGAATCATTAATTGATTTCTTATAGCAATGTTTCGATGCAAAATTAAATGCTTAGTTCAAAAATGTCACTTAGACTGTTGTAACTGTTGCAGGAGTAGAGATATTCAGCTTTAATCTCGCAGGTTGCAATAGATGCGAGAATTTGGTAGAGAATCACTACCACAGAAAAGCATCTATTCCAATGAACTGAGAAATTTATAGTGAATCATTAATTGATTTCTTATAGCAATGTTTCGATGCAAAATTAAATGCTGAGTTCAAAAATGTCACTTAGACGGCTGTAACTGTTGCAGGAGTAGAGATATTCAGCTATAATCTCACAGGTTTCAATAGATGCGAGAATTTGGTAGAGAATCACTACCACAGAAAAGCATCTATTCCAATGAGCTGAGAAATTTATAGAGAATCATTAATTGATTTCTTACAGCAATGTTTCGATGCAAATTTAAATGCTGAGTTCAAAAATGTCACTTAGACGGCTGTAACTGTTGCAGGAGTAGAGATATTCAGCTTTAATCTCACAGGTTTCATAGATGCGAGAAATTGGTAGAGAATCACTACCACAGAAAAGCATCTATTCCAATGAGCTGAGAAATTTATAGAGAATCATTAATTGATTTCTTATAGCAATGTTTCGATGCAAAATTAAATGCTGAGTTCAAAAATGTCACTTAGACGGCTGTAACTGTTGCAGGGATAGAGATATTCAGCTTTAATCTCAAAGGTTTCGATAGATGCGAGAATTTGGTAGAGAATCACTACCACAGAAAAGCATCTATTCCAATGAGCTGAGAAATTTATAGAGAATCATTAATTGATTTCTTATAGCAATTTTTCGATGCAAAATTAAATGCTTAGTTCAAAAATGTCACTTAGACGGCTGTAACTGTTGCAGGAGTAGAGATATTCAGCTATAATCTCGCAGGTTTCAATAGATGCGAGAATTTGGTAGAGAATCACTACCACAGAAAAGCATCTATTCCAATGAGCTGAGAAATTTATAGAGAATCATTAATTGATTTCTTATAGCAATGTTTCGATGCAAAATTAAATGCTTAGTTCAAAAATGTCACTTAGACGGCTGTAACTGTTGCAGGAGTAGAGATATTCAGCTATAATCTCACAGGTTTCAATAGATGCGAGAATTTGGTAGAGAATCACTACCACGGAAAAGCATCCATTCCAATGAGCTGAGAAATTTATAGAGAATCATTAATTGATTTCTTACAGCAATGTTTCGATGCAAATTTAAATGCTGAGTTCAAAAATGTCACTTAGACGGCTGTAACTGTTGCAGGAGTAGAGATATTCAGCTTTAATCTCACAGGTTTCTATAGATGCCAGAATTTGGTAGAGAATCACTAACACAGAAAAGCATCTATTCCAATGAGCTGAAAAATTTATAGAGAATCATTAATTGAATTCTTATAGCAATGTTTCGATGCAAAATTAAATGCTGAGCTCAAAAATTTCACTTAGACGGCTGTAACTGTTGCAGGAGTAGAGATATTCAGCTTTAATCTCACAGGTTTCAATAGATGCGAGAATTTGGTAGAGAATCATTACATCAGAAAAGCATCTATTCCAATGAGCTGAGAAATTTATAGAGAATCATTAATTGATTTCTTATAGCAATGTTTCGATGCAAAATTAAATGTTGAGTTCAAAAATGTCACTTAGACGGCTGTAACAGTTGCAGAAATAGGGATATTTGGCTTTAATCTCACAGGTTTCAATAGATGCGAGAATTTGGTAGAGAATCACTACCACAGAAAAGCATCTATTCCAATGAGCTGAAAAATTTATAGAGAATCATTAATGGATTTCTTATAGCAATGTTTCGATGCAAAATTAAATGCTGAGTTCAAAAATGTCACTTAGACGGCTGTAACTGTTGCAGGAGTAGAGATATTCAGCTATAATCTCGCAGGTTTCAATAGATGCGAGAATTTGGTAGAGAATCACTACCACAAAAAAGCATCTATTCCAATGAGCTGAGAAATTTATAGAGAATCATTAATTGATTTCTTATAGCAATGTTTCGATGCAAAATTAAATGCTGAGTTCAAAAATGTCACTTAGACGGCTGTAACAAGATATTCAGCTATAATCTCACAGGTTTCAATAGATGCGAGAATTTGGTAGAGAATCACTACCACAGAAAAGCATCTATTCCAATGAGCTGAGAAATTTATAGAGAATCATTAATTGATTTCTTATAGCAATGTTTCGATGCAAAATTAAATGTTGAGTTCAAAATGTCACTTAGACGGCTGTAACTGTCGCAGGAGTAGAGATATTCAGCTTTAATCTCACAGGTTTTAATAGATGCGAGAATTTGGTAGAGAATCACTACCACAGAAAAGCATCTATTCCAATGAGCTGAGAAATTTATAGAGAATCAATAATTGATTTCTTATAGCAATGTTTCGATGCAAAATTAAATGCTGAGTTCAAAAATGTCACTTAGACGGCTGTAGCTGTTGCAGGAGTAGAGATATTCAGCTTTAATCTCACAGGTTTCAATAGATGCCAGAATTTGTTAGAGAATCACTACCACAGAAAAGCATCTATTCCAATGAGCTGAGAAATTTATTGAGAATCATTAATTGATTTCTTATAGCAATGTTTCGATGCAAAATTAAATGCTGAGTTCAAAAATGTCACTTAGACGGCTGTAACTGTCGCAGGAGTAGAGATATTCAGCTTTAATCTCACAGGTTTCAATAGATGCGAGAATTTGGTAGAGAATCACTAACACAGAAAAGCATCTATTCCAATGAGCTGAGAAATTTATAGAGAATCATTAATTGATTTCTTATAGCAATGTTTCGATGCAAAATTAAATGCTGAGTTCAAAAATTTTCCTTAAAAGGCTGTAACTGTTGCAGGAGTAGAGATATTCAGCTATAATCTTACAAGTTTCAATAGATGCGAGAATTTGCTAGAGAATAACTACCACAGAAAAACATCTATTCCAATGTGCTGCGAAATTTATAGAGAATCATTAATTGATTTCTTATAGCAATGTTTCGATGCAAAATTAAATGCTGAGTTCAAACATGTCACTTAGACGGCTGTAACTGTTGCAGGAGTAGAGATATTCAGCTTTAATCTCACAGGTTTCAATAGATGCGAGAATTTGGTAGAGAATCACTACCACAGAA
Organism: Aurelia coerulea; assembly: GCA_039566865.1. NCBI lineage: Eukaryota > Metazoa > Cnidaria > Scyphozoa > Semaeostomeae > Ulmaridae > Aurelia > Aurelia coerulea. The sequence goes on along the minus strand of CM076943.1, from coordinate 7,278,924 downwards.
AAACATCTATTCCAATGAGCTGAGAAATTTATAGAGAATCATTAATTGATTTCTTATAGCAATGTTTCGATGCAAAATTAAATGCTGAGTTCAAAAATGTCACTTAGACGGCTGTAACTGTTGCAGGAGTAGAGATATTCAGCTTTAATCTCACAGGTTTCAATAGATGCGAGAATTTGGTAGAGAATCACTAACACAGAAAAGCATCTATTCCAATGAGCTGAGAAATTTATAGAGAATCATTAATTGATTTCTTATAGCAATCTTTCGATGCAAAATTAAATGCTAAATTCAAAAATGTCACTTAGACGGCTGTAACAGTTGCAGGAGTAGAGATATTCAGCTATAATCTCACAGGTTTCAATAGATGCGAGAATTTGGTAGAGAATCACTACCACAGAAAAGCATCTATTCCATTGAGCTGAGAAATTTATAGAGAATCATTAATTGATTTCTGATAGCAATCTTTCGATGCAAAGTTAAATGCTGAGTTCAAACATGTCACTTAAACGGCTGTAGCTGTTGCAGGAGTAGAGATATTCAGCTTTAATCTCACAGGTTTCAATAGATGCGAGAATTTGGTAGAGAATCACTACCACAGAAAAACATCTATTCCAATGAGCTGAGAAATTTATAGGGACTCATTAATTGATTTCTTATAGCAATGTTTCGATGCAAAATTAAATGTTGCGTTCAAAAATGTCACTTAGACGGCTGTAACTGTTGCAGGAGTAGAGATATTCAGCTTTAATCTCACAGGTTTCAATAGATGCGAGAATTTGGTAGAGAATCACTACCACAGAAAAGCATCTATTCCAATGAGCTGAGAAATTAATAGAGAATCACTAATTGATTTCTTATAGCACTGTTGCAATGCAAAATTAAATGCTGAGTTCAAAAATGTCCCTTAGACGGCTGTAACTGTTGCAAGAGTAGAGATATTCAGCTTTAATCTCACAGGTTTCAATAGATGCGAGAATTTGGTAGAGAATCACTACCACAGAAAAGCATCTATTCCCATGAGCTGAAAATTTATAGAGAATAATTAATTGATTTTTTATAGCAATGTTTCGATGCAACATTAAATGCTAAGTTCAAAAATGTCGCTTAGACGGCTGTAACTGTTGCAGGAGTAGAGATATTCAGATTTAATCTCACAGGTTTCAATAGATGCGAGAATTTGGTAGAGAATCACTACCACAGAAAAGCATCTATTCCAATGAGCTGAGAAATTTATAGAGAATCATTAATGGATTTCCTATAGCAATGTTTCGATGCAAAATTAAATGCTGAGTTCAAATATATCACTTAGACGGCTGTAACTGTTGCAGGAGTAGAGATATTCAGCTTTAATCTCACAGGTTTCAATAGATGCGAGAATTTGGTAGAGAATCACTACCACAGAAAAGCATCTATTCCAATGAGCTGAGAAATTTATAGAGAATCATTAATTGATTTCTTATAGCAATGTTTCGATGCAAAATTAAATGCTGAGTTCAAAAATGTCACTTAGACGGCTGTAACTGTTGCAGGAGTAGAGATATTCAGCTTTAATCTCACAGGTTTCAATAGATGCGAGAATTTGGTAGAGAATCACTAACACAGAAAAGCATCTATTCCAATGAGCTGAGAAATTTATAGAGAATCATTAATTGATTTCTTATAGCAATCTTTCGATGCAAAATTAAATGCTAAATTCAAAAATGTCACTTAGACGGCTGTAACAGTTGCAGGAGTAGAGATATTCAGCTATAATCTCACAGGTTTCAATAGATGCGAGAATTTGGTAGAGAATCACTACCACAGAAAAGCATCTATTCCATTGAGCTGAGAAATTTATAGAGAATCATTAATTGATTTCTGATAGCAATTTTTCGATGCAAAGTTAAATGCTGAGTTCAAAAATGTCACTTAAACGGCTGTAGCTGTTGCAGGAGTAGAGATATTCAGCTTTAATCTCACAGGTTTCAATCGATGCGAGAATTTGGTAGAGAATCACTACCACAGAAAAACATCTATTCCAATGAGCTGAGAAATTTATAGGGACTCATTAATTGATTTCTTATAGCAATGTTTCGATGCAAAATTAAATGTTGCGTTCAAAAATGTCACTTAGACGGCTGTAACTGTTGCAGGAGTAGAGATATTCAGCTTTAATCTCACAGGTTTCAATAGATGCGAGAATTTGGTAGAGAATCACTACCACAGAAAAGCATCTATTCCAATGAGCTGAGAAATTAATAGAGAATCACTAATTGATTTCTTATAGCAATGTTTCGATGCAACATTAAATGCTAAGTTCAAAAATGTCGCTTAGACGGCTGTAACTGTTGCAGGAGTAGAGATATTCAGATTTAATCTCACAGGTTTCAATAGATGCGAGAATTTGGTAGAGAATCACTACCACAGAAAAGCATCTATTCCAATGAGCTGAGAAATTTATAGAAAATCATTAATTGATTTCCTATAGCAATGTTTCGATGCAAAATTAAATGCTGAGTTCAAATATATCACTTAGACGGCTGTAACTGTTGCAGGAGTAGAGATATTCAGCTTTAATCTCACAGGTTTCAATAGATGCGAGAATTTGGTAGAGAATCACTACCACAGAAAAGCATCTATTCCAATGAGCTGAGAAATTTATAGAGAATCATTAATTGATATCTTATAGCAATGTTTCGATGCAAAATTAAATGCTGAGTTCAAAAATTTTACTTAGACGGCTGTAACTGTTGCAGGAGTAGAGATATTCAGCTATAATCTCATAAGTTTCAATAGATGCGAGAATTTGGTAGAGAATAACTACCACAGAAAAACATCTATTCCAATGTGCTGCGAAATTTATAGAGAATCATTAATTGATTTCTTATAGCAATGTTTCGATGCAAAATTAAATGCTGAGTTCAAACATGTCACTTAGACGGCTGTAACTGTTGCAGATGTAGAGATATTCAGCATTAATCTCACAGGTTTCAATAGATGCGAGAATTTGGTAGAGAATCATTACCACAGAAAAGCATCTATTCCAATGAGCTGAGAAATTTATAGAGAATCATTAATTGATTGCTTATAGCATTGTTTCGATGCAAAATTAAATATTGAGTTCAAAAATGTCACTTAGACGGCTGTAACAGTTGCAGGAGTAGAGATATTCAGCTATAATCTCACAGGTTTCAATAGATGCGAGAATTTGGTAGAGAATCACTACCACAGAAAAACATCTATTCCAATGAGCTGAGAAATTTATAGAGAATCATTAATTGATTTCTTATAGCAATGTTTCGATGCAAAATTAAATGCTGAGTTCAAAAATGTCACTTAGACGGCTGTAACTGTTGCAGGAGTAGAGATATTCAGCTATAATCTCATAAGTTTCAATAGATGCGAGAATTTGGTAGAGAATAACTACCACAGAAAAACATCTATTCCAATGTGCTGCGAAATTTATAGAGAATCATTAATTGATTTCTTATAGCAATGTTTCGATGCAAAATTAAATGCTGAGTTCAAACATGTCACTTAGACGGCTGTAACTGTTGCAGGAGTAGAGATATTCAGCTATAATCTCACAGGTTTCAATAGATGCGAGAATTTGGTAGAGAATCATTACCACAGAAAAGCATCTATTCCAATGAGCTGAGAAATTTATAGAGAATCATTAATTGATTGCTTATAGCATTGTTTCGATGCAAAATTAAATGTTGAGTTCAAAAATGTCACTTAGACGGCTGTAACAGTTGCAGGAGTAGAGATATTCAGCTATAATCTCACAGGTTTCAATAGATGCGAGAATTTGGTAGAGAAACACTACCACAGAAAAACATCTATTCCAATGAGCTGAGAAATTTATAGAGAATCATTAATTGATTTCTTATAGCAATGTTTCGATGCAAAATTAAATGCTGAGTTCAAAAATGTCACTTAGACGGCTGTAACTGTTGCAGGAGTAGAGATATTCAGCTTTAATCTCACAGGTTTCAATAGATGCGAGAATTTGGTAGAGAATCACTAACACAGAAAAGCATCTATTCCAATGAGCTGAGAAATTTATAGAGAATCATTAATTGATTTCTTATAGCAATGTTTCGATGCAAAATTAAATGCTGAGTTCAAAAATGTCACTTAGACGGCTGTAACTGTTGCAGGAGTAGAGATATTCAGCTTTAATCTCACAGGTTTCAATAGATGCGAGAATTTGGTAGAGAATCACTAACACAGAAAAGCATCTATTCCAATGAGCTGAGAAATTTATAGAGAATCATTAATTGATTTCTTATAGCAATCTTTCGATGCAAAATTAAATGCTAAATTCAAAAATGTCACTTAGACGGCTGTAACAGTTGCAGGAGTAGAGATATTCAGCTATAATCTCACAGGTTTCAATAGATGCGAGAATTTGGTAGAGAATCACTACCACAGAAAAGCATCTATTCCAATGAGCTGAGAAATTTATAGAGAATCATTAATTGATTTCTGATAGCAATCTTTCGATGCAAAGTTAAATGCTGAGTTCAAAAATGTCACTTAAACGGCTGTAACAGTTGCAGGAGTAGAGATATTCAGCTATAATCTCACAGGTTTCAATAGATGCGAGAATTTGGTAGAGAATCACTACCACAGAAAAACATCTATTCCAATGAGCTGAGAAATTTATAGGGACTCATTAATTGATTTCTTATAGCAATGTTTCGATGCAAAATTAAATGTTGCGTTCAAAAATGTCACTTAGACGGCTGTAGCTGTTGCAGGAGTAGAGATATTCAGCTTTAATCTCACAGGTTTCAATTGATGCGAGAATTTGGTAGAGAATCACTACCACAGAAAAGCATCTATTCCAATGAGCTGAGAAATTTATAGAGAATCACTAATTGATTTCTTATAGCAATGTTTCGATGCAAAAATAAATGCTGAGTTCAAAAATGTCCCTTAGACGGCTGTAACTGTTGCAAGAGTAGAGATATTCAGCTTTAATCTCACAGGTTTCAATAGATGCGAGAATTTGGTAGAGATCACTACCACAGAAAAGCATCTATTCCCATGAGCTGAAAATTTATAGAGAATCATTAATTGATTTCTTATAGCAATGTTTCGATGCAACATTAAATGCTGAGTTCAAAAATGTCGCTTAGACGGCTGTAACTGTTGCAGGAGTAGAGATATTCAGCTTTAATCTCACAGGTTTCAATAGATGCGAGAATTTGGTAGAGAATCACTACCACAGAAAAGCATCTATTCCAATGAGCTGAGAAATTTATAGAGAATCATTAATTGATTTCCTATAGCAATGTTTCGATGCAAAATTAAATGCTGAGTTCAAATATATCACTTAGACGGCTGTAACTGTTGCAGGAGTAGAGATATTCAGCTTTAATCTCACAGGTTTCAATAGATGCGAGAATTTGGTAGAGAATCACTACCACAGAAAAGCATCTATTCCAATGAGCTGAAAATTTATAGAGAATCATTAATGGATTTCTTATAGCAATCTTTCGATGCAAAATTAAATGCTGAGTTCAAAAATGTCACTTAGACGGCTGTAGCTGTTGCAGGAGTAGAGATATTTAGCTTTAATCTCACAGGTTTCAATAGATGCGAGAATTTGGTAGAGAATCACTACCACAGAAAAGCATCTATTCCAATGAGCTGAGAAATTTATAGAGAATCATTAATTGATTTCTTATAGCAATGTTTCGATGCAAAATTAAATGCTGAGTTCAAAAATGTCACTTAGACGGCTGTAACTGTTGCAGGAGTAGAGATATTCAGCTATAATCTCATAAGTTTCAATAGATGCGAGAATTTGGTAGAGAATAACTACCACAGAAAAACATCTATTCCAATGTGCTGCGAAATTTATAGAGAATCATTAATTGATTGCTTATAGCATTTTTTCGATGCAAAATTAAATTTTGAGTTCAAAAATGTCACTTAGATGGCTGTAACAGTTGCAGGAGTAGAGATATTCAGCTATAATCTCACAGGTTTCAATAGATGCGAGAATTTGGTAGAGAATCACTACCACAGAAAAGCATCTATTCCAATGAGCTGAGAAATTTATAGAGAATCATTAATTGATTTCTTATAGCAATCTTGCGATGCAAAATTAAATGCTGAGTTCAAAAATGTCACTTAGACGGCTGTAGCTGTTGCAGGAGTAGAGATATTCAGCTTTAATCTCACAGGTTTCAATAGATGCGAGAATTTGGTAGAGAATCACTACCACAGAAAAACATCTATTCCAATGAGCTGAGAAATTTATAGGGACTCATTAATTGATTTCTTATAGCAATGTTTCGATGCAAAATTAAATGTTGCGTTCAAAAATGTCACTTAGACGGCTGTAACTGTTGCAGGAGTAGAGATATTCAGCTATAATCTCACAGGTTTCAATAGATGCGAGAATTTGGTAGAGAATCACTACCACAGAAAAGCATCTATTCCAATGAGCTGAGAAATTAATAGAGAATCATTAATTGATTTCTTATAGCAATGTTTCGATGCAAAAATAAATGCTGAGTTCAAAAATGTCCCTTAGACGGCTGTAACTGTTGCAAGAGTAGAGATATTCAGCTTTAATCTCACAGGTTTCAATAGATGCGAGAATTTGGTAGAGATCACTACCACAGAAAAGCATCTATTCCCATGAGCTGAAAATTTATAGAGAATCATTAATTGATTTCTTATAGCAATGTTTCGATGCAAAATTAAATGCTGAGTTCAAAAATGTCACTTAGACGGCTGTAACTGTTGCAGGAGTAGAGATATTCAGCTTTAATCTCACAGGTTTCAATAGATGCGAGAATTTGGTAGAGAATCACTACCACAGAAAAGCATCTATTCCAATGAGCTGAGAAATTTATAGAGAATCATTAATTGATTTCTTATAGCAATGTTTCGATGCAAAATTAAATGCTGAGTTCAAATATATCACTTAGACGGCTGTAACTGTTGCAGGAGTAGAGATATTCAGCTTTAATCTCACAGGTTTCAATAGATGCGAGAATTTGGTAGAGAATCACTACCACAGAAAAGCATCTATTCCAATGAGCTGAGAAATTTATAGAGAATCATTAATGGATTTCTTATAGCAATGTTTCGATGCAAAATTAAATGCTGAGTTCAAAAATGTCACTTAGACGGCTGTAACTGTTGCAGGAGTAGAGATATTCAGCTTTAATCTCACAGGTTTCAATAGATGCGAGAATTTGGTAGAGAATCACTACCACAGAAAAGCATCTATTCCAATGAGCTGAGAAATTTATAGAGAATCATTAATTGATTTCTTATAGCAATGTTTCGATGCAAAATTAAATGCTGAGTTCAAAAATGTCACTTAGACGGCTGTAACTGTTGCAAGTAGAGATATTCAGCTTTAATCTCACAGGTTTCAATAGATGCGAGAATTTGGTAGAGAATATACCACAGAAAAGCAGCTATAATCTATTCAATAGATGCGAGAATGAGAGAATAACTGAAAAACATCTATTCCAATGTGCTGCGAAATTTATAGAGAATCATTAATTGATTTCTTATAGCAATGTTTCGATGCAAAATTAAATGCTGAGTTCAAAAATGTCACTTAGACGGCTGTAACTGTTGCAGGAGTAGAGATATTCAGCTTTAATCTCACAGGTTTCAATAGATGCGAGAATTTGGTAGAGAATCATTACCACAGAAAAGCATCTATTCCAATGAGCTGAGAAATTTATAGAGAATCATTAATTGATTTCTTATAGCAATGTTTCGATGCAAAATTAAATGTCTGAGTTCAAAAATGTCACTTAGACGGCTGTAACTGTTGCAGGAGTAGAGATATTCAGCTTTAATCTCACAGGTTTCAATAGATGCGAGAATTTGGTAGAGAATCACTACCACAGAAAAGCATCTATTCCAATGAGCTGAGAAATTTATAGAGAATCATTAATTGATTTCTTATAGCAATGTTTCGATGCAAAATTAAATGCTGAGTTCAAAAATGTCACTTAGACGGCTGTAACTGTTGCAGGAGTAGAGATATTCAGCTTTAATCTCACAGGTTTCAATAGATGCGAGAATTTGGTAGAGAATCACTACCACAGAAAAGCATCTATTCCAATGAGCTGAGAAATTTATAGAGAATCATTAATTGATTTCTTATAGCAATCTTTCGATGCAAAATTAAATGCTGAGTTCAAAAATGTCACTTAGACGGCTGTAACTGTTGCAGGAGTAGAGATATTCAGCTTTAATCTCACAGGTTTCAATAGATGCGAGAATTTGGTAGAGAATCACTACCACAGAAAAGCATCTATTCCATGAGCTGAGAAATTTATAGAGAATCATTAATTGATTTCTTATAGCAATCTTTCGATGCAAAATTAAATGCTGAGTTCAAAAATGTCACTTAGACGGCTGTAACTGTTGCAGGAGTAGAGATATTCAGCTTTAATCTCACAGGTTTCAATAGATGCGAGAATTTGGTAGAGAATCACTACCACAGAAAAGCATCTATTCCAATGAGCTGAGAAATTTATAGAGAATCATTAATTGATTTCTTATAGCAATGTTTCGATGCAAAATTAAATGCTGAGTTCAAAAATGTCACTTAGACGGCTGTAACTGTTGCAGGAGTAGAGATATTCAGCTTTAATCTCACAGGTTTCAATAGATGCGAGAATTTGGTAGAGAATCACTACCACAGAAAAGCATCTATTCCAATGAGCTGAGAAATTTATAGAGAATCATTAATTGATTTCTTATAGCACTGTTGCAATGCAAAATTAAATGCTGAGTTCAAAAATGTCCCTTAGACGGCTGTAACTGTTGCAAGAGTAGAGATATTCAGCTTTAATCTCACAGGTTTCAATAGATGCGAGAATTTGGTAGAGAATCACTACCACAGAAAAGCATATATTCCCATGAGCTGAAAATTTATAGAGAATCATTAATTGATTTCTTATAGCAATGTTTCGATGCAAAATTAAATGCTGAGTTCAAAAATGTCACTTAGACGGCTGTAACTGTTGCAGGAGTAGAGATATTCAGCTTTAATCTCACAGGTTTCAATAGATGCGAGAATTTGGTAGAGAATCACTACCACAGAAAAGCATCTATTCCAATGAGCTGAGAAATTTATAGAGAATCATTAATTGATTTCTTATAGCAATGTTTCGATGCAAAATTAAATGCTGAGTTCAAAAATGTCACTTAGACGGCTGTAACTGTTGCAGGAGTAGAGATATTCAGCTTTAATCTCACAGGTTTCAATAGATGCGAGAATTTGGTAGAGAATCACTACCACAGAAAAGCATCTATTCCAATGAGCTGAGAAATTTATAGAGAATCATTAATTGATTTCTTATAGCAATGTTTCGATGCAAAATTAAATGCTGAGTTCAAAAATGTCACTTAGACGGCTGTAACTGTTGCAGGAGTAGAGATATTCAGCTTTAATCTCACAGGTTTCAATAGATGCGAGAATTTGGTAGAGAATCACTACCACAGAAAAGCATCTATTCCAATGAGCTGAGAAATTTATAGAGAATCATTAATTGATTTCTTATAGCAATGTTTCGATGCAAAATTAAATGCTGAGTTCAAAAATGTCACTTAGACGGCTGTAACTGTTGCAGGAGTAGAGATATTCAGCTTTAATCTCACAGGTTTCAATAGATGCGAGAATTTGGTAGAGAATCACTACCACAGAAAAGCATCTATTCCAATGAGCTGAAAAATTTATAGAGAATCATTAATGGATTTCTTATAGCAATGTTTCGATGCAAAATTAAATGCTGAGTTCAAAATGTCACTTAGACGGCTGTAACTGTTGCAGGAGTAGAGATATTCAGCTTTAATCTCACAGGTTTCAATAGATGCGAGAATTTGGTAGAGAATCACTACCACAGAAAAGCATCTATTCCAATGAGCTGAGAAATTTATAGAGAATCATTAATTGATTTCTTATAGCAATGTTTCGATGCAAAATTAAATGCTGAGTTCAAAAATGTCACTTAGACGGCTGTAACTGTTGCAGGAGTAGAGATATTCAGCTTTAATCTCACAGGTTTCAATAGATGCGAGAATTTGGTAGAGAATCACTACCACAGAAAAGCATCTATTCCAATGAGCTGAGAAATTAATAGAGAATCACTAATTGATTTCTTATAGCACTGTTGCAATGCAAAATTAAATGCTGAGTTCAAAAATGTCCCTTAGACGGCTGTAACTGTTGCAAGAGTAGAGATATTCAGCTTTAATCTCACAGGTTTCAATAGATGCGAGAATTTGGTAGAGATCACTACCACAGAAAAGCATCTATTCCAATGAGCTGAGAAATTTATAGAGAATCATTAATTGATTTCTTATAGCAATGTTTCGATGCAAAATTAAATGCTGAGTTCAAAAATGTCACTTAGACGGCTGTAACTGTTGCAGGAGTAGAGATATTCAGCTTTAATCTCACAGGTTTCAATAGATGCGAGAATTTGGTAGAGAATCACTACCACAGAAAAGCATCTATTCCAATGAGCTGAGAAATTTATAGAGAATCATTAATTGATTTCTTATAGCAATGTTTCGATGCAAAATTAAATGCTGAGTTCAAAAATGTCACTTAGACGGCTGTAACTGTTGCAGGAGTAGAGATATTCAGCTTTAATCTCACAGGTTTCAATAGATGCGAGAATTTGGTAGAGAATCACTACCACAGAAAAGCATCTATTCCAATGAGCTGAGAAATTTATAGAGAATCATTAATTGATTTCTTATAGCAATGTTTCGATGCAAAATTAAATGCTGAGTTCAAAAATGTCACTTAGACGGCTGTAACTGTTGCAGGAGTAGAGATATTCAGCTTTAATCTCACAGGTTTCAATAGATGCGAGAATTTGGTAGAGAATCACTACCACAGAAAAGCATCTATTCCAATGAGCTGAGAAATTTATAGAGAATCATTAATTGATTTCTTATAGCAATGTTTCGATGCAAAATTAAATGCTGAGTTCAAAAATGTCACTTAGACGGCTGTAACTGTTGCAGGAGTAGAGATATTCAGCTTTAATCTCACAGGTTTCAATAGATGCGAGAATTTGGTAGAGAATCACTACCACAGAAAAGCATCTATTCCAATGAGCTGAGAAATTTATAGAGAATCATTAATGGATTTCTTATAGCAATGTTTCGATGCAAAATTAAATGCTGAGTTCAAAAATGTCACTTAGACGGCTGTAACTGTTGCAGGAGTAGAGATATTCAGCTTTAATCTCACAGGTTTCAATAGATGCGAGAATTTGGTAGAGAATCACTACCACAGAAAAGCATATATTCCCATGAGCTGAAAATTTATAGAGAATCATTAATTGATTTCTTATAGCAATGTTTCGATGCAAAATTAAATGCTGAGTTCAAAAATGTCACTTAGACGGCTGTAACTGTTGCAGGAGTAGAGATATTCAGCTTTAATCTCACAGGTTTCAATAGATGCGAGAATTTGGTAGAGAATCACTACCACAGAAAAGCATCTATTCCAATGAGCTGAGAAATTTATAGAGAATCATTAATTGATTTCTTATAGCAATGTTTCGATGCAAAATTAAATGCTGAGTTCAAAAATGTCACTTAGACGGCTGTAACTGTTGCAGGAGTAGAGATATTCAGCTTTAATCTCACAGGTTTCAATAGATGCGAGAATTTGGTAGAGAATCACTACCACAGAAAAGCATCTATTCCAATGAGCTGAGAAATTTATAGAGAATCATTAATTGATTTCTTATAGCAATGTTTCGATGCAAAATTAAATGCTGAGTTCAAAAATGTCACTTAGACGGCTGTAACTGTTGCAGGAGTAGAGATATTCAGCTTTAATCTCACAGGTTTCAATAGATGCGAGAATTTGGTAGAGAATCACTACCACAGAAAAGCATCTATTCCAATGAGCTGAGAAATTCATAGAGAATCATTAATTGATTTCTTATAGCAATGTTTCGATGCAACATTAAATGCTGAGTTCAAAAATGTCCCTTAGACGGCTGTAACTGTTGCAAAGTAGAGATATTCAGCTTTAATCTCACAGGTTTCAATAGATGCGAGAATTTGGTAGAGAATCACTACCACAGAAAAGCATCTATTCCAATGAGCTGAGAAATTTATAGAGAATCATTAATTGATTTCTTATAGCAATGTTGCGATGCAAAATTAAATGCTGAGTTCAAAAATGTCACTTAGACGGCTGTAACTGTTGCAGGAGTAGAGATATTCAGCTTTAATCTCACAGGTTTCAATAGATGCGAGAATTTGGTAGAGAATCACTACCACAGAAAAGCATCTATTCCAATGAGCTGAAAAATTTATAGAGAATCATTAATTGATTTCTTATAGCAATGTTTCGATGCAAAATTAAATGCTGAGTTCAAAAATGTCACTTAGACGGCTGTAACTGTTGCAGGAGTAGAGATATTCAGCTTTAATCTCACAGGTTTCAATAGATGCGAGAATTTGGTAGAGAATCACTACCACAGAAAAGCATCTATTCCAATGAGCTGAAAATTTATAGAGAATCATTAATTGATTTCTTATAGCAATGTTTCGATGCAACATTAAATGCTGAGTTCAAAAATGTCACTTAGACGGCTGTAACTGTTGCAGGAGTAGAGATATTCAGCTTTAATCTCACAGGTTTCAATAGATGCGAGAATTTGGTAGAGAATCACTACCACAGAAAAGCATCTATTCCAATGAGCTGAGAAATTTATAGAGAATCATTAATTGATTTCTTATAGCAATGTTTCGATGCAAAATTAAATGCTGAGTTCAAAAATGTCACTTAGACGGCTGTAACTGTTGCAGGAGTAGAGATATTCAGCTTTAATCTCACAGGTTTCAATAGATGCGAGAATTTGGTAGAGAATCACTACCACAGAAAAGCATCTATTCCAATGAGCTGAAAAATTTATAGAGAATCATTAATTGATTTCTTATAGCAATGTTTCGATGCAAAATTAAATGCTGAGTTCAAAAATGTCACTTAGACGGCTGTAACTGTTGCAGGAGTAGAGATATTCAGCTTTAATCTCACAGGTTTCAATAGATGCGAGAATTTGGTAGAGAATCACTACCACAGAAAAGCATATATTCCCATGAGCTGAAAATTTATAGAGAATCATTAATTGATTTCTTATAGCAATCTTTCGATGCAAAATTAAATGCTGAGTTCAAAAATGTCACTTAGACGGCTGTAACTGTTGCAGGAGTAGAGATATTCAGCTTTAATCTCACAGGTTTCAATAGATGCGAGAATTTGGTAGAGAATCACTACCACAGAAAAGCATCTATTCCAATGAGCTGAGAAATTTATAGAGAATCATTAATTGATTTCTTATAGCAATGTTTCGATGCAAAATTAAATGCTGAGTTCAAAAATGTCACTTAGACGGCTGTAACTGTTGCAGGAGTAGAGATATTCAGCTTTAATCTCACAGGTTTCAATAGATGCGAGAATTTGGTAGAGAATCACTACCACAGAAAAGCATCTATTCCAATGAGCTGAGAAATTTATAGAGAATCATTAATTGATTTCTTATAGCAATGTTTCGATGCAAAATTAAATGCTGAGTTCAAAAATGTCACTTAGACGGCTGTAACTGTTGCAGGAGTAGAGATATTCAGCTTTAATCTCACAGGTTTCAATAGATGCGAGAATTTGGTAGAGAATCACTACCACAGAAAAGCATCTATTCCAATGAGCTGAGAAATTTATAGAGAATCATTAATGGATTTCTTATAGCAATGTTTCGATGCAAAATTAAATGCTGAGTTCAAAAATGTCACTTAGACGGCTGTAACTGTTGCAGGAGTAGAGATATTCAGCTTTAATCTCACAGGTTTCAATAGATGCGAGAATTTGGTAGAGAATCACTACCACAGAAAAGCATCTATTCCAATGAGCTGAGAAATTTATAGAGAATCATTAATTGATTTCTTATAGCAATGTTTCGATGCAAAATTAAATGCTGAGTTCAAAAATGTCACTTAGACGGCTGTAACTGTTGCAGGAGTAGAGATATTCAGCTTTAATCTCACAGGTTTCAATAGATGCGAGAATTTGGTAGAGAATCACTACCACAGAAAAGCATCTATTCCAATGAGCTGAGAAATTTATAGAGAATCATTAATTGATTTCTTATAGCAATGTTTCGATGCAAAATTAAATGCTGAGTTCAAAAATGTCCCTTAGACGGCTGTAACTGTTGCAAAGTAGAGATATTCAGCTTTAATCTCACAGGTTTCAATAGATGCGAGAATTTGGTAGAGAATCACTACCACAGAAAAGCATCTATTCCAATGAGCTGAGATATTTATAGAGAATCATTAATTGATTTCTTATAGCAATGTTTCGATGCAAAATTAAATGCTGAGTTCAAAAATGTCACTTAGACGGCTGTAACTGTTGCAGGAGTAGAGATATTCAGCTTTAATCTCACAGGTTTCAATAGATGCGAGAATTTGGTAGAGAATCACTACCACAGAAAAGCATCTATTCCAATGAGCTGAAAAATTTATAGAGAATCATTAATTGATTTCTTATAGCAATGTTTCGATGCAAAATTAAATGCTGAGTTCAAAAATGTCACTTAGACGGCTGTAACTGTTGCAGGAGTAGAGATATTCAGCTTTAATCTCACAGGTTTCAATAGATGCGAGAATTTGGTAGAGAATCACTACCACAGAAAAGCATCTATTCCAATGAGCTGAGAAATTTATAGAGAATCATTAATTGATTTCTTATAGCAATGTTTCGATGCAAAATTAAATGCTGAGTTCAAAAATGTCACTTAGACGGCTGTAACTGTTGCAGGAGTAGAGATATTCAGCTTTAATCTCACAGGTTTCAATAGATGCGAGAATTTGGTAGAGAATCACTACCACAGAAAAGCATCTATTCCAATGAGCTGAGAAATTTATAGAGAATCATTAATTGATTTCTTATAGCAATGTTTCGATGCAAAATTAAATGCTGAGTTCAAAAATGTCACTTAGACGGCTGTAACTGTTGCAGGAGTAGAGATATTCAGCTTTAATCTCACAGGTTTCAATAGATGCGAGAATTTGGTAGAGAATCACTACCACAGAAAAGCATCTATTCCAATGAGCTGAGAAATTTATAGAGAATCATTAATTGATTTCTTATAGCAATGTTTCGATGCAAAATTAAATGCTGAGTTCAAAAATGTCACTTAGACGGCTGTAACTGTTGCAGGAGTAGAGATATTCAGCTTTAATCTCACAGGTTTCAATAGATGCGAGAATTTGGTAGAGAATCACTACCACAGAAAAGCATCTATTCCAATGAGCTGAGAAATTTATAGAGAATCATTAATTGATTTCTTATAGCAATGTTTCGATGCAAAATTAAATGCTGAGTTCAAAAATGTCACTTAGACGGCTGTAACTGTTGCAGGAGTAGAGATATTCAGCTTTAATCTCACAGGTTTCAATAGATGCGAGAATTTGGTAGAGAATCACTACCACAGAAAAGCATCTATTCCAATGAGCTGAGAAATTTATAGAGAATCATTAATTGATTTCTTATAGCAATGTTGCGATGCAAAATTAAATGCTGAGTTCAAAAATGTCACTTAGACGGCTGTAACTGTTGCAGGAGTAGAGATATTCAGCTTTAATCTCACAGGTTTCAATAGATGCGAGAATTTGGTAGAGAATCACTACCACAGAAAAGCATCTATTCCAATGAGCTGAGAAATTTATAGAGAATCATTAATTGATTTCTTATAGCAATGTTGCGATGCAAAATTAAATGCTGAGTTCAAAAATGTCACTTAGACGGCTGTAACTGTTGCAAGAGTAGAGATATTCAGCTTTAATCTCACAGGTTTCAATAGATGCGAGAATTTGGTAGAGAATCACTACCACAGAAAAGCATCTATTCCAATGAGCTGAGAAATTTATAGAGAATCATTAATTGATTTCTTATAGCAATGTTTCGATGCAAAATTAAATGCTGAGTTCAAAAATGTCACTTAGACGGCTGTAACTGTTGCAGGAGTAGAGATATTCAGCTTTAATCTCACAGGTTTCAATAGATGCGAGAATTTGGTAGAGAATCACTACCACAGAAAAGCATCTATTCCAATGAGCTGAGAAATTTATAGAGAATCATTAATTGATTTCTTATAGCAATGTTTCGATGCAAAATTAAATGCTGAGTTCAAAAATGTCACTTAGACGGCTGTAACTGTTGCAGGAGTAGAGATATTCAGCTTTAATCTCACAGGTTTCAATAGATGCGAGAATTTGGTAGAGAATCACTACCACAGAAAAGCATCTATTCCAATGAGCTGAGAAATTTATAGAGAATCATTAATTGATTTCTTATAGCAATGTTTCGATGCAAAATTAAATGCTGAGTTCAAAAATGTCACTTAGACGGCTGTAACTGTTGCAGGAGTAGAGATATTCAGCTTTAATCTCACAGGTTTCAATAGATGCGAGAATTTGGTAGAGAATCACTACCACAGAAAAGCATCTATTCCAATGAGCTGAGAAATTTATAGAGAATCATTAATTGATTTCTTATAGCAATGTTTCGATGCAAAATTAAATGCTGAGTTCAAAAATGTCACTTAGACGGCTGTAACTGTTGCAGGAGTAGAGATATTCAGCTTTAATCTCACAGGTTTCAATAGATGCGAGAATTTGGTAGAGAATCACTACCACAGAAAAGCATCTATTCCAATGAGCTGAGAAATTTATAGAGAATCATTAATTGATTTCTTATAGCAATGTTTCGATGCAAAATTAAATGCTGAGTTCAAAAATGTCACTTAGACGGCTGTAACTGTTGCAGGAGTAGAGATATTCAGCTTTAATCTCACAGGTTTCAATAGATGCGAGAATTTGGTAGAGAATCACTACCACAGAAAAGCATCTATTCCAATGAGCTGAGAAATTTATAGAGAATCATTAATTGATTTCTTATAGCAATGTTTCGATGCAAAATTAAATGCTGAGTTCAAAAATGTCACTTAGACGGCTGTAACTGTTGCAAGAGTAGAGATATTCAGCTTTAATCTCACAGGTTTCAATAGATGCGTGAATTTGGTAGAGAATCACTACCACAGAAAAGCATCTATTCCCATGAGCTGAAAAATTTATAGAGAATCATTAATTGATTTCTTATAGCAATGTTTCGATGCAAAATTAAATGCTGAGTTCAAAAATGTCACTTAGACGGCTGTAACTGTTGCAAGAGTAGAGATATTCAGCTTTAATCTCACAGGTTTCAATAGATGCGAGAATTTGGTAGAGAATCACTACCACAGAAAAGCATCTATTCCAATGAGCTGAGAAATTTATAGAGAATCATTAATTGATTTCTTATAGCAATGTTTCGATGCAAAATTAAATGCTGAGTTCAAAAATGTCACTTAGACGGCTGTAACTGTTGCAGGAGTAGAGATATTCAGCTTTAATCTCACAGGTTTCAATAGATGCGAGAATTTGGTAGAGAATCACTACCACAGAAAAGCATCTATTCCAATGAGCTGAGAAATTTATAGAGAATCATTAATGGATTTCTTATAGCAATGTTTCGATGCAAAATTAAATGCTGAGTTCAAAAATGTCACTTAGACGGCTGTAACTGTTGCAGGAGTAGAGATATTCAGCTTTAATCTCACAGGTTTCAATAGATGCGAGAATTTGGTAGAGAATCACTACCACAGAAAAGCATCTATTCCAATGAGCTGAGAAATTTATAGAGAATCATTAATTGATTTCTTATAGCAATGTTTCGATGCAAAATTAAATGCTGAGTTCAAAAATGTCACTTAGACGGCTGTAACTGTTGCAGGAGTAGAGATATTCAGCTTTAATCTCACAGGTTTCAATAGATGCGAGAATTTGGTAGAGAATCACTACCACAGAAAAGCATCTATTCCAATGAGCTGAGAAATTTATAGAGAATCATTAATGGATTTCTTATAGCAATGTTTCGATGCAAAATTAAATGCTGAGTTCAAAAATGTCACTTAGACGGCTGTAACTGTTGCAGGAGTAGAGATATTCAGCTTTAATCTCACAGGTTTCAATAGATGCGAGAATTTGGTAGAGAATCACTACCACAGAAAAGCATCTATTCCAATGAGCTGAGAAATTTATAGAGAATCATTAATTGATTTCTTATAGCAATGTTTCGATGCAAAATTAAATGCTGAGTTCAAAAATGTCACTTAGACGGCTGTAACTGTTGCAGGAGTAGAGATATTCAGCTTTAATCTCACAGGTTTCAATAGATGCGAGAATTTGGTAGAGAATCACTACCACAGAAAAGCATCTATTCCAATGAGCTGAAAAATTTATAGAGAATCATTAATTGATTTCTTATAGCAATGTTTCGATGCAAAATTAAATGCTGAGTTCAAAAATGTCACTTAGACGGCTGTAACTGTTGCAGGAGTAGAGATATTCAGCTTTAATCTCACAGGTTTCAATAGATGCGAGAATTTGGTAGAGAATCACTACCACAGAAAAGCATCTATTCCAATGAGCTGAGAAATTTATAGAGAATCATTAATTGATTTCTTATAGCAATGTTTCGATGCAAAATTAAATGCTGAGTTCAAAAATGTCACTTAGACGGCTGTAACTGTTGCAGGAGTAGAGATATTCAGCTTTAATCTCACAGGTTTCAATAGATGCGAGAATTTGGTAGAGAATCACTACCACAGAAAAGCATCTATTCCAATGAGCTGAGAAATTTATAGAGAATCATTAATTGATTTCTTATAGCAATGTTTCGATGCAAAATTAAATGCTGAGTTCAAAAATGTCACTTAGACGGCTGTAACTGTTGCAGGAGTAGAGATATTCAGCTTTAATCTCACAGGTTTCAATAGATGCGAGAATTTGGTAGAGAATCACTACCACAGAAAAGCATCTATTCCAATGAGCTGAGAAATTTATAGAGAATCATTAATTGATTTCTTATAGCAATGTTTCGATGCAAAATTAAATGCTGAGTTCAAAAATGTCACTTAGACGGCTGTAACTGTTGCAGGAGTAGAGATATTCAGCTTTAATCTCACAGGTTTCAATAGATGCGAGAATTTGGTAGAGAATCACTACCACAGAAAAGCATCTATTCCAATGAGCTGAGAAATTTATAGAGAATCATTAATTGATTTCTTATAGCAATGTTTCGATGCAAAATTAAATGCTGAGTTCAAAAATGTCACTTAGACGGCTGTAACTGTTGCAAGAGTAGAGATATTCAGCTTTAATCTCACAGGTTTCAATAGATGCGTGAATTTGGTAGAGAATCACTACCACAGAAAAGCATCTATTCCCATGAGCTGAAAAATTTATAGAGAATCATTAATTGATTTCTTATAGCAATGTTTCGATGCAAAATTAAATGCTGAGTTCAAAAATGTCACTTAGACGGCTGTAACTGTTGCAAGAGTAGAGATATTCAGCTTTAATCTCACAGGTTTCAATAGATGCGAGAATTTGGTAGAGAATCACTACCACAGAAAAGCATCTATTCCAATGAGCTGAGAAATTTATAGAGAATCATTAATTGATTTCTTATAGCAATGTTTCGATGCAAAATTAAATGCTGAGTTCAAAAATGTCACTTAGACGGCTGTAACTGTTGCAGGAGTAGAGATATTCAGCTTTAATCTCACAGGTTTCAATAGATGCGAGAATTTGGTAGAGAATCACTACCACAGAAAAGCATCTATTCCAATGAGCTGAGAAATTTATAGAGAATCATTAATTGATTTCTTATAGCAATGTTTCGATGCAAAATTAAATGCTGAGTTCAAAAATGTCACTTAGACGGCTGTAACTGTTGCAGGAGTAGAGATATTCAGCTTTAATCTCACAGGTTTCAATAGATGCGAGAATTTGGTAGAGAATCACTACCACAGAAAAGCATCTATTCCAATGAGCTGAGAAATTTATAGAGAATCATTAATTGATTTCTTATAGCAATGTTTCGATGCAAAATTAAATGCTGAGTTCAAAAATGTCACTTAGACGGCTGTAACTGTTGCAGGAGTAGAGATATTCAGCTTTAATCTCACAGGTTTCAATAGATGCGAGAATTTGGTAGAGAATCACTACCACAGAAAAGCATCTATTCCAATGAGCTGAGAAATTTATAGAGAATCATTAATTGATTTCTTATAGCAATGTTTCGATGCAAAATTAAATGCTGAGTTCAAAAATGTCACTTAGACGGCTGTAACTGTTGCAGGAGTAGAGATATTCAGCTTTAATCTCACAGGTTTCAATAGATGCGAGAATTTGGTAGAGAATCACTACCACAGAAAAGCATCTATTCCAATGAGCTGAGAAATTTATAGAGAATCATTAATTGATTTCTTATAGCAATGTTTCGATGCAAAATTAAATGCTGAGTTCAAAAATGTCACTTAGACGGCTGTAACTGTTGCAGGAGTAGAGATATTCAGCTTTAATCTCACAGGTTTCAATAGATGCGAGAATTTGGTAGAGAATCACTACCACAGAAAAGCATCTATTCCAATGAGCTGAAAAATTTATAGAGAATCATTAATTGATTTCTTATAGCAATGTTTCGATGCAAAATTAAATGCTGAGTTCAAAAATGTCACTTAGACGGCTGTAACTGTTGCAGGAGTAGAGATATTCAGCTTTAATCTCACAGGTTTCAATAGATGCGAGAATTTGGTAGAGAATCACTACCACAGAAAAGCATCTATTCCAATGAGCTGAGAAATTTATAGAGAATCATTAATTGATTTCTTATAGCAATGTTTCGATGCAAAATTAAATGCTGAGTTCAAAAATGTCACTTAGACGGCTGTAACTGTTGCAGGAGTAGAGATATTCAGCTTTAATCTCACAGGTTTCAATAGATGCGAGAATTTGGTAGAGAATCACTACCACAGAAAAGCATCTATTCCAATGAGCTGAGAAATTTATAGAGAATCATTAATTGATTTCTTATAGCAATGTTTCGATGCAAAATTAAATGCTGAGTTCAAAAATGTCACTTAGACGGCTGTAACTGTTGCAGGAGTAGAGATATTCAGCTTTAATCTCACAGGTTTCAATAGATGCGAGAATTTGGTAGAGAATCACTACCACAGAAAAGCATCTATTCCAATGAGCTGAGAAATTTATAGAGAATCATTAATTGATTTCTTATAGCAATGTTTCGATGCAAAATTAAATGCTGAGTTCAAAAATGTCACTTAGACGGCTGTAACTGTTGCAGGAGTAGAGATATTCAGCTTTAATCTCACAGGTTTCAATAGATGCGAGAATTTGGTAGAGAATCACTACCACAGAAAAGCATCTATTCCAATGAGCTGAGAAATTTATAGAGAATCATTAATTGATTTCTTATAGCAATGTTTCGATGCAAAATTAAATGCTGAGTTCAAAAATGTCACTTAGACGGCTGTAACTGTTGCAGGAGTAGAGATATTCAGCTTTAATCTCACAGGTTTCAATAGATGCGAGAATTTGGTAGAGAATCACTACCACAGAAAAGCATCTATTCCAATGAGCTGAGAAATTTATAGAGAATCATTAATTGATTTCTTATAGCAATGTTTCGATGCAAAATTAAATGCTGAGTTCAAAAATGTCACTTAGACGGCTGTAACTGTTGCAGGAGTAGAGATATTCAGCTTTAATCTCACAGGTTTCAATAGATGCGAGAATTTGGTAGAGAATCACTACCACAGAAAAGCATCTATTCCAATGAGCTGAGAAATTTATAGAGAATCATTAATTGATTTCTTATAGCAATGTTTCGATGCAAAATTAAATGCTGAGTTCAAAAATGTCACTTAGACGGCTGTAACTGTTGCAGGAGTAGAGATATTCAGCTTTAATCTCACAGGTTTCAATAGATGCGAGAATTTGGTAGAGAATCACTACCACAGAAAAGCATCTATTCCAATGAGCTGAGAAATTTATAGAGAATCATTAATTGATTTCTTATAGCAATGTTTCGATGCAAAATTAAATGCTGAGTTCAAAAATGTCACTTAGACGGCTGTAACTGTTGCAAGAGTAGAGATATTCAGCTTTAATCTCACAGGTTTCAATAGATGCGAGAATTTGGTAGAGAATCACTACCACAGAAAAGCATCTATTCCAATGAGCTGAAAAATTTATAGAGAATCATTAATTGATTTCTTATAGCAATGTTTCGATGCAAAATTAAATGCTGAGTTCAAAAATGTCACTTAGACGGCTGTAACTGTTGCAGGAGTAGAGATATTCAGCTTTAATCTCACAGGTTTCAATAGATGCGAGAATTTGGTAGAGAATCACTACCACAGAAAAGCATCTATTCCAATGAGCTGAAAAATTTATAGAGAATCATTAATTGATTTCTTATAGCAATGTTTCGATGCAAAATTAAATGCTGAGTTCAAAAATGTCACTTAGACGGCTGTAACTGTTGCAGGAGTAGAGATATTCAGCTTTAATCTCACAGGTTTCAATAGATGCGAGAATTTGGTAGAGAATCACTACCACAGAAAAGCATCTATTCCAATGAGCTGAGAAATTTATAGAGAATCATTAATTGATTTCTTATAGCAATGTTTCGATGCAAAATTAAATGTTGAGTTCAAAAATGTCACTTAGACGGCTGTAACTGTTGCAGGAGTAGAGATATTCAGCTTTAATCTCACAGGTTTCAATAGATGCGAGAATTTGGTAGAGAATCACTACCACAGAAAAGCATCTATTCCAATGAGCTGAGAAATTTATAGAGAATCATTAATGGATTTCTTATAGCAATGTTTCGATGCAAAATTAAATGCTGAGTTCAAAAATGTCACTTAGACGGCTGTAACTGTTGCAGGAGTAGAGATATTCAGCTTTAATCTCACAGGTTTCAATAGATGCGAGAATTTGGTAGAGAATCACTACCACAGAAAAGCATCTATTCCAATGAGCTGAGAAATTTATAGAGAATCATTAATTGATTTCTTATAGCAATGTTTCGATGCAAAATTAAATGCTGAGTTCAAAAATGTCACTTAGACGGCTGTAACTGTTGCAAGAGTAGAGATATTCAGCTTTAATCTCACAGGTTTCAATAGATGCGAGAATTTGGTAGAGAATCACTACCACAGAAAAGCATCTATTCCAATGAGCTGAGAAATTTATAGAGAATCATTAATTGATTTCTTATAGCAATGTTTCGATGCAAAATTAAATGCTGAGTTCAAAAATGTCACTTAGACGGCTGTAACTGTTGCAGGAGTAGAGATATTCAGCTTTAATCTCACAGGTTTCAATAGATGCGAGAATTTGGTAGAGAATCACTACCACAGAAAAGCATCTATTCCAATGAGCTGAGAAATTTATAGAGAATCATTAATTGATTTCTTATAGCAATGTTTCGATGCAAAATTAAATGCTGAGTTCAAAAATGTCACTTAGACGGCTGTAACTGTTGCAGGAGTAGAGATATTCAGCTTTAATCTCACAGGTTTCAATAGATGCGAGAATTTGGTAGAGAATCACTACCACAGAAAAGCATCTATTCCAATGAGCTGAGAAATTTATAGAGAATCATTAATTGATTTCTTATAGCAATGTTTCGATGCAAAATTAAATGCTGAGTTCAAAAATGTCACTTAGACGGCTGTAACTGTTGCAGGAGTAGAGATATTCAGCTTTAATCTCACAGGTTTCAATAGATGCGAGAATTTGGTAGAGAATCACTACCACAGAAAAGCATCTATTCCAATGAGCTGAGAAATTTATAGAGAATCATTAATTGATTTCTTATAGCAATGTTTCGATGCAAAATTAAATGCTGAGTTCAAAAATGTCACTTAGACGGCTGTAACTGTTGCAGGAGTAGAGATATTCAGCTTTAATCTCACAGGTTTCAATAGATGCGAGAATTTGGTAGAGAATCACTACCACAGAAAAGCATCTATTCCAATGAGCTGAGAAATTTATAGAGAATCATTAATTGATTTCTTATAGCAATGTTTCGATGCAAAATTAAATGCTGAGTTCAAAAATGTCACTTAGACGGCTGTAACTGTTGCAGGAGTAGAGATATTCAGCTTTAATCTCACAGGTTTCAATAGATGCGAGAATTTGGTAGAGAATCACTACCACAGAAAAGCATCTATTCCAATGAGCTGAAAAATTTATAGAGAATCATTAATTGATTTCTTATAGCAATGTTTCGATGCAAAATTAAATGCTGAGTTCAAAAATGTCACTTAGACGGCTGTAACTGTTGCAGGAGTAGAGATATTCAGCTTTAATCTCACAGGTTTCAATAGATGCGAGAATTTGGTAGAGAATCACTACCACAGAAAAGCATCTATTCCAATGAGCTGAAAATTTATAGAGAATCATTAATGGATTTCTTATAGCAATGTTTCGATGCAAAATTAAATGCTGAGTTCAAAAATGTCACTTAGACGGCTGTAACTGTTGCAGGAGTAGAGATATTCAGCTTTAATCTCACAGGTTTCAATAGATGCGAGAATTTGGTAGAGAATCACTACCACAGAAAAGCATCTATTCCAATGAGCTGAGAAATTTATAGAGAATCATTAATTGATTTCTTATAGCAATGTTTCGATGCAAAATTAAATGCTGAGTTCAAAAATGTCACTTAGACGGCTGTAACTGTTGCAGGAGTAGAGATATTCAGCTTTAATCTCACAGGTTTCAATAGATGCGAGAATTTGGTAGAGAATCACTACCACAGAAAAGCATCTATTCCAATGAGCTGAGAAATTTATAGAGAATCATTAATTGATTTCTTATAGCAATGTTTCGATGCAAAATTAAATGCTGAGTTCAAAAATGTCACTTAGACGGCTGTAACTGTTGCAGGAGTAGAGATATTCAGCTTTAATCTCACAGGTTTCAATAGATGCGAGAATTTGGTAGAGAATCACTACCACAGAAAAGCATCTATTCCAATGAGCTGAGAAATTTATAGAGAATCATTAATTGATTTCTTATAGCAATGTTTCGATGCAAAATTAAATGCTGAGTTCAAAAATGTCACTTAGACGGCTGTAACTGTTGCAGGAGTAGAGATATTCAGCTTTAATCTCACAGGTTTCAATAGATGCGAGAATTTGGTAGAGAATCACTACCACAGAAAAGCATCTATTCCAATGAGCTGAAAAATTTATAGAGAATCATTAATTGATTTCTTATAGCAATGTTTCGATGCAAAATTAAATGCTGAGTTCAAAAATGTCACTTAGACGGCTGTAACTGTTGCAGGAGTAGAGATATTCAGCTTTAATCTCACAGGTTTCAATAGATGCGAGAATTTGGTAGAGAATCACTACCACAGAAAAGCATCTATTCCAATGAGCTGAGAAATTTATAGAGAATCATTAATTGATTTCTTATAGCAATGTTTCGATGCAAAATTAAATGCTGAGTTCAAAAATGTCACTTAGACGGCTGTAACTGTTGCAAGAGTAGAGATATTCAGCTTTAATCTCACAGGTTTCAATAGATGCGAGAATTTGGTAGAGAATCACTACCACAGAAAAGCATCTATTCCAATGAGCTGAGAAATTTATAGAGAATCATTAATTGATTTCTTATAGCAATGTTTCGATGCAAAATTAAATGCTGAGTTCAAAAATGTCACTTAGACGGCTGTAACTGTTGCAAGAGTAGAGATATTCAGCTTTAATCTCACAGGTTTCAATAGATGCGAGAATTTGGTAGAGAATCACTACCACAGAAAAGCATCTATTCCAATGAGCTGAGAAATTTATAGAGAATCATTAATTGATTTCTTATAGCAATGTTTCGATGCAAAATTAAATGCTGAGTTCAAAAATGTCACTTAGACGGCTGTAACTGTTGCAGGAGTAGAGATATTCAGCTTTAATCTCACAGGTTTCAATAGATGCGAGAATTTGGTAGAGAATCACTACAACAGAAAAGCATCTATTCCAATGAGCTGAGAAAATTTATAAAGAAGCATTAATTGATTTCTTATGGCAATGTTTCGATGCAAAATTAAATGCTGAGTTCAAAAATGTCACTTAGACGGCTGTAACTGTTGCAGGAGTAGAGATATTCAGCTTTAATCTCACAGGTTTCAATAGATGCGAGAATTTGGTAGAGAATCACTACCACAGAAAAGCATCTATTCCAATGAGCTGAGAAATTTATAGAGAATCATTAATTGATTTCTTATAGCAATGTTTCGATGCAAAATTAAATGCTGAGTTCAAAAATGTCACTTAGACGGCTGTAACTGTTGCAGGAGTAGAGATATTCAGCTTTAATCTCACAGGTTTCAATAGATGCGAGAATTTGGTAGAGAATCACTACCACAGAAAAGCATCTATTCCAATGAGCTGAGAAATTTATAGAGAATCATTAATTGATTTCTTATAGCAATGTTTCGATGCAAAATTAAATGCTGAGTTCAAAAATGTCACTTAGACGGCTGTAACTGTTGCAGGAGTAGAGATATTCAGCTTTAATCTCACAGGTTTCAATAGATGCGAGAATTTGGTAGAGAATCACTACCACAGAAAAGCATCTATTCCAATGAGCTGAGAAATTTATAGAGAATCATTAATTGATTTCTTATAGCAATGTTTCGATGCAAAATTAAATGCTGAGTTCAAAAATGTCACTTAGACGGCTGTAACTGTTGCAGGAGTAGAGATATTCAGCTTTAATCTCACAGGTTTCAATAGATGCGAGAATTTGGTAGAGAATCACTACCACAGAAAAGCATCTATTCCAATGAGCTGAGAAATTTATAGAGAATCATTAATTGATTTCTTATAGCAATGTTTCGATGCAAAATTAAATGCTGAGTTCAAAAATGTCACTTAGACGGCTGTAACTGTTGCAGGAGTAGAGATATTCAGCTTTAATCTCACAGGTTTCAATAGATGCGAGAATTTGGTAGAGAATCACTACCACAGAAAAGCATCTATTCCAATGAGCTGAAAAATTTATAGAGAATCATTAATTGATTTCTTATAGCAATGTTTCGATGCAAAATTAAATGCTGAGTTCAAAAATGTCACTTAGACGGCTGTAACTGTTGCAGGAGTAGAGATATTCAGCTTTAATCTCACAGGTTTCAATAGATGCGAGAATTTGGTAGAGAATCACTACCACAGAAAAGCATCTATTCCAATGAGCTGAGAAATTTATAGAGAATCATTAATTGATTTCTTATAGCAATGTTTCGATGCAAAATTAAATGCTGAGTTCAAAAATGTCACTTAGACGGCTGTAACTGTTGCAGGAGTAGAGATATTCAGCTTTAATCTCACAGGTTTCAATAGATGCGAGAATTTGGTAGAGAATCACTACCACAGAAAAGCATCTATTCCAATGAGCCGAAAAATTTATAGAGAATCATTAATTGATTTCTTATAGCAATGTTGCGATGCAAAATTAAATGCTGAGTTCAAAATGTCACTTAGACGGCTGTAACTGTTGCAGGAGTAGAGATATTCAGCTTTAATCTCACAGGTTTCAATAGATGCGAGAATTTGGTAGAGAATCACTACCACAGAAAAGCATCTATTCCAATGAGCTGAAAATTTATAGAGAATCATTAATTGATTTCTTATAGCAATGTTTCGATGCAAAATTAAATGCTGAGTTCAAAAATGTCACTTAGACGGCTGTAACTGTTGCAAGAGTAGAGATATTCAGCTTTAATCTCACAGGTTTCAATAGATGCGTGAATTTGGTAGAGAATCACTACCACAGAAAAGCATCTATTCCCATGAGCTGAAAAATTTATAGAGAATCATTAATTGATTTCTTATAGCAATCCTTCGATGCAAAATTAAATGCTGAGTTCAAAAATGTCACTTAGACGGCTGTAACTGTTGCAGGAGTAGAGATATTCAGCTTTAATCTCACAGGTTTCAATAGATGCGAGAATTTGGTAGAGAATCACTACCACAGAAAAGCATCTATTCCAATGAGCTGAGAAATTTATAGAGAATCATTAATTGATTTCTTATAGCAATGTTTCGATGCAAAATTAAATGCTGAGTTCAAAAATGTCACTTAGACGGCTGTAACTGTTGCAGGAGTAGAGATATTCAGCTTTAATCTCACAGGTTTCAATAGATGCGAGAATTTGGTAGAGAATCACTACCACAGAAAAGCATCTATTCCAATGAGCTGAGAAATTTATAGAGAATCATTAATTGATTTCTTATAGCAATGTTTCGATGCAAAATTAAATGCTGAGTTCAAAAATGTCACTTAGACGGCTGTAACTGTTGCAGGAGTAGAGATATTCAGCTTTAATCTCACAGGTTTCAATAGATGCGAGAATTTGGTAGAGAATCACTACCACAGAAAAGCATCTATTCCAATGAGCTGAGAAATTTATAGAGAATCATTAATTGATTTCTTATAGCAATGTTTCGATGCAAAATTAAATGCTGAGTTCAAAAATGTCACTTAGACGGCTGTAACTGTTGCAGGAGTAGAGATATTCAGCTTTAATCTCACAGGTTTCAATAGATGCGAGAATTTGGTAGAGAATCACTACCACAGAAAAGCATCTATTCCAATGAGCTGAAAAATTTATAGAGAATCATTAATTGATTTCTTATAGCAATGTTTCGATGCAAAATTAAATGCTGAGTTCAAAAATGTCACTTAGACGGCTGTAACTGTTGCAGGAGTAGAGATATTCAGCTTTAATCTCACAGGTTTCAATAGATGCGAGAATTTGGTAGAGAATCACTACCACAGAAAAGCATCTATTCCAATGAGCTGAGAAATTTATAGAGAATCATTAATTGATTTCTTATAGCAATGTTTCGATGCAAAATTAAATGCTGAGTTCAAAAATGTCACTTAGACGGCTGTAACTGTTGCAGGAGTAGAGATATTCAGCTTTAATCTCACAGGTTTCAATAGATGCGAGAATTTGGTAGAGAATCACTACCACAGAAAAGCATCTATTCCAATGAGCTGAGAAATTTATAGAGAATCATTAATTGATTTCTTATAGCAATGTTTCGATGCAAAATTAAATGCTGAGTTCAAAAATGTCACTTAGACGGCTGTAACTGTTGCAGGAGTAGAGATATTCAGCTTTAATCTCACAGGTTTCAATAGATGCGAGAATTTGGTAGAGAATCATTACCACAGAAAAGCATCTATTCCAATGAGCTGAGAAATTTATAGAGAATCATTAATGGATTTCTTATAGCAATCCTTCGATGCAAAATTAAATGCTGAGTTCAAAAATGTCACTTAGACGGCTGTAACTGTTGCAGGAGTAGAGATATTCAGCTTTAATCTCACAGGTTTCAATAGATGCGAGAATTTGGTAGAGAATCACTACCACAGAAAAGCATCTATTCCAATGAGCTGAGAAATTTATAGAGAATCATTAATTGATTTCTTATAGCAATGTTTCGATGCAAAATTAAATGCTGAGTTCAAAAATGTCACTTAGACGGCTGTAACTGTTGCAGGAGTAGAGATATTCAGCTTTAATCTCACAGGTTTCAATAGATGCGAGAATTTGGTAGAGAATCACTACCACAGAAAAGCATCTATTCCAATGAGCTGAAAAATTTATAGAGAATCATTAATTGATTTCTTATAGCAATGTTTCGATGCAAAATTAAATGCTGAGTTCAAAAATGTCACTTAGACGGCTGTAACTGTTGCAGGAGTAGAGATATTCAGCTTTAATCTCACAGGTTTCAATAGATGCGAGAATTTGGTAGAGAATCACTACCACAGAAAAGCATCTATTCCAATGAGCTGAGAAATTTATAGAGAATCATTAATTGATTTCTTATAGCAATGTTTCGATGCAAAATTAAATGCTGAGTTCAAAAATGTCACTTAGACGGCTGTAACTGTTGCAAGAGTAGAGATATTCAGCTTTAATCTCACAGGTTTCAATAGATGCGAGAATTTGGTAGAGAATCACTACCACAGAAAAGCATCTATTCCAATGAGCTGAAAAATTTATAGAGAATCATTAATTGATTTCTTATAGCAATGTTTCGATGCAAAATTAAATGCTGAGTTCAAAAATGTCACTTAGACGGCTGTAACTGTTGCAGGAGTAGAGATATTCAGCTTTAATCTCACAGGTTTCAATAGATGCGAGAATTTGGTAGAGAATCACTACCACAGAAAAGCATCTATTCCAATGAGCTGAAAAATTTATAGAGAATCATTAATTGATTTCTTATAGCAATGTTTCGATGCAAAATTAAATGCTGAGTTCAAAAATGTCACTTAGACGGCTGTAACTGTTGCAGGAGTAGAGATATTCAGCTTTAATCTCACAGGTTTCAATAGATGCGAGAATTTGGTAGAGAATCACTACCACAGAAAAGCATCTATTCCAATGAGCTGAGAAATTTATAGAGAATCATTAATTGATTTCTTATAGCAATGTTTCGATGCAAAATTAAATGCTGAGTTCAAAAATGTCACTTAGACGGCTGTAACTGTTGCAGGAGTAGAGATATTCAGCTTTAATCTCACAGGTTTCAATAGATGCGAGAATTTGGTAGAGAATCACTACCACAGAAAAGCATCTATTCCAATGAGCTGAAAAATTTATAGAGAATCATTAATGGATTTCTTATAGCAATGTTTCGATGCAAAATTAAATGTTGAGTTCAAAAATGTCACTTAGACGGCTGTAACTGTTGCAGGAGTAGAGATATTCAGCTTTAATCTCACAGGTTTCAATAGATGCGAGAATTTGGTAGAGAATCACTACCACAGAAAAGCATCTTTTCCAATGAGCTGAAAATTTATAGAGAATCATTAATTGATTTTTTATAGCAATGTTTCGATGCAAAATTAAATGCTGAGTTCAAAAATGTCACTTAGACGGCTGTAACTGTTGCAGGAGTAGAGATATTCAGCTTTAATCTCACAGGTTTCAATAGATGCGTGAATTTGGTAGAGAATCACTACCACAGAAAAGCATCTATTCCCATGAGCTGAAAAATTTATAGAGAATCATTAATGGATTTCTTATAGCAATGTTTCGATGCAAAATTAAATGCTGAGTTCAAAAATGTCACTTAGACGGCTGTAACTGTTGCAAGAGTAGAGATATTCAGCTTTAATCTCACAGGTTTCAATAGATGCGTGAATTTGGTAGAGAATCACTACCACAGAAAAGCATCTATTCCAATGAGCTGAGAAATTTATAGAGAATCATTAATTGATTTCTTATAGCAATGTTTCGATGCAAAATTAAATGCTGAGTTCAAAAATGTCACTTAGACGGCTGTAACTGTTGCAGGAGTAGAGATATTCAGCTTTAATCTCACAGGTTTCAATAGATGCGAGAATTTGGTAGAGAATCACTACCACAGAAAAGCATCTATTCCAATGAGCTGACAAAATTTATAGAGAATCATTAATGGATTTCTTATAGCAATCCTTCGATGCAAAATTAAATCCTGAGTTCAAAAATGTCACTTAGACGGCTGTAACTGTTGCAGGAGTAGAGATATTCAGCTTTAATCTCACTGGTGTCAATAGATGCGAGAATTTGGTAGAGAATCACTACCACAGAAAAGCATCTATTCCAATGAGCTGAGAAATTTATAGAGAATCATTAATTGATTTCTTATAGCAATGTTTCGATGTAAAATTAAATGCTGAGTTCAAAAATGTCACTTAGACGGCTGTAACTATTGCAGGAGTAGAGATATTCAGCTTTAACCACACAGGTTTCAATAGATGCGAGAATTTGGCAGAGAATCACTACCACAGAAAAGCATCTATTCCAATGAGCTGAGAAATTTATAGAGAATCATTAATTGATTTTTTATAGCAATGTTTCGAGGCAAAATTAAATGCTGAGTTCAAAATTGTCACTTAGACGGCTGTAACTGTTGCAGGAGTAGAGATATTCAGCTTTAATCTCACTGGTTTCAATAGATGCGAGAATTTGGTAGAGAATCACTACCACAGAAAAGCATCTATTCCAATGAGCTGAGAAATTTATTGAAAATCATTAATTGATTTCTTATAGCAATGTTTCGATGCAAAATTAAATGCCGAGTTCAAAAATGTTTACTTTGATGGATGTAACTGATGCAGGAGTAGAGTTATTCTGCTTTAATCTCTAAAATTTCAATAGATGCGAGAATTTGGTAGAGAATCACTACCACAGAAAAGCATCTATTCCAATGAGCCGAAAAATTTATAGAGAATCATTAATGGATTTCTTATAGCAATGTTTCGATGCAAAATTAAATGTTGAGTTCAAAATGTCACTTACACGGCTGTAACTGTTGCAGGAGTAGAGATATTCAGCTTTAATCTCACAGGTTTCAATAGATGCGAGAATTTGGTAGAGAATCACTACCACAGAAAAGCATCTATTCCAATGAGCTGAAAATTTATAGAGAATCATTAATTGATTTTTTATAGCAATGTTTCGATGCAAAATTAAATGCTGAGTTCAAAAATGTCACTTAGACGGCTGTAACTGTTGCAGGAGTAGAGATATTCAGCTTTAATCTCACAGGTTTCAATAGATGCGAGAATTTGGTAGAGAATCACTACCACAGAAAAGCATCTATTCCAATGAGCTGAGAAATTTATAGAGAATCATTAATGGATTTCTTGTAGCAATGTTTCGATGCAAAATTAAATGCTGAGTTCAAAAATGTCACTTAGACGGCTGTAGCTGTTGCAGGAATAGAGATATTCAGCTTTAATCTCACAGGTTTCAATAGATGCGGGAATTTGGTAGAGAATCATTACCACAGAAAAGCATCTATTCCAATGAGCTGACAAAATTTATAGAGAATCATTAATGGATTTCTTATAGCAATCCTTCGATGCAAAATTAAATCCTGAGTTCAAAAATGTCACTTAGACGGCTGTAACTGTTGCAGGAGTAGAGATATTCAGCTTTAATCTCACTGGTTTCAATAGATGCGAGAATTTGGTAGAGAATCACTACCACAGAAAAGCATCTATTCCAATGAGCTGAGAAATTTATAGAGAATCATTAATTGATTTCTTATAGCAATGTATCAATGCAAAATTAAATGCTGAGTTCAAAAATGTCACTTAGACGGCTGTAACTGTTGCAGGAGTAGAGATATTCAGCTTTAATCTCACTAGTTTCAATAGATGCGAGAATTTGGTAGAGAATCACTACCACAGAAAAGCATCTATTCCAATGAGCTGAGAAATTTATAGAGAATCATTAATTGATTTCTTATAGCAATGTATCGATGCAAAATTAAATGCTGAGTTCAAAAATGTCACTTAGACGGCTGTAACTGTTGCAGGAGTAGAGATATTTCAGCACTAAAGTGAAACTTTCGTAGGGTTAATTTTACCACCGCAGTTTTATCCGATATCTCCCGCTAAGGAGTTTTTACGTGGACTGTAGCGCGGATCAGTGTCTAAAGAAAAAGCAAAATATCATCTCGCCTTTGGTCGCCTATGAGATTTCGGGAAAGCCTGATGTAGGTCACGACGAGTAAAACATCGGCTCACATCACACATTAGTGTAATAGAAGGGAATAGAGGATTAAAGTAATTAGGTGGGCGGCCGTTGCCAGCTTTGCTGGAGTGTTGCGGGGCCCCCTCTAATCAGTTAAAAACACCCTCTTGGGTAAAACACTTAGCAGCTCAGGAAGAGAAATTCGTTACCAAAGAGAGCGGCAAGCACTTTCTCCTCATGAACGTGTGACCGCGCTATGTCAAGATCCCCCATCAGAGTAAGCTTAGAAACACGCGTCACATGGATCCTGGATTAACCAATCACTGGATGCAAAAATTTTATAAGAGATTCAAACCGACAGAAACAAAGGTTTCCACTTTTCTCATCAGAGTTAACCTAAACCAATCACAGGACAGCAAAATTTGTAACACATAAATCTATAAATTGGCAATACGCCTCCTTCGCCCATTCATCTCAAATTTTAAGTCAGAAAACGGATGAAAATCTTTCAGAGGAAAAAATCATCAAAGACATGCCTAAGGAGACTGCTCCACGTCGTAGTGTCCGTCCGTCCACGCTAGCAGGCACCATCAGCACGAGTCCTGTAAGGCTAAGCACTACAAGCACCATCGCCAATAATAGCTCATCGACGCAAGCAATCGCAACCATGACAAGGCCGGTAAGGGAAGGCACTGTAAACACCACTACCACTGGCCATTCGTCGACACAGGCAAGCACCATCAGCACAAGGCCTAGGCAAAGTACTGTAAGCACCACTGCCAAAAGAAATGCCACTGCCACGCAAGCTGTCGAAGCAGCCACGATAGAGAAGATCGTGGAGAGATCGATTCAGACACAACTGCAAGATTTAATCCAAAGAGCGGCTGTCGCTGCTGCCGCTGAAGTGGTTAAACAGAAGGAGAGTCACATACCAGACGAGGTACCCGTGTCCGTAGCCCCCCACGAATCACACCATCTCCCCATGGAAAGACGTATGGTGCTTCCCGTCCCACAGCCACAATTTCCCGCAGTAGCATCAACTTCACATGGCCAAATCGACGGTGGTTTCACGCCAGAAATCCCGGCACAGTATGTGAAAGGAATTCAGTTGGGTCGAGCGTTTCCGGCAGCTGGCTCCATGGGCGGACAGGGACCCGCAACCGATTGCGGAAGTGGTGTGTGGCCTCTGAATGAAAGCTTAAAGTTCTTTGCAGAAAACTCATTGGCCGCCAATACAAAAAAGCTTTATGAGGTAGGCGAGAAAAAATACCAAGGGCACCCATCTCAGCCCCGGAGACATTAAGTTTGTTCCTAGCTTCGAAGAGCCACAATACATAATTGTGTATCTCAAAAAATCGAAAACAGATCCCTACGGAAATGGAACCTCTGTGACAGTTACCAGATCCAACAGCAAAATATGTGCCGTGAAAGCTCTGCAACTCTACCTTGCTCGGAGGAAGTTTAATGAAGGACCTATGTTCTTTTTCATGTCAGGAGAATTTCTAACACCACAAAAATTCACTAAAGAAATTCGAAGCCTTCTCTCTAAGAGCGGCCAAGAACCAAATGATTATGCCAGCCATAGCTTTAGGATAGGAGCTGCAACGGCAGCGGCCAATGCAAATTTGCCAGAATGGCTTATCAAGATGATGGGCAGATGGACATCGGATTGTTATCAACGTTATATCAAAAAACCGACAACCGCTGTAGGACAAGTCTCCACAAGTTTGATAAACGAACCTGAAAGGCTTTAAAACTTATGGCATGACTATAGTTCCCTTAAAAATACAAGTATAAGCGGAATTTCTTCCGTTTTCTTTTTATTTCATTTTCATTTGTTTTATAAGAAAGTAAAAATCTCGGACAGTACTGATATCTTCAAAGAATATTATAAGATCTGTCTCCCCCCCCCCCCCCTTAACTTTTAAAATACGGTATTTTGACGCCTTTCCGGTGTTTGGACAGTGCTCTAGTACTTTCTGAGTAATATGAGGATCAGGGAACAAGTGAGAATTTCAAGTTTTTAATTTTGGTGATCTGAGATTCTGTTTCTTTTTGTGTTTGCATAACGACACCAGCCTTATTCGTCGCCTTGGGGGTTACACAAGTGTAACTGTGGCGGAAGGATTTTAATAACCTTCTCCATCGGCTCCAAATTTAAATTCAAAAGGCCTGCTCGATAGACCTCAACAAATATATGATACTACCTCGAGAGGGAAAGTAGTAGGTCGCAGGGATTACCCGACGGGGAAAGTACCTGCTTGTGGCTTATGATTACCCTCAGAGAACGAGGCGTTGGGATTACCTCAAAAGGGAAAGTAGTAGACTGTCTGTGATTACATTGTGAAGTAGCAGACCATAGTTTATGATTACCCAGGCGAGGAAAGTACCAACTTTCGAAAAAGGTGCGTCGAGCAAGGTCTCTCTGACTGCCGCAGTTGCACTTCCTAACCCCCACTTAAACTAATCTATTTTTCCTTTTCAGATGACCGTAGAAACGTAATAGTTAGATTGTAGAAGTATCATAATCTCTTCACCTAGTTGTTGATATCTATAGTTCTGTTTATGTTTTAAAAACTCGATTTCTTTGCTTCACTCCCCTTCACTTTACTAACAGACGAGGATGGAAAAATTAATTCAGCACTAAAGTGAAACTTTCGTAGGGTTAATTTTACCACCGCAGTTTTATCCGATATCTCCCGCTAAGGAGTTTTTACGTGGACTGTAGCGCGGATCAGTGTCTAAAGAAAAAGCAAAATATCATCTCGCCTTTGGTCGCCTATGAGATTTCGGGAAAGCCTGATGTAGGTCACGACGAGTAAAACATCGGCTCACATCACACATTAGTGTAATAGAAGGGAATAGAGGATTAAAGTAATTAGGTGGGCGGCCGTTGCCAGCTTTGCTGGAGTGTTGCGGGGCCCCCTCTAATCAGTTAAAAACACCCTCTTGGGTAAAACACTTAGCAGCTCAGGAAGAGAAATTCGTTACCAAAGAGAGCGGCAAGCACTTTCTCCTCATGAACGTGTGACCGCGCTATGTCAAGATCCCCCATCAGAGTAAGCTTAGAAACACGCGTCACATGGATCCTGGATTAACCAATCACTGGATGCAAAAATTTTATAAGAGATTCAAACCGACAGAAACAAAGGTTTCCACTTTTCTCATCAGAGTTAACCTAAACCAATCACAGGACAGCAAAATTTGTAACACATAAATCTATAAATTGGCAATACGCCTCCTTCGCCCATTCATCTCAAATTTTAAGTCAGAAAACGGATGAAAATCTTTCAGAGGAAAAAATCCCCACCCGCCCTTCCCTTTTTAAAATACAGCAATCAATTCAGGTAGGATGTACCCATGATGTGCTTGACCTTAGTACGAAATGCAAGTCTAATATTTCAAAGGTTTGAAGAAGCAAAGAAAATCGTTATTTATTTCCAATTGAAGTTCAACTGCGGCGGTTATCCAACCATTGCAGCTGGAAGGATTTTAATAACCTTCTCCATCGGCTCCAAATTTAAATTCAAAAGGCCTGCTCGATAGACCTCAACAAATATATGATACTACCTCGAGAGGGAAAGTAGTAGGTCGCAGGGATTACCCGACGGGGAAAGTACCTGCTTGTGGCTTATGATTACCCTCAGAGAACGAGGCGTTGGGATTACCTCAAAAGGGAAAGTAGTAGACTGTCTGTGATTACATTGTGAAGTAGCAGACCATAGTTTATGATTACCCAGGCGAGGAAAGTACCAACTTTCGAAAAAGGTGCGTCGAGCAAGGTCTCTCTGACTGCCGCAGTTGCACTTCCTAACCCCCACTTAAACTAATCTATTTTTCCTTTTCAGATGACCGTAGAAACGTAATAGTTAGATTGTAGAAGTATCATAATCTCTTCACCTAGTTGTTGATATCTATAGTTCTGTTTATGTTTTAAAAACTCGATTTCTTTGCTTCACTCCCCTTCACTTTACTAACAGACGAGGATGGAAAAATTAATTAGCTTTAACCGCACAGGTTTCAATAGATGCGAGAATTTGACAGAGAATCACTACCACAGAAAAGCATCTATTCCAATGAGCTGAGAAATTTATAGAGAATCATTAATTGATTTTTTATAGCAATGTTTCGAGGCAAAATTAAATGCTGAGTTCAAAATTGTCACTTAGACGGCTGTAACTGTTGCAGGAGTAGAGATATTCAGCTTTAATCTCACTGGTTTCAATAGATGCGAGAATTTGGTAGAGAATCACTACCACAGAAAAGCATCTATTCCAATGAGCTGACAAAATTTATAGAGAATCATTAATGGATTTCTTATAGCAATCCTTCGATGCAAAATTAAATCCTGAGTTCAAAAATGTCACTTAGACGGCTGTAACTGTTGCAGGAGTAGAGATATTCAGCTTTAATCTCACTGGTTTCAATAGATGCGAGAATTTGGTAGAGAATCACTACCACAGAAAAGCATCTATTCCAATGAGCTGAGAAATTTATAGAGAATCATTAATTGATTTCTTATAGCAATGTATCGATGCAAAATTAAATGCTGAGTTCAAAAATGTCACTTAGACGGCTGTAACTGTTGCAGGAGTAGAGATATTCAGCTTTAACCACACAGGTTTCAATAGATGCGAGAATTTGGCAGAGAATCACTACCACAGAAAAGCATCTATTCCAATGAGCTGAGAAATTTATAGAGAATCATTAATTGATTTTTTATAGCAATGTTTCGAGGCAAAATTAAATGCTGAGTTCAAAATTGTCACTTAGACGGCTGTAACTGTTGCAGGAGTAGAGATATTCAGCTTTAATCTCACTGGTTTCAATAGATGCGAGAATTTGGTAGAGAATCACTACCACAGAAAAGCATCTATTCCAATGAGCTGAGAAATTTATTGAAAATCA
This sequence comes from Aurelia coerulea, assembly GCA_039566865.1. Lineage (NCBI taxonomy): Eukaryota > Metazoa > Cnidaria > Scyphozoa > Semaeostomeae > Ulmaridae > Aurelia > Aurelia coerulea. The sequence continues at coordinate 7,240,538 of CM076943.1, read as the reverse complement.
TTAATTGATTTCTTATAGCAATGTTTCGATGCAAAATTAAATGCTGAGTTCAAAAATGTTACTTAGACGGATGTAACTGTTGCAGGAGTAGAGATATTCAGCTTTAATCTCACAGGTTTCAATAGATGCGAGAATTTGGTAGAGAATCACTACCACAGAAAAGCATCTATTCCAATGAGCCGAAAAATTTATAGAGAATCATTAATGGATTTCTTATAGCAATGTTTCGATGCAAAATTAAATGTTGAGTTCAAAATGTCACTTACACGGCTGTAACTGTTGCAGGAGTAGAGATATTCAGCTTTAATCTCACAGGTTTCAATAGATGCGAGAATTTGGTAGAGAATCACTACCACAGAAAAGCATCTATTCCAATGAGCTGAAAATTTATAGAGAATCATTAATTGATTTTTTATAGCAATGTTTCGATGCAAAATTAAATGCTGAGTTCAAAAATGTCACTTAGACGGCTGTAACTGTTGCAGGAGTAGAGATATTCAGCTTTAATCTCACAGGTTTCAATAGATGCGAGAATTTGGTAGAGAATCACTACCACAGAAAAGCATCTATTCCAATGAGCTGAGAAATTTATAGAGAATCATTAATGGATTTCTTGTAGCAATGTTTCGATGCAAAATTAAATGCTGAGTTCAAAAATGTCACTTAGACGGCTGTAGCTGTTGCAGGAATAGAGATATTCAGCTTTAATCTCACAGGTTTCAATAGATGCGGGAATTTGGTAGAGAATCATTACCACAGAAAAGCATCTATTCCAATGAGCTGACAAAATTTATAGAGAATCATTAATGGATTTCTTATAGCAATCCTTCGATGCAAAATTAAATCCTGAGTTCAAAAATGTCACTTAGACGGCTGTAACTGTTGCAGGAGTAGAGATATTCAGCTTTAATCTCACTGGTTTCAATAGATGCGAGAATTTGGTAGAGAATCACTACCACAGAAAAGCATCTATTCCAATGAGCTGAGAAATTTATAGAGAATCATTAATTGATTTCTTATAGCAATGTATCAATGCAAAATTAAATGCTGAGTTCAAAAATGTCACTTAGACGGCTGTAACTGTTGCAGGAGTAGAGATATTCAGCTTTAATCTCACTAGTTTCAATAGATGCGAGAATTTGGTAGAGAATCACTACCACAGAAAAGCATCTATTCCAATGAGCTGAGAAATTTATAGAGAATCATTAATTGATTTTTTATAGCAATGTTTGGAGGCAAAATTAAATGCTGAGTTCAAAATTGTCACTTAGACGGCTGTAACTGTTGCAGGAGTAGAGATATTTAGCTTTAATCTCACTGGTTTCAATAGATGCGAGAATTTGGTAGAGAATCACTACCACAGAAAAGCATCTATTCCAATGAGCTGAGAAATTTATTGAAAATCATTAATTGATTTCTTATAGCAATGTTTCGATGCAAAATTAAATGCTGAGTTCAAAAATGTTACTTAGACGGATGTAACTGTTGCAGGAGTAGAGATATTCAGCTTTAATCTCACAGGTTTCAATAGATGCGAGAATTTGGTAGAGAATCATTACCACAGAAAAGCATCTATTCCAATGAGCCGAAAAATTTATAGAGAATCATTAATGGATTTCTTATAGCAATGTTTCGATGCAAAATTAAATGTTGAGTTCAAAATGTCACTTACACGGCTGTAACTGTTGCAGGAGTAGAGATATTCAGCTTTAATCTCACAGGTTTCAATAGATGCGAGAATTTGGTAGAGAATCACTACCACAGAAAAGCATCTATTCCAATGAGCTGAAAATTTATAGAGAATCATTAATTGATTTTTTATAGCAATGTTTCGATGCAAAATTAAATGCTGAGTTCAAAAATGTCACTTAGACGGCTGTAACTGTTCCAGGAGTAGAGATATTCAGCTTTAATCTCACAGGTTTCAATAGATGCGAGAATTTGGTAGAGAATCACTACCACAGAAAAGCATCTATTCCAATGAGCTGAGAAATTTATAGAGAATCATTAATGGATTTCTTGTAGCAATGTTTCGATGCAAAATTAAATGCTGAGTTCCAAAATGTCACTTAGACGGCTGTAGCTGTTGCAGGAATAGAGATATTCAGCTTTAATCTCACAGGTTTCAATAGATGCGGGAATTTGGTAGAGAATCATTACCACAGAAAACCATCTATTCCAATGAGCTGACAAAATTTATAGAGAATCATTAATGGATTTCTTATAGCAATCCTTCGATGCAAAATTAAATCCTGAGTTCAAAAATGTCACTTAGACGGCTGTAACTGTTGCAGGAGTAGAGATATTCAGCTTTAATCTCACTGGTTTCAATAGATGCGAGAATTTGGTAGAGAATCACTACCACAGAAAAGCATCTATTCCAATGAGCTGAGAAATTTATAGAGAATCATTAATTGATTTCTTATAGCAATTTATCGATGCAAAATTAAATGCTGAGTTCAAAAATGTCACTTAGACGGCTGTAACTGTTGCAGGAGTAGAGATATTCAGCTTTAATCTCACTGGTTTCAATAGATGCGAGAATTTGGTAGAGAATCACTACCACAGAAAAGCATCTATTCCAATGAGCTGAGAAATTTATTGAAAATCATTAATTGATTTCTTATAGCAATGTTTCGATGCAAAATTAAATGCTGAGTTCAAAAATGTTACTTAGACGGAGGTAACTGTTGCAGGAGTAGAGATATTCAGCTTTAATCTCGCAGGTTTCAATAGATGCGAGAATTTGGTAGAGAATCACTACCACAGAAAAGCATCTATTCCAATGAGCCGAAAAATTTATAGAGAATCATTAATGGATTTCTTATAGCAATGTTTCGATGCAAAATTAAATGTTGAGTTCAAAATGTCACTTACACGGCTGTAACTGTTGCAGGAGTAGAGATATTCAGCTTTAATCTCACAGGTTTCAATAGATGCGAGAATTTGGTAGAGAATCACTACCACAGAAAAGCATCTATTCCAATGAGCTGAAAATTTATAGAGAATCATTAATTGATTTTTTATAGCAATGTTTCGATGCAAAATTAAATGCTGAGTTCAAAAATGTCACTTAGACGGCTGTAACTGTTGCAGGAGTAGAGATTTTCAGCTTTAATCTCACAGGTTTCAATAGATGCGAGAATTTGGTAGAGAATCACTACCACAGAAAAGCATCTATTCCAATGAGCTGAGAAATTTATAGAGAATCATTAATTGATTTCTTATAGCAATGTTTCGATGCAAAATTAAATGCTGAGTTCAAATATATCACTTAGACGGCTGTAACTGTTGCAGGAGTAGAGATATTCAGCTTTAATCTCACAGGTTTCAATAGATGCGTGAATTTGGTTGAGAATCACTACCACAGAAAAGCATCTATTTCAATGATATGAAAAATTATTACAGAATCATTAATGGATTTCTTGTAGCAATGTTTCGATGCAAAATTAAATGCTGAGTTCAAAAATGTCACTTAGACGGCTGTAGCTGTTGCAGGAATAGAGATATTCAGCTTTAATCTCACAGGTTTCAATAGATGCGGGAATTTGGTAGAGAATCATTACCACAGAAAAGCATCTATTCCAATGAGCTGACAACATTTATAGAGAATCATTAATGGATTTCTTATAGCAATCCTTCGATGCAAAATTAAATCCTGAGTTCAAAAATGTCACTTAGACGGCTGTAACTGTTGCAGGAGTAGAGATATTCAGCTTTAATCTCACTGGTTTCAATAGATGCGAGAATTTGGTAGAGAATCACTACCACAGAAAAGCATCTATTCCAATGAGCTGAGAAATTTATTGAAAATCATTAATTGATTTCTTATAGCAATGTTTTTTATGCAAAATTAAATGCTGAGTTCAAAAATGTCACTTAGACGGATGTAACTGTTGCAGGAGTAGAGATATTCTGCTTTAATCTCACAGGTTTCAATAGATGCGAGAATTTGGTAGAGAATCACTACCACAGAAAAGCATCTATTCCAATGAGCCGAAAAATTTATAGAGAATCATTAATGGATTTCTTATAGCAATGTTTCGATGCAAAATTAAATGTTGAGTTCAAAAATGTCACTTAGACGGCTGTAGCTGTTGCAGGAATAGAGATATTCAGCTTTAATCTCACAGGTTTCAATAGATGCGGGAATTTGGTAGAGAATCATTACCACAGAAAAGCATCTATTCCAATGAGCTGACAACATTTATAGAGAATCATTAATGGATTTCTTATAGCAATCCTTCGATGCAAAATTAAATGTTGAGTTCAAAAGGTCACTTACACGGCTGTAACTGTTGCAGGAGTAGAGATATTCAGCTTTAATCTCACAGGTTTCAATAGATGCGAGAATTTGGTAGAGAATCACTACCACAGAAAAGCATCTATTCCAATGAGCTGAAAATTTATAGAGAATCATTAATTGATTTTTTATAGCAATGTTTCGATGCAAAATTAAATGCTGAGTTCAAAAATGTCACTTAGACGGCTGTAGCTGTTGCAGGAATAGAGATATTCAGCTTTAATCTCACAGGTTTCAATAAATGCGGGAATTTGGTAGAGAATCATTACAACAGAAAAGCATCTATTCCAATGAGCTGACAACATTTATAGAGAATCATTAATGGATTTCTTATAGCAATCCTTCGATGCAAAATTAAATCCTGAGTTCAAAAATGTCACTTAGACGGCTGTAACTGTTGCAGGAGTAGAGATATTCAGCTTTAATCTCACTGGTTTCAATAGATGCGAGAATTTGGTAGAGAATCACTACCACAGAAAAGCATCTATTCCAATGAGCTGAGAAATTTATTGAAAATCATTAATTGATTTCTTATAGCAATGTTTCGATGCAAAATTAAATGCTGAGTTCAAAAATGTCACTTAGACGGATGTAACTGTTGCAGGAGTAGAGATATTCAGCTTTAATCTCACAGGTTTCAATAGATGCGAGAATTTGGTAGAGAATCACTACCACAGAAAAGCATCTATTCCAATGAGCCGAAAAATTTATAGAGAATCATTAATGGATTTCTTATAGCAATGTTTCGATGCAAAATTAAATGTTGAGTTCAAAAATGTCACTTAGACGGCTGTAGCTGTTGCAGGAATAGAGATATTCAGCTTTAATCTCACAGGTTTCAATAGATGCGGGAATTTGGTAGAGAATCATTACCACAGAAAAGCATCTATTCCAATGAGCTGACAACATTTATAGAGAATCATTAATGGATTTCTTATAGCAATCCTTCGATGCAAAATTAAATCCTGAGTTCAAAAATGTCACTTAGACGGCTGTAACTGTTGCAGGAGTAGAGATATTCAGCTTTAATCTCACAGGTTTCAATAGATGCGAGAATTTGGTAGAGAATCACTACCACAGAAAAGCATCTATTCCAATGAGCTGAGAAATTTATTGAAAATCATTAATTGATTTCTTATAGCAATGTTTTTTATGCAAAATTAAATGCTGAGTTCAAAAATGTCACTTAGACGGATGTAACTGTTGCAGGAGTAGAGATATTCAGCTTTAATCTCACAGGTTTCAATAGATGCGAGAATTTGGTAGAGAATCACTACCACAGAAAAGCATCTATTCCAATGAGCCGAAAAATTTATAGAGAATCATTAATGGATTTCTTATAGCAATCCTTCGATGCAAAATTAAATCCTGAGTTCAAAAATGTCACTTAGACGGCTGTAACTGTTGCAGGAGTAGAGATATTCAGCTTTAATCTCACTGGTTTCAATAGATGCGAGAATTTGGTAGAGAATCACTACCACAGAAAAGCATCTATTCCAATGAGCTGAGAAATTTATTGAAAATCATTAATTGATTTCTTATAGCAATGTTTTTTATGCAAAATTAAATGCTGAGTTCAAAAATGTCACTTAGACGGATGTAACTGTTGCAGGAGTAGAGATATTCAGCTTTAATCTCACAGGTTTCAATAGATGCGAGAATTTGGTAGAGAATCACTACCACAGAAAAGCATCTATTCCAATGAGCCGAAAAATTTATAGAGAATCATTAATGGATTTCTTATAGCAATGTTTCGATGCAAAATTAAATGTTGAGTTCAAAAATGTCACTTAGACGGCTGTAGCTGTTGCAGGAATAGAGATATTCAGCTTTAATCTCACAGGTTTCAATAGATGCGGGAATTTGGTAGAGAATCATTACCACAGAAAAGCATCTATTCCAATGAGCTGACAACATTTATAGAGAATCATTAATGGATTTCTTATAGCAATCCTTCGATGCAAAATTAAATGTTGAGTTCAAAAGGTCACTTACACGGCTGTAACTGTTGCAGGAGTAGAGATATTCAGCTTTAATCTCACAGGTTTCAATAGATGCGAGAATTTGGTAGAGAATCACTACCACAGAAAAGCATCTATTCCAATGAGCTGAAAATTTATAGAGAATCATTAATTGATTTTTTATAGCAATGTTTCGATGCAAAATTAAATGCTGAGTTCAAAAATGTCACTTAGACGGCTGTAGCTGTTGCAGGAATAGAGATATTCAGCTTTAATCTCACAGGTTTCAATAAATGCGGGAATTTGGTAGAGAATCATTACCACAGAAAAGCATCTATTCCAATGAGCTGACAACATTTATAGAGAATCATTAATGGATTTCTTATAGCAATCCTTCGATGCAAAATTAAATCCTGAGTTCAAAAATGTCACTTAGACGGCTGTAACTGTTGCAGGAGTAGAGATATTAAGCTTTAATCTCACTGGTTTCAATAGATGCGAGAATTTGGTAGAGAATCACTACCACAGAAAAGCATCTATTCCAATGAGCTGAGAAATTTATTGAAAATCATTAATTGATTTCTTAAAGCAATGTTTCGATGCAAAATTAAATGCTGAGTTCAAAAATGTCACTTAGACGGATGTAACTGTTGCAGGAGTAGAGATATTCAGCTTTAATCTCACAGGTTTCAATAGATGCGAGAATTTGGTAGAGAATCACTACCACAGAAAAGCATCTATTCCAATGAGCGGAAAAATTTATAGAGAATCATTAATGGATTTCTTATAGCAATTTTTCGATGCAAAATTAAATGCTGAGTTCAAAAATGTCACTTAGACGGCTGTAGGTGTTGCAGGAATAGAGATATTCAGCTTTAATCTCACAGGTTTCAATAGATGCGGGAATTTGGTAGAGAATCATTACCACAGAAAAGCATCTATTCCAATGAGCTGACAACATTTATAGAGAATCATTAATGGATTTCTTATAGCAATCCTTCGATGCAAAATTAAATGTTGAGTTCAAAAGGTCACTTACACGGCTGTAACTGTTGCAGGAGTAGAGATATTCAGCTTTAATCTCACAGGTTTCAATAGATGCGAGAATTTGGTAGAGAATCACTACCACAGAAAAGCATCTATTCCAATGAGCTGAAAATTTATAGAGAATCATTAATTGATTTTTTATAGCAATGTTTCGATGCAAAATTAAATGCTGAGTTCAAAAATGTCACTTAGACGGCTGTAGCTGTTGCAGGAATAGAGATATTCAGCTTTAATCTCACAGGTTTCAATAGATGCGGGAATTTGGTAGAGAATCATTACCACAGAAAAGCATCTATTCCAATGAGCTGACAACATTTATAGAGAATCATTAATGGATTTCTTATAGCAATCCTTCGATGCAAAATTAAATCCTGAGTTCAAAAATGTCACTTAGACGGCTGTAACTGTTGCAGGAGTAGAGATATTCAGCTTTAATCTCACTGGTTTCAATAGATGCGAGAATTTGGTAGAGAATCACTACCACAGAAAAGCATCTATTCCAATGAGCTGAGAAATTTATTGAAAATCATTAATTGATTTCTTATAGCAATGTTTCGATGCAAAATTAAATGCTGAGTTCAAAAATGTCACTTTGACGGATGTAACTGTTGCAGGAGTAGAGATATTCAGCTTTAATCTCACAGGTTTCAATAGATGCGAGAATTTGGTAGAGAATCACTACCACAGAAAAGAATCTATTCCAATGAGCCGAAAAATTTATAGAGAATCATTAATGGATTTCTTATAGCAATGTTTCGATGCAAAATTAAATGTTGAGTTCAAAAATGTCACTTAGACGGCTGTAGCTGTTGCAGGAATAGAGATATTCAGCTTTAATCTCACAGGTTTCAATAGATGCGGGAATTTGGTAGAGAATCATTACCACAGAAAAGCATCTATTCCAATGAGCTGACAACATTTATAGAGAATCATTAATGGATTTCTTATAGCAATCCTTCGATGCAAAATTAAATGTTGAGTTCAAAAGGTCACTTACACGGCTGTAACTGTTGCAGGAGTAGAGATATTCAGCTTTAATCTCACAGGTTTCAATAGATGCGAGAATTTGGTAGAGAATCACTACCACAGAAAAGCATCTATTCCAATGAGCTGAAAATTTATAGAGAATCATTAATTGATTTTTTATAGCAATGTTTCGATGCAAAATTAAATGCTGAGTTCAAAAATGTCACTTAGACGGCTGTAACTGTTGCAGGAGTAGAGATATTCAGCTTTAATCTCACAGGTTTCAATAGATGCGAGAATTTGGTAGAGAATCACTACCACAGAAAAGCATCTATTCCAATGAGCTGAGAAATTTATAGAGAATCATTAATTGATTTCTTATAGCAATGTTTCGATGCAAATTTAAATGCTGAGTTCAAATATATCACTTAGACGGCTGTAACTGTTGCAAGAGTAGAGATATTCAGCTTTAATCTCACAGGTTTCAATAGATGCGTGAATTTGGTTGAGAATCACTACCACAGAAAAGCATCTATTTCAATGATATGAAAAATTATTACAGAATCATTAATGGATTTCTTGTAGCAATGTTTCGATGCAAAATTAAATGCTGAGTTCAAAAATGTCACTTAGACGGCTGTAGCTGTTGCAGGAATAGAGATATTCAGCTTTAATCTCACAGGTTTCAATAGATGCGGGAATTTGGTAGAGAATCATTACCACAGAAAAGCATCTATTCCAATGAGCTGACAACATTTATAGAGAATCATTAATGGATTTCTTATAGCAATCCTTCGATGCAAAATTAAATCCTGAGTTCAAAAATGTCACTTAGACGGCTGTAACTGTTGCAGGAGTAGAGATATTCAGCTTTAATCTCACAGGTTTCAATAGATGCGAGAATTTGGTAGAGAATCACTACCACAGAAAAGCATCTATTCCAATGAGCTGAGAAATTTATAGAGAATCATTAATTGATTTCTTATAGCAATGTATCGATGCAAAATTAAATGCTGAGTTCAAAAATGTCACTTAGACGGCTGTAACTGTTGCAGGAGTAGAGATATTCAGCTTTAATCTCACAGGTTTCAATAGATGCGAGAATTTGGTAGAGAATCACTACCACAGAAAAGCATCTATTCCAATGAGCTGAGAAATTTATAGAGAATCATTAATTGATTTCTTATAGCAATGTTTCGATGCAAAATTAAATGCTGAGTTCAAATATATCACTTAGACGGCTGTAACTGTTGCAAGAGTAGAGATATTCAGCTTTAATCTCACAGGTTTCAATAGATGCGTGAATTTGGTAGAGAATCACTACCACAGAAAAGCATCTATTTCAATGATATGAAAAATTATTACAGAATAATTAATGGATTTCTTGTAGCAATGTTTCGATGCAAAATTAAATGCTGAGTTCAAAAATGTCACTTAGACGGCTGCAGCTGTTGCAGAAATAGAGATATTCAGCTTTAATCTCACTGGTTTCAATAGATGCGAGAATTTGGTAGAGAATCACTACCACAGAAAAGCATCTATTCCAATGAGCTGAGAAATTTATTGAAAATCATTAATTGATTTCTTATAGCAATGTTTCGATGCAAAATTAAATGCTGAGTTCAAAAATGTCACTTAGACGGATGTAACTGTTGCAGGAGTAGAGATATTCAGCTTTAATCTCACAGGTTTCAATAGATGCGAGAATTTGGTAGAGAATCACTACCACAGAAAAGCATCTATTCCAATGAGCCGAAAAATTTATAGAGAATCATTAATGGATTTCTTATAGCAATGTTTCGATGCAAAATTAAATGTTGAGTTCAAAATAGGTCACTTAGACGGCTGTAACTGTTGCAGGAGTAGAGATATTCAGCTTTAATCTCACAGGTTTCAATAGATGCGAGAATTTGGTAGAGAATCACTACCACAGAAAAGCATCTATTCCAATGAGCTGAAAATTTATAGAGAATCATTAATTGATTTTTTATAGCAATGTTTCGATGCAAAATTAAATGCTGAGTTCAAAAATGTCACTTAGACGGCTGTAACTGTTGCAGGAGTAGAGATATTCAGCTTTAATCTCACAGGTTTCAATAGATGCGAGAATTTGGTAGAGAATCACTACCACAGAAAAGCATCTATTCCAATGAGCTGAGAAATTTATAGAGAATCATTAATTGATTTCTTATAGCAATGTATTGTTGCAAAATTAAATGCTGAGTTCACAAATGTCACTTAGACGGCTGTAACTGTTGCAGGAGTAGAGATATTCAGCTTTAATCTCACAGGTTTCAATAGATGCGAGAATTTGGTAGAGAATCACTACCACAGAAAAGCATCTATTCCAATGAGCTGAGAAATTTATAGAGAATCATTAATGGATTTCTTGTAGCAATGTTTCGATGCAAAATTAAATGCTGAGTTCAAAAATGTCTCTTAGACGGCTGTAGCTGTTGCAGGAATAGAGATATTCAGCTTTAATCTCACAGGTTTCAATAGATGCGGGAATTTGGTAGAGAATCACTACCACAGAAAAGCATCTATTCCAATGAGCTGACAAAATTTATAGAGAATCATTAATGGATTTCTTATAGCAATCCGTCGATGCAAAATTAAATCCTGAGTTCAAAAATGTCACTTAGACGGCTGTAACTGTTGCAGGAGTAGAGATATTCAGCTTTAACCGCACAGGTTTCAATAGATGCGAGAATTTGGTAGAGAATCACTACCACAGAAAAGCATCTATTCCAATGAGCCGAAAAATTTATAGAGAATCATTAATGGATTTCTTATAGCAATGTTTCGATGCAAAATTAAATGTTGAGTTCAAAAATGTCACTTAGACGGCTGTAGCTGTTGCAGGAATAGAGATATTCAGCTTTAATCTCACAGGTTTCAATAGATGCGGGAATTTGGTAGAGAATCATTACCACAGAAAAGCATCTATTCCAATGAGCTGACAACATTTATAGAGAATCATTAATGGATTTCTTATAGCAATCCTTCGATGCAAAATTAAATCCTGAGTTCAAAAATGTCACTTAGACGGCTGTAACTGTTGCAGGAGTAGAGATATTCAGCTTTAATCTCACTGGTTGCAATAGATGCGAGAATTTGGTAGAGAATCACTACCACAGAAAAGCATCTATTCCAATGAGCTGAGAAATTTATTGAAAATCATTAATTGATTTCTTATAGCAATCCTTCGATGCAAAATTAAATGTTGAGTTCAAAAGGTCACTTACACGGCTGTAACTGTTGCAGGAGTAGAGATATTCAGCTTTAATCTCACAGGTTTCAATAGATGCGAGAATTTGGTAGAGAATCACTACCACAGAAAAGCATCTATTCCAATGAGCTGAAAATTTATAGAGAATCATTAATTGATTTTTTATAGCAATGTTTCGATGCAAAATTAAATGCTGAGTTCAAAAATGTCACTTAGACGGCTGTAACTGTTGCAGGAGTAGAGATATTCAGCTTTAATCTCACAGGTTTCAATAGATGCGAGAATTTGGTAGAGAATCACTACCACAGAAAAGCATCTATTCCAATGAGCTGAGAAATTTATAGTGAATCATTAATTGATTTCTTATAGCAATGTATTGTTGCAAAATTAAATGCTAAGTTCACAAATGTCACTTAGACGGCTGTAACTGTTGCAGGAGTAGAGATATTCAGCTTTAATCTCACAGGTTTCAATAGATGCGAGAATTTGGTAGAGAATCACTACCACAGAAAAGCATCTATTCCAATGAGCTGAGAAATTTATAGAGAATCATTAATGGATTTCTTGTAGCAATGTTTCGATGCAAAATTAAATGCTGAGTTCAAAAATGTCTCTTAGACGGTTGTAGCTGTTGCAGGAGTAGAGATATTCAGCTTTAATCTCACAGGTTTCAATAGATGCGGGAATTTGGTAGAGAATCACTACCACAGAAAAGCATCTATTCCAATGAGCTGACAAAATTTATAGAGAATCATTAATGGATTTCTTATAGCAATCCGTCGATGCAAAATTAAATCCTGAGTTCAAAAATGTCACTTAGACGGCTGTAACTGTTGCAGGAGTAGAGATATTCAGCTTTAACCGCACAGGTTTCAATAGATGCGAGAATTTGGTAGAGAATCACTACCACAGAAAAGCATCTATTCCAATGAGCCGAAAAATTTATAGAGAATCATTAATGGATTTCTTATAGCAATGTTTCGATGCAAAATTAAATGTTGAGTTCAAAAATGTCACTTAGACGGCTGTAGCTGTTGCAGGAATAGAGATATTCAGCTTTAATCTCACAGGTTTCAATAGATGCGGGAATTTGGTAGAGAATCATTACCACAGAAAAGCATCTATTCCAATGAGCTGACAACATTTATAGAGAATCATTAATGGATTTCTTATAGCAATCCTTCGATGCAAAATTAAATCCTGAGTTCAAAAATGTCACTTAGACGGCTGTAACTGTTGCAGGAGTAGAGATATTCAGCTTTAATCTCACGGGTTTCAATAGATGCGAGAATTTGGTAGAGAATCACTACCACAGAAAAGCATCTATTCCAATGAGCTGAGAAATTTATAGAAAATCATTAATTGATTTCTTATAGCAATGTTTCGATGCAAAATTAAATGCTGAGTTCAAAAATGTCACTTAGACGGATGTAACTGTTGCAGGAGTAGAGATATTCAGCTTTAATCTCACAGGTTTCAATAGATGCGAGAATTTGGTAGAGAATCACTACCACAGAAAAGCATCTATTCCAATGAGCCGAAAAATTTATAGAGAATCATTAATGGATTTCTTATAGCAATGTTTCGATGCAAAATTAAATGTTGAGTTCAAAAATGTCACTTAGACGGCTGTAGCTGTTGCAGGAATAGAGATATTCAGCTTTAATCTCACAGGTTTCAATAGATGCGGGAATTTGGTAGAGAATCATTACCACAGAAAAGCATCTATTCCAATGAGCTGACAACATTTATAGAGAATCATTAATGGATTTCTTATAGCAATCCTTCGATGCAAAATTAAATGTTGAGTTCAAAAGGTCACTTACACGGCTGTAACTGTTGCAGGAGTAGAGATATTCAGCTTTAATCTCACAGGTTTCAATAGATGCGAGAATTTGGTAGAGAATCACTACCACAGAAAAGCATCTATTCCAATGAGCTGAAAATTTATAGAGAATCATTAATTGATTTTTTATAGCAATGTTTCGATGCAAAATTAAATGCTGAGTTCAAAAATGTCACTTAGACGGCTGTAACTGTTGCAGGAGTAGAGATATTCAGCTTTAATCTCACAGGTTTCAATAGATGCGAGAATTTGGTAGAGAATCACTACCACAGAAAAGCATCTATTCCAATGAGCTGAGAAATTTATAGAGAATCATTAATTGATTTCTTATAGCAATGTTTCGATGCAAATTTAAATGCTGAGTTCAAATATATCACTTAGACGGCTGTAACTGTTGCAAGAGTAGAGATATTCAGCTTTAATCTCACAGGTTTCAATAGATGCGTGAATTTGGTTGAGAATCACTACCACAGAAAAGCATCTATTTCAATGATATGAAAAATTATTACAGAAGCATTAATGGATTTCTTGTAGCAATGTTTCGATGCAAAATTAAATGCTGAGTTCAAAAATGTCACTTAGACGGCTGTAGCTGTTGCAGGAATAGAGATATTCAGCTTTAATCTCACAGGTTTCAATAGATGCGGGAATTTGGTAGAGAATCATTACCACAGAAAAGCATCTATTCCAATGAGCTGACAACATTTATAGAGAATCATTAACGGATTTCTTATAGCAATCCTTCGATGCAAAATTAAATCCTGAGTTCAAAAATGTCACTTAGACGGCTGTAACTGTTGCAGGAGTAGAGATATTTAGCTTTAATCTCACTGGTTTCAATAGATGCGAGAATTTGGTAGAGAATCACTACCACAGAAAAGCATCTATTCCAATGAGCTGAGAAATTTATTGAAAATCATTAATTGATTTCTTATAGCAATTTTTCGATGCAAAATTAAATGCTGAGTTCAAAAATGTCACTTAGACGGATGTAACTGTTGCAGGAGTAGAGATATTCAGCTTTAATCTCACAGGTGTCAAAAGATGCGAGAATTTGGTAGAGAATCACTACCACAGAAAAGCATCTATTCCAATGAGCCGAAAAATTTATAGAGAATCATTAATGGATTTCTTATAGCAATGTTTCGATGCAAAATTAAATGTTGAGTTCAAAATAGGTCACTTAGACGGCTGTAACTGTTGCAGGAGTAGAGATATTCAGCTTTAATCTCACAGGTTTCAATAGATGCGAGAATTTGGTAGAGAATCACTACCACAGAAAAGCATCTATTCCAATGAGCTGAAAATTTATAGAGAATCATTAATTGATTTTTTATAGCAATGTTTCGATGCAAAATTAAATGCTGAGTTCAAAAATGTCACTTAGACGGCTGTAACTGTTGCAGGAGTAGAGATATTCAGCTTTAATCTCACAGGTTTCAATAGATGCGAGAATTTGGTAGAGAATCACTACCACAGAAAAGCATCTATTCCAATGAGCTGAGAAATTTATAGAGAATCATTAATTGATTTCTTATAGCAATGTATCGATGCAAAATTAAATGCTGAGTTCAAAAATGTCACTTTGACGGATGTAGCTGTTGTAGGAGTAGAGTTATTCTGCTTTAATCTCACAGGTTTCAATAGATGCGAGAATTTGGTAGAGAATCACTACCACAGAAAAGCATCTATTCCAATGAGCTGAGAAATTTATAGAGAATCATTAATTGATTTCTTATAGCAATGTTTCGATGCAAAATTAAATGCTGAGTTCAAATATATCACTTAGACGGCTGTAACTGTTGCAAGAGTAGAGATATTCAGCTTTAATCTCACAGGTTTCAATAGATGCGTGAATTTGGTAGAGAATCACTACCACAGAAAAGCATCTATTTCAATGATATGAAAAATTATTACAGAATAATTAATGGATTTCTTGTAGCAATGTTTCGATGCAAAATTAAATGCTGAGTTCAAAAATGTCACTTAGACGGCTGTAGCTGTTGCAGGAATAGAGATATTCAGCTTTAATCTCACAGGTTTCAATAGATGCGGGAATTTGGTAGAGAATCATTACCACAGAAAAGCATCTATTCCAATGAGCTGACAACATTTATAGAGAATCATTAATGGATTTCTTATAGCAATCCTTCGATGCAAAATTAAATCCTGAGTTCAAAAATGTCACTTAGACGGCTGTAACTGTTGCAGGAGTAGAGATATTCAGCTTTAATCTCACTGGTTTCAATAGATGCGAGAATTTGGTAGAGAATCACTACCACAGAAAAGCATCTATTCCAATGAGCTGAGAAATTTATTGAAAATCATTAATTGATTTCTTATAGCAATGTTTCGATGCAAAATTAAATGCTGAGTTCAAAAATGTCATTTAGACGGATGTAACTGTTGCAGGAGTAGAGATATTCAGCTTTAATCTCACAGGTTTCAATAGATGCGAGAATTTGGTAGAGAATCACTACCACAGAAAAGCATCTATTCCAATGAGCCGAAAAATTTATAGAGAATCATTAATGGATTTCTTATAGCAATGTTTCGATGCAAAATTAAATGTTGAGTTCAAAATGTCACTTAGACGGCTGTAACTGTTGCAGGAGTAGAGATATTCAGCTTTAATCTCACAGGTTTCAATAGATGCGAGAATTTGGTAGAGAATCACTACCACAGAAAAGCATCTATTCCAATGAGCTGAAAATTTATAGAGAATCATTAATTGATTTTTTATAGCAATGTTTCGATGCAAAATTAAATGCTGAGTTCAAAAATGTCACTTAGACGGCTGTAACTGTTGCAGGAGTAGAGATATTCAGCTTTAATCTCACAGGTTTCAATAGATGCGAGAATTTGGTAGAGAATCACTACCACAGAAAAGCATCTATTCCAATGAGCTGAGAAATTTATAGAGAATCATTAATGGATTTCTTGTAGCAATGTTTCGATGCAAAATTAAATGCTGAGTTCAAAAATGTCACTTAGACGGCTGTAGCTGTTGCAGGAATAGAGATATTCAGCTTTAATCTCACAGGTTTCAATAGATGCGGGAATTTGGTAGAGAATCACTACCACAGAAAAGCATCTATTCCAATGAGCTGACAAAATTTATAGAGAATCATTAATGGATTTCTTATAGCAATCCGTCGATGCAAAATTAAATCCTGAGTTCAAAAATGTCACTTAGACGGCTGTAACTGTTGCAGGAGTAGAGATATTCAGCTTTAATCTCACTGGTTTCAATAGATGCGAGAATTTGGTAGAGAATCACTACCACAGAAAAGCATCTATTCCAATGAGCTGAGAAATTTATAGAGAATCATTAATTGATTTCTTATAGCAATGTATCGATGCAAAATTAAATGCTGAGTTCAAAAATGTCACTTAGACGGCTGTAACTGTTGCAGGAGTAGAGATATTCAGCTTTAATCTCACTGGTTTCAATAGATGCGAGAATTTTGCAGAGAATCACTACCACAGAAAAGCATCTATTCCAATGAGCTGAGAAATTTATAGAGAATCATTAATTGATTTTTTATAGCAATGTTTCGAGGCAAAATTAAATGCTGAGTTCAAAATTGTCACTTAGACGGCTGTAACTGTTGCAGGAGTAGAGATATTCAGCTTTAATCTCACTGGTTTCAATAGATGCGAGAATTTGGTAGAGAATCACTACCACAGAAAAGCATCTATTCCAATGAGCTGAGAAATTTATTGAAAATCATTAATTGATTTCTTATAGCAATGTTTCGATGCAAAATTAAATGCTGAGTTCAAAAATGTTACTTAGACGGATGTAACTGTTGCAGGAGTAGAGATATTCAGCTTTAATCTCACAGGTTTCAATAGATGCGAGAATTTGGTAGAGAATCACTACCACAGAAAAGCATCTATTCCAATGAGCCGAAAAATTTATAGAGAATCATTAATGGATTTCTTATAGCAATGTTTCGATGCAAAATTAAATGTTGAGTTCAAAATGTCACTTACACGGCTGTAACTGTTGCAGGAGTAGAGATATTCAGCTTTAATCTCACAGGTTTCAATAGATGCGAGAATTTGGTAGAGAATCACTACCACTGAAAAGCATCTATTCCAATGAACTGAAAAAATAATTTATAGGGTATCATTAATTGTTTTTTTATAGTAATGTTTCGATGCAAAATTAAATGCTGAGTTCAAAATTGTCACTTAGACTGCTGTAACTGTTGCAGGAGTAGAGATATTCAGCTTTAATCTCACAGGTTTCAATAGATGCGAGAATTTGGTAGAGAATCACTACCACAGAAAAGCATCTATTCCAATGAGCTGAGAAATTTATAGAGAATCATTAATTGATTTCTTATAGCAATGTTTCGATGCAAAATTAAATGCTGAGTTCAAATATATCACTTAGACGGCTGTAACTGTTGCAAGAGTAGAGATATTCAGCTTTAACCTCACAGGTTTCAATAGATGCGTGAATTTGGTAGAGAATCACTACCACAGAAAAGCATCTATTTCAATGATATGAAAAATTATTACAGAATCATTAATGGATTTCTTGTAGCAATGTTTCGATGCAAAATTACATGCTGAGTTCAAAAATGTCACTTAGACGGCTGTAGCTGTTGCAGGAATAGAGATATTCAGCTTTAATCTCACAGGTTTCAATAGATGCGGGAATTTGGTAGAGAATCACTACCACAGAAAAGCATCTATTCCAATGAGCTGACAAAATTTATAGAGAATCATTAATGGATTTCTTATAGCAATCCTTCGATGCAAAATTAAATCCTGAGTTCAAAAATGTCACTTAGACGGCTGTAACTGTTGCAGGAGTAGAGATATTCAGCTTTAATCTCACTGGTTTCAATAGATGCGAGAATTTGGTAGAGAATCACTACCACAGAAAAGCATCTATTCCAATGAGCTGAGAAATTTATTGAAAATCATTAATTGATTTCTTATAGCAATGTTTCGATGCAAAATTAAATGCTGAGTTCAAAAATGTCACTTAGACGGATGTAACTGTTGCAGGAGTAGAGATATTCAGCTTTAATCTCACAGGTTTCAATAGATGCGAGAATTTGGTAGAGAATCACTACCACAGAAAAGCATCTATTCCAATGAGCTGAAAAATTTATAGAGAATCATTAATGGATTTCTTATAGCAATTTTTCGATGCAAAATTAAATGTTGAGTTCAAAATGTCACTTAGACGGCTGTAACTGTTGCAGGAGTAGAGATATTCAGCTTTAATCTCACAGGTTTCAATAGATGCGAGAATTTGGTAGAGAATCACTACCACAGAAAAGCATCTATTCCAATGAGCTGAAAATTTATAGAGAATCATTAATTGATTTTTTATAGCAATGTTTCGATGCAAAATTAAATGCTGAGTTCAAAAATGTCACTTAGACGGCTGTAACTGTTGCAGGAGTAGAGATATTCAGCTTTAATCTCACAGGTTTCAATAGATGCGAGAATTTGGTAGAGAATCACTACCACAGAAAAGCATCTATTCCAATGAGCTGAGATATTTATAGAGAATCATTAATTGATTTCTTATAGCAATGTTGCGATGCAAAATTAATTGCTGAGTTCAAAAATGTCCCTTAGACGGCTGTAACTGTTGCAAGAGTAGAGATATTCAGCTTTAATCTCACTGGTTTCAATAGATGCGAGAATTTGGTAGAGAATCACTACCACAGAAAAGCATCTATTCCAATGAGCTGAGAAATTTATAGAGAATCATTAATTGATTTCTTATAGCAATGTTGCGATGCAAAATTAATTGCTGACTTCAAAAATGTCCCTTAGACGGCTGTAACTGTTGCAAGAGTAGAGATATTCAGCTTTAACCTCGCATGTTTCAATAGATGCGAGAATTTGGCAGAGAATCACTACCACAGAAATGCATCTTTTCCAATGAGCTGAGAAAATTATAGAGAATCATTAATTGATTTTTTATAGCAATGTTTCGAGGCAAAATTAAATGCTGAGTTCAAAAATGTCACTTAGACGGCTGTAACTGTTGCAGGAGTAGAGATATTCAGCTTTAATCTCACAGGTTTCAATAGATGCGATAATTTGGTAGAGAATCACTACCACAGAAAAGCATCTATTCCAATGAGCTGAGGAATTTATAGAGAATCATTAATTGATTTCTTATAGCAATGTTTCGATGCAAAATTAATTGCTGAGTTCAAAAATGTCACTTAGACGGATGTAACTGTTGCAGGAGTAGAGATATTCAGCTATAATCTCACAGGTGTCAATTGATGCGAGAATTTGGTAGAGAATCACTACCACAGAAAAGCATCTATTCCAATGAGCTGGAAAATTATTAGAGAATCATTAATGGATTTCTTATAGCAATGTTTCGATGCAAAATTAAATGCTGAGTTCAAAAATGTCACTTAGACGGCTGTAACTGTTGCAGGAGTAGAGATATTCAGCTTTAATCTCACAGGTGTCAATTGATGCGAGAATTTGGTAGAGAATCACTACCACAGAAAAGCATCTATTCCCATGAGCTGAAAAACTTATAGAGAATCATTAATTGATTTTTTTATAGCAATGTTTCGATGCAACATTAAATGCTGAGTTCAAAAATATCGCTTAGACGGCTGTAACTGTTGCAGGAGTAGAGATATTCAGCTTTAATCTCACAGGTTTCAATAGATGCGAGAATTTGGTAGAGAATCACTACCACAGAAAAGCATCTATTCCAATGAGCTGAGAAATTTATAGAGAATCATTAATGGATTTCTTAAAGCATTCTTACGATGCAAAATTAAATGCTGAGTTCCAAAATGTCACTTAGACGGCTGTAGCTGTTGCAGGAGTAGAGATATTGAGCTTTAACCTCACATGTTTCAATTGAAGCGAGAATTTGGTAGAGAATCACTACCACAGAAAAGCATCTATTCCAATGAGCTGAGATATTTATAGAGAATCATTAATTGATTTCTTATAGCAATGTTGCGTTGCAAAAATAATTGCTGAGTTCAAAAATGTCCCTTAGACAGCTGTAACTGTTGCAAGAGTAGAGATATTCAGCTTTAACCGCACAGGTTTCAATAGATGCGAGAATTTGGCAGAGAATCACTACCACAGAAAAGCATCTATTCCAATGAGCTGAGAAATTTATAGAGAATCATTAATTGATTTTTTATAGCAATGTTTCGAGGCAAAATTAAATGCATAGTTCAAAAATGTCACTTAGACGGCTGTAACTGTTGCAGGAGTAGAGATATTCAGCTTTAATCTCACTGGTTTCAATAGATGCGAGAATTTGGTAGAGAATCACTACCACAGAAAAGCATCTATTCCAATGAGCTGAAAAATTTAGAGAGAATCATTAATTGATTTCTTATAGCAATGTTTCGATGCAAAATTAAATGCTGAGTTCAAAGATGTCACTTAGACGGCTGTAACTGTTGCAGGAGTAGAGATATTCAGCTTTAATCTCACAGGCATCGGCGTAGGGGAAGATAAAATTTTGGGGGGCTGCACGACAAAAAATCCATTGTTTGAGAAAATTTTGCCCGACTTGAGGCGGATTTCTGCCCGATTATGGCTGATTTTTGCAAATTTTTCTGACAATGGGGGGGCTGCAGCCCCCTCTAGCCCCCTATCTCCTACGCCTATGCTCACAGGTTTCAATAGATGCGAGAATTTGGTAGAGAATCACTACCACAGAAAAGCATCTATTCCAATGAGCTGAAAAATTTATAGAGAATCATTAATTGATTTCTTATAGCAGTGTTTCGATGCATAATTAAATGCTGAGTTCAAAAATGTCACTTAGACGGCTGTAACTGTTGCAGGAGTAGAGATATTCAGCTTTAATCTCACTGGTTTCAATAGATGCGAGAATTTGGTAGAGAATCACTACCACAGAAAAGCATCTATTCCAATGAGCTGAGATATTTATAGAGAATCATTAATTGATTTCTTATAGCAATGTTGCGATGCAAAATTAATTGCTGAGTTCAAAAATGTCCCTTAGACGGCTGTAACTGTTGCAAGAGTAGAGATATTCAGCTTTAATCTCACAGGTTTCAATAGATGCGAGAATTTGGTAGAGAATCACTACCACAGAAAAGCATCTATTCCAATGAGCTGAGAAATTTATAGAGAATCATTAATGGATTTCTTATAGCAATTTTTCGATGCAAAATTAAATGCTGAGTTCAAAAATGTCACTTAGACGGCTGTAACTGTTGCAGGAGTAGAGATATTCAGCTTTAATCTCACAGGTTTCAATAGATGCGAGAATTTGGTAGAGAATCACTACCACAGAAAAGCATCTATTCCAATGAGCTGAGATATTTATAGAGAATCATTAATTGATTTCTTATAGCAATGTTGCGATGCAAAATTAATTGCTGAGTTCAAAAATGTCCCTTAGACGGCTGTAACTGTTGCAAGAGTAGAGATATTCAGCTTTAACCTCACAGGTTTCAATTGAAGCGAGAATTTGGTAGAGAATCACTACCACAGAAAAGCATCTATTCCAATGAGCTGAGATATTTATAGAAAATCATTAATTGATTTCTTATAGCAATGTTGCGATGCAAAATTAATTGCTGAGTTCAAAAATGTCCCTTAGACGGCTGTAACTGTTGCAAGAGTAGAGATATTCAGCTTTAATCTCGCATGTTTCAATAGATGCGAGAATTTGGTAGAGAATCACTACCACAGAAAAGCATCTATTCCAATGAGCTGAGAAATTTATAGAGAATCATTAATTGATTTTTTATAGCAATGTTTCGAGGCAAAATTAAATGCTGAGTTCAAAAATGTCACTTAGACGGCTGTAACTGTTGCAGGAGTAGAGATATTCAGCTTTAATCTCACTGGTTTCAATAGATGCGAGAATTTGGTAGAGAATCACTACCACAGAAAAGCATCTATTCCAATGAGCTGAGAAATTTATAGAGAATCATTAATTGATTTTTTATAGCAATGTTTCGATGCAAAATTAAATGCTGAGTTCAAAAATTTCACTTTGACGGATGTAACTGTTGCAGGAGTAGAGATATTCAGCTTTAATCTCACAGGTTGCAATAGATGCGAGAATTTGGTAGAGAATCACTACCACAGAAAAGCATCTATTCCAATGAGCCGAAAAATTTATAGAGAATCATTAATGGATTTCTTATAGCAATGTTTCGATGCAAAATTAAATGTTGAGTTCAAAAATGTCACTTAGACGGCTGTAGCTGTTGCAGGAATAGAGATATTCAGCTTTAATCTCACAGGTTTCAATAGATGCGGGAATTTGGTAGAGAATCATTACCACAGAAAAGCATCTATTCCAATGAGCTGACAACATTTATAGAGAATCATTAATGGATTTCTTATAGCAATCCTTCGATGCAAAATTAAATGTTGAGTTCAAAAGGTCACTTACACGGCTGTAACTGTTGCAGGAGTAGAGATATTCAGCTTTAATCTCACAGGTTTCAATAGATGCGAGAATTTGGTAGAGAATCACTACCACAGAAAAGCATCTATTCCAATGAGCTGAAAATTTATAGAGAATCATTAATTGATTTTTTATAGCAATGTTTCGATGCAAAATTAAATGCTGAGTTCAAAAATGTCACTTAGACGGCTGTAACTGTTGCAGGAGTAGAGATATTCAGCTTTAATCTCACAGGTTTCAATAGATGCGAGAATTTGGTAGAGAATCACTACCACAGAAAAGCATCTATTCCAATGAGCTGAGAAATTTATAGAGAATCATTAATTGATTTCTTATAGCAATGTTTCGATGCAAATTTAAATGCTGAGTTCAAATATATCACTTAGACGGCTGTAACTGTTGCAAGAGTAGAGATATTCAGCTTTAATCTCACAGGTTTCAATAGATGCGTGAATTTGGTTGAGAATCACTACCACAGAAAAGCATCTATTTCAATGATATGAAAAATTATTACAGAAGCATTAATGGATTTCTTGTAGCAATGTTTCGATGCAAAATTAAATGCTGAGTTCAAAAATGTCACTTAGACGGCTGTAGCTGTTGCAGGAATAGAGATATTCAGCTTTAATCTCACAGGTTTCAATAGATGCGGGAATTTGGTAGAGAATCATTACCACAGAAAAGCATCTATTCCAATGAGCTGACAACATTTATAGAGAATCATTAACGGATTTCTTATAGCAATCCTTCGATGCAAAATTAAATCCTGAGTTCAAAAATGTCACTTAGACGGCTGTAACTGTTGCAGGAGTAGAGATATTTAGCTTTAATCTCACTGGTTTCAATAGATGCGAGAATTTGGTAGAGAATCACTACCACAGAAAAGCATCTATTCCAATGAGCTGAGAAATTTATTGAAAATCATTAATTGATTTCTTATAGCAATTTTTCGATGCAAAATTAAATGCTGAGTTCAAAAATGTCACTTAGACGGATGTAACTGTTGCAGGAGTAGAGATATTCAGCTTTAATCTCACAGGTTTCAAAAGATGCGAGAATTTGGTAGAGAATCACTACCACAGAAAAGCATCTATTCCAATGAGCCGAAAAATTTATAGAGAATCATTAATGGATTTCTTATAGCAATGTTTCGATGCAAAATTAAATGTTGAGTTCAAAATGTCACTTAGACGGCTGTAACTGTTGCAGGAGTAGAGATATTCAGCTTTAATCTCACAGGTTTCAATAGATGCGAGAATTTGGTAGAGAATCACTACCACAGAAAAGCATCTATTCCAATGAGCTGAAAATTTATAGAGAATCATTAATTGATTTTTTATAGCAATGTTTCGATGCAAAATTAAATGCTGAGTTCAAAAATGTCACTTAGACGGCTGTAACTGTTGCAGGAGTAGAGATATTCAGCTTTAATCTCACAGGTTTCAATAGA
Organism: Aurelia coerulea; assembly: GCA_039566865.1. Taxonomy (NCBI): domain Eukaryota; kingdom Metazoa; phylum Cnidaria; class Scyphozoa; order Semaeostomeae; family Ulmaridae; genus Aurelia; species Aurelia coerulea. The sequence continues at coordinate 7,216,306 of CM076943.1, read as the reverse complement.
TGCGAGAATTTGGTAGAGAATCACTACCACAGAAAAGCATCTATTCCAATGAGCTGAGAAATTTATAGAGAATCATTAATTGATTTCTTATAGCAATGTATCGATGCAAAATTAAATGCTGAGTTCAAAAATGTCACTTAGACGGCTGTAGCTGTTGTAGGAGTAGAGATATTCAGCTTTAATCTCACAGGTTTCAATAGATGCGAGAATTTGGTAGAGAATCACTACCACAGAAAAGCATCTATTCCAATGAGCTGAGAAATTTATAGAGAATCATTAATTGATTTCTTATAGCAATGTTTCGATGCAAAATTAAATGCTGAGTTCAAATATATCACTTAGACGGCTGTAACTGTTGCAAGAGTAGAGATATTCAGCTTTAATCTCACAGGTTTCAATAGATGCGTGAATTTGGTAGAGAATCACTACCACAGAAAAGCATCTATTTCAATGATATGAAAAATTATTACAGAATAATTAATGGATTTCTTGTAGCAATGTTTCGATGCAAAATTAAATGCTGAGTTCAAAAATGTCACTTAGACGGCTGTAGCTGTTGCAGGAATAGAGATATTCAGCTTTAATCTCACAGGTTTCAATAGATGCGGGAATTTGGTAGAGAATCATTACCACAGAAAAGCATCTATTCCAATGAGCTGACAACATTTATAGAGAATCATTAATGGATTTCTTATAGCAATCCTTCGATGCAAAATTAAATCCTGAGTTCAAAAATGTCACTTAGACGGCTGTAACTGTTGCAGGAGTAGAGATATTCAGCTTTAATCTCACTGGTTTCAATAGATGCGAGAATTTGGTAGAGAATCACTACCACAGAAAAGCATCTATTCCAATGAGCTGAGAAATTTATTGAAAATCATTAATTGATTTCTTATAGCAATGTTTCGATGCAAAATTAAATGCTGAGTTCAAAAATGTCATTTAGACGGATGTAACTGTTGCAGGAGTAGAGATATTCAGCTTTAATCTCACAGGTTTCAATAGATGCGAGAATTTGGTAGAGAATCACTACCACAGAAAAGCATCTATTCCAATGAGCCGAAAAATTTATAGAGAATCATTAATGGATTTCTTATAGCAATGTTTCGATGCAAAATTAAATGTTGAGTTCAAAATAGGTCACTTAGACGGCTGTAACTGTTGCAGGAGTAGAGATATTCAGCTTTAATCTCACAGGTTTCAATAGATGCGAGAATTTGGTAGAGAATCACTACCACAGAAAAGCATCTATTCCAATGAGCTGAAAATTTATAGAGAATCATTAATTGATTTTTTATAGCAATGTTTCGATGCAAAATTAAATGCTGAGTTCAAAAATGTCACTTAGACGGCTGTAACTGTTGCAGGAGTAGAGATATTCAGCTTTAATCTCACAGGTTTCAATAGATGCGAGAATTTGGTAGAGAATCACTACCACAGAAAAGCATCTATTCCAATGAGCTGAGAAATTTATAGAGAATCATTAATGGATTTCTTGTAGCAATGTTTCGATGCAAAATTAAATGCTGAGTTCAAAAATGTCACTTAGACGGCTGTAGCTGTTGCAGGAATAGAGATATTCAGCTTTAATCTCACAGGTTTCAATAGATGCGGGAATTTGGTAGAGAATCACTACCACAGAAAAGCATCTATTCCAATGAGCTGACAAAATTTATAGAGAATCATTAATGGATTTCTTATAGCAATCCGTCGATGCAAAATTAAATCCTGAGTTCAAAAATGTCACTTAGACGGCTGTAACTGTTGCAGGAGTAGAGATATTCAGCTTTAATCTCACTGGTTTCAATAGATGCGAGAATTTGGTAGAGAATCACTACCACAGAAAAGCATCTATTCCAATGAGCTGAGAAATTTATAGAGAATCATTAATTGATTTCTTATAGCAATGTATCGATGCAAAATTAAATGCTGAGTTCAAAAATGTCACTTAGACGGCTGTAACTGTTGCAGGAGTAGAGATATTCAGCTTTAATCTCACTGGTTTCAATAGATGCGAGAATTTTGCAGAGAATCACTACCACAGAAAAGCATCTATTCCAATGAGCTGAGAAATTTATAGAGAATCATTAATTGATTTTTTATAGCAATGTTTCGAGGCAAAATTAAATGCTGAGTTCAAAATTGTCACTTAGACGGCTGTAACTGTTGCAGGAGTAGAGATATTCAGCTTTAATCTCACTGGTTTCAATAGATGCGAGAATTTGGTAGAGAATCACTACCACAGAAAAGCATCTATTCCAATGAGCTGAGAAATTTATTGAAAATCATTAATTGATTTCTTATAGCAATGTTTCGATGCAAAATTAAATGCTGAGTTCAAAAATGTTACTTAGACGGATGTAACTGTTGCAGGAGTAGAGATATTCAGCTTTAATCTCACAGGTTTCAATAGATGCGAGAATTTGGTAGAGAATCACTACCACAGAAAAGCATCTATTCCAATGAGCCGAAAAATTTATAGAGAATCATTAATGGATTTCTTATAGCAATGTTTCGATGCAAAATTAAATGTTGAGTTCAAAATGTCACTTACACGGCTGTAACTGTTGCAGGAGTAGAGATATTCAGCTTTAATCTCACAGGTTTCAATAGATGCGAGAATTTGGTAGAGAATCACTACCACAGAAAAGCATCTATTCCAATGAGCTGAAAATTTATAGAGAATCATTAATTGATTTTTTATAGCAATGTTTCGATGCAAAATTAAATGCTGAGTTCAAAAATGTCACTTAGACTGCTGTAACTGTTGCAGGAGTAGAGATATTCAGCTTTAATCTCACAGGTTTCAATAGATGCGAGAATTTGGTAGAGAATCACTACCACAGAAAAGCATCTATTCCAATGAGCTGAGAAATTTATAGAGAATCATTAATTGATTTCTTATAGCAATGTTTCGATGCAAAATTAAATGCTGAGTTCAAATATATCACTTAGACGGCTGTAACTGTTGCAAGAGTAGAGATATTCAGCTTTAACCTCACAGGTTTCAATAGATGCGTGAATTTGGTAGAGAATCACTACCACAGAAAAGCATCTATTTCAATGATATGAAAAATTATTACAGAATCATTAATGGATTTCTTGTAGCAATGTTTCGATGCAAAATTAATTGCTGAGTTCAAAAATGTCCCTTAGACGGCTGTAACTGTTGCAAGAGTAGAGATATTCAGCTTTAATCTCACTGGTTTCAATAGATGCGAGAATTTGGTAGAGAATCACTACCACAGAAAAGCATCTATTCCAATGAGCTGAGAAATTTATAGAGAATCATTAATTGATTTCTTATAGCAATGTTGCGATGCAAAATTAATTGCTGAGTTCAAAAATGTCCCTTAGACGGCTGTAACTGTTGCAAGAGTAGAGATATTCAGCTTTAACCTCACAGGTTTCAATAGATGCGAGAATTTGGCAGAGAATCACTACCACAGAAATGCATCTTTTCCAATGAGCTGAGAAATTTATAGAGAATCATTAATTGATTTTTTATAGCAATGTTTCGAGGCAAAATTAAATGCTGAGTTCAAAAATGTCACTTAGACGGCTGTAACTGTTGCAGGAGTAGAGATATTCAGCTTTAATCTCACAGGTTTCAATAGATGCGATAATTTGGTAGAGAATCACTACCACAGAAAAGCATCTATTCCAATGAGCTGAGGAATTTATAGAGAATCATTAATTGATTTCTTATAGCAATGTTTCGATGCAAAATTAATTGCTGAGTTCAAAAATGTCACTTAGACGGATGTAACTGTTGCAGGAGTAGAGATATTCAGCTATAATCTCACAGGTGTCAATTGATGCGAGAATTTGGTAGAGAATCACTACCACAGAAAAGCATCTATTCCAATGAGCTGAAAAATTATTAGAGAATCATTAATGGATTTCTTATAGCAATGTTTCGATGCAAAATTAAATGCTGAGTTCAAAAATGTCACTTAGACGGCTGTAACTGTTGCAGGAGTAGAGATATTCAGCTTTAATCTCACAGGTGTCAATTGATGCGAGAATTTGGTAGAGAATCACTACCACAGAAAAGCATCTATTCCCATGAGCTGAAAAACTTATAGAGAATCATTAATTGATTTTTTTATAGCAATGTTTCGATGCAACATTAAATGCTGAGTTCAAAAATATCGCTTAGACGGCTGTAACTGTTGCAGGAGTAGAGATATTCAGCTTTAATCTCACAGGTTTCAATAGATGCGAGAATTTGGTAGAGAATCACTACCACAGAAAAGCATCTATTCCAATGAGCTGAGAAATTTATAGAGAATCATTAATGGATTTCTTAAAGCATTCTTACGATGCAAAATTAAATGCTGAGTTCCAAAATGTCACTTAGACGGCTGTAGCTGTTGCAGGAGTAGAGATATTGAGCTTTAACCTCACATGTTTCAATTGAAGCGAGAATTTGGTAGAGAATCACTACCACAGAAAAGCATCTATTCCAATGAGCTGAGATATTTATAGAGAATCATTAATTGATTTCTTATAGCAATGTTGCGTTGCAAAAATAATTGCTGAGTTCAAAAATGTCCCTTAGACAGCTGTAACTGTTGCAAGAGTAGAGATATTCAGCTTTAACCGCACAGGTTTCAATAGATGCGAGAATTTGGCAGAGAATCACTACCACAGAAAAGCATCTATTCCAATGAGCTGAGAAATTTATAGAGAATCATTAATTGATTTTTTATAGCAATGTTTCGAGGCAAAATTAAATGCTGAGTTCAAAAATGTCACTTAGACGGCTGTAACTGTTGCAGGAGTAGAGATATTCAGCTTTAATCTCACTGGTTTCAATAGATGCGAGAATTTGGTAGAGAATCACTACCACAGAAAAGCATCTATTCCAATGAGCTGAAAAATTTAGAGAGAATCATTAATTGATTTCTTATAGCAATGTTTCGATGCAAAATTAAATGCTGAGTTCAAAGATGTCACTTAGACGGCTGTAACTGTTGCAGGAGTAGAGATATTCAGCTTTAATCTCACAGGCATCGGCGTAGGGGAAGATAAAATTTTGGGGGGCTGCACGACAAAAAATCCATTGTTTGAGAAAATTTTGCCCGACTTGAGGCGGATTTCTGCCCGATTATGGCTGATTTTTGCAAATTTTTCTGACAATGGGGGGGCTGCAGCCCCCTCTAGCCCCCTATCTCCTACGCCTATGCTCACAGGTTTCAATAGATGCGAGAATTTGGTAGAGAATCACTACCACAGAAAAGCATCTATTCCAATGAGCTGAAAAATTTATAGAGAATCATTAATTGATTTCTTATAGCAGTGTTTCGATGCATAATTAAATGCTGAGTTCAAAAATGTCACTTAGACGGCTGTAACTGTTGCAGGAGTAGAGATATTCAGCTTTAATCTCACTGGTTTCAATAGATGCGAGAATTTGGTAGAGAATCACTACCACAGAAGAGCATCTATTCCAATGAGCTGAGATATTTATAGAGAATCATTAATTGATTTCTTATAGCAATGTTGCGATGCAAAATTAATTGCTGAGTTCAAAAATGTCCCTTAGACGGCTGTAACTGTTGCAAGAGTAGAGATATTCAGCTTTAATCTCACTGGTTTCAATAGATGCGAGAATTTGGTAGAGAATCACTACCACAGAAAAGCATCTATTCCAATGAGCTGAGAAATTTATAGAGAATCATTAATGGATTTCTTATAGCAATTTTTCGATGCAAAATTAAATGCTGAGTTCAAAAATGTCACTTAGACGGCTGTAACTGTTGCAGGAGTAGAGATATTCAGCTTTAATCTCACAGGTTTCAATAGATGCGAGAATTTGGTAGAGAATCACTACCACAGAAAAGCATCTATTCCAATGAGCTGAGATATTTATAGAGAATCATTAATTGATTTCTTATAGCAATGTTGCGATGCAAAATTAATTGCTGAGTTCAAAAATGTCCCTTAGACGGCTGTAACTGTTGCAAGAGTAGAGATATTCAGCTTTAACCTCACAGGTTTCAATTGAAGCGAGAATTTGGTAGAGAATCACTACCACAGAAAAGCATCTATTCCAATGAGCTGAGATATTTATAGAAAATCATTAATTGATTTCTTATAGCAATGTTGCGATGCAAAATTAATTGCTGAGTTCAAAAATGTCCCTTAGACGGCTGTAACTGTTGCAAGAGTAGAGATATTCAGCTTTAACCTCGCATGTTTCAATAGATGCGAGAATTTGGCAGAGAATCACTACCACAGAAAAGCATCTATTCCAATGAGCTGAGAAAATTATAGAGAATGATTAATTGATTTTTTATAGCAATGTTTCGAGGCAAAATTAAATGCTGAGTTCAAAAATGTCACTTAGACGGCTGTAACTGTTGCAGGAGTAGAGATATTCAGCTTTAATCTCACTGGTTTCAATAGATGCGAGAATTTGGTAGAGAATCACTACCACAGAAAAGCATCTATTCCAATGAGCTGAGAAATTTATAGAGAATCATTAATTGATTTCTTATAGCAATGTTTCGATGCAAAATTAAATGCTGAGTTCAAAAATGTCACTTAGACGGATGTAACTGTTGCAGGAGTAGAGATATTCAGCTTTAATCTCACAGGTTTCAATAGATGCGAGAATTTGGTAGAGAATCACTACCACAGAAAAGCATCTATTCCAATGAGCCGAAAAATTTATAGAGAATCATTAATGGATTTCTTATAGCAATGTTTCGATGCAAAATTAAATGTTGAGTTCAAAATAGGTCACTTAGACGGCTGTAACTGTTGCAGGAGTAGAGATATTCAGCTTTAATCTCACAGGTTTCAATAGATGCGAGAATTTGGTAGAGAATCACTACCACAGAAAAGCATCTATTCCAATGAGCTGAAAATTTATAGAGAATCATTAATGGATTTCTTATAGCAATCTTTGGGTCTTGCTGAAGTTTAGATAAGATGCTCTGTGATTGGCTGGAATAGAAATTCTCATTTGCATAACAATAGAGCATTAATGTCGAATATTATTTGCCAAAATCATACAGACAACAAGAACAAATTTATAGTTCCTCTTACTAAGGATTTTTGGCGTTGATGCAAGTTTGCACACCCTATAAAGACCATGGTACCAAGGGTTCCGAAGGTTCCAGTACAGTGTTTCTGTATTGAACTTTAAAAGTATAAGGTACCGAAAAGGTTCCAGTATTATTTTCCGATATACTTTAATTCTCCTGCTAAATCCCTTTCTTGAAATCGGGTTCCGAAGGTACCAAGGGTTCCGAAGGTTCCAGTACAGTGTTTCTGTATTGAATTTTAAAAGTATAAGGTACCGAAAAGGTTCCAATATTATTTTCCTATATACTTTAATTCTCCTGCTAAATCCCTTTCTTGAAATCGGGTTCCGAAGGTACCAAGGGTTCCGAAGGTTCCAGTACAGTGTTTCTGTATTGAATTTTAAAAGTATAAGGTACCGAAAAGGTTCCAATATTATTTTCCTATATACTTTAATTCTCCTGCTAAATCCCTTTCTTGAAATCGGGTTCCGAAGGTACCAAGGGTTCCGAAGGTTCCAGTACAGTGTTTCTGTATTGAATTTTAAAAGTATAAGGTACCGAAAAGGTTCCAATATTATTTTCCTATATACTTTAATTCTCCTGCTAAATCCCTTTCTTGAAATCGGGTTCCGAAGGTACCAAGGGTTCCGAAGGTTCCAGTACAGTGTTTCTGTATTGAACTTTAAAAGTATAAGGTACCGAAAAGGTTCCAGTATTATTTTCCGATATACAGTACTTTAATTCTCCTGCTAAATCCCTTTCTTGAAATCGGGTTCCGAAGGTACCAAGGGTTCCGAAGTTTCCAGTACAGTGTTTCTGTATTGAATTTTAAAAGTATAAGGTACCGAAAAGGTTCCAGTATTATTTTCCTATATAATTTAATTCTCCTGCTAAACCCTTTTCTTGAAGTCGGGTTCCGAAGGTACCAAGGGTTCCGAAGGTTCCAGTACAGTGTTTCTGTATTGAATGTTAAGAGTGTAAGGTACCGAAAAGGTCCCAGTATTATTTTCATAACAACGTCAATTCTCCTGCTAAACCCCTTTCTTGAAATCGGGTTCCGAAGGTACCAAGGGTTCCGAAGGTTCCAGTACAGTGTTTCTGTATTGAATTTTAAAAGTATAAGGTACCGAAAAAGTTCCAATATCATTTTCCTATATACTTTAATTCTCCTGCTAAATCCCTTTCTTGAAATTGGGTTCCGAAGGTACCAAGGGTTCCGAAGGTTCCAGTACAGCGTTTCTGTATTGAATTTTAAAAGTATAAGATACCGAAAAGGTTCCAGTATTATTTTCCTATATAATTTAATTCTCCTGCTAAACCCTTTCCTTGAAGTCGGGTTCCGAAGGTACCAAGGGTTCCGAAGGTTCCAGTATAGTGTTTTTGAATTGAATTTTAAAAGTATAAGGTACCGAAAAGGTTCCAGTGTTATTTTCCGATATACCGGGTGTCCCAAAATGATGTATTATTGTTTGAGTGCTTACATGTCCATAACCAATGAACCGGTTTTCAAAAACTTTGTTTTATTGGATTGCCTAGAGGCTAAATTGTATTTTAAGATGTTGGTTGCGGATTTACTGAGGTGTTTTCGTGTTGAAAAGAAGATTGATAAACTTCCTCAAATTCAAGCCTTAGATGGCACGAGAAAGAAACGGCCTATTTTTCTAGTCAACATTTTAGATGTGATGCAAAAGGCTGAACTCGTATTCGTATTCTCTGAACTCAGTATTAACTGAATTCGTATTCTCTGAACGCCATATATTCTATGAACGACATATAAGTTCAGCCTTTTGCATCACATCTAAAATGTTGACTGGCAAAGAAGGCCGTTTCTTTTTCATGCTATCTACGTAAGGCTCGAATTTGAGCAGGTTTATCGATCTCCTTTTCGACATGAAGAAATTGACCTAAACCAAACCCAACATCCTCAAATACAATTTAGCCCTTCTGCAATAGGATAAAGAAAAGTTTTGAAAGTCGGTTCATTGGTTATGGAGATATAAGCAATCAAACGATAATACATCACTTTGGGACACCCGGTACTTCAATTCTCCTGCTAAATCCCTTTCTTGAAATCGGGCTCCGAAGGTTCCAGTACAGTGTTTCTGTATTGAATTTCAAAAGTGTAAGGTACCGAAAAGGCTCCATTATTATCTTCCTATATACTGTATATTTCTCCTGCTAAATCCCTTTCTTGAAATCGGGTTCCGAAGGTTCCAGTACAGTGTATTTGTTTTCAATTTAAAATGTAAAAAGGGGTTCCGAAAAGGTTCCAGCACTGTTTTCCTTTTTGGAACCTTGAGATATGAACTGTTGATATAGAAACACAGTACTGGAACCTTTGGAACCCTCGGAACCCTACTATTCAATGTAGTATTTACACAAAACAGACAGTTATGCAGTATTTGTACTGGAACCTCTTCGGTACCTTGAGATATGAACTGTACTGTAGATATAGAAACACAGTACTGGAACCCTCGGAACCCTACTATTCAATGAAGCATTCACATAAAACAGACAGTTATGCAGTATTTGTACTGGAACCTTTTCGGTACGAGATATGAACTGTTGATATAGGAACACAGTACTGGAACCCTCGGAACCCTACTATTCAATGAAGCATTCACATAAAACAGACAGTTATGCAGTTTTTGTCCTGGAACCTTTTCGGTACCTTGAGATATGAACTGTTGATATAGAAACACAGTACTGGAACCCTCGGAACCCTACTATTCAATGAAGCATTCACATAAAACAGACAGTTATGCAGTATTTGTACTGGAACCTTTTCGGTACCTTGAGATATGAACTGTTGATATAGGAACACAGTACTGGAACCCTCGGAACCCTACTATTCAATGAAGCATTCACACAAAACAGACAGTTATGCAGTTTTTGTACTGGAACCTTTTCGGTACCTTGAGATATGAACGGTTGATATAGAAACACAGTACTGGAACCCTTGGAACCCTGCTTTTCAATGTAGTATTTACATAAAAAAGACAGTTATGCAGTATTGGTACTGGAACCTTTCCGGTACCTTGAGATATAGACTGTTGATATAGAAACACAGTACTGGAACCCTTGGAACCTTTGGAACCCTACTTTAGGCATTAATTTTCCATTCCACCGAACTGCTACACATCCTCCATTGTAAAGAAATGAATATTTGATTTCAACCAATCAGCAGATATCTTCCATGAACTTTACTCTTCTATAGGTTTGAACCAATCATATTATTTAGCTTTAAATTATTCCCAGTCAATTGACCAATCAAATCACTGGAACCTTTGGAACCTAGGTCATCCCCCTCAGTAATGCTAAGCCAATCAAATTCGATCTTATCTAAACTTCAGCAATACTGCAATCTTTCGATGCAAAATTAAATGCTGAGTTCAAAAATGTCACTTAGACGGCTGTAACTGTTGCAGGAGTAGAGATATTCAGCTTTAATCTCACTGGTTTCAATAGATGCGAGAATTTGGTAGAGAATCACTACCACAGAAAAGCATCTATTCCTATAAGCTGAAAAATTTATAGAGAATCATTAATTGATTTCTTATAGCAATGTTTCGATGCAAATTTAAATGCTGAGTTCAAAAATGTCACTTTGACGGATGTAACTGTTGCAGGAGTAGAGATATTCAGCATTAATCTCACAGGTTTCAATAGATGCTAGAATTTGGTAGAGAATCACTACCAAGGAAAAGCATCTATTCCAATAAGCTGAGAAATTTATAGAGAATCATTAATGGATTTCTTATAGCAATTTTTCGATGCAAAATTAAATGCTGAGTTCAAAAATGTCCCTTAGACGGCTGTAACTGTTGCAGGAGTAGAGATATTCAGCTTTAATCTCACAGGTTTCAAAGATGCGAGAATTTGGTAGAGAATCACTACCACAGAAAAGCATCTACTCCAATGAAATGAAAATTTATAGAGAATCATTAATTGATTTCTTATAGCAATGTTTCGATGCAAAATTAAATGCTGAGTTCAAAAATGTCCCTTAGACGGCTGTAACTGTTGCAGGAGTAGAGATATTCAGCTTTATTCTCACAGGTGTCAATTGATGCGAGAATTTGGTAGAGAATCACTACCACAGAAAAGCATCTATTCCAATGACCTGAAAAATTATTAGAGAATCATTAATGGATTTCTTATAGAAATGTTTCGATGCAAAATTAAATGCTGAGTTCAAAAATGTCCCGTAGACGGCTGTAACTTTTGCTGGAGTAGAGATATTCAGCTTTAATCTCACAGGTGTCAATTGATGCGAGAATTTGGTAGAGAATCACTACCACAGAAAAGCATCTATTCCAATGAGCTGAAAAAATTATTAAAGAATCATTAATGGATTTCTTATAGCAATGTTTCGATGCAAAATTAAATGCTGCGTTCAAAAATGTCACCTAGACGGCTGTAACTGTTGCAGGAGTAGAGATATTCAGCTTTAATCTCACAGGTGTCAATTAATGCGAGAATTTGGTAGAGAATCACTACCACAGAAAAGCATCTATTCCAATGAGCTGAAAAATTATTAGAGAATCATTAATGGATTTCTTATAGCAATGTTTCGATGCAAAATTAAATGCTGAGTTCAAAAATGTCACTTAGACGGCTGTAACTGTTGCAGGAGTAGAGATATTCAGCTTTAACCGCACAGGTTTCAATAGATGCGAGAATTTGGCAGAGAATCACTACCACAGAAAAGCATCTATTCCAATGAGCTGAGAAATTTATAGAGAATCATTAATTGATTTTTTATAGCAATGTTTCGATGCAATATTAAATGCTGAGTTCAAAAATGTCACTTAGACGGCTGTAACTGTTGCAGGAGTAGAGATATTCAGCTTTAATCTCACTGTTTTCAATAGATGCGAGAATTTGGTAGAGAATCACTACCACAGAAAAGCATCTATTCCAATGAGCTGAGAAATTTATAGAGAATCATTAATTGATTTCTTATAGCAATGTTTCGATGCAAAATTAAATGCTGAGTTCAAAAATGTCACTTAGACGGATATAACTGTTGCAGGAGTAGAGATATTCAGCTTTAATCTCACTGGTTTCAATAGATGCGAGAATTTGGTAGAGAATCACTACCACAGAAAAGCATCTATTCCAATGAGCTGAGAAATTTATAGAGAATCATTGATTGATTTCTTATAGCAATGTTTCGATGCAAAATTAAATGCTGAGTTCAAAGATGTCACTTAGACGGCTGTAACTGTTGCAGGAGTAGAGATATTCAGCTTTAATCTCACAGGCATCGGCGTAGGGGAAGATAAAATTTTGGGGGGCTGCACGACAAAAAATCCATTGTTTGAGAAAATTTTGCCCGACTTGAGGCGGATTTCTGCCCGATTATGGCTGATTTTTGTAAATTTTTCTGACAATGGGGGGCTCCAGCCCCCTCTAGCCCCCTATCTCCTACGCCTATGCTCACAGGTTTCAATAGATGCGAGAATTTGGTAGAGAATCACTACCACAGAAAAGCATCTATTCCAATGAGCTGAAAAATTTATAGAGAATCATTAATTGATTTCTTATAGCAATGTTTCGATGCATAATTAAATGCTGAGTTCAAAAATGTCACTTAGACGGCTGTAACTGTTGCAGGAGTAGAGATATTCAGCTTTAATCTCACTGGTTTCAATAGATGCGAGAATTTGGTAGAGAATCACTACCACAGAAAAGCATCTATTCCAATGAGCTGAGAAATTTATAGAGAATCATTAATTGATTTCTTATAGCAATGTTTCGATGCAAAATTAAATGCTGCGTTCAAAAATGTCACTTAGACGGATGTAACTGTTGCAGGAGTAGAGATATTCAGCATTAATCTCACAGGTTTCAATTGATGCGAGAATTTGGTAGAGAATCACTACCACAGAAAAGCATCTATTCCAATGAGCTGAAAATTTTATAGAGAATCATTAATTGATTTCTTATAGCAATGTTTCGATGCATAATTAAATGCTGAGTTCAAAAATGTCACTTAGACGGCTGTAACTGTTGCAGGAGTAGAGATATTCAGCTTTAATCTCACTGGTTTCAATAGATGCGAGAATTTGGTAGAGAATCACTACCACAGAAAAGCATCTATTCCAATGAGCTGAAAAATTTATAGAGAATCATTAATTGATTTCTTATAGCAATGTTTCGATGCAAAATTAAATGCTGAGTTCAAAAATGTCACTTAGACGGATGTAACTGTTGCAGGAGTAGAGATATTCAGCATTAATCTCACAGGTTTCAATTGATGCGAGAATTTGGTAGAGAATCACTACCACAGAAAAGCATCTATTCCAATGAGCTGAGAAATTTATAGAGAATCATTAATTGATTTTTTATAGCAATGTTTCGAGGCAAAATTAAATGCTGAGTTCAAAAATGTCACTTAGACGGCTGTAACTGTTGCAGGAGTAGAGATATTCAGCTTTAATCTCACTGTTTTCAATAGATGCGAGAATTTGGTAGAGAATCACTACCACAGAAAAGCATCTATTCCAATGACCTGAGAAATTTATAGAGAATCATTAATTGATTTCTTATAGCAATGTTTAGATGCAAAATTAAATGCTGAGTTCAAAAATGTCACTTAGACGGATATAACTGTTGCAGGAGTAGAGATATTCAGCTTTAATCTCACTGGTTTCAATAGATGCGAGAATTTGGTAGAGAATCACTACCACAGAAAAGCATCTATTCCAATGAGCTGAGAAATTTATAGAGAATCATTAATGGATTTCTTATAGCAATGTTTCGATGCAAAATTAAATGTTGAGTTCAAAATAGGTCACTTAGACGGCTGTAACTGTTGCAGGAGTAGAGATATTCAGCTTTAGTCTCACTGGTTTCAATAGATGCGAGAATTTGGTAGAGAATCACTACCACAGAAAAGCATCTATTCCAATGAGCTGAAAAATTTATAGAGAATCATTAATGGATTTCTTATAGCAATGTTTCGATGCAAAATTAAATGCTGAGTTCAAAGATGTCACTTAGACGGCTGTAACTGTTGCAGGAGTAGAGATATTCAGCTTTAATCTCACAGGCATCGGCGTAGGGGAAGATAAAATTTTGGGGGGCTGCACGACAAAAAATCCATTGTTTGAGAAAATTTTGCCCGACTTGAGGCGGATTTCTGCCCGATTATGGCTGATTTTTGCAAATTTTTCTGACAATGGGGGGGCTCCAGCCCCCTCTAGCCCCCTATCTCCTACGCCTATGCTCACAGGTTTCAATAGATGCGAGAATTTGGTAGAGAATCACTACCACAGAAAAGCATCTATTCCAATGAGCTGAAAAATTTATAGAGAATCATTAATTGATTTCTTATAGCAATGTTTCGATGCATAATTAAATGCTGAGTTCAAAAATGTCACTTAGACGGCTGTAACTGTTGCAGGAGTAGAGATATTCAGCTTTAATCTCACTGGTTTCAATAGATGCGAGAATTTGGTAGAGAATCACTACCACAGAAAAGCATCTATTCCAATGAGCTGAAAAATTTATAGAGAATCATTAATTGATTTCTTATAGCAATGTTTCGATGCAAAATTAAATGCTGAGTTCAAAAATGTCACTTAGACGGATGTAACTGTTGCAGGAGTAGAGATATTCAGCATTAATCTCACAGGTTTCAATTGATGCGAGAATTTGGTAGAGAATCACTACCACAGAAAAGCATCTATTCCAATGAGCTGAGAAATTTATAGAGAATCATTAATTGATTTTTTATAGCAATGTTTCGAGGCAAAATTAAATGCTGAGTTCAAAAATGTCACTTAGACGGCTGTAACTGTTGCAGGAGTAGAGATATTCAGCTTTAATCTCACTGTTTTCAATAGATGCGAGAATTTGGTAGAGAATCACTACCACAGAAAAGCATCTATTCCAATGAGCTGAAAATTTATAGAGAATCATTAATTGATTTCTTATAGCAATGTTTAGATGCAAAATTAAATGCTGAGTTCAAAAATGTCACTTAGACGGATATAACTGTTGCAGGAGTAGAGATATTCAGCTTTAATCTCACTGGTTTCAATAAATGCGAGAATTTGGTAGAGAATCACTACCACAGAAAAGCATCTATTCCAATGAGCTGAAAAATTTATAGAGAATCATTAATGGATTTCTTATAGCAATGTTTCGATGCAAAATTAAATGTTGAGTTCAAAATGTCACTTAGACGGCTGTAACTGTTGCAGGAGTAGAGATATTCAGCTTTAATCTCACTGGTTTCAATAGATGCGAGAATTTGGTAGAGAATCACTACCACAGAAAAGCATCTATTCCAATGAGCTGAAAAATTTATAGAGAATCATTAATTGATTTCTTATAGCAATGTTTTGATGCAAAATTAAATGCTGAGTTCAAAAATGTCACTTAGACGGATGTAACTGTTGCAGGAGTAGAGATATTCAGCATTAATCTCACAGGTTTCAATAGATGCGAGAATTTGGTAGAGAATCACTACCACAGAAAAGCATCTATTCCAATAAGCTGAGAAATTTATAGAGAATCATTAATGGATTTCTTATAGCAATTTTTCGATGTAAAATTAAATGCTGAGTTCAAAAATGTCCCTTAGACGGCTGTAACTGTTGCAGGAGTAGAGATATTCAGCTTTAATCTCACAGGTTTCAAAGATGCGAGAATTTGCTGGAGAATCACTACCACAGAAAAGCATCTATTCCAATGAGCTGAAAAATTTATAGAGAATCATTAATTGATTTCTTATAGCAATGTTTCGATGCATAATTAAATGCTGAGTTCAAAAATGTCACTAAGACGGCTGTAACTGTTGCAAAAGTAGAGATATTCAGCTTTAATCTCACTGGTTTCAATAGATGCGAGAATTTGGTAGAGAATCACTACCACAGAAAAGCATCTATTCCAATGAGCTGAAAATTTATAGAGAATCATTAATGGATTTCTTATAGCAATCTTTCGATGCAAAATTAAATGCTGAGTTCAAAAATGTCACTTAGACGGCTGTAACTGTTGCAGGAGTAGAGATATTCAGCTTTAATCTCACAGGTGTCAATTGATGCGAGAATTTGGTAGAGAATCACTACCACAGAACAGCATCTATTCCAATGAGCTGAAAAAATTATTAGAGAATCATTAATGGATTTCTTATAGCAATGTTTCGATGCAAAATTAAATGCTGCGTTCAAAAATGTCACCTAGATGGCTGTAACTGTTGCAGGAGTAGAGATATTCAGCTTTAATCTCACAGGTGTCAATTGATGCGAGAATTTGGTAGAGAATCACTACCACAGAAAAGCATCTATTCCAATGAGCTGAAAAATTATTAGAGAATCATTAATGGATTTCTTATAGCAATGTTTCGATGCAAAATTAAATGCTGAGTTCAAAAATGTCACTTAGACGGCTGTAACTGTTGCAGGAGTACAGATATTCAGCTTTAACCGCACAGGTTTCAATAGATGCGAGAATTTGGCAGAGAATCACTACCACAGAAAAGCATCTATTCCAATGAGCTGAGAAATTTATAGAGAATCATTAATTGATTTTTTATAGCAATGTTTCGAGGCAAAATTAAATGCTGAGTTCAAAAATGTCACTTAGACGGCTGTAACTGTTGCAGGAGTAGATATATTCAGCTTTAATCTCACAGTTTTCAATAGATGCGAGAATTTGGTAGAGAATCACTACCACAGAAAAGCATCTATTCCAATGAGCTGAGAAATTTATAGAGAATCATTAATGGATTTCTTATAGCAATGTTTCGATGCAAAATTAAATGCTGAGTTCAAAAATGTCACTTAGACGGCTGTAACTGTTGCAGGAGTAGAGATATTCAGCTTTAATCTCACAGTTTTCAATAGATGCGAGAATTTGGTAGAGAATCACTACCACAGAAAAGCATCTATTCCAATGAGCTGAGAAATTTATAGAGAATCATTAATTGATTTTTTATAGCAATGTTTCGATGCAAAATTAAATGCTGAGTTCAAAAATGTCACTTAGACGGATATAACTGTTGCAGGAGTAGAGATATTCAGCTTTAATCTCACTGGTTTCAATAGATGCGAGAATTTGGTAGAGAATCACTACCACAGAAAAGCATCTATTCCAATGAGCTGAAAAATTTATAGAGAATCATTAATTGATTTCTTATAGCAATGTTTCGATGCATAATTAAATGCTGAGTTCAAAAATGTCACTAAGACGGCTGTAACTGTTGCAAAAGTAGAGATATTCAGCTTTAATCTCACTG
This sequence comes from Aurelia coerulea, assembly GCA_039566865.1. NCBI lineage: Eukaryota > Metazoa > Cnidaria > Scyphozoa > Semaeostomeae > Ulmaridae > Aurelia > Aurelia coerulea. Next base: position 7,199,017 of record CM076943.1, on the reverse strand, counting down.
GTTTCAATGGATGCGAGAATTTGGTAGAGAATCACTACCACAGAAAAGCATCTATTCCAATGAGCTGAAAAATTTATAGAGAATCATTAATGGATTTTTTATAGCAATCTTTCGATGCAAAATTAAATGCTGAGTTGAAAAATGTCACTTAGACGGCTGTAACTGTTGCAGCAGTAGAGATATTCAGCTTTAATCTCACTGGTTTCAATAGATGCGAGAATTTGGTAGAGAATCACTACCACAGAAAAGCATCTATTCCAATGAGCTGAGAAATTTATAGAGAATCATTAATTGATTTCTAATAGAAATGTTTCGATGCAAAATCAAATGCTGAGTTCAAAGATGTCACTTAGACGGCTGTAACTGTTGCAGGAGTAGAGATATTCAGCTTTAATCTCACAGGCATCGGCGTAGGGGAAGATAAAATTTTGGGGGGCTGCCCGACAAAAAATCCATTGTTTGAGAAAATTCTGCCCGACTTGAGGCGGATTTCTGCCCGATTATGGCTGATTTTTGCAAATTTTTCTGACAATGGGGGGGCTCCAGCCCCCTCTAGCCCCCTATCTCCTACGCCTATGCTCACAGGTTTCAATAGATGCGAGAATTTGGTAGAGAATCACTACCACAGAAAAGCATCTATTCCAATGAGCTGAGAAATTTATAGAGAATCATTAATTGATTTTTTATAGCAATGTTTCGATGCAAAATTAAATGCTGAGTTCAAAAATGTCACTTAGACGGCTGTAGCTGTTGCAGGAGTAGAGATATTCAGCTTTAATCTCACAGGTTTCAATTGATGCGAGAATTTGGTAGAGAATCACTACCACAGAAAAGCATCTATTCCAATGAGCTGAGAAATTTATAGAGAATCATTAATTGATTTCTTATAGCAATGTTTCGATGCAAAATTAAATGCTGAGTTCAAAAATGTCACTTAGACGGATATAACTGTTGCAGGAGTAGAGATATTCAGCTTTAATCTCACTGGTTTCAATAGATGCGAGAATTTGGTAGAGAATCACTACCACAGAAAAGCATCTATTCCAATGAGCTGAAAAATTTATAGAGAATCATTAATGGATTTCTTATAGCAATGTTTCGATGCAAAATTAAATGCTGAGTTCAAAATGTCACTTAGACGGCTGTAACTGTTGCAGGAGTAGAGATATTCAGCTTTAATCTCACTGGTTTCAATAGATGCGAGAATTTGGTAGAGAATCACTACCACAGAAAAGCATCTATTCCAATGAGCTGAAAAATTTATAGAGAATCATTAATGGATTTCTTATAGCAATGTTTCGATGCAAAATTAAATGCTGAGTTCAAAGATGTCACTTAAACGGCTGTAACTGTTGCAGGAGTAGAGATATTCAGCTTTAATCTCACAGGCATCGGCGTAGGGGAAGATAAAATTTTGGGGGGCTGCACGACAAAAAATCCATTGTTTGAGAAAATTTTGCCCGACTTGAGGCGGATTTCTGCCCGATTATGGCTGATTTTTGCAAATTTTTCTGACAATGGGGGGGCTCCAGCCCCCTCTAGCCCCCTATCTCCTACGCCTATGCTCACTGGTTTCGATAGATGCGAGAATTTGGTAGAGAATCACTACCACAGAAAAGCATCTATTCCAATGAGCTGAAAAATTTATAGAGAATCATTAATTGATTTCTTATAGCAATGTTTCGATGCATAATTAAATGCTGAGTTCAAAAATGTCACTAAGACGGCTGTAACTGTTGCAAAAGTAGAGATATTCAGCTTTAATCTCACTGGTTTCAATAGATGCGAGAATTTGGTAGAGAATCACTACCACAGAAAAGCATCTATTCCAATGAGCTGAAAAATTTATAGAGAATCATTAATTGATTTCTTATAGCAATGTTTCGATGCATAATTAAATGCTGAGTTCAAAAATGTCACTAAGACGGCTGTAACTGTTGCAAAAGTAGAGATATTCAGCTTTAATCTCACTGGTTTCAATAGATGCGAGAATTTGGTAGAGAATCACTACCACAGAAAAGCATCTATTCCAATGAGCTGAAAAATTTATAGAGAATCATTAATGGATTTTTTATAGCAATCTTTCGATGCACAATTAAATGCTGAGTTCAAAAATGTCACTTAGACGGCTGTAACTGTTGCAGCAGTAGAGATATTCAGCTTTAATCTCACAGGCATCGGCGTAGGGGAAGATAAAATTTATGGGGGGCTGCCCGACAAAAAATCCATTGTTTGAGAAAATTTTGCCCGACTTGAGGAGGATTTCTGCCCGATTATGGCTGATTTTTGCAAATTTTTCTGACAATGGGGGGGCTGCAGCCCCCTCTAGCCCCCTATCTCCTACGCCTATGCTCACAGGTTTCAATAGATGCGAGAATTTGGTAGAGAATCACTACCACAGAAAAGCATCTATTCCAATGAGCTGAAAAATTTATAGAGAATCATTAATTGATTTCTTATAGCAATGTTTCGATGCAAAATTAAATGCTGAGTTCAAAAATGTCACTTAGACGGCTGTAACTGTTGCAGCAGTAGAGATATTCAGCTTTAATCTCACTGGTTTCAATAGATGCGAGAATTTGGTAGAGAATCACTACCACAGAAAAGCATCTATTCCAATGAGCTGAGAAATTTATAGAGAATCATTAATTGATTTCTTATATCAATGTTTCGATGCAAAATTAAATGCTGAGTTCAAAGATGTCACTTAGACGGCTGTAACTGTTGCAGGAGTAGAGATATTCAGCTTTAATCTCACAGGCATCGGCGTAGGGGAAGATAAAATTTATGGGGGGCTGCCCGACAAAAAATCCATTGTTTGAGAAAATTTTGCCCGACTTGAGGCGGATTTCTGCCCGATTATGGCTGATTTTTGCAAATTTTTCTGACAATGGGGGGGCTGCAGCCCCCTCTAGCCCCCTATCTCCTACGCCTATGCTCACAGGTTTCAATAGATGCGAGAATTTGGTAGAGAATCACTACCACAGAAAAGCATCTATTCCAATGAGCTGAAAAATTTATAGAGAATCATTAATTGATTTCTTATAGCAATGTTTCGATGCATAATTAAATGCTGAGTTCAAAAATGTCACTTAGACGGCTGTAACTGTTGCAGGAGTAGAGATATTCAGCTTTAATCTCACTGGTTTCAATAGATGCGAGAATTTGGTAAAGAATCACTACCACAGAAAAGCATCTATTCCAATGAGCTGAAAAATTTATAGAGAATCATTAATGGATTTTTTATAGCAATCTTTCGATGCAAAATTAAATGCTGAGTTCAAAAATGTCACTTAGACGGCTGTAACTGTTGCAGCAGTAGAGATATTCAGCTTTAATCTCACTGGTTTCAATAGATGCGAGAATTTGGTAGAGAATCACTACCACAGAAAAGCATCTATTCCAATGAGCTGAGAAATTTATAGAGAATCATTAATTGATTTCTTATATCAATGTTTCGATGCAAAATTAAATGCTGAGTTCAAAGATGTCACTTAGACGGCTGTAACTGTTGCAGGAGTAGAGATATTCAGCTTTAATCTCACAGGCATCGGCGTAGGGGAAGATAAAATTTATGGGGGGCTGCCCGACAAAAAATCCATTGTTTGAGAAAATTTTGCCCGACTTGAGGCGGATTTCTGCCCGATTATGGCTGATTTTTGCAAATTTTTCTGACAATGGGGGGGCTGCAGCCCCCTCTAGCCCCCTATCTCCTACGCCTATGCTCACAGGTTTCAATAGATGCGAGAATTTGGTAGAGAATCACTACCACAGAAAAGCATCTATTCCAATGAGCTGAAAAATTTATAGAGAATCATTAATTGATTTCTTATAGCAATGTTTCGATGCATAATTAAATGCTGAGTTCAAAAATGTCACTTAGACGGCTGTAACTGTTGCAGGAGTAGAGATATTCAGCTTTAATCTCACTGGTTTCAATAGATGCGAGAATTTGGTAGAGAATCACTACCACAGAAAAGCATCTATTCCAATGAGCTGAAAAATTTATAGAGAATCATTAATTGATTTCTTATAGCAATGCTTCGATGCATAATTAAATGCTGAGTTCAAAAATGTCACTTAGACGGCTGTAACTGTTGCAGGAGTAGAGATATTCAGCTTTAATCTCACTGGTTTCAATAGATGCGAGAATTTGGTAGAGAATCACTACCACAGAAAAGCATCTATTCCAATGAGCTGAAAAATTTATAGAGAATCATTAATTGATTTCTTATAGCAATGTTTCGATGCAAAATTAAATGCTGAGTTCAAAAATGTCACTTTGACGGATGTAACTGTTGCAGGAGTAGAGATATTCAGCATTAATCTCACAGGTTTCAATTGATGCGAGAATTTGGTAGAGAATCACTACCACAGAAAAGCATCTATTCCAATGAGCTGAGAAATTTATAGAGAATCATTAATTGATTTTTTATAGCAATGTTTCGAGGCAAAATTAAATGCTGAGTTCAAAAATGTCACTTAGACGGCTGTAACTGTTGCAGGAGTAGAGATATTCAGCTTTAATCTCACAGGTTTCAATAGATGCGAGAATTTTGTAGAGAATCACTACCACAGAAAAGCATCTATTCCAATGAGCTGAGAAATTTATAGAGAATCATTAATTGATTTCTTATAGCAATGTTTCGATGCAAAATTAAATGCTGAGTTCAAAAATGTCACTTAGACGGATATAACTGTTGCAGGAGTAGAGATATTCAGCTTTAATCTCACTGGTTTCAATAGATGCGAGAATTTGGTAGAGAATCACTACCACAGAAAAGCATCTATTCCAATGAGCTGAAAAATTTATAGAGAATCATTAATTGATTTCTTATAGCAATGTTTCGATGCATAATTAAATGCTGAGTTCAAAAATGTCACTAAGACGGCTGTAACTGTTGCAAAAGTAGAGATATTCAGCTTTAATCTCACTGGTTTCAATAGATGCGAGAATTTGGTAGAGAATCACTACCACAGAAAAGCATCTATTCCAATGAGCTGAAAAATTTATAGAGAATCATTAATGGATTTCTTATAGCAATCTTTCGATGCAAAATTAAATGCTGAGTTCAAAAATGTCACTTAGACGACTGTAACTGTTGCAGCAGTAGAGATATTCAGCTTTAATCTCACTGGTTTCAATAGATGCGAGAATTTGGTAGAGAATCACTACCACAGAAAAGCATCTATTCCAATGAGCTGAAAATTTATAGAGAATCATTAATGGATTTCTTATAGCAATCTTTCGATGCAAAATTAAATGCTGAGTTCAAAAATGTCACTTAGACGGCTGTAACTGTTGCAGGAGTAGAGATATTCAGCTTTAATCTCACAGGTTTTAATAGATGCGAGAATTTGGTAGAGAATCACTACCACAGAAAAGCATCTATTCCAATGAGCTGAAAAATTATTAGAGAATCATTAATGGATTTCTTATAGCAATGTTTCGATGCAAAATTAAATGCTGAGTTCAAAAATGTCACTTAGACGGCTGTAACTGTTGCAGGAGTAGAGATATTCAGCTTTAATCTCACAGGTTTCAATAGATGCGAGAATTTGGCAGAGAATCACTACCACAGAAAAGCATCTATTCCAATGAGCTGAGAAATTTATAGAGAATCATTAATTGATTTTTTATAGCAATGTTTCGAGGCAAAATTAAATGCTGAGTTCAAAAATGTCACTTAGACGGCTGTAACTGTTGCAGGAGTAGAGATATTCAGCTTTAATCTCACTGTTTTCAATAGATGCGAGAATTTGGTAGAGAATCACTACCACAGAAAAGCATCTATTCCAATGAGCTGAAAAATTTATAGAGAATCATTAATTGATTTCTTATAGCAATGTTTCGATGCATAATTAAATGCTGAGTTCAAAAATGTCACTAAGACGGCTGTAACTGTTGCAAAAGTAGAGATATTCAGCTTTAATCTCACTGGTTTCAATAGATGCGAGAATTTGGTAGAGAATCACTACCACAGAAAAGCATCTATTCCAATGAGCTGACAAAATTTATAGAGAATCATTAATGGATTTTTTATAGCAATCTTTCGATGCAAAATTAAATGCTGAGTTCAAAAATGTCACTTAGACGGCTGTAACTGTTGCAGCAGTAGAGATATTCAGCTTTAATCTCACTGGTTTCAATAGATGCGAGAATTTGGTAGAGAATCACTACCACAGAAAAGCATCTATTCCAATGAGCTGAGAAATTTATAGAGAATCATTGATTGATTTCTTATAGCAATGTTTCGATGCAAAATTAAATGCTGAGTTCAAAGATGTCACTTAGACGGCTGTAACTGTTGCAGGAGTAGAGATATTCAGCTTTAATCTCACAGGCATCGGCGTAGGGGAAGATAAAATTTTGGGGGGCTGCACGACAAAAAATCCATTGTTTGAGAAAATTTTGCCCGACTTGAGGCGGATTTCTGCCCGATTATGTCTGATTTTTGCAAATTTTTCTGACAATGGGGGGGCTGCAGCCCCCTCTAGCCCCCTATCTCCTACGCCTATGCTCACAGGTTTCAATAGATGCGAGAATTTGGTAGAGAATCACTACCACAGAAAAGCATCTATTCCAATGAGCTGAAAAATTTATAGAGAATCATTAATTGATTTCTTATAGCAATGTTTCGATGCATAATTAAATGCTGAGTTCAAAAATGTCACTTAGACGGCTGTAACTGTTGCAGGAGTAGAGATATTCAGCTTTAATCTCACTGGTTTCAATAGATGCGAGAATTTGGTAGAGAATCACTACCACAGAAAAGCATCTATTCCTATAAGCTGAGAAATTTATAGAGAATCATTAATTGATTTATTATAGCAATGTTTCGATGCATAATTAAATGCTGAGTTCAAAAATTTCACTTTGACGGATGTAACTGTTGCAGGAGTAGAGATATTCAGCTTTAATCTCACAGGTTTCAATAGATGCGAGAATTTGGTAGAGAATCACTACCACAGAAAAGCATCTATTCCAATGAGCTGAAAAATTTATAGAGAATCATTAATTGATTTCTTATAGCAATGTTTCGATGCAAAATTAAATGCTGAGTTCAAAAATGTCACTTAGACGGATGTAACTGTTGCAGGAGTAGAGATATTCAGCATTAATCTCACAGGTTTCAATAGATGCGAGAATTTGGTAGAGAAACATTACCACAGAAGAGCATCTATTCCTATAAGCTGAGAAATTTATAGAGAATCATTAATGGATTTCTTATAGCAATTTTTCGATGCAAAATTAAATGCTGAGTTCAAAAATGTCCCTTAGACGGCTGTAACTGTTGCAGGAGTAGAGATATTCAGCTTTAATCTCACAGGTTTCAAAGATGCGATAATTTGGTAGAGAATCACTACCACAGAAAAGCATCTATTCCAATGAGCTGAGAAATTTATAGAGAATCATTAATTGATTTCGTATAGCAATCTTTCGATGCAAAATAAAATGGTGAGTTCAAAAATGTCCCTTAGATGGCTGTAACTGTTGCAGGAGTAGAGATATTCAGCTTTATTCTCACAGGTGTCAATTGATGCGAGAATTTGGTAGAGAATCACTACCACAGAAAAGCATCTATTCCAATGACCTGAAAAATTATTAGAGAATCATTAATGGATTTCTTATAGAAATGTTTCGATGCAAAATTAAATGCTGAGTTCAAAAATGTCCCGTAGACGGCTGTAACTTTTGCAGGAGTAGAGATATTCAGCTTTAATCTCACAGGTGTCAATTGATGCGAGAATTTGGTAGAGAATCACTACCACAGAAAAGCATCTATTCCAATGAGCTGAAAAAATTATTAGAGAATCATTAATGGATTTCTTATAGCAATGTTTCGATGCAAAATTAAATGCTGAGTTCAAAAATGTCACTTAGACGGCTGTAACTGTTGCAGGAGTAGAGATATTCAGCTTTAATCTCACAGGTGTCAATTGATGCGAGAATTTGGTAGAGAATCACTACCACAGAAAAGCATCTATTCCAATGAGCTGAAAAATTATTAGAGAATCATTAATGGATTTCTTATAGCAATGTTTCGATGCAAAATTAAATGCTGAGTTCAAAAATGTCACTTAGACGGCTGTAACTGTTGCAGGAGTAGAGATATTCAGCTTTAATCTCACAGGTTTCAATAGATGCGAGAATTTGGTAGAGAATCACTACCACAGAAAAGCATCTATTCCAATGAGCTGAGAAATTTATAGAGAATCATTAATTGATTTTTTATAGCAATGTTTCGAGGCAAAATTAAATGCTGAGATCAAAAATGTCACTTAGACGGCTGTAACTGTTGCAGGAGTAGAGATATTCAGCTTTAATCTCATCGGTTTCAATAGATGCGAGAATTTGGTAGAGAATCACTACCACAGAAAAGCATCTATTCCAATGAGCTGAAAAATTTATAGAGAATCATTAATTGATTTCTTATAGCAATGTTTCGATGCATAATTAAATGCTGAGTTCAAAAATGTCACTAAGACGGCTGTAACTGTTGCAAAAGTAGAGATATTCAGCTTTAATCTCACTGGTTTCAATAGATGCGAGAATTTGGTAGAGAATCACTACCACAGAAAAGCATCTATTCCAATGAGCTGACAAAATTTATAGAGAATCATTAATGGATTTTTTATAGCAATCTTTCGATGCAAAATTAAATGCTGAGTTCAAAAATGTCACTTAGACGGCTGTAACTGTTGCAGCAGTAGAGATATTCAGCTTTAATCTCACTGGTTTCAATAGATGCGAGAATTTGGTAGAGAATCACTACCACAGAAAAGCATCTATTCCAATGAGCTGAGAAATTTATAGAGAATCATTGATTGATTTCTTATAGCAATGTTTCGATGCAAAATTAAATGCTGAGTTCAAAGATGTCACTTAGACGGCTGTAACTGTTGCAGGAGTAGAGATATTCAGCTTTAATCTCACAGGCATCGGCGTAGGGGAAGATAAAATTTTGGGGGGCTGCACGACAAAAAATCCATTGTTTGAGAAAATTTTGCCCGACTTGAGGCGGATTTCTGCCCGATTATGTCTGATTTTTGCAAATTTTTCTGACAATGGGGGGGCTGCAGCCCCCTCTAGCCCCCTATCTCCTACGCCTATGCTCACAGGTTTCAATAGATGCGAGAATTTGGTAGAGAATCACTACCACAGAAAAGCATCTATTCCAATGAGCTGAAAAATTTATAGAGAATCATTAATTGATTTCTTATAGCAATGTTTCGATGCATAATTAAATGCTGAGTTCAAAAATGTCACTTAGACGGCTGTAACTGTTGCAGGAGTAGAGATATTCAGCTTTAATCTCACTGGTTTCAATAGATGCGAGAATTTGGTAGAGAATCACTACCACAGAAAAGCATCTATTCCAATGAGCTGAAAAATTTATAGAGAATCATTAATTGATTTCTTATAGCAATGTTTCGATGCATAATTAAATGCTGAGTTCAAAAATGTCACTTAGACGGATGTAACTGTTGCAGGAGTAGAGATATTCAGCTTTAATCTCACTGGTTTCAATAGATGCGAGAATTTGGTAGAGAATCACTACCACAGAAAAGCATCTATTCCAATGAGCTGAAAAATTTATAAAGAATCATTAATTGATTTCTTATAGCAATGTTTCGATGCAAAATTAAATGCTGAGTTCAAAAATGTCACTTAGACGGATGTAACTGTTGCAGGAGTAGAGATATTCAGCATTAATCTCACAGGTTTCAATTGATGCGAGAATTTGGTAGAGAATCACTACCACAGAAAAGCATCTATTCCAATGAGCTGAGAAATTTATAGAGAATCATTAATTGATTTTTTATAGCAATGTTTCGAGGCAAAATTAAATGCTGAGTTCAAAAATGTCACTTAGACGGCTGTAACTGTTGCAGGAGTAGAGATATTCAGCTTTAATCTCACTGTTTTCAATAGATGCGAGAATTTGGTAGAGAATCACTACCACAGAAAAGCATCTATTCCAATGAGCTGAGAAATTTATAGAGAATCATTAATTGATTTCTTATAGCAATGTTTAGATGCAAAATTAAATGCTGAGTTCAAAAATGTCACTTAGACGGATATAACTGTTGCAGGAGTAGAGATATTCAGCTTTAATCTCACTGGTTTCAATAGATGCGAGAATTTGGTAGAGAATCACTACCACAGAAAAGCATCTATTCCAATGAGCTGAAAAATTTATAGAGAATCATTAATGGATTTCTTATAGCAATGTTTCGATGCAAAATTAAATGTTGAGTTCAAAATGTCACTTAGACGGCTGTAACTGTTGCAGGAGTAGAGATATTCAGCTTTAACCGCACAGGTTTCAATAGATGCGAGAATTTGGCAGAGAATCACTACCACAGAAAAGCATCTATTCCAATGAGCTGAGAAATTTATAGAGAATCATTAATTGATTTTTTATAGCAATGTTTCGAGGCAAAATTAAATGCTGAGTTCAAAAATGTCACTTAGACGGCTGTAACTGTTGCAGGAGTAGAGATATTCAGCTTTAATCTCACTGTTTTCAATAGATGCGAGAATTTGGTAGAGAATCACTACCACAGAAAAGCATCTATTCCAATGAGCTGAAAAATTTATAGAGAATCATTAATTGATTTCTTATAGCAATGTTTCGATGCATAATTAAATGCTGAGTTCAAAAATGTCACTAAGACGGCTGTAACTGTTGCAAAAGTAGATATATTCAGCTTTAATCTCACTGGTTTCAATAGATGCGAGAATTTGGTAGAGAATCACTACCACAGAAAAGCATCTATTCCAATGAGCTGACAAAATTTATAGAGAATCATTAATGGATTTTTTATAGCAATCTTTCGATGCAAAATTAAATGCTGAGTTCAAAAATGTCACTTAGACGGCTGTAACTGTTGCAGCAGTAGAGATATTCAGCTTTAATCTCACTGGTTTCAATAGATGCGAGAATTTGGTAGAGAATCACTACCACAGAAAAGCATCTATTCCAATGAGCTGAGAAATTTATAGAGAATCATTGATTGATTTCTTATAGCAATGTTTCGATGCAAAATTAAATGCTGAGTTCAAAGATGTCACTTAGACGGCTGTAACTGTTGCAGGAGTAGAGATATTCAGCTTTAATCTCACAGGCATCGGCGTAGGGGAAGATAAAATTTTGGGGGGCTGCACGACAAAAAATCCATTGTTTGAGAAAATTTTGCCCGACTTGAGGCGGATTTCTGCCCGATTATGTCTGATTTTTGCAAATTTTTCTGACAATGGGGGGGCTGCAGCCCCCTCTAGCCCCCTATCTCCTACGCCTATGCTCACAGGTTTCAATAGATGCGAGAATTTGGTAGAGAATCACTACCACAGAAAAGCATCTATTCCAATGAGCTGAAAAATTTATAGAGAATCATTAATTGATTTCTTATAGCAATGTTTCGATGCATAATTAAATGCTGAGTTCAAAAATGTCACTTAGACGGCTGTAACTGTTGCAGGAGTAGAGATATTCAGCTTTAATCTCACTGGTTTCAATAGATGCGAGAATTTGGTAGCGAATCACTACCACAGAAAAGCATCTATTCCAATGAGCTGAAAAATTTATAGAGAATCATTAATTGATTTCTTATAGCAATGTTTCGATGCATAATTAAATGCTGAGTTCAAAAATGTCACTTAGACGGATGTAACTGTTGCAGGAGTAGAGATATTCAGCTTTAATCTCACTGGTTTCAATAGATGCGAGAATTTGGTAGAGAATCACTACCACAGAAAAGCATCTATTCCAATGAGCTGAAAAATTTATAGAGAATCATTAATTGATTTCTTATAGCAATGTTTCGATGCAAAATTAAATGCTGAGTTCAAAAATGTCACTTAGACGGATGTAACTGTTGCAGGAGTAGAGATATTCAGCATTAATCTCACAGGTTTCAATTGATGCGAGAATTTGGTAGAGAATCACTACCACAGAAAAGCATCTATTCCAATGAGCTGAGAAATTTATAGAGAATCATTAATTGATTTTTTATAGCAATGTTTCGAGGCAAAATTAAATGCTGAGTTCAAAAATGTCACTTAGACGGCTGTAACTGTTGCAGGAGTAGAGATATTCAGCTTTAATCTCACTTTTTTCAATAGATGCGAGAATTTGGTAGAGAATCACTACCACAGAAAAGCATCTATTCCAATGAGCTGAGAAATTTATAGAGAATCATTAATTGATTTCTTATAGCAATGTTTAGATGCAAAATTAAATGCTGAGTTCAAAAATGTCACTTAGACGGATATAACTGTTGCAGGAGTAGAGATATTCAGCTTTAATCTCACTGGTTTCAATAGATGCGAGAATTTGGTAGAGAATCACTACCACAGAAAAGCATCTATTCCAATGAGCTGAAAAATTTATAGAGAATCATTAATGGATTTCTTATAGCAATGTTTCGATGCAAAATTAAATGTTGAGTTCAAAATGTCACTTAGACGGCTGTAACTGTTGCAGGAGTAGAGATATTCAGCTTTAATCTCACTGATTTCAATAGATGCGAGAATTTGGTAGAGAATCACTACCACAGAAAAGCATCTATTCCAATGAGCTGAAAAATTTATAGAGAATCATTAATTGATTTCTTATAGCAATGTTTTGATGCAAAATTAAATGCTGAGTTCAAAAATGTCACTTAGACGGATGTAACTGTTGCAGGAGTAGAGATATTCAGCATTAATCTCACAGGTTTCAATAGATGCGAGAATTTGGTAGAGAATCACTACCACAGAAAAGCATCTATTCCAATAAGCTGAGAAATTTATAGAGAATCATTAATGGATTTCTTATAGCAATTTTTCGATGCAAAATTAAATGCTGAGTTCAAAAATGTCCCTTAGACGGCTGTAACTGTTGCAGGAGTAGAGATATTCAGCTTTAATCTCACAGGTTTCAAAGATGCGAGAATTTGCTGGAGAATCACTACCACAGAAAAGCATCTATTCCAATGAAATGAAAATTTATAGAGAATCATTAATTGATTTCGTATAGCAATCTTTCGATGCAAAATTAAATGCTGAGTTCAAAAATGTCCCTTAGATGGCTGTAACTGTTGCAGGAGTAGAGATATTCAGCTTTATTCTCACAGGTGTCAATTGATGCGAGAATTTGGTAGAGAATCACTACCACAGAAAAGCATCTATTCCAATGACCTGAAAAATTATTAGAGAATCATTAATGGATTTCTTATAGAAATGTTTCGATGCAAAATTAAATGCTGAGTTCAAAACTGTCCCGTAGACGGCTGTAACTTTTGCAGGAGTAGAGATATTCAGCTTTAATCTCACAGGTGTCAATTGATGCGAGAATTTGGTAGAGAATCACTACCACAGAAAAGCATCTATTCCAATGAGCTGAAAAATTTATTAGAGAATCATTAATGGATTTCTTATAGCAATGTTTCGATGCAAAATTAAATGCTGCGTTCAAAAATGTCACCTAGACGGCTGTAACTGTTGCAGGAGTAGAGATATTCAGCTTTAATCTCACTGGTTTCAATAGATGCGAGAATTTGGTAGAGAATCACTACCACAGAAAAGCATCTATTCCAATGAGCTGAAAAATTTATAGAGAATCATTAATTGATTTCTTATAGCAATGTTTCGATGCAAAATTAAATGCTGAGTTCAAAAATGTCACTTAGACGGATGTAACTGTTGCAGGAGTAGAGATATTCAGCATTAATCTCACAGGTTTCAATTGATGCGAGAATTTGGTAGAGAATCACTACCACAGAAAAGCATCTATTCCAATGAGCTGAGAAATTTATAGAGAATCATTAATTGATTTTTTATAGCAATGTTTCGAGGCAAAAGTAAATGCTGAGTTCAAAAATGTCACTTAGACGGCTGTAACTGTTGCAGGAGTAGAGATATTCAGCTTTAATCTCACTGTTTTCAATAGATGCGAGAATTTGGTAGAGAATCACTACCACAGAAAAGCATCTATTCCAATGAGCTGAGAAATTTATAGAGAATCATTAATTGATTTCTTATAGCAATGTTTCGATGCAAAATTAAATGCTGAGTTCAAAAATGTCACTTAGACGGATATAACTGTTGCAGGAGTAGAGATATTCAGCTTTAATCTCACTGGTTTCAATAGATGCGAGAATTTGGTAGAGAATCACTACCACAGAAAAGCATCTATTCCAATGAGCTGAAAAATTTATAGAGAATCATTAATTGATTTCTTATAGCAATGTTTCGATGCATAATTAAATGCTGAGTTCAAAAATGTCACTAAGACGGCTGTAACTGTTGCAAAAGTAGAGATATTCAGCTTTAATCTCACTGGTTTCAATAGATGCGAGAATTTTGGTAGAGAATCACTACCACAGAAAAGCATCTATTCCAATGAGCTGAAAAATTTATAGAGAATTATTAATGGATTTTTTATAGCAATCTTTCGATGCAAAATTAAATGCTGAGTTCAAAAATGTCACTTAGACGGCTGTAACTGTTGCAGCAGTAGAGATATTCAGCTTTAATCTCACTGGTTTCAATAGATGCGAGAATTTGGTAGAGAATCACTACCACAGAAAAGCATCTATTCCAATGAGCTGAGAAATTTATAGAGAATCATTAATTGATTTCTTATAGCAATGTTTCGATGCAAAATTAAATGCTGAGTTCAAAGATGTCACTTAGACGGCTGTAACTGTTGCAGCAGTAGAGATATTCAGCTTTAATCTCACAGGTTTCAATAGATGCGAGAATTTGGTAGAGAATCACTACCACAGAAAAGCATCTATTCCAATGAGCTGAAAAATTTATAGAGAATCATTAATGGATTTTTTATAGCAATCTTTCGATGCAAAATTAAATGCTGAGTTCAAAAATGTCACTTAGACGGCTGTAACTGTTGCAGCAGTAGAGATATTCAGCTTTAATCTCACTGGTTTCAATAGATGCGAGAATTTGGTAGAGAATCACTACCACAGAAAAGCATCTATTCCAATGAGCTGAGAAATTTATAGAGAATCATTAATTGATTTCTTATAGCAATGTTTCGATGCAAAATTAAATGCTGAGTTCAAAGATGTCACTTAGACGGCTGTAACTGTTGCAGGAGTAGAGATATTCAGCTTTAATCTCACAGGCATCGGCGTAGGGGAAGATAAAATTTTGGGGGGCTGCCCGACAAAAAATCCATTGTTTGAGAAAATTTTGCCCGACTTGAGGCGGATTTCTGCCCGATTATGGCTGATTTTTGCAAATTTTTCTGACAATGGGGGGGCTGCAGCCCCCTCTAGCCCCCTATCTCCTACGCCTATGCTCAGAGGTTTCAATAGATGCGAGAATTTGGTAGAGAATCACTACCACAGAAAAGCATCTATTCCAATGAGCTGAAAAATTTATAGAGAATCATTAATGGATTTTTTATAGCAATCTTTCGATGCAAAATTAAATGCTGAGTTCAAAAATGTCACTTAGACGGCAGTAACTGTTGCAGCAGTAGAGATATTCAGCTTTAATCTCACTGGTTTCAATAGATGCGAGAATTTGGTAGAGAATCACTACCACAGAAAAGCATCTATTCCAATGAGCTGAGAAATTTATAGAGAATCATTAATGGATTTCTTATAGCAATCTGTCGATGCAAAATTAAATGCTGAGTTCAAAAATGTCACTTAGACGGCTGTAACTGTTGCAGGAGTAGAGATATTCAGCATTAATCTCACAGGTTTCAATAGATGCGAGAATTTGGTAGAGAATCACTACCACAGAAAAGCATCTATTCCAATGAGCTGAAAAATTTATAGAGAATCATTAATGGATTTTTTATAGCAATCTATCGATGCAAAATTAAATGCTGAGTTCAAAAATGTCACTTAGACGGCTGTAACTGTTGCAGCAGTAGAGATATTCAGCTTTAATCTCACTGGTTTCAATAGATGCGAGAATTTGGTAGAGAATCACTACCACAGAAAAGCATCTATTCCAATGAGCTGAGAAATTTATAGAGAATCATTAATTGATTTCTTATAGCAATGTTTCGATGCAAAATTAAATGCTGAGTTCAAAGATGTCACTTAGACGGCTGTAACTGTTGCAGGAGTAGATATATTCAGCTTTAATCTCACAGGCATCGGCGTAGGGGAAGATAAAATTTTGGGGGGCTGCCCGACAAAAAATCCATTGTTTGAGAAAATTTTGCCCGACTTGAGGCGGATTTCTGCCCGATTATGGCTGATTTTTGCAAATTTTTCTGACAATTGGGGGGCTGCAGCCCCCTCTAGCCCCCTATCTCCTACGCCTATGCTCACAGGTTTCAATAGATGCGAGAATTTGGTAGAGAATCACTACCACAGAAAAGCATCTATTCCAATGAGCTGAAAAATTTATAGAGAATCATTAATGGATTTTTTATAGCAATCTTTCGATGCAAAATTAAATGCTGAGTTCAAAAATGTCACTTAGACGGCTGTAACTGTTGCAGCAGTAGAGATATTCAGCTTTAATCTCACTGGTTTCAATAGATGCGAGAATTTGGTAGAGAATCACTACCACAGAAAAGCATCTATTCCAATGAGCTGAGAAATTTATAGAGAATCATTAATGGATTTCTTATAGCAATCTGTCGATGCAAAATTAAATGCTGAGTTCAAAAATGTCACTTAGACGGCTGTAACTGTTGCAGGAGTAGAGATATTCAGCATTAATCTCACAGGTTTCAATAGATGCGAGAATTTGGTAGAGAATCACTACCACAGAAAAGCATCTATTCCAATGAGCTGAAAAATTTATAGAGAATCATTAATGGATTTTTTATAGCAATCTATCGATGCAAAATTAAATGCTGAGTTCAAAAATGTCACTTAGACGGCTGTAACTGTTGCAGCAGTAGAGATATTCAGCTTTAATCTCACTGGTTTCAATAGATGCGAGAATTTGGTAGAGAATCACTACCACAGAAAAGCATCTATTCCAATGAGCTGAGAAATTTATAGAGAATCATTAATTGATTTCTTATAGCAATGTTTCGATGCAAAATTAAATGCTGAGTTCAAAGATGTCACTTAGACGGCTGTAACTGTTGCAGGAGTAGAGATATTCAGCTTTAATCTCACAGGCATCGGCGTAGGGGAAGATAAAATTTTGGGGGGCTGCCCGACAAAAAATCCATTGTTTGAGAAAATTTTGCCCGACTTGAGGCGGATTTCTGCCCGATTATGGCTGATTTTTGCAAATTTTTCTGACAATTGGGGGGCTGCAGCCCCCTCTAGCCCCCTATCTCCTACGCCTATGCTCACAGGTTTCAATAGATGCGAGAATTTGGTAGAGAATCACTACCACAGAAAAGCATCTATTCCAATGAGCTGAAAAATTTATAGAGAATCATTAATGGATTTTTTATAGCAATCTTTCGATGCAAAATTAAATGCTGAGTTCAAAAATGTCACTTAGACGGCTGTAACTGTTGCAGCAGTAGAGATATTCAGCTTTAATCTCACTGGTTTCAATAGATGCGAGAATTTGGTAGAGAATCACTACCACAGAAAAGCATCTATTCCAATGAGCTGAGAAATTTATAGAGAATCATTAATGGATTTCTTATAGCAATCTGTCGATGCAAAATTAAATGCTGAGTTCAAAAATGTCACTTAGACGGCTGTAACTGTTGCAGGAGTAGAGATATTCAGCTTTAATCTCACTGGTTTCAATAGATGCGAGAATTTGGTAGAGAATCACTACCACAGAAAAGCATCTATTCCAATGAGCTGAAAAATTTATAGAGAATCATTAATTGATTTCTTATAGCAATGTTTCGATGCAAAATTAAATGCTGAGTTCAAAAATGTCACTTAGACGGATGTAACTGTTGCAGGAGTAGAGATATTCAGCATTAATCTCACAGGTTTCAATAGATGCGAGAATTTGGTAGAGAATCACTACCACAGAAAAGCATCTATTCCAATAAGCTGAGAAATTTATAGAGAATCATTAATGGATTTCTTATAGCAATTTTTCGATGCAAAATTAAATGCTGAGTTCAAAAATGTCCCTTAGACGGCTGTAACTGTTGCAGGAGTAGAGATATTCAGCTTTAATCTCACAGGTTTCAAAGATGCGAGAATTTGGTAGAGAATCACTACCACAGAAAAGCATCTATTCCAATGAGCTGAGAAATTTATAGAGAATCATTAATTGATTTCGTATAGCAATCTTTCGATGCAAAATTAAATGCTGAGTTCCAAAATGTCCCTTAGACGGCTGTAACTGTTGCAGGAGTAGAGATATTCAGCTTTATTCTCACAGGTGTCAATTGATGCGAGAATTTCGTAGAGAATCACTACCACAGAAAAGCATCTATTCCAATGACCTGAAAAATTATTAGAGAATCATTAATGGATTTCTTATAGAAATGTTTCGATGCAAAATTAAATGCTGAGTTCAAAAATGTCCCGTAGACGGCTGTAACTTTTGCAGGAGTAGAGATATTCAGCTTTAATCTCACAGGTGTCAATTGATGCGAGAATTTGGTAGAGAATCACTACCACAGAAAAGCATCTATTCCAATGAGCTGAAAAAATTATTAGAGAATCATTAATGGATTTCTTATAGCAATCTTTCGATGCAAAATTAAATGCTGAGTTCAAAAATGTCACTTAGACGGCTGTAACTGTTGCAGGAGTAGAGATATTCAGCTTTAATCTCACAGGTGTCAATTGATGCGAGAATTTGGTAGAGAATCACTACCACAGAAAAGCATCTATTCCAATGAGCTGAAAAATTATTAGAGAATCATTAATGGATTTCTTATAGCAATGTTTCGATGCAAAATTAAATGCTGAGTTCAAAAATGTCACTTAGACGGCTGTAACTGTTGCAGGAGTAGAGATATTCAGCTTTAACCTCACAGGTTTCAATAGATGCGAGAATTTGGCAGAGAATCACTACCACAGAAAAGCATCTATTCCAATGAGCTGAGAAATTTATAGAGAATCATTAATTGATTTCTTATAGCAATGTTTCGATGCATAATTAAATGCTGAGTTCAAAAATGTCACTAAGACGGCTGTAACTGTTGCAAAAGTAGAGATATTCAGCTTTAATCTCACTGGTTTCAATAGATGCGAGAATTTGGTAGAGAATCACTACCACAGAAAAGCATCTATTCCAATGAGCTGACAAAATTTATAGAGAATCATTAATGGATTTTTTATAGCAATCTTTCGATGCAAAATTAAATGCTGAGTTCAAAAATGTCACTTAGACGGCTGTAACTGTTGCAGCAGTAGAGATATTCAGCTTTAATCTCACTGGTTTCAATAGATGCGAGAATTTGGTAGAGAATCACTACCACAGAAAAGCATCTATTCCAATGAGCTGAGAAATTTATAGAGAATCATTGATTGATTTCTTATAGCAATGTTTCGATGCAAAATTAAATGCTGAGTTCAAAGATGTCACTTAGACGGCTGTAACTGTTGCAGGAGTAGAGATATTCAGCTTTAATCTCACAGGCATCGGCGTAGGGGAAGATAAAATTTTGGGGGGCTGCACGACAAAAAATCCATTGTTTGAGAAAATTTTGCCCGACTTGAGGCGGATTTCTGCCCGATTATGGCTGATTTTTGCAAATTTTTCTGACAATGGGGGGGCTGCAGCCCCCTCTAGCCCCCTATCTCCTACGCCTATGCTCACAGGTTTCAATAGATGCGAGAATTTGGTAGAGAATCACTACCACAGAAAAGCATCTATTCCAATGAGCTGAAAAATTTATAGAGAATCATTAATTGATTTCTTATAGCAATGTTTCGATGCATAATTAAATGCTGAGTTCAAAAATGTCACTTAGACGGCTGTAACTGTTGCAGGAGTAGAGATATTCAGCTTTAATCTCACTGGTTTCAATAGATGCGAGAATTTGGTAGAGAATCACTACCACAGAAAAGCATCTATTCCAATGAGCTGAAAAATTTATAGAGAATCATTAATTGATTTCTTATAGCAATGTTTCGATGCATAATTAAATGCTGAGTTCAAAAATGTCACTTAGACGGATGTAACTGTTGCAGGAGTAGAGATATTCAGCTTTAATCTCACTGGTTTCAATAGATGCGAGAATTTGGTAGAGAATCACTACCACAGAAAAGCATCTATTCCAATGAGCTGAAAAATTTATAGAGAATCATTAATTGATTTCGTATAGCAATCTTTCGATGCAAAATTAAATGCTGAGTTCCAAAATGTCCCTTAGACGGCTGTAACTGTTGCAGGAGTAGAGATATTCAGCTTTATTCTCACAGGTGTCAATTGATGCGAGAATTTCGTAGAGAATCACTACCACAGAAAAGCATCTATTCCAATGACCTGAAAAATTATTAGAGAATCATTAATGGATTTCTTATAGAAATGTTTCGATGCAAAATTAAATGCTGAGTTCAAAAATGTCCCGTAGACGGCTGTAACTTTTGCAGGAGTAGAGATATTCAGCTTTAATCTCACAGGTGTCAATTGATGCGAGAATTTGGTAGAGAATCACTACCACAGAAAAGCATCTATTCCAATGAGCTGAAAAAATTATTAGAGAATCATTAATGGATTTCTTATAGCAATGTTTCGATGCAAAATTAAATGCTGAGTTCAAAAATGTCACTTAGACGGCTGTAACTGTTGCAGGAGTAGAGATATTCAGCTTTAACCGCACAGGTTTCAATAGATGCGAGAATTTGGCAGAGAATCACTACCACAGAAAAGCATCTATTCCAATGAGCTGAGAAATTTATAGAGAATCATTAATTGATTTCTTATAGCAATGTTTCGATGCATAATTAAATGCTGAGTTCAAAAATGTCACTAAGACGGCTGTAACTGTTGCAAAAGTAGAGATATTCAGCTTTAATCTCACTGGTTTCAATAGATGCGAGAATTTGGTAGAGAATCACTACCACAGAAAAGCATCTATTCCAATGAGCTGACAAAATTTATAGAGAATCATTAATGGATTTTTTATAGCAATCTTTCGATGCAAAATTAAATGCTGAGTTCAAAAATGTCACTTAGACGGCTGTAACTGTTGCAGCAGTAGAGATATTCAGCTTTAATCTCACTGGTTTCAATAGATGCGAGAATTTGGTAGAGAATCACTACCACAGAAAAGCATCTATTCCAATGAGCTGAGAAATTTATAGAGAATCATTGATTGATTTCTTATAGCAATGTTTCGATGCAAAATTAAATGCTGAGTTCAAAGATGTCACTTAGACGGCTGTAACTGTTGCAGGAGTAGAGATATTCAGCTTTAATCTCACAGGCATCGGCGTAGGGGAAGATAAAATTTTGGGGGGCTGCACGACAAAAAATCCATTGTTTGAGAAAATTTTGCCCGACTTGAGGCGGATTTCTGCCCGATTATGGCTGATTTTTGCAAATTTTTCTGACAATGGGGGGGCTGCAGCCCCCTCTAGCCCCCTATCTATCTCCTACGCCTATGCTCACAGGTATCAATAGATGCGAGAATTTGGTAGAGAATCACTACCACAGAAAAGCATCTATTCCAATGAGCTGAAAAATTTATAGAGAATCATTAATTGATTTCTTATAGCAATGTTTCGATGCATAATTAAATGCTGAGTTCAAAAATGTCACTTAGACGGCTGTAACTGTTGCAGGAGTAGAGATATTCAGCTTTAATCTCACTGGTTTCAATAGATGCGAGAATTTGGTAGAGAATCACTACCACAGAAAAGCATCTATTCCAATGAGCTGAAAAATTTATAGAGAATCATTAATTGATTTCTTATAGCAATGTTTCGATGCATAATTAAATGCTGAGTTCAAAAATGTCACTTAGACGGATGTAACTGTTGCAGGAGTAGAGATATTCAGCTTTAATCTCACTGGTTTCAATAGATGCGAGAATTTGGTAGAGAATCACTACCACAGAAAAGCATCTATTCCAATGAGCTGAAAAATATATAAAGAATCATTAATTGATTTCTTATAGCAATGTTTCGATGCAAAATTAAATGCTGAGTTCAAAAATGTCACTTAGACGGATGTAACTGTTGCAGGAGTAGAGATATTCAGCATTAATCTCACAGGTTTCAATTGATGCGAGAATTTGGTAGAGAATCACTACCACAGAAAAGCATCTATTCCAATGAGCTGAGAAATTTATAGAGAATCATTAATTGATTTTTTATAGCAATGTTTCGAGGCAAAATTAAATGCTGAGTTCAAAAATGTCACTTAGACGGCTGTAACTGTTGCAGGAGTAGAGATATTCAGCTTTAATCTCACTGTTTTCAATAGATGCGAGAATTTGGTAGAGAATCACTACCACAGAAAAGCATCTATTCCAATGAGCTGAGAAATTTATAGAGAATCATTAATTGATTTCTTATAGCAATGTTTAGATGCAAAATTAAATGCTGAGTTCAAAAATGTCACTTAGACGGATATAACTGTTGCAGGAGTAGAGATATTCAGCTTTAATCTCACTGGTTTCAATAGATGCGAGAATTTGGTAGAGAATCACTACCACAGAAAAGCATCTATTCCAATGAGCTGAAAAATTTATAGAGAATCATTAATGGATTTCTTATAGCAATGTTTCGATGCAAAATTAAATGTTGAGTTCAAAATGTCACTTAGACGGCTGTAACTGTTGCAGGAGTAGAGATATTCAGCTTTAATCTCACTGGTTTCAATAGATGCGAGAATTTGGTAGAGAATCACTACCACAGAAAAGCATCTTTTCCAATGAGCTGAAAAATTTATAGAGAATCATTAATTGATTTCTTATAGCAATGTTTTGATGCAAAATTAAATGCTGAGTTCAAAAATGTCACTTAGACGGACGTAACTGTTGCAGGAGTAGAGATATTCAGCTTTAATCTCACAGGTTTCAAAGATGCGAGAATTTGCTGGAGAATCACTACCACAGAAAAGCATCTATTCCAATGAAATGAAAATTTATAGAGAATCATTAATTGATTTCGTATAGCAATCTTTCGATGCAAAATTAAATGCTGAGTTCAAAAATGTCCCTTAGACGGCTGTAACTGTTGCAGGAGTAGAGATATTCAGCTTTATTCTCACAGGTGTCAATTGATGCGAGAATTTGGTAGAGAATCACTACCACAGAAAAGCATCTATTCCAATGACCTGAAAAATTATTAGAGAATCATTAATGGATTTCTTATAGAAATGTTTCGATGCAAAATTAAATGCTGAGTTCAAAACTGTCCCGTAGACGGCTGTAACTTTTGCAGGAGTAGAGATATTCAGCTTTAATCTCACAGGTGTCAATTGATGCGAGAATTTGGTAGAGAATCACTACCACAGAAAAGCATCTATTCCAATGAGCTGAAAAAATTATTAGAGAATCATTAATGGATTTCTTATAGCAATGTTTCGATGCAAAATTAAATGCTGAGTTCAAAAATGTCACTTAGACGGCTGTAACTGTTGCAGGAGTAGAGATATTCAGCTTTAATCTCACAGGTGTCAATTGATGCGAGAATTTGGTAGAGAATCACTACCACAGAAAAGCATCTATTCCAATGAGCTGAAAAATTATTAGAGAATCATTAATGGATTTCTTATAGCAATGTTTCGATGCAAAATTAAATGCTGAGTTCAAAAATGTCACTTAGACGGCTGTAACTGTTGCAGGAGTAGAGATATTCAGCTTTAACCGTACAGGTTTCAATAGATGCGAGAATTTGGCAGAGAATCACTACCACAGAAAAGCATCTATTCCAATGAGCTGAGAAATTTATAGAGAATCATTAATTGATTTTTTATAGCAATGTTTCGAGGCAAAATTAAATGCTGAGTTCAAAAATGTCACTTAGACGGCTGTAACTGTTGCAGGAGTAGAGATATTCAGCTTTAATCTCACAGTTTTCAATAGATGCGAGAATTTGGTAGAGAATCACTACCACAGAAAAGCATCTATTCCAATGAGCTGAGAAATTTATAGAGAATCATTAATTGATTTCTTATAGCAATGTTTCGATGCAAAATTAAATGCTGAGTTCAAAAATGTCACTTAGACGGATATAACTGTTGCAGGAGTAGAGATATTCAGCTTTAATCTCACTGGTTTCAATAGATGCGAGAATTTGGTAGAGAATCACTACCACAGAAAAGCATCTATTCCAATGAGCTGAAAAATTTATAGAGAATCATTAATTGATTTCTTATAGCAATGTTTCGATGCATAATTAAATGCTGAGTTCAAAAATGTCACTAAGACGGCTGTAACTGTTGCAAAAGTAGAGATATTCAGCTTTATTCTCACTGGTTTCAATAGATGCGAGAATTTGGTAGAGAATCACTACCACAGAAAAGCATCTATTCCAATGAGCTGAAAAATTTATAGAGAATCATTAATGGATTTTTTATAGCAATCTTTCGATGCAAAATTAAATGCTGAGTTCAAAAATGTCACTTAGACGGCTGTAACTGTTGCAGGAGTAGAGATATTCAGCTTTAATCTCACTGGTTTCAATAGATGCGAGAATTTGGTAGAGAATCACTACCACAGAAAAGCATCTATTCCAATGAGCTGAGAAATTTATAGAGAATCATTAATTGATTTCTTATAGCAATGTTTCGATGCAAAATTAAATGCTGAGTTCAAAGATGTCACTTAGACGGCTGTAACTGTTGCAGGAGTAGAGATATTCAGCTTTAATCTCACAGGCATCGGCGTAGGGGAAGATAAAATTTTGGGGGGCTGCCCGACAAAAAATCCATTGTTTGAGAAAATTTTGCCCGACTTGAGGCGGATTTCTGCCCGATTATGGCTGATTTTTGCAAATTTTTCTGACAATGGGGGGGCTGCAGCCCCCTCTAGCCCCCTATCTCCTACGCCTATGCTCACAGGTTTCAATAGATGCGAGAATTTGGTAGAGAATCACTACCACAGAAAAGCATCTATTCCAATGAGCTGAGAAATTTATAGAGAATCATTAATTGATTTCCTATAGCAATGTTTCGATGCATAATTAAATGCTGAGTTCAAAAATGTCACTTAGACGGCTGTAACTGTTGCAGGAGTGGAGATATTCAGCTTTAATCTCACTGGTTTCAATAGATGCGAGAATTTGGTAGAGAATCACTACCACAGAAAAGCATCTATTCCAATGAGCTGAAAAATTTATAGAGAATCATTAATTGATTTCTTATAGCAATGTTTCGATGCATAATTAAATGCTGAGTTCAAAAATGTCACTTAGACGGCTGTAACTGTTGCAGGAGTAGAGATATTCAGCTTTAATCTCACTGGTTTCAATAGATGCGAGAATTTGGTAGAGAATCACTACCACAGAAAAGCATCTATTCCAATGAGCTGAAAAATTTATAGAGAATCATTAATTGATTTCTTATAGCAATGTTTCGATGCAAAATTAAATGCTGAGTTCAAAAATGTCACTTAGACGGATGTAACTGTTGCAGGAGTAGAGATATTCAGCATTAATCTCACAGGTTTCAATTGATGCGAGAATTTTGTAGAGAATCACTACCACAGAAAAGCATCTATTCCAATGAGCTGAGAAATTTATAGAGAATCATTAATTGATTTTTTATAGCAATGTTTCGAGGCAAAAGTAAATGCTGAGTTCAAAAATGTCACTTAGACGGCTGTAACTGTTGCAGGAGTAGAGATATTCAGCTTTAATCTCACTGTTTTCAATAGATGCGAGAATTTGGTAGAGAATCACTACCACAGAAAAGCATCTATTCCAATGAGCTGAGAAATTTATAGAGAATCATTAATTGATTTCTAATAGCAATTTTTCGATGCAAAATTAAATGCTGAGTTCAAAAATGTCACTTAGACGGCTGTAACTGTTGCAGGGGTAGAGATATTCAGCTTTAATCTCACAGGTTTCAAAGATGCGAGAATTTGGTAGAGAATCACTACCACAGAAAAGCAGCTATTCCCATGAGCTGAAAAATTTATAGAGAATCATTAATTGATTTCTTATAGCAATTTTTCGATGCAAAATTAAATGCTGGGTTCAAAAATGTCACTTAGATTGCTGTAACTGTTGCAAGAGTAGAGATATTCAGCTTTAATCTCACAGGTGTCAATAGATGCGAGAATTTGGTAGAGAATCACTACCACAGAAAAGCATCTATTCCAATGAGCTGAGAAATTTATAGAGAATCATTAATTGATTTCTTATAGCAATGTTTCGATGCAAAATTAAATGCTGAGTTCAAAAATGTCACTTAGACGGATGTAACTGTTGCAGGAGTAGAGATATTCAGCTTTAATCTCACAGGTTTCAATTGATGCGAGAATTTGGTAGAGAATCACTACCACAGAAAAGCATCTATTCCAATGAGCTGAGAAATTTATAGAGAATCATTAATTGATTTTTTATAGCAATGTTTCGAGGCAAAAGTAAATGCTGAGTTCAAAAATGTCACTTAGACGGCTGTAACTGTTGCAGGAGTAGAGATATTCAGCTTTAATCTCACTGTTTTCAATAGATGCGAGAATTTGGTAGAGAATCACTACCACAGAAAAGCATCTATTCCAATGAGCTGAGAAATTTATAGAGAATCATTAATTGATTTCTTATAGCAATGTTTCGATGCAAAATTAAATGCTGAGTTCAAAAATGTCACTTAGACGGATATAACTGTTGCAGGAGTAGAGATATTCAGCTTTAATCTCACTGGTTTCAATAGATGCGAGAATTTGGTAGAGAATCACTACCACAGAAAAGCATCTATTCCAATGAGCTGAAAAATTTATAGAGAATCATTAATTGATTTCTTATAGCAATGTTTCGATGCATAATTAAATGCTGAGTTCAAAAATGTCACTAAGACGGCTGTAACTGTTGCAAAAGTAGAGATATTCAGCTTTAATCTCACTGGTTTCAATAGATGCGAGAATTTTGGTAGAGAATCACTACCACAGAAAAGCATCTATTCCAATGAGCTGAAAAATTTATAGAGAATTATTAATGGATTTTTTATAGCAATCTTTCGATGCAAAATTAAATGCTGAGTTCAAAAATGTCACTTAGACGGCTGTAACTGTTGCAGCAGTAGAGATATTCAGCTTTAATCTCACTGGTTTCAATAGATGCGAGAATTTGGTAGAGAATCACTACCACAGAAAAGCATCTATTCCAATGAGCTGAGAAATTTATAGAGAATCATTAATTGATTTCTTATAGCAATGTTTCGATGCAAAATTAAATGCTGAGTTCAAAGATGTCACTTAGACGGCTGTAACTGTTGCAGCAGTAGAGATATTCAGCTTTAATCTCACTGGTTTCAATAGATGCGAGAATTTGGTAGAGAATCACTACCACAGAAAAGCATCTATTCCAATGAGCTGAAAAATTTATAGAGAATCATTAATGGATTTTTTATAGCAATCTTTCGATGCAAAATTAAATGCTGAGTTCAAAAATGTCACTTAGACGGCTGTAACTGTTGCAGGAGTAGAGATATTCAGCTTTAATCTCACTGGTTTCAATAGATGCGAGAATTTGGTAGAGAATCACTACCACAGAAAAGCATCTATTCCAATGAGCTGAGAAATTTATAGAGAATCATTAATTGATTTCTTATAGCAATGTTTCGATGCAAAATTAAATGCTGAGTTCAAAGATGTCACTTAGACGGCTGTAACTGTTGCAGGAGTAGAGATATTCAGCTTTAATCTCACAGGCATCGGCGTAGGGGAAGATAAAATTTTGGGGGGCTGCCCGACAAAAAATCCATTGTTTGAGAAAATTTTGCCCGACTTGAGGCGGATTTCTGCCCGATTATGGCTGATTTTTGCAAATTTTTCTGACAATGGGGGGGCTGCAGCCCCCTCTAGCCCCCTATCTCCTACGCCTATGCTCAGAGGTTTCAATAGATGCGAGAATTTGGTAGAGAATCACTACCACAGAAAAGCATCTATTCCAATGAGCTGAAAAATTTATAGAGAATCATTAATGGATTTTTTATAGCAATCTTTCGATGCAAAATTAAATGCTGAGTTCAAAAATGTCACTTAGACGGCTGTAACTGTTGCAGCAGTAGAGATATTCAGCTTTAATCTCACTGGTTTCAATAGATGCGAGAATTTGGTAGAGAATCACTACCACAGAAAAGCATCTATTCCAATGAGCTGAGAAATTTATAGAGAATCATTAATGGATTTCTTATAGCAATCTGTCGATGCAAAATTAAATGCTGAGTTCAAAAATGTCACTTAGACGGCTGTAACTGTTGCAGGAGTAGAGATATTCAGCATTAATCTCACAGGTTTCAATAGATGCGAGAATTTGGTAGAGAATCACTACCACAGAAAAGCATCTATTCCAATGAGCTGAAAAATTTATAGAGAATCATTAATGGATTTTTTATAGCAATCTATCGATGCAAAATTAAATGCTGAGTTCAAAAATGTCACTTAGACGGCTGTAACTGTTGCAGCAGTAGAGATATTCAGCTTTAATCTCACTGGTTTCAATAGATGCGAGAATTTGGTAGAGAATCACTACCACAGAAAAGCATCTATTCCAATGAGCTGAGAAATTTATAGAGAATCATTAATTGATTTCTTATAGCAATGTTTCGATGCAAAATTAAATGCTGAGTTCAAAGATGTCACTTAGACGGCTGTAACTGTTGCAGCAGTAGAGATATTCAGCTTTAATCTCACAGGCATCGGCGTAGGGGAAGATAAAATTTTGGGGGGCTGCCCGACAAAAAATCCATTGTTTGAGAAAATTTTGCCCGACTTGAGGCGGATTTCTGCCCGATTATGGCTGATTTTTGCAAATTTTTCTGACAATGGGGGGGCTGCAGCCCCCTCTAGCCCCCTATCTCCTACGCCTATGCTCAGAGGTTTCAATAGATGCGAGAATTTGGTAGAGAATCACTACCACAGAAAAGCATCTATTCCAATGAGCTGAAAAATTTATAGAGAATCATTAATGGATTTTTTATAGCAATCTTTCGATGCAAAATTAAATGCTGAGTTCAAAAATGTCACTTAGACGGCTGTAACTGTTGCAGCAGTAGAGATATTCAGCTTTAATCTCACTGGTTTCAATAGATGCGAGAATTTGGTAGAGAATCACTACCACAGAAAAGCATCTATTCCAATGAGCTGAGAAATTTATAGAGAATCATTAATGGATTTCTTATAGCAATCTGTCGATGCAAAATTAAATGCTGAGTTCAAAAATGTCACTTAGACGGCTTTAACTGTTGCAGGAGTAGAGATATTCAGCATTAATCTCACAGGTTTCAATAGATGCGAGAATTTGGTAGAGAATCACTACCACAGAAAAGCATCTATTCCAATGAGCTGAAAAATTTATAGAGAATCATTAATGGATTTTTTATAGCAATCTATCGATGCAAAATTAAATGCTGAGTTCAAAAATGTCACTTAGACGGCTGTAACTGTTGCAGCAGTAGAGATATTCAGCTTTAATCTCACTGGTTTCAATAGATGCGAGAATTTGGTAGAGAATCACTACCACAGAAAAGCATCTATTCCAATGAGCTGAGAAATTTATAGAGAATCATTAATTGATTTCTTATAGCAATGTTTCGATGCAAAATTAAATGCTGAGTTCAAAGATGTCACTTAGACGGCTGTAACTGTTGCAGGAGTAGAGATATTCAGCTTTAATCTCACAGGCATCGGCGTAGGGGAAGATAAAATTTTGGGGGGCTGCCCGACAAAAAATCCATTGTTTGAGAAAATTTTGCCCGACTTGAGGCGGATTTCTGCCCGATTATGGCTGATTTTTGCAAATTTTTCTGACAATTGGGGGGCTGCAGCCCCCTCTAGCCCCCTATCTCCTACGCCTATGCTCACAGGTTTCAATAGATGCGAGAATTTGGTAGAGAATCACTACCACAGAAAAGCATCTATTCCAATGAGCTGAAAAATTTATAGAGAATCATTAATGAATTTTTTATAGCAATCTTTCGATGCAAAATTAAATGCTGAGTTCAAAAATGTCACTTAGACGGCTGTAACTGTTGCAGCAGTAGAGATATTCAGCTTTAATCTCACTGGTTTCAATAGATGCGAGAATTTGGTAGAGAATCACTACCACAGAAAAGCATCTATTCCAATGAGCTGAGAAATTTATAGAGAATCATTAATGGATTTCTTATAGCAATCTTTCGATGCAAAATTAAATGCTGAGTTCAAAAATGTCACTTAGACGGCTGTAACTGTTGCAGGAGTAGAGATATTCAGCTTTAATCTCACTGGTTTCAATAGATGCGAGAATTTGGTAGAGAATCACTACCACAGAAAAGCATCTATTCCAATGAGCTGAAAAATTTATAGAGAATCATTAATTGATTTCTTATAGCAATGTTTCGATGCAAAATTAAATGCTGAGTTCAAAAATGTCACTTAGACGGATGTAACTGTTGCAGGAGTAGAGATATTCAGCATTAATCTCACAGGTTTCAATAGATGCGAGAATTTGGTAGAGAATCACTACCACAGAAAAGCATCTATTCCAATAAGCTGAGAAATTTATAGAGAATCATTAATGGATTTCTTATAGCAATTTTTCGATGCAAAATTAAATGCTGAGTTCAAAAATGTCCCTTAGACGGCTGTAACTGTTGCAGGAGTAGAGATATTCAGCTTTAATCTCACAGGTTTCAAAGATGCGAGAATTTGGTAGAGAATCACTACCACAGAAAAGCATCTATTCCAATGAGCTGAGAAATTTATAGAGAATCATTAATTGATTTCGTATAGCAATCTTTCGATGCAAAATTAAATGCTGAGTTCCAAAATGTCCCTTAGACGGCTGTAACTGTTGCAGGAGTAGAGATATTCAGCTTTACTCTCACAGGTGTCAATTGATGCGAGAATTTCGTAGAGAATCACTACCACAGAAAAGCATCTATTCCAATGACCTGAAAAATTATTAGAGAATCATTAATGGATTTCTTATAGAAATGTTTCGATGCAAAATTAAATGCTGAGTTCAAAAATGTCCCGTAGACGGCTGTAACTTTTGCAGGAGTAGAGATATTCAGCTTTAATCTCACAGGTGTCAATTGATGCGAGAATTTGGTAGAGAATCACTACCACAGAAAAGCATCTATTCCAATGAGCTGAAAAAATTATTAGAGAATCATTAATGGATTTCTTATAGCAATGTTTCGATGCAAAATTAAATGCTGAGTTCAAAAATGTCACTTAGACGGCTGTAACTGTTGCAGGAGTAGAGATATTCAGCTTTAATCTCACAGGTGTCAATTGATGCGAGAATTTGGTAGAGAATCACTACCACAGAAAAGCATCTATTCCAATGAGCTGAAAAATTATTAGAGAATCATTAATGGATTTCTTATAGCAATGTTTCGATGCAAAATTAAATGCTGAGTTCAAAAATGTCACTTAGACGGCTGTAACTGTTGCAGGAGTAGAGATATTCAGCTTTAATCTCACAGGTTTCAATAGATGCGAGAATTTGGTAGAGAATCACTACCACAGAAAAGCATCTATTCCAATGAGCTGAGAAATTTATAGAGAATCATTAATTGATTTCTTATAGCAATGTTTCGATGCATAATTAAATGCTGAGTTCAAAAATGTCACTAAGACGGCTGTAACTGTTGCAAAAGTAGAGATATTCAGCTTTAATCTCACTGGTTTCAATAGATGCGAGAATTTGGTAGAGAATCACTACCACAGAAAAGCATCTATTCCAATGAGCTGACAAAATTTATAGAGAATCATTAATGGATTTTTTATAGCAATCTTTCGATGCAAAATTAAATGCTGAGTTCAAAAATGTCACTTAGACGGCTGTAACTGTTGCAGCAGTAGAGATATTCAGCTTTAACCGCACAGGTTTCAATAGATGCGAGAATTTGGCAGAGAATCACTACCACAGAAAAGCATCTATTCCAATGAGCTGAGAAATTTATAGAGAATCATTAATTGATTTCGTATAGCAATCTTTCGATGCAAAATTAAATGCTGAGTTCCAAAATGTCCCTTAGACGGCTGTAACTGTTGCAGGAGTAGAGATATTCAGCTTTACTCTCACAGGTGTCAATTGATGCGAGAATTTCGTAGAGAATCACTACCACAGAAAAGCATCTATTCCAATGACCTGAAAAATTATTAGAGAATCATTAATGGATTTCTTATAGAAATGTTTCGATGCAAAATTAAATGCTGAGTTCAAAAATGTCCCGTAGACGGCTGTAACTTTTGCAGGAGTAGAGATATTCAGCTTTAATCTCACAGGTGTCAATTGATGCGAGAATTTGGTAGAGAATCACTACCACAGAAAAGCATCTATTCCAATGAGCTGAAAAAATTATTAGAGAATCATTAATGGATTTCTTATAGCAATGTTTCGATGCAAAATTAAATGCTGAGTTCAAAAATGTCACTTAGACGGCTGTAACTGTTGCAGGAGTAGAGATATTCAGCTTTAATCTCACAGGTGTCAATTGATGCGAGAATTTGGTAGAGAATCACTACCACAGAAAAGCATCTATTCCAATGAGCTGAAAAATTATTAGAGAATCATTAATGGATTTCTTATAGCAATGTTTCGATGCAAAATTAAATGCTGAGTTCAAAAATGTCACTTAGACGGCTGTAACTGTTGCAGGAGTAGAGATATTCAGCTTTAATCTCACAGGTTTCAATAGATGCGAGAATTTGGCAGAGAATCACTACCACAGAAAAGCATCTATTCCAATGAGCTGAGAAATTTATAGAGAATCATTAATTGATTTCTTATAGCAATGTTTCGATGCATAATTAAATGCTGAGTTCAAAAATGTCACTAAGACGGCTGTAACTGTTGCAAAAGTAGAGATATTCAGCTTTAATCTCACTGGTTTCAATAGATGCGAGAATTTGGTAGAGAATCACTACCACAGAAAAGCATCTATTCCAATGAGCTGACAAAATTTATAGAGAATCATTAATGGATTTTTTATAGCAATCTTTCGATGCAAAATTAAATGCTGAGTTCAAAAATGTCACTTAGACGGCTGTAACTGTTGCAGCAGTAGAGATATTCAGCTTTAATCTCACTGGTTTCAATAGATGCGAGAATTTGGTAGAGAATCACTACCACAGAAAAGCATCTATTCCAATGAGCTGAGAAATTTATAGAGAATCATTGATTGATTTCTTATAGCAATGTTTCGATGCAAAATTAAATGCTGAGTTCAAAGATGTCACTTAGACGGCTGTAACTGTTGCAGGAGTAGAGATATTCAGCTTTAATCTCACAGGCATCGGCGTAGGGGAAGATAAAATTTTGGGGGGCTGCACGACAAAAAATCCATTGTTTGAGAAAATTTTGCCCGACTTGAGGCGGATTTCTGCCCGATTATGGCTGATTTTTGCAAATTTTTCTGACAATGGGGGGGCTGCAGCCCCCTCTAGCCCCCTATCTCCTACGCCTATGCTCACAGGTTTCAATAGATGCGAGAATTTGGTAGAGAATCACTACCACAGAAAAGCATCTATTCCAATGAGCTGAAAAATTTATAGAGAATCATTAATTGATTTCTTATAGCAATGTTTCGATGCATAATTAAATGCTGAGTTCAAAAATGTCACTTAGACGGCTGTAACTGTTGCAGGAGTAGAGATATTCAGCTTTAATCTCACTGGTTTCAATAGATGCGAGAATTTGGTAGAGAATCACTACCACAGAAAAGCATCTATTCCAATGAGCTGAAAAATTTATAGAGAATCATTAATTGATTTCTTATAGCAATGTTTCGATGCATAATTAAATGCTGAGTTCAAAAATGTCACTTAGACGGATGTAACTGTTGCAGGAGTAGAGATATTCAGCTTTAATCTCACTGGTTTCAATAGATGCGAGAATTTGGTAGAGAATCACTACCACAGAAAAGCATCTATTCCAATGAGCTGAAAAATTTATAGAGAATCATTAATTGATTTCTTATAGCAATGTTTCGATGCAAAATTAAATGCTGAGTTCAAAAATGTCACTTAGACGGATGTAACTGTTGCAGGAGTAGAGATATTCAGCATTAATCTCACAGGTTTCAATTGATGCGAGAATTTGGTAGAGAATCACTACCACAGAAAAGCATCTATTCCAATGAGCTGAGAAATTTATAGAGAATCATTAATTGATTTTTTATAGCAATGTTTCGAGGCAAAATTAAATGCTGAGTTCAAAAATGTCACTTAGACGGCTGTAACTGTTGCAGGAGTAGAGATATTCAGCTTTAATCTCACTGTTTTCAATAGATGCGAGAATTTGGTAGAGAATCACTACCACAGAAAAGCATCTATTCCAATGAGCTGAGAAATTTATAGAGAATCATTAATTGATTTCTTATAGCAATGTTTAGATGCAAAATTAAATGCTGAGTTCAAAAATGTCACTTAGACGGATATAACTGTTGCAGGAGTAGAGATATTCAGCTTTAATCTCACTGGTCTCAATAGATGCGAGAATTTGGTAGAGAATCACTACCACAGAAAAGCATCTATTCCAATGAGCTGAAAAATTTATAGAGAATCATTAATGGATTTCTTATAGCAATGTTTCGATGCAAAATTAAATGTTGAGTTCAAAATGTCACTTAGACGGCTGTAACTGTTGCAGGAGTAGAGATATTCAGCTTTAATCTCACTGGTTTCAATAGATGCGAGAATTTGGTAGAGAATCACTACCACAGAAAAGCATCTTTTCCAATGAGCTGAAAAATTTATAGAGAATCATTAATTGATTTCTTATAGCAATGTTTTGATGCAAAATTAAATGCTGAGTTCAAAAATGTCACTTAGACGGATGTAACTGTTGCAGGAGTAGAGATATTCAGCTTTAATCTCACAGGTTTCAAAGATGCGAGAATTTGCTGGAGAATCACTACCACAGAAAAGCATCTATTCCAATGAAATGAAAATTTATAGAGAATCATTAATGGATTTCTTATAGCAATCTTTCGATGCAAAATTAAATGCTGAGTTCAAAAATGTCGCTTAGACGGCTGTAACTGTTGCAGGAGTAGAGATATTCAGCTTTAATCTCACAGGTGTCAATTGATGCGAGAATTAGGTAGAGAATCACTACCACAGAAAAGCATCTATTCCAATGACCTGAAAAATTATTAGAGAATCATTAATGGATTTCTTATAGAAATGTTTCGATGCAAAATTAAATGCTGAGTTCAAAACTGTCCCGTAGACGGCTGTAACTTTTGCAGGAGTAGAGATATTCAGCTTTAATCTCACAGGTGTCAATTGATGCGAGAATTAGGTAGAGAATCACTACCACAGAAAAGCATCTATTCCAATGAGCTGAAAAATTATTAGAGAATCATTAATGGATTTCTTATAGCAATGTTTCGATGCAAAATTAAATGCTGAGTTCAAAAATGTCACTTAGACGGCTGTAACTGTTGCAGGAGTAGAGATATTCAGCTTTAATCTCACAGGTTTCAATAGATGCGAGAATTTGGCAGAGAATCACTACCACAGAAAAGCATCTATTCCAATGAGCTGAGAAATTTATAGAGAATCATTAATTGATT
The DNA here is from genome assembly GCA_039566865.1 of Aurelia coerulea. NCBI lineage: Eukaryota > Metazoa > Cnidaria > Scyphozoa > Semaeostomeae > Ulmaridae > Aurelia > Aurelia coerulea. The sequence goes on along the minus strand of CM076943.1, from coordinate 7,163,460 downwards.
TTTTATAGCAATGTTTCGAGGCAAAATTAAATGCTGAGTTCAAAAATGTCACTTAGACGGCTGTAACTGTTGCAGGAGTAGAGATATTCAGCTTTAATCTCACAGTTTTCAATAGATGCGAGAATTTGGTAGAGAATCACTACCACAGAAAAGCATCTATTCCAATGAGCTGAGAAATTTATAGAGAATCATTAATTGATTTCTTATAGCAATGTTTCGATGCAAAATTAAATGCTGAGTTCAAAAATGTCACTTAGACGGATATAACTGTTGCAGGAGTAGAGATATTCAGCTTTAATCTCACTGGTTTCAATAGATGCGAGAATTTGGTAGAGAATCACTACCACAGAAAAGCATCTATTCCAATGAGCTGAAAAATTTATAGAGAATCATTAATTGATTTCTTATAGCAATGTTTCGATGCATAATTAAATGCTGAGTTCAAAAATGTCACTAAGACGGCTGTAACTGTTGCAAAAGTAGAGATATTCAGCTTTAATCTCACTGGTTTCAATAGATGCGAGAATTTGGTAGAGAATCACTACCACAGAAAAGCATCTATTCCAATGAGCTGAAAAATTTATAGAGAATCATTAATGGATTTTTTATAGCAATCTTTCGATGCAAAATTAAATGCTGAGTTCAAAAATGTCACTTAGACGGCTGTAACTGTTGCAGCAGTAGAGATATTCAGCTTTAATCTCACTGGTTTCAATAGATGCGAGAATTTGGTAGAGAATCACTACCACAGAAAAGCATCTATTCCAATGAGCTGAGAAATTTATAGAGAATCATTAATTGATTTCTTATAGCAATGTTTCGATGCAAAATTAAATGCTGAGTTCAAAGATGTCACTTAGACGGCTGTAACTGTTGCAGGAGTAGAGATATTCAGCTTTAATCTCACAGGCATCGGCGTAGGGGAAGATAAAATTTTGGGGGGCTGCCCGACAAAAAATCCATTGTTTGAGAAAATTTTGCCCGACTTGAGGCGGATTTCTGCCCGATTATGGCTGATTTTTGCAAATTTTTCTGACAATGGGGGGGCTGCAGCCCCCTCTAGCCCCCTATCTCCTACGCCTATGCTCACAGGTTTCAATAGATGCGAGAATTTGGTAGAGAATCACTACCACAGAAAAGCATCTATTCCAATGAGCTGAGAAATTTATAGAGAATCATTAATTGATTTCCTATAGCAATGTTTCGATGCATAATTAAATGCTGAGTTCGAAAATGTCACTTACACGGCTGTAACTGTTGCAGGAGTGGAGATATTCAGCTTTAATCTCACTGGTTTCAATAGATGCGAGAATTTGGTAGAGAATCACTACCACAGAAAAGCATCTATTCCAATGAGCTGAAAAATTTATAGAGAATCATTAATTGATTTCTTATAGCAATGTTTCGATGCATAATTAAATGCTGAGTTCAAAAATGTCACTTAGACGGCTGTAACTGTTGCAGGAGTAGAGATATTCAGCTTTAATCTCACTGGTTTCAATAGATGCGAGAATTTGGTAGAGAATCACTACCACAGAAAAGCATCTATTCCAATGAGCTGAAAAATTTATAGAGAATCATTAATTGATTTCTTATAGCAATGTTTCGATGCAAAATTAAATGCTGAGTTCAAAAATGTCACTTAGACGGATGTAACTGTTGCAGGAGTAGAGATATTCAGCATTAATCTCACAGGTTTCAATTGATGCGAGAATTTTGTAGAGAATCACTACCACAGAAAAGCATCTATTCCAATGAGCTGAGAAATTTATAGAGAATCATTAATTGATTTTTTATAGCAATGTTTCGAGGCAAAAGTAAATGCTGAGTTCAAAAATGTCACTTAGACGGCTGTAACTGTTGCAGGAGTAGAGATATTCAGCTTTAATCTCACTGTTTTCAATAGATGCGAGAATTTGGTAGAGAATCACTACCACAGAAAAGCATCTATTCCAATGAGCTGAGAAATTTATAGAGAATCATTAATTGATTTCTTATAGCAATGTTTCGATGCAAAATTAAATGCTGAGTTCAAAAATGTCACTTAGACGGATATAACTGTTGCAGGAGTAGAGATATTCAGCTTTAATCTCACAGGTTTCAAAGATGCGAGAATTTGGTAGAGAATCACTACCACAGAAAAGCATCTATTCCAATGAAATGAAAATTTATAGAGAATCATTAATTGATTTCGTATAGCAATCTTTCGATGCAAAATTAAATGCTGAGTTCAAAAATGTCCCTTAGACGGCTATAACTGTTGCAGGAGTAGAGATATTCAGCTTTATTCTCACAGGTGTCAATTGATGCGAGAATTTGGTAGAGAATCACTACCACAGAAAAGCATCTATTCCAATGACCTGAAAAATTATTAGAGAATCATTAATGGATTTCTTATAGAAATGTTTCGATGCAAAATTAAATGCTGAGTTCAAAAATGTCCCATAGACGGCTGTAACTGTTGCAGGAGTAGAGATATTCAACTTTTTATCTCACAGGTGTCAATTGATGCGAAAATTTGGTAGAGAATCACTACCACAGAAAAGCATCTATTCCAATGAGCTGAAAAAATTATTAGAGAATCATTAATGGATTTCTTATAGCAATGTTTCGATGCAAAATTAAATGCTGCGTTCAAAAATGTCACCTAGACCGCTGTAACTGTTGCAGGAGTAGAGATATTCAGCTTTAATCTCACAGGTTTTAATAGATGCGAGAATTTGGCAGAGAATCACTACCACAGAAAAGCATCTATTCCAATGAGCTGAGAAATTTATAGAGAATCATTAATTGATTTTTTATAGCAATGTTTCGAGGCAAAATTAAATGCTGAGTTTAAAAATGTCACTTAGACGGCTGTAACTGTTGCAGGAGTAGAGATATTCAGCTTTAATCTCACAGGCATCGGCGTAGGGGAAGATACAATTTTGGGGGGCTACCCGACAAAAAATCCATTGTTTGAGAAAATTTCGTTGTTGTTCCTCTATTTCTCCCCATTGCTTCCTCCACGGTGGGGGGGGGGGGGGGGTTCTTCCATAGTAAAGGTACCTGGGGATGTGCCGCGAGCAAGGGTATACTTTTTCGGACTTCTAGTCTAGCCAAGGGTATACTTTGTTGCAATTTTGGCCAGCAACGGTCTAGCCAAGGGTATTATTTTGACAATATTGGTCTAGCGAACGGTCATGACATCATATTTGGCACAAATTTGACAACATTGGTCGAGAAAATGGTCAAAATTGGTCTAGCCAAAGGTACCATTTTCGTAAAAATTGGTTCAAACAATGGTGAAATTGGTCTAGCCAAGGGTACCCTTTTGAAGATGCTCACGGCAGACCCCTACCCAAAATTTGGCCGAGAACCCTCCCCCCCCCCCGTGGCTTCCTCTTTTCACTGCTTATGTATCCTTCCTTTCTTTGCTAAATGTTCATGCAATTTAAAGTCCCTCAAGATTTTTTCAATCTATCCGGCTAAGTTGCGCTCCCTAATTTCCCAAATTTCCCACAGTTGCAGTCATTGCTCTTGTTCGGTTAGGGAGCAGTCATTTTTTATCCTGGGTTTCCAAGGCGGAGGATTTTTGACAGTAGTATGAGAATCTTTCCCATTACTGTGTGGGGGTATCCAAATATCAAGGGAAACTGGTATGAGGTACAAAACTATTTTGCTTGAAAACTATTTATGTGAAGTCATCAGTTAACATTTAAAAGTAAAATTGAAAGACAACTGGAAATGATGAATCACTGGACCTGTATGCAAATTGCCTGGAATAAATTGGCATGCATGTGTATAAATTTTATACATCACGTCCTCGAAGACTTCTGGATGGGGTACAAAACCATTTCGCTGCAAGGTGGTGGGGTATAAGATTTTTTTCCAAATTCAACATGGGGTATAAAATTGAAATGTTGTCTAATTCTGTTAAAGTATTTTCCGCGCTGGTACCCAGGATTAAAAGAACCGCTCCCTTACTTTCCATCGTTTACCTTCTTTAATCTTTGCTCTTCTGAAATTTACATACTAATGCTCCTCCGTTGTACCCAAATTAACAACATATATCAACCGTGAAAGTGAGGAAATAATTGGATAATCTGTGATTTGGATAAGCCTGGGCCTCCGTCGTTACCTACAAATATGACATTGAATAAGAAACTGCTAGCAATACCCCAGGGGGACGGTTACTTATTACATTTGTTTTCAGGGTATCGTTTTCACCAATTTTTTCTAGCACGGGGTATCAAGATCAAGCAATTTTTCTAGAGCAGGTTGTCAAAACACCAACATGCCAAAAAGAGATATTTTGCTAGACCCCCCCTCTCCCCCCGGAGAAAACGTAAGCTTCATTGAAAAGAATAGCTTCTGACTGATTATCGAACGAACGAAACAGTCAATCGTTATCGCACCCCTTGACCCTTTCAGCAAATTCCTCGCTCAATTCACTAACTGTTTAGAATAGACTTCTCAACTCTCCTTTCCCTGAAGGGCTCCTTTGCAGCGAGCATATTTATATCCTCTCCTCTAGAATGTGCGAAAGTAAGAGGAACTCTGAGTAAGACATGTACTTTTAGCATCTCATTGCCCATTTATATCCCGTACTCTCTTTTTAGCTCTATGCCCCTCAGAATAAATCTCCCTTTCATTCGACCCCCCCCCCCCTACTTCTCTGAAGTCTTCCTTTGTATGGATGCACTCATGATGACATGATTCTTCTTTCCTTGACAACACCAATTTCACACAAACAGGAAATCGTTGACAGCATTTTCTGCTTTGTATCATCCGATGTAGGTGTATAATCCGGAGCAGTGGAACCAGAGTATGGAACGATAGGAGCCTTGGATCTCCGGTCCCGTGCTGCTAAGGATCCAGGGGGGGGGGGGCACTCAGCACATGCACATACGGGGATGTCAGTCGATATTTTTGGGTCAGAATATTGCTGAAAGTGATATTCTTGGGTCCAAATAAACTAAAATTATGTGTTCGATATTTTTGGTCATCAAATATTTGACAATCCTGGTCTCAATTTGCACTGTTTCCAGATCTTTTATGCTCGTTTACAGATGTCAAGGTATAAAATGAGCTGCTTTTTTGAAGCTAAATGAAGCTAAACTGATATTTTTTGGGTTTCCTGAAAATTCCTCGGCGTATATGAAGACCCATCTGCGTATATGAAGAGTTTCCCCCCTGGGCTAAGAATGGTCTCCCTTTCTCATTCAAACCCCTCCTTTACTCTCCTCTCGGGCCAACAAAATTTATGCTGGAAAAATAAGCCGATCTGTATAACTCTGCCCTCTCCTCCTTTCAAAAAGAGAGTCTGAGTAAAATAAAGCTCCAATCATTTCTATGGCTCCAATCTTTCATTGGTCCGACAATTGTGATATGTCTAAAGATCATTCCCTTGTACACAGAAAACTGAAAGGGATTCCGCCAATCCTTTGATGTCACCGAATTCGCCCCTTACCCTGATTTGGGGGCGAATTTGAGAAAACAAAATCTCTATTGCACCCCGTAGAGGGAAGACGAAGATATTTGGAAAGTTTCGCGGGGATCAGCGCAACGGTGCTCGAGTTTTACGCCACACAAAATTCGCTTCACGTTTTAATAATATAGATTTTGGGACACCCGGTATAGAAATATTCCAACAGATGAACAAAAATACATATTTCTTCAGACAAACGAAGATCATCATTTTCTTGAACTTCTTGGTGAATATGTGTTTACAATTTATAACAAAAGATTGCAAATTCATGCCTTATCTCAGAATGGATAATTGATTAAAATTCCTCCACACAATTACCAAATTCTGATTACAATGCGTAATTTAGCTACTCAGTTACATACTATCGTTTGTTGTTGCTATTATTGTCATCTTTATAATTGTTAGTAAAATAGAAATTAGTTGTAGAAAAGTAGAAGTTCCGACCATGTATCTATTAGATATTGTGTCTTATAATGATAAAAAAATATTTGGAAACAAGGGACGAAAGGTCCATGTCTACTAGACTTGCCCCAAGTCTATCTCTTCAGTCTTCAGGCCATTCCTTTGGATCCTCCATTCCAGCATTTCGTCAAGAGAGCTCGAGAGAAGCATACACTTCAAATCCTTACTGGTTGCTGAAGCACGTGGAAACATCCAATTTCACGGTACTCAGCCAATCAAATCGCCTCTTTCTACCCCCGTGATATCAAATCGGTCGTTGGAAGGGAATTCTTGAGTACCTTCACGAAAATTGAAATGGCCACTAAGTTACAATAATTACATGGATTTTTATTTTTGAAAAATCGGTAGAAGGGATGCCCCTCTGCAGTTTGTAGCATGCTGGTGAAATTGTATTCATTTTCCGGTCGACGAATATTGACCTTCGTTAAAACATTGATAAAATTCGCTACAAATAAGATATGAGGATAAAAATCTCAGCGATTATGGATATTGCCCTAAGAAATAACCCAAACACTTTCCCTTCTTTTACATATCAAAATCGCAGGCAATTTTCAGCGATATCTGTCAGGAATCAATTTGACTTCATATTCAATTTGATGTCTCCAAATTTTGTTCAAAAACGTCCAGTCTTGAGCAATTTCTGCAAATTTGTTTCGTTCCGTCTTTCTCTGCTCAAATGGCGCATTGTTAGGTTATTGTGATACAAAGTAAAGCGATTTGACACAGTTGATGCACTCATAAACAGATTTGGCACGTCCGCGGGCACGTCTGTGTTTCTCAATTCATTCAAATGGAAACAAAAGGGATAAAACACTTTTTGGCTTAATGAATAGATTTTACACAAAACAGCAAAGCAAGGAACAGTTTTGAAAGCAGCTTCGTCGAAGCTATTCTTAAATCAATGCAATCAAACAGAAGGAACAAAGCTGAAAACGTTCAGGGCAAAAAAACGATTTGTCTATTGTTTGGTGTAAAATCTATTCATAATTCATTAATGAATTGAGAAAGAAAGACGTGCAAAATCTGTTTATGAGTGCATCAACTGTGTCGAATCGCTTTACTATACTTTGTATCACAATAACCTAGCCATGCGATATTTGAGCTGGTTACTTTCGCTTGGGAACGAAACAAATTTGCAGAAAATGCCATACTCTTGTGAAGTTTTAGCATTACTTTTTGCATTCATGGTTTCATGGCACACATCTTTAATTGAACGAAATATTCTGAAAAATTTAAAAGATTTGGCTCTCTTTGTGACCAAGAGATCGTCTTGCGGAGGACAGCGCAGAGGTGCAGAGCTTTTGCGCATGTGCATTTGTTATTTTTTTACAAAGTGCAAAGAGAAATGAAGCGGGAACCATGGCGATGAATATCCTAATTGATTTGAGCAATCGTTTCTAACTGGCCCCCAAGAGATGCAAAACAGGTAATGCAGCAGGAAAGTTGATGCAAAAGGCCTTTCCAGGATGGAAGGTAAGCAATCATCTGCGTTGTTTAATAATATTCAATTTTCAACCATATTTTGACTTGCTTTGGGCGCGCGGTCCATTTTATTTTAGGCCTTTTAGGCCGAAAAATACAATTTGGTAAACTGGAGAATAGGGATCAATTGATCAAAAGAATGCCAAGCTTCATAAAACGCTTCTGCCAGGCGTTCTCTATTTTGTTGAAAACTGTGGCTCATTGCAAGCAATGAATGTACTGTAGTGTAATTGTTGATCATTATTGACAAAAATATGATATTTTTGGCAAGCTTGTCAAATGACTACATTAAAAACATTATTATGAATTTGCCTATTACACGTTGTCTGTATAGCTCGGTATTTGATGGATTATTTTGGCAGCTCTCACATGTATCTTTTCTAAATCATTGAAAAGTGCTGGAGAGCAGGTACCCCAGACTGCTACAGCATACGTAACAGCCGCAATAACAGTCTTGAAATATATTTCTTCTTGAATTTTAACGGGTAAAAATCTCATTCGTTTGAGCTGGCTGACTTTAGCTGCAAACGATTTAGACACACGTTTCACCTGTGCATCCCATCTTAAGTGATTGTCAATCACGATTCCAAGACATGTGGCAGTTTTCACATACTTAATTTCTTCCTCATTGATGTTAACAGGTCTAAGGGGGCCTACAAGATTCCGATTAGTAACTAACGTTATCTCAGATTTTCCGGTGTGAATAGTCAGCTTGTTTTTACTACACCAAGTAGAAATCTGTTTTCCAGTCTCGTTTAAAGCATCTATTACCTCCTCGATGTTGGTACCAATAAAGTAAAATGTCGAGTCATCGGCAAAGAGACATACTTCACTGGATGTTATGGCACTGGGGAGGTCATTAGCGTAAATTGAGAAAAGTCTAGGACCAAGCAAGGAACCCTGGGGTACTCCGTAAGTTATGGTTCTTGTCTTTGATTTAGATTCATTTAGCGGGACATACTGAGATCTTTCTTGCAAATAACTCTCTAACAGCCGTAAGAGTTGTCCTGATATTCCACATCCTTGCATTTTCTTCATCATAATGTTATGATTTACAGAGTCAAAAGCTTTCTTGAAATCAATTAGTAAGACCCCTACTACTTTTCCTTGATCTAAGGCATATTTCCATATTTCTGTCATGTGTAATAATAATAGCTCAGTTGACTTTCCTTCAGCAAATCCCCATTGATTAGGTGTTTTAGCTCCATTCACTTTCATGTGGTTATCCAGATGATAAGAAATTTGTCCCTCATGTATCTTGCTTGGGATTGAAAGGAAGGATAATGGCCTATAATTTTCTCTCTCAACTTTATGGCCCTATCTTTAATTTCTATGTTCAGATCAATACATATCCAGCGCAGAAAGAAGCACTGTTATATGATTGTATGATGGCATGTAGCGAGATGATGATTTTCTTCTCTCAGACTTCATTCTCTGGACTTGTCACCCAAGTCTGTTATCTCCCCATGTTCTTTGTCACTTCTTCAGTCAAAATTGCCAAATTGGCATTGGCGTGGAATTTCACTATGCCCATATCCCTTCCCTGGTGGGAACCTACCAGAGAGAAAAATTAGAATGCACCAAGGGATGCCCTATCTCAGGTGCATTTCAGTCTGCAAACAAAGGTTGCCAAGAGGTCTTCACAAACTGTAACACAGGCATCAACCTACTACAGCATGGTAACCAGTTTAAGGCAATCTGAGGAATATACCGAGTGAGTCAAAAAAAACGTGGGGTGTTTGGCAGACTGTGACATTGCTTGTAGCCACCTGATCGTTGTGAAATAAATTTGTCCATGCAGCAAAAGGTCTAACTTAGATTATAAGCCTTACCCTATTAAAATCGGTCACTTGGTGCATTAGTTAAAACGTATTTTTTTTGTAAGGCCTTGTATGGGAGTCTTGCAAACTGATGGAATCTTTAGCCAGCAAGGCCATTCAGCATTTTAGCCTTGCCAAAGTTACAGATACATGTGGTATTATCAGAGGAGAATGAAATAGTTAGGAAATAGTGTTTTCTCTCCTGATAATACCACATGTATCTGTAAGTTTGGTAAGGCTAAAATGCTGAAGGGCCTTGGCTAAAGATTCCATCAGTTTGCAAGACTCCCATACAAGGCCTTACAAAGAAAATACGTTTTAACTAATACACCAAGTGACCGATTTTAATGAGGTTAGTCTTATAATCTAAGTTAGACCTTTTGCTGCATGGACAAATTTATTTCACGACGATCGGGTGGCTACAAGCAATGTCACAGTCTGCCAAACACCCCACGTTTTTTTTGACTCACCCGGTACTTGTAATGATTTCTGGTTCTTTGCTATGGAGAGAGAGAGGCTGAGGCAAGGCCCGAGGGCCTAAGCCTTGATAGAAAACACAACAACAGCTCTTAGCGTGTGACTGTTACCTATCTCGATGTCGACGAAGTGTCTGATCATTTCTAATTAAAAAATACTGAAAAATACTAAAACATACTTCACAAACAATGGTTCTTGTCAACGCATCTCGTTAAGCTAATTGCCTAATTCCTGTTGCTAGTTGCATTGATGTCATTACATTCCAAACTAACACGTTATACAATCGTCACATACTGTAGTTAGCAAATTACAGGTTTTCTAATTTTATTGACTCACCCTCAGCAATTCTTTAAACAAAGAGGACATAATGCTTAATTTCAAAATATTTTTCATGTAACTTACATCCTTTTGAGTTCTATCTTAAAGGGGCCTGTGCAACATAGAGCCTGTGCGTGCCAACGTTCCACTTTCTGATTATTGGGAAGTAATATATGGCTACCGCACATCGGTATTCAGCAGCAAGTTTCATGTTTTCAGCATATTGTGTACTGGAAACATGTCTGGCACTGGCAGGAAGCTTGAAAGACCAAAAAGGGAGAAAATGGACCTGTTGTGTATTTTTTCAAGTTGACATTAAGTTCTGCATGAGAGCAAAACAGTAAGTTCAAATTCAAAACCTTGGTGCTTGTATAGGTGCTTCGACTAGGAACCCCAAATTTTGGTAATGTTGGTAGTCTAGAAAAATCTATAGCGGGCATATTGGCCATATCATAACATATAAATTCTAAGTTTCATAAACTGTATGAAAGAAGTTCGGATGCAAAAAAGACAAGATATTTAGCACACTGAGGCCTTTCTGACTTGTGTCTTCATCAGAGTGTGACTTACAAAACTAAAAAACTATTTTTTAGTTTTGTAAGTCACACTCTGATGAAGACACAAGTCAGAACGGCCTCAGTGTGCTAAATATCTTGTCTTTTTTGCATCCGAACTTCTTTCATACAGTTTATTCGTACAACTTTCTACCAATACTAAGTTTCATATACGCAGAGAAGATCCAGGCCATGTTTATTTTCCAAAGGACTGTACAGTAGTTTGATGTAACATGAACGCAACAGAACGCTATTTGCAAATAAATGGTTGGTTAAGCTGGGTTGAATTATTCAGCAATATATCCATTGGTGATTGTGTAAATTACTTGAGTTCAAATCAATAAAGGCAATAAGCATAACAATCATCCAAATCAGTTTAATTTTGTTCAGTTGAATGGAACGAAATTGTTTTGTGTTCACCATACCGAAAGGCCAAGTATTTGTTTTCATTGCATGCACACCTGAAGAACAAGAGCAGATTTTGTAATACAATAGCAACAGTTGCGTTTGATTGACACCTCAATTCAAAGCGATTAGCGGCTGCAGACAAAGGAAATTCTCGCAACCAATAATTCAAAACAAACAAAGCCGCAAAAGTTTCCCCAAAACTGGTAGGGCAAACTCTCGCCTTGTGCAAGCGAAAGATGGTTTTTAAGGGAAGTTATGTGCTTATAGCGAAAGAAGAAGGGTAAATCTAAAGCTCTGTCGCTTAGATTATATTTATTTGATTCAGGAGCGGAGCAGAAGGCATTGTAATTCTTGCGTCTTTAGGGCTTAAAATGAAACGATTACAAAACAGCTCCTAAATCAAATAAACATAATCTAAGCGACAGAACTTTAGATTTACCCTTCTTCTTTCGCTATAAGCACATAACTTCCCTTAAAAACCATCTTTCGCTTGCACAAGGCGAGAGTTTGCCCTACCAGTTTTGGGGAAACTTTTGCGGCTTTGTTTGTTTTGAATTACTAATCGCTTTGAATTGAGGTGTCAATCAAACGCAACTGTTGCTATTGTATTACAAAATCTGCTCTTGTTCACCTGAAGGCTCTAACTTGCATAGACCCCTTTAATCTCACCCTTATGATGTGATGTTCTCCAGTGCATATGAATGATGCCAAAGATTTCTTTCAGAAAAGAACCAAGAAATGATGCATGGTCATGATCTGTTGTCGCATCTCCCACCTCTTGCTGGGTCAAAGGTAATTTTCTAAAATGCAATGAATTACTGACTTTACATTAAACAAAGGGACAACATTTTAAACTATTAGTAGACTATAGGTAAATGATAATTGTAAATAGGCATGCAGTAAGTTTTCCTTTATTTTGTCTTTAATTTGCAGGTCTACATCAGCTTTTTAGGCTGCCTTGACTGTGACATACGTTAACAAATCATAGATTTATGTTTCAAGGGGGGTACATGACATGTTCAGGGTACGGGTATGTGCCGCCCACGTGGGTGGGTTTTTGGGCCCAAAATTCTCTAAACAAGGGTCTTTTTTTGGCTTATTTTCCATAAACATGATGGGGTTTTGCTGAAATTCGCAAATAATGGTTAAACATGGGCAGTTTTCCGCCAAAATTTGTCACAAAAGTGAGTTTCAAGGCAGTTTTGATAATTAGAAGAGGGTATGTTTTTCAAAACTGGATGGCAGACCCCCAACCATCCACAAGTCATGTACCCGCCAGGGTATGTCTGTGTATATATGTATGTAAATGAATGTGTAATGCACTTCTGTTTATCATGTAATGTTTCTGTATCAGTTCATTTCATTTTCATTTTAGAATTAAACTGGGTACTGTACAAATGCCTTAAAAAGAACTTAAAAAATACTCATCTGTTATTCATTTCCAACAGAATGTACTTCAGTACCATACAGTATGTAGACAGATCAGACCTGCTTCTTGCATCTTTTTGTATTCAGTTTTTATGTATAAAATACCCATAGCACTGTGTGCCCAGACCTGGAAACAATTATAAAATCGAATTTTTCAAAAGCGTTTCCTTTAATTTTTCTCTTATCAACAATGCTCTGAACTCCCTGAAACTGAAAACCGTTTTTTTCTATGTCTTATGGTTTTTTTTCTGTGAATTTACAAAGTTGCGAAAATCTTCAGTTTTGAATCCAATATGTGATCCAGCTGCTTCTGAAAAACTACTCATTTCTATTAAATCAATTGAAACTGCTATACTTGTCCAAACTATTCATACTACGGCTTATCTGAAAGGAAATAGCTTCTTTTACTTGAAAGGAATTTAAGACGACCTTAAGGAATTAAATGTGATTTTTTACAATATTAAGATTATTTCATAAAAACGCAACTTTTGATTTTCATGTTTTAATTGATGCATCTAAAATACTGTTTTTAAAAAGTTCACAGTGTTTCACACCAAAGCCGATAGATTTTCCTCTAAGTATGACTATTCAAGAATAGAAAAATCAATGAGTTTCACATGCGAAGACGTGCGAAAACGTGGATTATATGATTTGCTACCCTAAATCATATGGGCTTTTTCAAGCGACCATTTATGGGGGATGCTTTCCACTCCTCTGAAAACTGTCTTAGACTCACCAAAACTCAATACAACTTGGCACAGTTACAGAACAAGTAATTTGTAGCTTGTAGCACAATTTGAGTGTGGTTGCCACGCCTTGTGACGTCACAGTGACGTCACAAAGTTGGAAATCTCTGAACATCAGGCTTCCAAGTTAAATTAGTGTTGAAAGAAGATCTTGCTTGAACTTTAAGCAGTTTTTTGGCTCAATTTTTCAACATATTTGATGATTGAGTATTATTTTATTGAAAATGACGATTTTGGTCTGATATTTTGGCAGAAATTAACCAATTCTGATGACGTCATTTGTGCTGCTAATTTGTGCTATGTAATAAGATACCAAAGGAATTTGAAAATGGTGATAACCTATTACAAATGTATCATTACAGTGTTTTTATTGAAAAAGTTTGAAGAAATTAAAAAAAATAGCTAATTAGTTCAAAATGGCAGCCAAAATGATGTCATTATAAAAAAATGCTGATGTCATCAAATTCCAGAAATTCCGGTATCAAATTGAAGCCCTTTGTTTGCTAATTCTTTAGCCATCTTTCCATTGAAATCATTGAAAATAATGATTTTATTGCTACCTCCTTCCGAGATTAGGTCCCAGTCCCCCAAGATCACCTCAAAACTGAAATTTTAGAACACAGCTGAATCGGGCATGCAATTGCGCATCTAATGATCTCTTCCCTGGATATATATGACAATTTTTGAAAAAGTTATGAATTGTTTCCCGAAAATGAGATCCTGGGCACATAGTGCATAGATGATACGTATCTTGGCACAATAGGAAGTGTTTTGGTTAATTTCCAGGCAACAGCAAACATTTGCATTAGATATTAGGGAGCGGGTCCCTATTGCTTCAGTTGAAATGCATTGTTTATACCTATTTTTTTCAGACAGAATGTCGGTTGTTTTCCTCAACATTCTACATCTACATTTACTCTGCAAGGCCAATTGGCATTACTGCAAAGGGGTTATTGACCAAAAAGTAGAATTCAAATAAAATCCTAAAGTTCCTTATTACAAAAGTCCCTAAAATACATAATCTAGTTACTAAGATTACTAAGAATTACTAAACCTTTGTTACAATAAACTACTGTACAACTGTTTCACCTTTTTCCACCCTAAGCATGCATACAGTGCCAGACCAAAAATAATTCAACATGGTGCATACACACAAGCAAAACCAATAAAGGAGGAGAAGCATTATAGAGGAGTCAGGTTTGTAGAAGGTTTGATATTTTCAAGAATTTGATTTTATTTTGAAAATAATAAGGTCTACTATTATTATGCTGGTAATGCTGAAAGGTGCCTCCTCCGAACTTGTTTCTACAAACACTTATTAGGTCTGATGAGATGTTGACTAAAGAGTGAGTTGATACCAGATGTGCATGAAAAGTATTCACTTTTGACAGGTAACAAGAATTCATACACCATAAGGCTGTTTTTTTAGATAAATGACTCAAATCTTTATTAGACATCCAAAATTATACCGGGTGAGTCAGAAAAAAGAATCCCCGTTTGAAAGGTCACGGCTCCCTGGATATGAAGACAATTATATCGAAAAATATATAGTTTAATGGTAGAAATGTTCAAATCTACTATCAAATTGACCTGACTGAAATCGGCCACTCCATTCTGAAATTATGAGGGATTGTCTCGAGAAAGCCTCTTCAAAAAACCTTCAAAACGTGCCCAAAATCATGAACAGATCTCCCTTAAATTTTTGCCTTACAATGGCCTTACAGCAATGACTTGTGGACGCTTTAGCACGTGCTATCCTCTTGGGAGGATGAACAAATCCTCCCCATGGTATCGATGACCTATTCAAGGGGATTCCAGTCTTTCAAGAGGACAAAATACATGAATGAGTGTCATGAATGAGTGTTAGGAAGGAAATTTCCTCATTGTTTTCATTCGTTTTTGCAGGTTTTTGGAAGGGGCTTTCTGCAGAAAATCACCCATATGGACGGGAAGGAATGGCTGATTAAGGCCGGGTAAATCACTGAACCTAATTGAACATATTGGCAATAAAACAAGACATTTTTCAATATTATTGCTTTGATATTCATGGAACAGTGGCCTTCCAAGCGGGAATCCTTTTTTCTGACTCACCCGCTACTTGGTAGGCTGCTTCCCAAGTTACAATACAAGGAGTTTCCGGGGAATCGTTTGAAATCAGACAACATCTATTGAAAAGCATTTGATCAAATCTCTTGAAGACTAATGAAATAGTTGATACCAATTTCATTGGGGACATTAGAAATTGATGAGTTATGATGTATTGCATTAGCGGGGCTTGTATCCTTGTTTAATTTTAACTTTAGTGTTACTTTTATCAAGATGAAACCCTGATTTTGTAATTTCAGTAGAGTCTCAACCATAAACAAGGTGTCCCAAAAAAAATTTTCAACGTTTGATTAAATATTTAAAAATGACGAAATAATAAACTGGCTCCATGGTAAGATAACCATATTGCTGAGACTTTTAAATTAATTTTAGACACTAAATATTCAATATTCACTAAATATTCACGGAGTTACGATATTTTGAAGCAGGGCCGTCGAGAGCGAGCTCGGGCCTCGGAGTGATTTTCACGACGGGGCCTCAAGGAAAATTTTTCATGAATACGGGAACAGCATTTGTACGGGCCCCTTCAGAGCTCGGGCCCTGGACCTTTTACCCCCTCCAACCCCCCCTCTCAACGGTACTGTTTTGAAGTTCAAGTTTGTGCGAAAGTTGAAACCAAACGCTCCAAAGTTGCATATTTTGTAAAAGTAGAAATCTCGTTTATTCAAGCAAATCAAATGGAATTTAAAAAGCTCTTTCAATAAATTAGCTTTCCCCCAAAAATTGAATCAAGGCTATGGATGCTTGGAGGAATCCTGGTGGCCTGGTGGACACAGATTGGAATGGCTCCGTCTCTCATCGATTAAGTTTTCATTCCATGTTTTTGGATACTTACATTCTTAAGTAGATTTTAGCAACGGTTACATGAATTAAATTACTTTTGAAGTCCTATTTGGTTTGCTCTGATATCAACGAGAGGTAAAACACTGGACAGACTTCTTTTACCTCGATTTTGGGACGTCTTTTTGAAAAACAAGTCAGTTATGGGCGTCTGGTTTCAGCTTTCGCACAATCTTGAACTTCAAAAGCTTGTAACTCAGTGAATTCTTAGCAGATTCGCAAGATTCTGGTGTCAAAAATTAATTAGAAATCTTAGGAACAGGGTTATCTAACCAGGAGGCTCTACATTTTATAGTTATCTTTGAATATTTAATCGAACGTCGAACTATTTTTCTGGGACACCCTGTATTTATACTGGCAAAATGAATTTCTTTTTTTTCTCTTGGAGTTTTGGCTTTAGAAAATCTGATCAATGTCTTTGATCAACTTATGTCCTTTCCAATCCAATAATCTTCAAACAATCGGACAGTGAGTGTATGACTTGGGAAGCAGAACGCTGGAAAATCTTGAAGATCCATTTGAAAATTATATCGCATATAATTATTAATCAGAAATGGGATTTTTATGGTGCACACGTTAGATGACCATAGGTTCAAAATCTGTAAAAAGGCTGGTGTAGAATTGAGTGACCTATTTCTTTGAACTGAATGACTTCAAAGAAACTTTAGCTATTTCTCTATAATTCTACCGTTGGACTTTTCTGAAATCTTGAATGTTTTCAGAATTAGAATGTTTTTCTTCTTTTTCAAGAATTCAAGAAAAATTTTCAAAAAACTTAAAACCATCGTAATTTCTAAACTGCTTGGCGCAACATGAAGTAATTTCGAAGGAGACCATAGTTTATAAATGCCTACGATATGGTATCAAGCAAAAGTCTGTCACTCATCTGGTTTATGATTTAGAAATTTGATGACGTCACAAGAAATTAAAATCAAATAAAATTAAAATGAGTTGAAATGTAAGATACGCCGCCGTAATTTCGAAGAATATTCCAAATTTCTGGAAAGTCCAACGGTAGAATTATAGATAAGTATCTAAAGTTTCGTTCAAGCCATTCAATCAGAAGAAATAGGTCATTGAATTTTACACCCACCTTTTTACACTGAGTTAAAGATTTGGAACCTATACTCGTTAGATGCATCATTTTAATCATGTATTCTCCCAAGAAAAGAATCTTACCTGATTTCTCCTTGACAGTGATTCAATAGCCAACAATTACAGTCCATACGCAAGGCATCTTAGTACAAGATTCATCTACAGGAAAGTAAAATCTCAAGGTAAGTCATGCCCTCTACTTTGTTTCATGATAATTTGTGATTGATTGCGTAAAGACTATAGATAAAATCTTTAAGGTCACATTAAGTAATCCGAATTTTTTCCGTATGAAAGTTCTGCGTTAATTGACAAATCAAAACCAACGTTTCTTCATAACCTCTTGTAAGGGACCAGGACTGGGGGGAATCTATCGTTTCCTCGTTTAAAAGGGAGAATAGGTCTATTTTTTGAAAAGCTAAAGCAATAGGTCTAAAGAAGGAACAAGGGGGGTAATTGCCCACCGAGCTAGTATGTTAAAGAAGGCCCTGAATTTCTTTTGTTGCAATGTTAGCTAGGCCATTCAGCTTCCCGGTTGCTAACAATGATGGAAAGAGAAGGGAGAGGATGAGTGTTGATTTGCTCTTGAGAAAATTCGAATATGAACTAAGCTAAACTAGATATGCTCCAATTTTATCTGGAGGTTGTATCAAGGAAAAAATATTGTTTTATGCAAAGAGGATGGTCCCAGCGACTACTATGTGATCCCATTGAATATGGCTGACTTTTACTCACGTTATCATCTCCCAAATAGATGAAGTCAGGTGGGCAGGTATAAACAATGTTCAGTGGAGATTTATCATTTAGTACTCATGGGCCAAGTCATTGTAAATTGATATGGCAGGCCTTCTTGTGCACATTAACATGGTTCTCCTGCCCAGGAATTCTCTTTAGTTTCTTAAGAATTCTTGTTTACAAAATACTGCTCAATAAATTCTTGAGAATTCTGAAGAATTATTGTCATATTAATATGCACATACGAATGAATAACTTTAAGTTGGCATATTGATTGAAATAACACAACTCTACGGGGAGAAGAACGAATCTAGCAAACAAAGTTTGGAACCATTGATTTTCTACTAAACGAAGTGAAAATTTGATAGGCCAAAATATGCAGTGACTCTGCAAGCATTGTTTGTCGCGTTTGCCTTATTTGTCAGATACGGAAAATCTAGAGTAGTACATGGAAGCTCTCAGAAATATCTTTTGCTTCAAACAGGACATCATTATCTCCAAAGAGCAGCTGAAGCTTCAAGCGAGAATATCGTTGGCGGCAAGCACAGTGTTATCCTGGAAGAAAAGTTGCCAATCTCGAAATTTCATTCAAAACGTCAATCGCATCCACCCCTTTACGAACCAGTCCCAATAACTGACAGACTCAAT
This sequence comes from Aurelia coerulea, assembly GCA_039566865.1. Taxonomy (NCBI): domain Eukaryota; kingdom Metazoa; phylum Cnidaria; class Scyphozoa; order Semaeostomeae; family Ulmaridae; genus Aurelia; species Aurelia coerulea. Next base: position 7,144,874 of record CM076943.1, on the reverse strand, counting down.
AAAGTCGTATCAATTGACCAGAAAGCCCCAAATAAACGTCAGATAACAAAACCAAGATCCCCAGACGAGCAAAAGCCTCCAAGGCCTCCACTAAAGTCAGTTTCAAAAGTTCCAGACCAATGGAATGATAATGCTGCAAAGCGACACAAATCAGAAAATTCGGGTCATCCTGTTGATGAGAAAAGACCGAGTTCAGCAGAATCATGGAGAGATGTGTACTTATCTTCTGGTGTCACAAAAAGCCAGATCCCAAGCCAAATGGGAAGAGCAGAGACATTCTCTGATTGCGACTTTACCTTACATGATCCCGACAGTTTGTCTGTATTGGACATATCATTTCCATCAAATAGTAACCCTACTTTTGGTCTGCCGAGATCGGTAACTCCTGCTGATTCAGAAATTGAGAGATATATGAAACTCGTAGAAAATAGTATTGCTGATCATATGGTTGCACCGATCAGTAACGAATTGGTAGCAAAGACTCATGAAAATGTGCCGAAACAACTCATGAAGAATTTCAAAAGTATTATCAAGGATTTAGATGAGGTAATTGTGGGTTACTATCATCTTATAGGTTTTGCTACCGGGTGTCCCAAAAATTACCATTGTTTAAACAATCACCAAAATTCGACTATCAAACCTATGGTAAAATTTTCTTTTTGATTCATTATCTCATTGAACAGTGGTGGAAAAAATATTTACCTTCCTGTGAAGGAACGTTAAACCAGAATTCTTCCTTCCATCGTTTTATCAATTTTTTGCAGTCCCAGATTCCAGTGTAGTCGATAATCCACTGGAACTGAAATTACTTTTAAAGCTTCCTTGGATCACAAACTGTAAATTAAAAGAGTATAATCCAAACATTGATTTTCTTCTATTCTTTCCTTCCTTTAGTCCTTCCTGTCTCTTCATATTTTCAATTTTTGCTTTCTTTATCATCCTATCTTCCTTCCATTCTTTCTTCCTCCTCTCCTTTTTCTTTCCATCCTTTTTTGTGCAGCCTTTTTCCATTCATTTCTTCATTTCTCCCTTCATCGTTTTATTTCTTTTCCTTCCTTTTATTCCGCTTTCTCTCTTTCCTCCTCGTTCCTTTCTTCCAGACAAAAAAACTTCCTGCGAAGCTGCTTCGCGGCTTTGCGCACTTTTTCCACCTCTGTCATTGAACCCATAATATTTGAAGATGGTAAAAAGTTTATTTTCGATACTAATAGGATAAGGAATTACATTTTGAAAAAACATCAGTTTGAGCTATACTGCTTAAGCAACCAGAAGGCCTTTCTATTTGAAGCGGTTTTCTGTTTAAGCAAGCTGAAGGTGAGACAAGCTCGCCTCTAGACAAACTTCAGATAATCAGATATTATTATAATGATTCTATACTAGTTTAATTGATTTTCTCAAGCATGGATTGTCTTTTATCCGATACAACACTGGAAATCTTGCCTATGAGCCAAATTTTCAGATTTTTCATTATCTTTGAAATCTCCAATGATTGTGTGCATTCTTTTATGTCGTCTATGACTAACTTTTAAGCTCAATGTAAGGAAGGCAATAGAACTGGTGATAATCAGTGCTGTTTGCAGTAAATTCAAAACCAGGCAGCCCTGAAAGGAACAGCACTTTCTAGTTTTTAAACCAATCACAAAATCAGCTATACTGGGAAAATAATTTGGTGCTCTTACTTGCTTGCTCTACTTGCCAATAAAATGAAGTTGACGACCGGCCTTGTAATCAATTGTTGGTGATTTTTCAAACAGATTTAGTTTTCTGGGACAACTGCTATGTTTCCAAACATTTTCCCAAGTGTAATAACTTAAAAAGATGCTATTTACCTGAATCTGAATATCGAGCCTTATTTTGTTTTCAGCTCTTGCTCTGTGAATTTTGATCGACACTAAAAAAAAGTGTATTAGAAATGCATTGAAAAATCTTTTTACAGCCAGGCTAAAATAGGGTCTGATTTCAAAGGTCTGAGACTAATTTCAAAGGTATAAAGGTTCTTATTTGAAGAGTGCCTTGCCTAGGCCATTTTAGAATCTTCACCAAAGATATTCAGCACTGTTATTTGTTTTGGCAATTTGAGCTTTCAAGATTAATATTTCTACTCTCAAAGCACCTATAACAACAAACGCGGTATCTATAATCAAGTCAACCATCGAGGAACGTTTCAAGAGTGATTAGCCATTGATTAAGAATGAATTCACATAGCTAGACGCAACCAAGTCACTTCTAGGAAAGACATTACTTGAGTGCAAAAGTGAGTGTGCATTATTGTAAAATGTTCTCGAGTTAAATTAGGGCCTAAGTCAGACTATAGGGTTGAGATTGTTATGAACATTTTTGGCTCACCCGGTACATGAAAACAAAAATTCGTAACTGTCATCTTTAATTTTTACAGGCTGCAACAGAAAATTACATTCGAAGCATAAAGAAAAGCATACTTGACTATGTGCTATTGGACCCTGTAGAGCAAGAACGAGTAGGCGTATCAATACCACCAACGGTATGTTTATATCCAATTTTTCTATTACTTTGTTAGTAGTGCCTGATGAATCTGTTCAAGCAAATCAATCTTAATTGCTACCGAAAAGTAAATATATACCATACATATAGCGCGGATGGCTTAATGGTGGCATGCTTGAATACCAATCTGAAGGTTGGCGCTTGGAGTCCCTGCCCTGTCGAACCTACAGTGTTAATTGTGGAGAGTCACCAATGCTCTGTAATTATTCCAGGCTAAAGGAATCACGAGGTGTGGTCACAACGAGAGAAAGGACTAGGACGGACCAGGCCACTGATTGGTTATGCTCAGCTTCTCAGTATCCTAAAGCTACCTTCGGATTAATTTCATTTCATTTTTCATAATTTTTACACGGTAGCCCCATCAATCTAGAGGACTGCTTTACAGGCGCCGTGTCAAACTTTACAAAATTACTAATTAACTGAAAAGAAATCGACTAAAAATTACTTCTACATTCACAATATAAAAATGAACAATTAATAGAGTTAGGATGAGAGAGGCAAATTACTCTTCAGCCTACTTTTAATAATGCTAAGGAAAGGTGCTTGTTTGACATCCAAAGGCAATTCATTCCAAGTCTTTGCACCCCGGAAAAATATAGCTTTCTGCCCACTGCAAGTTTTCATCCTTGGAAGGAGGACATTGGCAGTGGCATTGCGCAAATTTATACTGATTTCACGCGAAGAATTTTTCTTGAAATGGTTTGAAAGATAGCCGGGTGCAAGACCTGATAACGCTTTGCATGTTATAGAAGCTGTCTCGTTTTTAATCATATACGTAGCTGTTGGCCAATTTAGTTCCTTGATCAAATTTGAGACGGATACATCATAGCTGCTATGGGTGACAATTCTTGCAGCTCGATTTTACAGTTTTTGTATGGTTTGCAATCTGGTTTCACTGCAGCCTCCCCAAACAGAACAGCAGTAACGGAAATGGGGCTCTACGATGCCATGATACATTTTGATTAAGGTATCCTTAGGTACGAATTTTTTGGCATATTTCAAAAATCCTAGAGCACGAGAGTTTTTGCTACATAATAATTTCATGTTCTAATCCCAAGCAAGGCTATGGTCAAGTTGGACTCCTAAATATTTTACATTTTTAACGATTGCAATTTTCAGTGCCATCAGGAACGAATGATGGGGTCTCTACTTTATTGGCAGGAATCTTTTTTAGGTTTGGTCGAAAACCTACAACCATCGCCTGTGTCTTTATGACATTTATTGACAGTTTGTTCCCCTGTAACCATTCCTTTAGCCGATCGAGATCACTATTAAGTGAATCATTCAAATCGTTGATTTTTTTCGCAGAATGCGAAATACTTGTGTCATCAGCATACATTATCACATTGCATTTACGGAGAGACATTGGGAAATCGTTAATATAAATTAGAAAAAGGAGTGGATCAAGACATGAACGCTGTGGCACTCCACAATCACTGTAAACTTGAGGATGTGCCATTAACCTTGCACTTTTGACGTCGGTTTTGCAGGTGGGACTTGAACCAAGAATGCTCATGACCATCTATGCCATATTTTTTTAGTTTCGCAAGTAAAATTTGATGATCAACGGTATCAAAAGCTTGTTTTATGTCGATAAATACCATCGCAGTGTATTTCCCATTATCCATATTTACATACCAATCGTCAGTGCTGTTTAACAAACAATTAACCACAGAGTGGAAAGACCTGATGCCAGACTGGTGTGAGAAAATGAGCTTGCTTTTATCCATGTATTCGTAAACCTGGTTATAGACCAGCTTTTTGAATACTCTAGACAAAAAAAGGGAGAACCGATATTGGTCTGTAGTTGGAGCGATCATCTTTTTGGCCACTGTTGACTATAGGGGCAACTCTTACAACCTTCCATGAATCGGGAAAGCCCCCTGTTGCTAGAGATAGATTGAAAATGTCACAAAGGGATTCGGCTATGACCGGGAGGCCAGCTTTCAGAAAAAAAGTTAGCAATACCATCAGTACCAAATCCCATCGATGACTATCTTGCCCAAAGCCTTTTCAACCTGCCGAATACCTATCGGCTGGAAATGAAACTGGGATCTTTCTTCGTTAACTGAATATTCATTTTCTAAAAGAGGATTTTTCTTGTGCGGTATTTTACTCCTGAGGTTGTTGCCAACATTGCAGAAAATTCATTGATTGATTCTGCGATGCCTTTACCACTTAGAACTGCATTTCCATCAATACTGAGAGATGAGATATGTGTGGTCTTAGATTTTTTGTTTATAACCTGGTTAATAACTTTCCATGTACTTTTAAGATCACCCTGATAAGAAGTAATCTTATTTGTAAAAAAATCACGTTTCAAGTCAAGGGTTACTTTGTTGACCTCGTTTCTCAAATGTCTATATGCCTGCTGTAGAATTTCAAACTTAGAACGCATGACTTGCTTACGAAGCTTATCGCAACTGGCAGACAACTTCCGAAACTCTTTTGTGAGCCAAGGGGAAATCTTTCGGACACCTGTTTATTGCGCATAGGTTGAAACAAATATAAAAGACCATGCTTGCAAATATTGGAACTCGATTTGATATTTCCTATCATACCACAGTACCTCGTCGACTATTCGACTCAGAGCAGGCAATTCCAGTTTTGTCCAAACCCTTACTTTTGTATGCCTTTTCGTGCGCGCTGCACAGTATTCTTCTTTAAACTGATTCAATTTGTTTTTTATAAACACTTTTTAACAGCTAGTTTACAATTTTGTTGATAAACCAGAGAACATGAAATATAATAGAACTGCTCGAAGGCAAAAATGAATAGAATCTCTTCATTGGCAAATGTAGCTGCATTTGAAGAGAACAATTGACTTTATCAATTTTTAGTTTGTTTGCACCATCATTCTCATTCCACGTTCTTACGCCATCGTAAGGGAGCTGTTCATCGTTGCCATCGTTAAGTGATTTGCAATTGTTTTTTGTTAAATTGTATAGGTTAAAATCTTTGATCTTCCGAAAAACTTCCCTTTTTGTTTTTTGACTAATAATTTCAATAGTCTTGGCAACATATCTTTATCAGTCATAAAGTTAGCTAGATGTCTGTTTTGTCAGTGGCATCTCAATAGGGGCATTAGTTTAAAAAGGGGGCTAGTTAGTAAGATAGATATCTGTGCAATTTTGTAATTTTGTTGTGTAGTAGTTCTAGTTTGTAGTTATGTGCTCTTGTAGCTTCGTAGGTTTTGATTATTCGATACTGTACAAGCTCTATTTAACTCCCCCTTTCTATTAGACCCCTCTGTCTGGTAAGCCCCTCCCCTCTGAGCCAAAATCTTAAGTAAGCCCCTCTCTCTATTAAGCCCTCCCACTGAAAGAAAATTCCAGAAGCTACCAAAGATTTTCCATTTATTTAGCTAAACAAGTTTGCATGTAAGTTTTCAGGTGGTTTGGGATCAAACTGTGTCGAATTTATGTATCTTACTCGTAAAATTGTATGTTGAGTCCGTGAAATATGGGGAAAAGGCTGAAAGGCTTTAAAAATATCCTATCCTTGTCAATTGAGTTTGTGAATAAACCCCCCTCTCTAATAATCCCCCCTCTTTTAAGCCTCCCTCTGGAGTGTCCAAAATTTTAATAAGCCCTTAAGGGGGCTATTGAGATTTAATTTAATAATTTAATAATAATAATGAGATTTAATAATACGGTATGTAAGAAAATAGAAAAATAGGGGCCCGTCTTGCTTATTCACCTCCTCTGAAAAGGACAAAGAAAATGTTTTGCTGCTGCTTTAGGGCCTCAATATTTGCAAGTTTTGCAAGTGCTTATATTTCTTGTGTACCTGCATCCATTCATATTATACTTTTTAGGTTGTGTATCCAGCTGGAAGAGAGTGGTTTCCATGGCACGATGCATTTCAGAACGCCAAAGCATTTATGCTCAATAATTTGTTCATTACGCATGAAATCATCAACGAAATTCAAAGCCTGTGGTTCAAGGAGTAAGTCATCATCGTTATCATCATCATCATCATCATCATCATCATCATCATCATCATCATCATCATCATCATCATCATCATCATCATCATCATCATCATCATCATCACCACCTTCACATCATCATCACCATCAACAGCGTCATCATCATCATCATCATCATCATCATCATCATCATCATCATCATCATCATCATCATCATCATCATCATCATCATCATCATCATCATCATCATCATCATCATCATCATCATCATCATCATCATCATTGTTCTCTATCTCTATAGCATAGGTTTCAAATCTTTAAATCAGCGTAAAAAGGTGGGTGTAAAATTCTATGTCCTTTTTTCCAACTGAATGGCTTAAAACAAATTTTAGCTACCTATCTATGATTCTACCGTTGGACTTTCGAAAATTTTGAATATTTTTTTAAACTGCAGCATATTTCATATTTCAGCTCATTTGAGAATGTGACGTCATCAAATTTCTAAATCATAAACCACAAAAGTGACAGACTTTTGCTTGATACCATATTGTAGGCATCCATAAACTAAGCCTTTCTTGAAAATTTTTTCTTGTTACATCAAACAATTTAGAAATTACGATGGTTTTAAGTTTTTCTGAACATTTTTCTTGAATTCTCGAAAAAGAAGAAAAACACTCAAATTCTGAAAATATTGAAGATTTCACAAAAGTCCAACGGCAGAATCATAGCAATATAGTAAAAGTTTCTTTGAGGCCATTCAGTTCAAAGAAATAGGTCATTGAATTTTACACCAACCTTTTTAAAGATTTGGAACCTATGCTATTCTCTATTGGGTCCATTATGCCATGCCTGAGGTCTTTGTTATCCTTTTTAGGGCCTGTTTATATAAGGAAAAACACCTCACCTGCCAGACCCGGGGCTGACAGGCAAGATTCCACCTTCCCGTGGAATCCTATTGTTTGTCATTTTGCGTTTATATGACAAATGCAACACCATCGGTACAGTGAGATCCCACCTCACCAGAGGTGGAATCTCACCTGGGCGAGGTGAAAGTTTTCCATATAAACGAAACACCACCGGTATGGTGAGGTGATATTTGTATACATTTTATGGACTGATGGGCTTTAGTGGACTGATTACGATTGAGTCGCCAAACTCGCCTCTCAGCCCCGGGGCTGACAAGCGAGGTTAAATATCCCATATAAACAGTCGCTGAAATTTACCTCGCCTGCCAGCTCCGGGTCTGGCAGGTGAGGTGTTTTTCCTCATATAAACAGGCCTGTTTGTTGCTGAAATTATAGGACCAGTCTTGGTCATCAGGTTTTCCTGTATCTGTCTCGGTTTCCTCTTTGGATTTTTTCAATTTCCTTAGAGCACTGGAATATTCAGCAGGGACATTTTTTGCTTGAATCCTTTTTTGATCATTCTTCCGAGGAAATTACGCCAGATGGATACAATTTTACCTAATTCGCTTGCTATGATCTCCCAAATAGGAGTTCACCTGTGGAGATATTGCTGCTTTTACTTTGCAATGGATGCACGAAGTTAAGATAAAACTGAGCTAGAGCATTACAGACCATTACAGAGAAGGGTTGTGGTCTGTTTGTTGGACTTACTTTTGTTCTTCCAATTATATCGGATTAGCCAGAATAAAGTTCACACTTTTGAAAATTCATAGCACCAAGAGTAACTGATAGATTCGAGCGAAATCAATTCTGCTGATAGCTGAAGTATTTTTGTAAATTTCCCTACGTTTTATGAGCGCTAAAAATAAAAATGAATTCGCCAGCCCTAAACTTTTACACTTTTTTTTATAAGAATACTATAGATTTTGTCCAGCCTCAATATTCTTAAGGAATTTTCGTTTTGAGCCTTAACATCTTCTTAAAGTATTCTTATTTTTTCAAATCTGATATGGTTTCAGGGGAACATAGTTAAAAGAAATGTCATATCATTACGAGGATTTGGTCGAACAAAAGAAAGATTTAAGCAATTATAGCAATAAGAATGATCTTAACAATCCTATGGTTTAAACACGCTTTTTGAAAAACGAGACGTGTCAGTCATGCGACTCTCTGTTAGAAACATCATAAAACAAGCAACTGATAAAAAATGAGATGCAAATATGCGAGCTGAGGCTGAGCAATATTCTTATAATATTCTTAAAATTTGGATGATCCTGAGCCTGAATATTCTAAACAATATTCTTACAAAGAAGAATGTATGGTTTCGAAATGCCTGAAAAGGCCTAAAACACTTTATCAAGTCATAAGGAATTTCCTGAGAGACGTGAAATGTGCTGGATGGCTCAGTGGTAGCACGCTTGACTACCAATCTGAGGGTTGGTGGTTCGAGTCCCCGTCCTGCTGAACCTGCTACAAAGTGCGAGGAGAGTCGCCAACTCTCTGTAATTCCAGGCTAAAGGAATCACGAGGTGTGGTCACATCGAGAGGAAGGATCAGGACGCTGCTTCGATAAGCTCAGCTTCTCAGTGTCCTTAAAATTACCTTCGGATGCTAGGTAGAAATGTATACAAAAAATATGTCCTTGTGTATTGTTCTGTGTGAGGAGATTCCTTATGATTTGATCCAGTGTTTTTTCCCATTTTCAGACATTTCATAACTAAGAAATTTTGGTAAAGTTGAATTTACCTATATTTCCAACGCTCATAAAACATGGGAAAAATCACAAAGATACTTCGATCTTTCAGCTTTTTACCAGAATTTAAATCATTTATATCCTTCAGTTACTCTTGGTTCCATGAATTATCCTAAGCGACAACTTTTATATGGCTCACTCACTAGGTATATTCTATATGATTCTTCTGGTTACCCAACTACCGGGTGAGTAAAAAAAAAGTTTACACGTTTGGCGGGCTGTGGAATAAAAAGTATGCGGCCTATATTCAAAACTAAAATGTTAATCTATCAGACAAAGGTTAACTTAGATCAGGAAATTTGGTTTGGTAAAGTCACTCATCTTTAGACCCAAAAATTTGAAAAATGTCTGTAAGGGGTTTGTATGGGAATCGAGAACTCCACATTCCATTCTGGCCCATCATTTGTTTGACATTGAAATTGAAATTCAATTCAACCGTCAATTTCAGAAATAGAATTATGATTTCAATAGCACGTAAATTATGGACCAGAATGGAAGGTGGAATTCTCTCTTCCCATACGAACCCCTTGCGGGCATTTTTCTAATTTTTGGGTCTTGAAGATTAGTGATTTTACCAAACAAAGTTTTCTCATCTAAGTTAACCTTTTTCGGCCATATACTTTTTATTCCACAGCCCGCCAAACGTGTAGACTTTTTTTTAATCACCCTGCACATGAAGGATTACTTCTAGCAAATCTTTCCACAAGGTTGAGAATAGATTGCCCAACCTATTTCCTTTTGGTGCCAACCTGAGCAAGAAATGATGAACTGCCCCTTCTCGCCAACTTCTTAAATTTGAGAGTACTTTCTCATGCTAGGTACAAAGATTTCAGAATGATCAATGTGAAACAGCTATCTAAGTCCATGCCGTTAACGTTGCAACACTTTGAAGAGCTGATACAGCAGGGCTGCGCAAAGAGCCGTGAAATTCTATCTGAAACATGGGTATTTCAATGTGCAAAACTTATCGGTGATCGAAGGGCAATTGTTGAAGAAATGATGCCACATAGTGAGGTAATACTTACTTATATTTTGGTTTTTAGAAGAAGCTTAGCTGCCTTTCGATTTGAGGAGCGATTACTAAATACATATTATCTAGTGAATCTCTTTTTTCAAGTGCCCATGACAGGGTTTTTATGTGTACAGTAATTTCATACAGAGATTCGCTTGCAGAATGTATTGTAAGGCGATGTTACAATTTTTAAATGTGATAAGAAGTTGTGCCCCATTGGACAATTCAATTCTTGCCCCATTGGACAGTTACTCGTGTGGAAATAGCTGTTCTTGAAATACTCCTGAGTCAAGGTTATTGTACGCCAGACGTAAAGTGTTTTAACTTATCATTGAATTTTCAGGCAAGACGTGTTGAAAAGATGGACCACTTTTTTGGATGTGTGGCAATGCTTATGTCGCGTCACCTTCGCATGGCTGTTGGCCACTCATTGGAAGATTTGGTTGAGTTTTTCGAGAGATATTCAGCAGGAAACAGTTATCAAGGAGGCAGTAATGCGCCATTGCCAATACTTCACCAACCCATTGTCATTCGTTTGGTAAGCATCATTATCTTATCTGAAACTTAAAAACCCACTGTACCTCATCTTTACGGGCTCAAATCTGTCAAATCTTTAAAAAGTTGGGTGTAAAATTCTATGACATTTTTCTTTGAATTGAATGGCTTGAAAGGAGTTTATGGTACTTTGCTGTAAATCTGCCGTGGAAATTATTTGATATCTTGATTTTTTTCAAAATGGCGGCAATTTGATCATTTTTGAAAAAATTCCTGGAAAAGTTTGAAAAAATTAAAATCATCGTAAATCCTAAACCAATAGAGACCATAGTTTATGAAGGTCTATGATTTGGTGGCAAGCAGAAATCTGTATCTTTTCTGGTTTAGGATTTAGAAATTTGATGACGTCATAGCCTAAAATTTAATAAATGCCGCCATTTTGAAACTAGTCAATATCAACAAATTTCCACGGCATATTTACAGCAAAAAACTCTTAAGTTCCTTCCAAGCCACTTAATTCAAAGGAAATTGTAATAGAATTTTACACCGACCTTTTCAAATATTTGAGCCCTATGTTCTGTACCAATGCCACAAACTGTAACCACATATATTCAGGAGTGCTTTACAATTATGAATATTAGGCCACAAGGAGGGGAAGCACCCGTAATCTTCTTAAATACGTGTTTAAAATATCATTACATGCATGTGTTCTTACCTAAATTGTTTAAAGTAGGATTCCTTGCTGTGAAAATCCATTACCTGCGTCTCAAATCAACGGCCTTTTGTCACTGAGCAACAGCAACAGCAACAACTTATTAAATTTTAGAGGCCTTCTGCATATATGAAAAAACTTGTGTAAACAAAAATAGGTCAGATCTTGCAAACCTTTTATCAAAAACATAGTTTTGACAAGGTACAATTGAATATTTTTAGACACTTACTCAAGCATCAAATTTGAATCCAGTCGGTAAAAATTTTCAATCTTTGCATCACGTGTCTATTGGTGTGTCCTTTGTTTTCATTGTCAATTTGTCGCTAATTCTGCCATAGTGCGGTTCTTTCCTTTGTCATTACATCAATTTATTCGGGTTCCATTTTTTGTAAGTGTATTCGTTTTCTTTGGTAGAGAATATCCTTGTAAGAGTATATCCTTCGGAAAGTGTATCCTTCGCACAGCCTGCAGAAAACAATGCTTGACCTTGCAAATTTGTTACTTTCTATTTCGCAGCTTTCCTTTCTTGTAGCAAGCCAAATCTTGTATTTTACCGTCATCAAAGATTCTTTCTTATCTCCTCTCTCTGGATCCAGCTGAATTTGATAATGATGCTTTTCGCCAATTTAGCTGCAAAACTAATTGTAAATCTCCATTTCAAAAGATGTTGCAAACTCCGCCCAAGACATCAGCAATTTTTCCTTTCTTCCAATTGAAGAAATTAGACGGTTCTTCCAAAAATCTCTTATTGCCTGGATTACTTCACAGTGTAGAAGTTCTGCTTGGCCTTCCAGGAGCAAGTTGATAAATGCACTGAAGTAGCACTAAATTGTAGTGCGTTTTTTGCCACCAGGGATAACACCATTTCCTTGTATCTTTCCTTGGATATGGTCTTTTCTCTTAACAACGGTATCACAGATGACCCAGAATTTCATCTTAAAGAAACCACGGACTTAATCCCGTTTGAATCATTTATAATGTCATCTTTAACAATCATAAACTTTTTGCATTTTCATCTAATCTCTGATTGAAGTTTAATCCTCTGGGATTATGATTTTCCGTTAAAGTAACAATAGATATTGATTCTTTGACCGACATGCAAAACAGCTGAACAGTGGCAATTTTGTTTCTTCTTGTGGATCAGAAAAAGGACGATTATTTCTCTGAAACGTTATCACCTTTGAAACAGAATGATCATAATCATAATCATAGACTTATTTACAGTTGTACAAAGATATTGATCATGAATAAGTTTGTTTATAAGATGTTGGAAACTTCCCAAGATATCAAAAATTGTTCCTTTTTGATTACAAAGTCCACTCTGTAATCTAAAAGGGGGCTGCAGGTCAATCAGAAAGTGAGTAAGAAAGTAAGTAAGAACGTAAATAAGTAAGGTAGTCACGCTCGTTAAAGCAATGGATCTTTTAGCTATTCTGAAATGAATCAGAATCGAACGATGTTTTGCTGCATTTTGTGGAATTTTCGAATGTGCACAATGGTGATAGAAGCTCTAACGCCACTCTATCGAACCTCGCGTATAAAAATGTATAAAAATAACGTTCGATCCAGACTCTTTTGTAGAATAGCTAAAAGGTCTATTGATTAACGGTTTACCTTTGCTAATTGGCGCTGAAATAAAGAAAGCGCACAGAAAGCGCACAGAAAGCGCACACAAGACTGAAGTTTCCCGCGATCCTATAGTAACATTTGACGTCGGCTTATTTAATGTTAGATGGATTTGACACCATAAAATGGATGAATTGCCATGATGTTTACCCTGACACAATAACAAGTTTACCCAGAATTGGCATGTTCGCGACTTCATCAGCAGCTTAATTATGTTAAAACAATCGTTTTCTAGTTGAGATCCTTCGCAGTGGCCTTTCCATTACTGATGAATGGAGGGCTATGCCTGCTCGAAGGGAACGTTAGATAATTTGCCATAATCACAGAGAGAGAATTTTTGATAATTGCATGGTTTCATTTCTTTTGATTTCAGGTCGTGAACGATGAAAATGAAAGTTTAGAATTTTCGCCATCTTTTGACGAATTTGTGATCGAGGTAGAAGCGATGATCGAGTATATCGTTGAAGGAGTTACAGGACTTTCCAGGATTGAACAACATTTATTTCAAACGCAAGAAGGGTTGGATGTCCAAGAAATCAGCGTGATGCAGATAAATGAGAAACCAGTCAAAGAGACGAAATGTAGAATTGAGAAAGTTATCAGAAAGAATACAGCAGGCCCAGAAAGGTATATTTTTGTACTTTGTCCAAGCTGTCAGTTTGACTGTATTAAAAGCCAACCATTTTGGATGTTGTGTTTTTTCGGCATCAAAAAATGTTATTGACTTACATTACCATAGCTGGTGGGTCAAACAAAAACAGCCACTTTATTTGCAACGACAGGGTGGAAACTGCCCTCTCGTGCGCAAAAAGTCGTATCTTTGAGCCCCCTAGCTCCTTGCAACAGATCCTGAAATTAGGCAACGCTTGATATTTTCTTCCTTAGGCCTGAAACTCTTGACTTATAGCTTATATATTCAAACAGTTCCTTATCTCAGATTGCTCGATGCGTCAATTTACGTAATTTTCCTCTGTCATTCGCAATAAGAGCTCAGCAGCCAGGAAGCTGTTCAGAATCGATGAAAATTGCGTTTTTAAAGTATTTTCCCGCGCTTTTTAGAGATCAATGATGCCTATGCCCGCTTTGATACACCCAACCAAAGCTATACACAGGCTGTCCCAATAAATTGTGTCCCGTTTGCCTGAAGATTGCAATAAAATGGCAACAGATTCTTGCCAAACTTTTGCATTATGCTGCTCTTCAGATATTCAATTAAAGTTTGCTACCATCCCCACAAAAATCCGTTGAAAAATGATGGAGCTATTACCTTCAGGAGACCAAATTTGCCCAATTACTGAAACCAGCGGTCGGCCACTTTGTCTTACGATTTTGCAGTGATAAATGGCTTCATGGATGAATTGAGACAGCAGCCTCCAATGTCAGTTCTCGTGAAAATTCCGATAATCCTCAGAGAGTTCCACTATTTCTGACTTCACATAAACTATTTCCTACCTCACGTGAAGCTACTTATAACTGCAAAATAGTAACACAAACTGGCCGACCGCTGGTGTCAGTCATCGGGCAAATTTGGCCTTCTGAAGGATATAGTTCCTTCATTTTTCACCGGATTTTTACGAGGATGGAAGCAAACTTTATTTGAATCTTCTGCCGTTTTTTGCAGCAATCTTTAGGCAAACGGGGAACGATTTTTTTGGGACACCGAAGAATAAAATAAAGTTTATTTTAAGTTGATTCCACGTCTACATTGTAGCGGTGCAGTTTTGATCCGTCACAAAGCTGATACGGTTCAAGAGCGTTTTCACTGCTTCGGAGCAAACATTTTATATTCTGACAGATGGAGCCAAAGTGTTACGGATTAGCAGCGTTACGGAAAATTCTGTATAATCTTCAATTTGGTTTTCGTGCTTCGCATTTAATAACTCATGATCTGATCAGTTTAACTGAATCATTTTTAAAACATTTTGATTATAAAAATTTTGGCTGTGGCATATTTCTTGATCTTTAAAAAGCCTCTGATACAGTCAGTCACTAGATCCTACCCAGCAAGCTTGAGCATTGTGGCATTCGTGGTACAGCTCTAGCACGGTTTAAGTCCTATCTTAGCAGCAGAAATCGGTATGTGTCTGTAAATGGCCACAATACAAGCCACCTCAGTGCGAGGAGGGGGGAGGGGACTCATATAGGGGTTTCACTATAATTCTGCAATATGACCCCATATCCTGGGCAAAGTTTCCACCAGCATCATGACAAGACAATGCTACGTATCATTTGTAGAGCTAAATTCCTTTTTCAAAAGCTTTTTGTCACAATAATTAATGATAGCAATGAATTGCTAACATTTGCCCATAGTCACAGCAAATCTCCGTAAGCAGACCTCTAACCTGGGCAAAATTCAAGAAGCATGACCCATAACTCGAACAAAATATCGCAAATTAACTTATAACCCGGGCAGGCACATGTATAACAAGCCCCTTGTAGGAGTAACCCCTTTGTTTTAATGTTACTTGTGGTGTACGACAGGACTCTGTCCTGGGTCCATTTCTGTTTCTTCTCTATATAAATTATCTTACAAACTCATCCAGCAAGTTATCTTTTTATCTATTTGCTGATGACACTAATATCTACTTTGAATCTGACTGTTTAAACAAACTACATAAAGTGGTTAAGGAAGAATAGACCATTTGCCAATTAAGAAAAAAGGATTGGCGCGACCGGGGCCAATTCCGACGACCCCAGTAACAGTCGGAAATTTTTGGAGCCGAAGCTCGATAGCTACTCAACCAATTTCAAAACAGAAACGAATTTACTAGAGATGACTCGTTTGCTAGTCTAATTCCGCAATTTGGGGTTCAATATTGCCCCCGGGGGCGGAGTGCGGGGACCGCGAAAACGGGAAAAAATTTTGGCCTAACCCATTTTGGGCCGTAACTCCGTTTTGCGAGGGGTAAACGGCCTCTGCATGGCAAAAATCGACGGGAAACCGTATTCTTTCATGATTAAATACCTTAAAAAGGGTTGAAATAAGGTCCTCCAAAAGTTTGTTTTCAGTTTCTCGATCACTGCTCCATCTACTCCAATGTTTTCTGACTTGAAAATTCTTAAGTTGGATGATTTACTTTATTTAAATTTCCTTACATTTTTCTATGAGTCTGTTAACTGGATATATAGTTCTTGCTTTTTTTGATTTAATTTTTTTGATTTTGTCAGATATTCATCAATATGATACTAGGCAGGCCCGTGAAGGGGGGTCTTTTTATGACACAAGAGAATACATTGCAATACGGCTTACGATATGTTAGATACGCAGGTGCCAAATCCTGGAACAACATTTCCCTTCAACATCAAGCAAGCTCCTTCAACAATGAGTTTCCGTCGTCAATTAAGAACTCATCTGTTTTGTACTAAATGTAAACCCTAGTTCTTTTGCTACGACAATATGTCTCACATCAATCAATTTCTGTTTGACTTACTATATGTATTAAAATAGGGGTGCTCTCTCCTCGATTAGTTTATCTACTGAGAGAGCTCCTCTTTTAAGAAATCCATCTGTATACAAACCATAATTTCTTACTGATCTGATACCTACTTGTTGCTATTTGCTTTTTGTCATCTTGTGTAATTTGTTATCGTAGTTAATTATTTATATGAAGGATGTATGTAGTGGAATTTTGAAATTGAAACTGGATTGAAGTAGGAGCAATGTAAACGGGAGGCTGATCCGTTACACTTTTGTTACAGACCCCAAGTTGTACCAGTACGGTGTAGACGGCGTGTTAGTAATGAAGTCAAGGGCTGGAAATTCAGGTTTTCTTGCTTGTAATTTCAGGTTTTGCTCGGTTTACAAGAACTATAGTTCACTCTATTCGAACGAAGCTGAGAAAGAAGTAAACAGATTTCTTAAGGCTGACCACAGTCTCATTGAATACAGAGAGAAGATTGATCTTTTCAAGAATCTTGCTGCTGAGATTACGTCATTGGATGATTTTGTTCCTTTCCATTTGTTTCTTATTGACTGCACACCAGTCAAACAGGTAGGTATTTTTGTTCCTCATTATGCCTCGAGTTAATGTCGACTATAAGGTCTTACACTTTCACTGTTGAAAGTTTCACACGTCTATGCCGTAGGAAAGCTCACATGAAGAACAGGGTATATTTCACTCAAATTGCATCTTTATTTTATGCCCGTTCTCAGCAGTGAGTTTTATCCCCCATTTTGCCACATACAAGGGTCATAGCTTTGAATCGTTGGAAAGTGATGCGTTGGGTGAGCGCTTCAGGGTGATGGTATTGTGCTGCACAACTGAGCTCGATGGAATGAGAAATGGTCATTTTTGAAAATAACGAATTTTTTATACCCTGCAGCGAATTAGGAGAAAGGGGTCGTGTCAAGGCTGTCGAGTAAAGAAAGACAAAGCAATTGCCAATTGCCAGTTGCATGCAAATATGCCTTTTAACAAGTTGCTTGTGGGTAGTAGGGGCTTAGCTTTTTTCCCCTTTCAGTGTAAGGTCCCTATAATCATGATATGCTAGTCATGCGAAGAAAATTGCATTTTCCAGCCATCAATACTTTAAATGATATTTGCAATCATTTTGTCCGGGGGAGGGGGGGCTGCAGGGTCTTAACTTTTGTTGGGATGTTTAGTTGTTGCCATTTTCGAGGAAATCTACCAGGTGTCCCAGAACCCAAGTACTCCCGTTTGAAAAATCATCAAAAACTGATTCCACGGCCGATCTTCAATTTTCTTTTTTTGTCAAGTATATCAAGGACCAAATTATTTTCCAAGACATAGCTGATCTTGTAATTGGCTTAAAAAGGTTTTGAACCATACTGCAAAAAAGCACTCATGATTGCCAGATCAATTTTTTTTGCATGTAAACCATCTAGTTTGGTCATAAATGACAGCAAAAAATGCGTAAAATCATGGCAGACCTCAATGAAAATCTGAAAATTTTGACTCATAGGCAAGATTTACTATTTTGCTTAAAAACTATAGCTCAAAATAAGGTTTTTCAACGTGTAATTGTTCTACCTTGTTGCATCAAAAGCAAACATTTTATCATCTATGAATATTTTTGGGTCTTTGAAAAAACAACTCAAAAAGAAAATTTTATCAAAGGTTTGATAATCAATTTTTGGTGATTTTTGAAACAGGAGTACTTTTTTTTGGGACACCCGGTACCTGTGTGAACGACTAAGATGTTCCCATTCTTTGAAATTTGTCTAGGTTCTGGATTCTTGATTCTTCAGGTGTGATATTCCCCTCTATTGATTTCTCTTTGCAGTTTCTGATCAATCGTGCTAATCAATTGTCGCAGATGATCATTGATCAAATTACAGAAAATAGCTTTCATTTCAACAAAAGAATCTGTTCTCAATATGATGAAATTGTTAATAAAATCAATGGAGTTGCTCATGACACAGATGAACTTGTTGCTTTATCAAATTACATCGACAATCTACGATTTGGACCTCTGTTGTCTCTGAAGGTAAATTGTTTCTTTCCAGGTGCAAACGAAAGCATAGGGCTCAAATCTCCAGGCGTGCATAAACATAGGAACATGGGAACAAAGTTCCCAGGCAGCTCTTTCCAAAGCAATATTTTGCAGGCAGTTTTTCTTAAATAGTTCTTTATGAAATGTAATTGCAATTAGTTTCCAAACCAATATTTTGCAGGCAGTTTTTGTCAATAGTTCTTAATGAAATGTAATTGCAGTAAGATGATGAATAATAGCAAACAAATGGTGACACATTGCTTTTTCAATCCTCACTGCACGTGCTCCAACCAATTTTCTTCTTACCTTCCCACATGGCATGCAGTTCTTTAGTGAACCCTTCAAAGCTGAGATTCTTATGCGGCCCTTGACTTCTGGATTGTTTCGTTGCTCCATGTGTAAAAACTTACTGTTTGATACCTGCATTGTTACTGGTTCTGGTAATAGGCTTCTCTACCCTAGCTGTACAAAATTGATATGCAGGCAGGCTTTCAGAGAATTTCTACCGCTCCCAGGCAGGTTTGAACATTATGCACGCCTGCAGATCTTTCAAAACTTTAAAAAGGTGGTTGTAAAATTCTATTACATTTTTCTTTGAATTGAATTGCTTGAAAGAAACTCAGGGTACTTTGCTGTAACTCTGTCGTGGGAATTTTTTGATATCTTGATTTTTTGCAAAATGGCGACATTTTTATTGTTTTTGAAAGAATTCATGGAAAATTTTGAAAAAATTAAAACCATCGTAAGTCCTAAATTAATCGAGGAAAAATGATACAATCTTCAAGAAAAGCATAGTTTACAAAGGTCTGCAATATGATGGCGATCTGTAGCTTTTCTGGTTTAGGATTTAGAAATTTGATGACGTCATAGCCTCAAATATAATAGATGCCGCCATTTTGAAACTACTCAAACTATCAAAAAATTTCCTAGGCAGATTTACAGCAATGTACCCTAAGTTCCTTCCAAGCCATTTGATTAAAAAAATGGCAATATAATTTTACACCTACCTTTTTAAAGATTTGAGCCTTGTGCTGCAAACGAATGGGTTAAGTAATTATATTTCAGTATATTTGCATGTTTTTTGTTTATGGTTGTATTTCAGGCATTTTGCGGAAACGTGAGTCATGTGAAAGGAGCTAAAGTGAGAAATTATCGCACGAGAAAAATGAGCTAAAGTATAAGAAAGACATGAAATGTTTCAAAATTCCCTGAATTATGATCTTAGAATCTTTGAAATTTGCGGAATCACGTATACCAGTTTTTTTTTCAGTTCAGTTCATTTATGGCACTAGAGGATTTGTATGAAGGGGAATTCTTAAGGAGGAACTCTCTCAGTAGCAAAGCTAATCGAGGAGAGAACATCCCCTTTTCAGATAATATTTTTAGAAACTATGGGTAAATTGTGAGCTATTTATAATACACTTTTAATAATTCTTATCAAAAAAGTAGGTTTTGAGTTTTAGACGAAAGACATTAACAGATGTTGACCTTTTTATATCTACAGGGATGTCATTCCAGCACTTTGCTCCATGGTAGTTCGTAGGGCGAAATGACACGTCCCGTCAGATGATAACTAAAGACACCAACCCAACCCATCCCCCCCCCTGCCCCGAGGATGATAATATTTGACAATAGTCTCATTGTTTTTAGGGTCAGCTGAAAAAAGCAGCAAGCGACCTACTCTTCTTAGTGGACTACGCTGATATGACTCAAGAGCAAATTGATCTAAATTATATGACCTTCAACTGGAACGAAAAACTGCAACCTTTGATCAAGAATAGGTAAGGAGAGCTTGCGTTAGCCAATCAGGCCCCGTTTACACGATACCGTTTTCCTTTCATACCGGATTGGCCTTCTGTTTACACGAGACCGTTTTCATTTCATATCGGATTGGCCTTCTGTTTACGCGAGAACGCACCAATCCAATATGCTTCATACCGTTTTCGCGTTTTCAAATGAAAACGCGCTGAAAGTGGCATGAAATGAATCCGATATCGTATAAACGGTCGAATCCGGTATCAACTCAAAACGGAACCTCTCTATCAATTCTACGAGCCTCCTATTCATCTGGTGCACTGCGCAGTGGGTCGTAAAACCAGGGTAAAACATCCCAGTGCTTGCGAGATGATGTTTTGAAAGGTGATTAATTTTGGTTTGAGCCAGTTTTTAATGGCAATCTCATAGACGAAACTATATTTTATCATTCTATTCTTGCAGGAAATTTAAGCATGATTATTTGTCCGGTCGCAAGAACGAAAATATTTTTTCATGCCCTGGTTTTTATGAAATTGTGTCATCTCAAAATTTATTTCCGCTCATTTGTAGTGAAATGAGGATGCTGCGGGAACAAGAAACCGCTATGAATAAACTGAAGGAAAGAAAAGCAAGGTTTGAAACAAAGTTAAATGAAACACAACGTGTTGTGACTGAATTCAAGAACAGGGAACGAATGTCAGATGCACCACAATACGTTGATGTTATGGATCAATTGAGGAAACGCGTCGAGGAATTCATTGCCGAGGTAATTTGCTTCACTTATGGAAGATAACTAAAGGCTGATTTCCACTCAGTTGAATTTTCCGAGCGAACTGGAAATCTACTGTTTGCGAGAGAAAATATCGCTTTGAATTTGAACAGAATGTTATGCGTGACAAGCCTTTTATTGTGTAAAGTTCGATCCGCTCAGAAAATTACACTGAGTGAAGACGAAATCAGCCGTTATTCATGCGGGGATGGCTCAGTGGTATCGCGGTTGACTATTTATGTTGATGGTTCGAGTCCCTGCCCTGTTGCACCTTCTACATAGAGTGACGAGAGTCGCTAACTATCTGTAATTCCAGGCTGAAGGAATCCGAGCTATGGTCACTTCTAATGGAAGGACCAAGCCACTGCTTCGATACGCTCAGCTTCTCGGCGTCCTGATGCCTATCTACCAATGAACTACCTTCGGATGCTAGGTAGAAGTACAAAGAGAAAATGGTAACTTGCGGTCCTTTTTCGTGCTTAATTTTGCCCTCAAAGGGGGCGCTCGTTGGAAGAGGGGTTTAAAATGGTGGCACTTGAGAGCTTAAACATACGGCTTCCTGCAGTTCTGTGTGCCCAAGTTGATAAAGAGTCGGGTATCATCTTGTTTTGAGCTGCAGATGGGGAAAGCGTTGACCCTCGTTAGAGAGAATACGTTTCAGTGTGAGTGCATTGCGGTTGATCCATAGCTATCTCATTGAAAGGAAGCAGAGGGTGAAGATAAATGGGTCTTTCAGTACGTGGAGAGAAACAGTAATTGGAGTGCCACAAGGTTCGGTCTTGGGGCCTCTGCTGTTTAACATATACCTAAATGATCTCTTCATGTTTGTGAAAGACACTCAAATCTGCAACTATGCAGATTATACGACAATCTATGCCAGTGCTAACAACATTGAAAGTGTCATCAAAACATTAGAGAGCGATGCCCTTAAAATTACAAAATGGTTTCCAAACAACTGCATGAAGCTGAATGAGGACAAATGCCATCTAATGGTATTTGGAGACAAGAGTAACAATGTTTCCATAAATATCGGAAGTGTAACGATAAATGAGAGCACAGAAGAAAAGCTGCTGGGTGTGATTTTTGACAAAAAGCTCAGCTTCAAACAGCAAGTAAAATCTCTTTGTAAAAAGGCTGGTCAAAAGCTACATGCTCTTTCAAGAATTTCTCATTTCCTTGATACTGAGCAGCTGAAACGAATGATGAAGGCATTTATCTTGTCCCAATTCAACTACTGTCCTCTTGTATGGATGTTCTGTGACAGAACATTGAACAATAAAATTAACCATATTCACGAACGGGCATTGCGAATAACTTACAAAGATATGAGAACAGATTTTGATACGATGTTACTGAGAGACAAGTCGGTCCCACTCCACATAAGGAATTGACAATTGCTAATGACTGAAGTCTTTAAGACAAAATTGAGCCTTAATCCCAGCTTCATGAAGGACATTTTCGCTGAAAAACAAGTTTCTTATGGGTTAAGAGGCTGCCATAACCTATCCTTGCCACAAGCACGCACTACGTGCTATGGCTTAGAGACAATATCGTTCCTTGGGTGTAGATTATGGCAGGCACTTCCCAATGACCTAAAACAGTCAGATACTCTCTCCAGTTTCAAAAGGAAAATCAAAACCTGGAGGGGAGAGGAATGTAATTGTAAAATATGCAGACCTTTCGTGGCACAGGTTGGGTTCTTGAGCTGATATTAAATTTTCTGCTGTATTTACCGAAAAAAAAGTAAGAAAACATTGTAAATATTAAAAGCATTGTAAAAATCTGTAAAATGTGTCTGTATTTAATCATTCGGAATTTTATTTATTTTTTACTTTTTTCCTACAAATTTTACTTTTTTAGATAGTAGGCTTGAATTAGCTCTTAGTTATAGCTATTGTATCTACCGTGTGTCTCAAAAAAGTACCCCCTTTTCACTCAACAAGGCAACAAAACGATAATAGTTCTGGACTTTTTGAATTCATGGCTACATTTGTTGGTCTTCAACTTAAATGCACATACCTTGTATTTGGAAATCGACCACCAAACACCGGAGATATGAGTTCGCAAGGTCAAAATTTGGAGTGCACCTGAAGCCAGAGGTTTTGAGAAATGGCCTAGCCATAATTTGACACCAAACAAGCATTTTGCAAACGAATTTTGACTTTGACCTTTACTTTTTATTTTTGAAAAGATCTATACCTTGAATTACTTCAATTGTTCTTGAAGTGACTTTTCTTTTTGAGGAAACGGTCCTTGCATTGCATTCGATCCCAAGTGTTTTGTATTAAAGAAGAGGAAAAGAAGCACGT
This sequence comes from Aurelia coerulea, assembly GCA_039566865.1. Lineage (NCBI taxonomy): Eukaryota > Metazoa > Cnidaria > Scyphozoa > Semaeostomeae > Ulmaridae > Aurelia > Aurelia coerulea. The sequence goes on along the minus strand of CM076943.1, from coordinate 7,121,633 downwards.
GCACGCTTATTTTGGAGATGTGGCACGACTTTATCATTCTTACCACATTTTTACTATATTTGTTTAATCAGCGCCATGTCCATGCATCTTTTATTCTTTTCAAAAGCAAAGCAAAACACAGAAACTTAAAGTCTACAGGTACTTTGGAAAATGTCCACGATACAAATCATGACTAGGCCCTTTTTCAAAACCTCTGGTTTTGTGTGCACTGTAAATGTTGACTTTGCGAACCTGTATCTCCGGTATTTGGTGGACGATTTCTAAATACAAGGTACGTGTATCTAAGTTGAACAGTGATAAATTTAGCTGTGAATTCGGGGAGCAATGATATCTTATTGCTTGGTTCCTATTTCCAGTCAAAAGGGGGTACTTTTTTCTGAGACACCCGGTATATGTATATATGTCTTGTATGTATATATATATATATATGTAGGCCTACTTTAAATAAATTAATAATAATAATAGTAATAATAATAATAATACGGTGTTCGCACTATTCGCATTCCGCTTCAGTTTGTCGATACGCTGTTGAAAATGAAAGTCTTAAATGAGTACTTTTAAGCAATTGCATATCACGATCGGGCTTAAAGTACCGGCTCCAACCAAGTAAAAGCATTCCGCAATTTAGATGTTTGTAGAAGTTAATCCAATGGTCTGATTATAAAGATCGTTACGTTCATCTATCAATGAAAGACCAGTTTGCTAGTTCATTCTTACGTTAGGCAGGTGCTTCATTAGTTTGTACCGATTTTCTTGTTCTTCCCAGTGATAAATGACGTTACCTTCCACCAAATGAGGCAAAGTGATAGTGACGAACAATAAGAGAATGTATTTGCTGCCCATGTTGGGGGAAGGAAGCATGGCCTACTTTTGAAAGTAAACAGCAGTGCGTTTCAAGTAAAAAAAAAAATAACGTCACACCCTTTAATTTGCTCTTGATGAAATTGCCCCTGATATGTTGATCTGTTTAAACTTTTTAATGTTTGGAAATTCTTTCCCACAACTGTCCCAATCGTTGAAAATGACTGATCCGAACGCAAGAGTAGTGATATGACGGAAAAGGTTCTTACGGCTGCTAAACTTTTCCAAAATTATTCTTCCCTTCTCCTGACACAAGCGTAATATTTTTTCAGAAAAAGCAGATAAATCACGAAGAAGTGTTATTGAGAGCAGAGGAGCTGACTCCTTATCCTCAAATCCACGAACTCATCCAATCAAAAGCACCCTTTGATCAGCTATGGAGAACGATTGTATCATTCACAACAAATCAAGAGAAATGGTTGAATGGACCGATGGTGAAACTGAATTCCGAGGAAATTGAAGATCAGGTAATATGAAGTCAAAGTGTTTGACGAGTCTTTGTTTTAACGCTGTAATGATAAATGCCTTTCTACAAGTTTTTTGAATTCTGTAAAAGCTCCATGTAGCCCCCTCTCTATTAAGCTCCAATAAGCCCCTCCCTTCCAAGCCAACATTTTGATTAAGCCCCCCTCGCTATCAGGCCACCCACTTATTTCAAATGACAGAGGATACCAAATATTTTCTATTTATTTGTTAGCTGAACAAGTTTGCGTGTTAATTTTTATTTGGTTTTGGACGAAAAACTGTGTCAAATTTGCGTATTGGACGCATAAAATTGCAGTTGTCTCCGCAAAATATTGGAGGATAAAACAACAAGGTATCATTTATAGCCTTGTCATCCCACTTTGTGAATAAGCCCCTCTCTCCAGTAAGCTCCTTCTGGAATCTCAGAATGTAAACAAGATAAGCTGTCCCGGGCTCAAAAGAGCTTTTACGGTATTCATGTCACGATTCATGCCAGGGAGTCAGAAAAATGTATCAATTGTTTGAATAATCGTACAGGATTACCCATGCAACCAATCAGTAAAATTTTAATTCCATCATCTTACTATGGCTTGAGCTTGATTTTCAAGACTTTTTTCATTATTTTAGGTGCATTATTTCTTTCAGAAATTAGGATTTAGCCGATAGTCCTAATTCTTGATACGCTCAAGAACAACTAAAAATGACTTATTCGTAACAGTGGCGTAACGGAGCAGCTCGGGGCCCTTAGTAAATTAGCCATCTGGGGGCCCCCTCTAGTGTACGAAAAATTTTCAAGTAATGTTGCTGATGATTGTAAAAGTGATGTTAGAATGTTTGATAAATGCCTTTAAGACGTTCATAGTTATATTTTTGTCTGATTGGCAGGTGCACAAATGCAAATTTTTCGAAAGGGTGTGTGTACAAAGGACCAAGTTTCTTCCACGCGGGACCGATTTTCGCGAAATAAATGTTGTTGCAAATGTATGAAAAAATAAAGTTTTCCTATCTGCTATAGTTTTAACGAAAATGCACTATAACAGATATAACGTTTTCCCAACAATCGAAACGGAATTAAACAAACAGTTTTTGACATCAAGTTGTCTCTGGCTAGCATCTCAGCCATCTGTCCTGAATGATCCAGTCAAAGCTTAATAGAATATCCTCGTTTTTAGGCATGTAAGCTTGCTCATGTGGAATCAATTAGCGGCGTGGCCAGGGTAAATTGATAGGGAGGCACGGAAAGGCAGGGGTCTGGGGGCGAAACCCCCAGGAAAAATTTTTGGGACCATACCCTTTACTTTGGCGTAGAAGGCATCTCCCAATATCATGCTTCCCATTACCTTGATAGTTTTTTGACAGTTATCCTATCAATCGGAGCACGATGAAAATTTTCGAAGAAACATCCTTTACTTTGGCTAAGAATAAATCTCCCAATATCATTCTTGCCATTAGCAGCTTGGAAACCTTGATAGTTTTGTGACAGTTATCCCAAAATCTGAGCACGAAGAAAATTTTTGAAGAAACATCCTTTACTTTGGCTCAGAAGGCATCCCTTACCCAGCTTATACCCAGCCATTTTCTCTTCTATTTTAAAGGAGTCTCGATGATTTCTTTCCTGTAAACTTAGTTGCTATGACAAAAGCAAAAGACAGCTAACACAGCAATCTTTGCATTTCGAGTATCGACCTCCTGAAAAATTCAGGTTCACGTTCAGACACGGACCGGGATAAACATTATCACTAAAAAATAACGACTGGGGTGGGACCGAGTTATGAAATTATTGGGGGGTGTCACAACCCCACACCCCCTCATTTGCGCCCCTGCTGATTACACGGTTTTGGTTGGTTATATCATGACGATATGAGTTTGGTACGTTAGAGCCCTAAAAACCTCAAATCAGTAGTTATTTACGCGGTTTCTTTTTGTATGAAAAGCAAAACAATTTTTAGCGAACACTTGCTCTGAAAATTCTATGTTAGTACGAATAGTACGAGGGTCTTATATTCCTATATGCTTTTGCCTACGTACGTTTATCCGTGCAAAAGATTATATCAGTCCTTTCTTGTCGATTGATTTCGCTTCTGCAGTCTCAATGGAAAGAATTGCAAGATCATCAAGCCTTTCCTGAGACAACTTTTATCTCAAATACATCTTCGTACATCTTTATTAGTTTCAGCTTTGAAACGCGACTCTCGAGCATCAAATTGATCAAATCGATAATGGTGTTTCTCTCTGCAATTTTTCCTCTGAATTCATTAGCAAAAGGTCGTAGATCTGATTCCAAGTCTTCGGTAAAATCTTTTGCATCGAGACTTTTTATGGTTGATGAAGCTTTTGCAATATTTTCGTTAGTTCGATAAGAATTTCCTGGTCGAGATTATCTTGGGGCCTCTTGCTTTCTTAGAATACAATCTTCCCCTGAAGCTAAGCATAGTATTTACTACTTTACCAAAAATTCTTTGGGGGCCCCTTTGGGGCCCCTAGAGGTCGGGGGCCCTTAGGAGTTGCTCTAACCCCAACTACCGTGCGTTACGCCACTTATTCGCAATCATGAAGATTCAGACTTTTTGATGCGCAGCATTGATGGGGAAGCATATTAGCATTTCAAGACTTTTCATACAGGATGTCCCCAAAAAATGCAACAGATTTAGAAAACTATGACGCATACTGTTTCAAATTAATAACAAGCCATTACCCCCCAAACCCCCCACTGAAGATGGGGGACTTCCGTAACCATCTATATCATCATAGGCCCCCCTAAAACCCCTACCAATCACCACCAAAACCCATTAAAAACCCACCACCATAACACAAAAAGAAAGCCAAAAAACCACGAAAATGATAATTTTTATCTAAATCTGTAATTATTTGATTAAATTTTGATATATTTTTCAATATTTTTGATGACTTGGTTGCAGAGTTAAAAATCAACAAACTTCAAATTTGCCATCAGGGCAAAACCAGAGCCACCAGCATTAATGCAAAATACACTGCAAGATTAAAAGCATGGCACTATCACAGGATTACCGACAAGCACACCACTTTATCAACAAACTGTAACAAAGGAATCCCTTGCTGATTCATGAGTTATCCTGTCTCGAGGGAGCTCTCAGTGTTCATTTAAATTGAAAGTATAACTCTAATAATGGCCAAGTCATTTTTGAAAAAGTAAGGTAACATCATGGGCACTAAAAGAAGCACGACTCTGTTTAGATAGAAATCTTTATGAAAGTGTCTCTCATATAAATCTCTGATAGGTAGTAACACAATTTCATTTTTCTTTAGGTATCGTCCTTGTGGAAAGTGAGCTACAAATTAACGAAACAGTTCAATCATCCAGATATGATGGGTCCCTTGAGAGCTGCTGCAACTATCAAAACGAGAATAGAAAAATTCAAAATCAATATGCCGTTGATCACAGCGCTATGCACGCCGGGAATCAAACAACGTCACTGGGAACAAATGAGTCTGAAGGTATGAATGTGCATTCCTTTTGAAATGCTCCGGAATCGTGGCTATTTAACAAGCTCCAAGACTCAGGCTTAGACTTACTGTTTCGAATGCACGTATATGGATTAAAGTCTTGATTTAAGTGTGTTTCATATTGATTTCAGGTGAAGATACCCGCGATTTAACAAGTGAGAAGTTTTATATCAATAATTTTGCGTTGTCGCAAATTTCACCGAGTAACAGTATCCCCCTTGTTGAATGTTTGGTTTATTTATCATCATTACTAATCGCATTTTTCACGAGTTAGGAGAATCACACTACCGCGATTGTCCTGGAGGAAAGGGAAGGGGAAATTAACACTAACCGAGGAACAGTTTTAGAGTGATTAGACATTGATTGGAGCTAAATTCACACCGCTGGAGTCAACCAAATCCGCATACATTTTTTGGGACACCCGGTATATATTGACTTTTTCAGAGTTTGGCAACTTCGATGTCCAGGATGATTGTAGGCATTCACTAACGGGCAAACTTCGACCAAACTAAACTAAAGTTTTAGAAAAGGGACATCAGAGAAACTTGGGATACACATCAGACTTTATCCCAGCCATGCAAGCAAATTTGCCAAACATTTCAGATCTGCTTGCAAAGCGAAATCTTCGTCCGTTTGGCAATATCGCAAATCATTCCTTGATGAAAATTGTTTGCTTGTGACAAGCGGGCAACATTTTCAAAAACATTGCCAAACAAGTTCTTCTTATCACACAATGTTTGCGACGTGGCCACACGCGAAGGCACCGCCAGCATGTCTGGCAGCACTATTTTCTCGTTTGGCAACGGTTTCATTAATTATTGAAGTGAATAGATAGATTTGAGTTCCAGTTTGAATTTGTCTGAAATGTTATTTCAAAAGTTTGTTCACGCCTGAACATTGTTCTGCTTAGAAGCTCACTCAATCTTCTTTTGTCTGAATGTCGAAAAGATAATTGTGCTCTTTTTGTCTCATTGATTTGGCAACCCCTCCCCACATACACCCCCCCCCCAGCTCCTTCTTTCTTACAAGCAATTCCTATTTTATATTTCATAAAGGTTGGATACAACATAGCTCCGAAACTAGACACACCACTTAGTGAAATGCTTGCCCTTGGCCTTGAAAGATACGTTGATGAACTCACTGAAATCAGTTTACAAGCAAGCAAAGAGTATGCTCTTGAGAAGGTACGTTTTGGATTTTGTGTATGCATTTTATTGCACTGTCATAAAAGATTTACTCAGTCAGGAATGGTCTTATATCGGTGCTCAGAATTTAAAGTGAACGACCTGACATCTATAGCGCTTGTCTACAAATAGGACAAAGAATAATCTAATCGCTCCCTTGTTTTCTTTGGCTTTGCTTTCTTTCATCACACACTGGATAGTCATTTACAATAGGCTATTTATAAACCTATTAAATATCATCTTTTAACTCAGGTTATTCATTTCAAGCTATCTGCTATTTCATTATATGTACATCTTTGTTCTTACTTTAATTAGAGGTCTCTGTCATTGGCGTATTTTCTAATATATTTCAAATATGATAATATAACAGTATCTGTCTGAGCTTACAGTAAATGCCAAAAATTTCGGAGGAATAAATGCCGGACAAAATGTTTCGAACAAAAAGTTTTCGGACGTTTTTTCGCGGAATTTCGGACGTTTTTACAGAAATTCTGGACAACTAAAGAACAATCTATTTTCAGTTTATTTCTGCTTATTTCGTACTAAAAATCTCCTAAATTTATAAATCGTGCTTCACATTACAATTTCTTGGTCAGGAATTTACACAAATGATTATGGCTAAGGATGAGGAGAATGGTTGCTAAGATGAATTTAATTTTAAGAAAGTATCATATGTTTCACTAATGAACATTCTCACCGCATTCCTTTTAAACATAAAGCATTTTAATGGGCAAGAAATTACATTTTCAAGCACTGGAAATATTTTGCTGTGATTTTATATGCTGCAAAAGTTTAGGGCACTAAATATTTCGGACTAGAAAAAATGTCGGACATTAAAATGTTCGGACGTACGAAATGTCCGAAAATATTAACGTCCGAAATTTTTGGCTTTTTGATGTATATGCTATTGCCGCGTGTTTTTAACCCAACTTTTGCCTCTCTTTTAAGGCTCTTATAAAGATGTACGGTGAATGGGAAGATATCAGTTTCAATTTTGTCGAATATAAAGATACTGGTGTCAGCATTTTGTCTGCTGTTGAAGATATACAGGTTTGTCTTAGCCAGGGTCAGTGAAAGCAATGGACGCCAAAGCTTTTTGAAAATTTTGATGTAAAATTCGATCACCCTTTCTTTGAACTGAAGGACTTGAAAGAAGCTTTAGCTATTTTGCTTTAATTCTACTATTGGAATTTTCAGAAATCTTCAATATTTCCACAATATGAGGATTTTTCTTCTTTTTCAAGCATTGAAGACGAACTTTGAACAAACTTTTCAAAAGTTTAATTTTGAAAAACTAAACTTTTTGAGGAAACATAGAACAATTTTCAAGAAAGGTGTAGTTAATTATATCTAAAATACGGTTTCCAGCAGAAGTCTTTCGTTAGTCTTGTTTACAATTTTGAAATTCGATGCCCTCACATCGTAAAATGAATTGAAATATAAAGTACTCTGTAATTTCGAAAAATCCAACAGTAGAATTAAAGCACAGTAGCCCAAGTTTATTTCAAGCATTCATTTCAGATTAATAAGTCATAGAATTGTACGCCAACAATTTTGAAGATTTGGGACCTATGCTGTCGTTGACAACATTTACCTGGGTCTCCTCGTAATGTTTATTGACTTGCCGGCTGACCAAGAAAACGTCACGAGCTAGATCGCACACAGTCACCTGAAAGCAAATGTTATGTACACAAACAAGGTATCAGCATGTAGCTGAAGGGCTCAGCTATCTAGAGATGTTGCTTGGTCAGTTTAATTTATGCCTACCGTCTAAAGAAACAGCTTCAAAAGTATGGTACTTTATTCATTTCTCGGACGATTCCCTTCTTTTCCAGTACATTTTTTGAAAGATGTGAAAAGAAGCCAAATTCCAAATTTGTTTAGGAGCACGAAATTTAGATGATGAACAGAGGTCAATCATTTTGCAAACAACAAATTTTCCCAGACTACTTCAAATCCATGGCTAAGTTACGTTTTCACAAAATGTTGACTGGAAAAGGAAGGCGATTATTTCGCTCTAAATGAGAAATGTGGGATTGAAAATTTTCTTTAAATCTGGTTTTACGGATGGCAATCATAGCTTAAAATGACCATACTGCATCAAAAGATAGCGAAACCTTTTAGATAAACAGTGATACAAAGCATTTGTAAATAACGTTTGATTTCAAAGAGCTAATTTTGATCTAGCTCGGGAAGTTTTTTTTTTGGGTCATCCTGTAGAAATATCAGATGCTGTGCTAGATGGAAGCCCATCTTCAACTGGATTTATTTCAAAATTCTTCTTAGTAAAAACGTTATTTTTGATTTAGCATCACTATAATGACATATGGATTAATCGAAAAAGTAATTTCACTAAACCATTGCAGGTTATTCTTGATGACCATATCGTGAAAACGCAAACAATGAGAGGATCACCATTCATTGAACCATTTGAAGATGAAGTAAAGGAATGGGAAGCTCGTTTGGTATGTTATTTTATTATTTCTTATACAGTGAAATTTTTTTAGAAAAAGAAGGTGAAGTAAGGTTGTAGCTTTGAGCGCCAAGCACTGGGATCACAGAAGTAGAGAAGACCTCGTCGAGTCTGCGACCCCTAATCTGCAATTCAGAAAAAAGCAATTAAATTTCTGGGAATTTCCTGGAAAGCTACGGCAATAGACCTTTAGCTTTTCACTAATATAGTTTGGATCGACCGACGTTTTTATACAATTTCATACGTTAGTTTCGATTGAGTGGTGTTATATCATCTGTCATCGTTGTGTACACTCGAAAATTCTTCAAATTTGTACAATATGTACAATATTATTATAGTATTGCTCAATCCAGATTCTTTTTACAGAATAGCTAAAATGCTTTATGTAATTAAAGATTTTCTCACGGAATACAGACGGCCAGAAGAGTTGATCTCCTTGCTTTTGCGTAGCACAGCCCACAATAATTCTAAGAATTAAGACCCAAACTTTAGGAACCGCCATGAGACTGCTTGCAAGATGAAGATTCTCGCTGCTGGTTTTCTCCTGTGTGAACGATACTTCTACGCATGTTGCGCTGATGCTTCTTGTTGACAGCCAGTTAATTTTCTTTCTGACAAGATTACTACTAATTGTGTGTACCGTACCGCATTGTCAAGTGTTTACAACTCATATCCCCGGCAGATTGCAGCACAGCGATTAAAGTTATGATCTACGTGTGAGAGGTGAACAAGTATCATATGAGAGATGATACAGAGCACGTTTTCTCTTATTTGTTTCTTCATGTATTCCTTGCAGATAAACAGCAGGAACATCCTAGAGTCATGGCTAAGGGTAAGTTTTGCAGTATTACTCAGTCAATCGTGAAATCAATCGTGAAATGAACAATCATGAAATTTTTCAATGAATCTTTCATTCATTCAATTACTTTAGTCTATTTTCCTGTCTATAGCCCCAGGCCAAAGGGGTATGATTTTCGAAGGTGTTTGCTCTTTTGCCAATGTGTCCTTGAAAGAATATTAGCTTGTTTTAAGTCTTGTCCTTTAGTAAGGTGGCTGCTTGGAAATAAAGTGTGGCTGGTAGGAAATTATTCGTTGAGCGCATTGAATTTTGAAGTGTAATATTGTTTCTCATAATCTCCATGTGTTTTAGGTTCAGGCAACTTGGTTGTATTTGGAACCCATATTTAGCTCTGAAGACATTCAACAACAAATGCCGTCTGAAGGAGAAAAATTTCGAGACGTTGATGGATATTGGTAAGGCGTTTGTTTGATACACATGCATTTTTTATGTAATTTTAGCTCAATGATCCCCACCAAGTCTGCGTTGCCCTGTGGGCATTTAAAATATAATACTAGTTTACTTAGACTGATTACATCGTTGTGGCTATCGCTATTGAGCATACAATTCAAGTCAGAATTCGTGTAAAAAAGGTTTGTTGTTGTCGTAACTAGGACTACGTAGTGAGTCTAAGTTTAGCCGAGGTTGCTTATGATTGGCTAATTTTTAAGCGTAGTTGGGTATTGAAGTTATTTTATCGTTTATTTATTGTCTAATGTTTCATTTTGATACAAGGTGTGACACGAAAAAGCTTTCAGTCTTACGGGTTTGCATTTCAAGGTATTTTTTAGACAGCGAGAAGACTTTTCAGTTTTGTAGTGTTTTCTTTTTGGTCAGCAATTGTGAATATAATAACCTGAATATAATAACCTATTTTAGATATCCATTTTGTATTCCAATTCCCTTTCAGCATTCTTCTCATTTTGACACAAATCGAGGATCCATTTTCTTTCCATGAAACAGTTTTTTGAAAATAGCCTCGGCTTCTCGAAATATTACTGACATTGATGTTGTGTTTTTTGATTCACACTACAAAAAACCAAATAAAATTTATTGCAGGAATGCATTAGTCTATCAACTTTTTTCAATGCGTCAAGTAAAGCCCATTTTCAACCATGATAATCTCACTGGACCTGCAAGTAAAGCTTGAATATTGTTGAGTACAACGTCACGTCTATACAAATGCACGTCCAGAGCATAGGTTCCACATCTTTAAACTGTTGTAAGATCGTGGTGGTAAAATTCTATGACCTATTTCTTTTAAATGAACGGCTTGAAAGAAACTTTAGCTACTTTGCTATAACTCTATCCTTGGACTTTTCAGAAATCTTGAATATTTTGCGAAATTACAGCGTATTTTATATTTCAACTCATCCGAGGATGTGACGTCATCAAATCTTGAATATTTTGCGAAATTACAGCGTATTTTATATCTCAACTCATCCGAGGATGTGACGTCATCAAATTTGTAAATTGTAGACCAAAGTGAAAGACTTTTGATGATACTGTAGACATTCATAAACTCTTTCTTGAAAATCATTCTGTGATTCCTCAAAATGTTTATATATTGCGATGGTTTCAAGTTTTTTCCTTCAATTTTTAAGAAGAAGAAAAGCATTCTAATTCTGAAAATATTGAAGATTTCAGAAATGTCCAACGGTAGAATTATAGCGAAACAGCTAAAGTTTCCTTGATGCCATTCAGTTCAAAGAAATAGGTTATAGAACTTTACACAAACCTTTTAATTTAAAGATTTTGAACCTTTGCTCACGTCCAGGCTGCAAAATTGCGATCAAAACGTTGGAAAATGAAAATGTTTCCGCGTACATTTCGCGAGGGAAGCATCTTACCTGACGATAAAACGTAAGAAAGTAGTCAGGGGATTATTGAATGATGTATATCATACACCTTTTCAATAGAGTTTTGAAATTGGTTGTTATATCGTAGGAGAACAATCATGCAGGAATCTGCTACCGATCCACATGCTTTGATAGTGACGTCACAACCTGATATGCTGACAAAGTTGCAACATTCTGAGGTATGAATTTTGTAAATGTCTTTGTGTACCACATTATGAGGATCTGAAGATTGCCGTCTCGAATCTTGGCAGGGAGACAAATGTATTCCAATTGTGAATGCCCATACATGAAAATGTTTATTCGCCGTGTCAAATGCTTAATCATGAATTAGTTTGAAGAAGAGTGTTTGGTTTTAATATGACTAACATTGTGAAATGCTTGGATATGAAAGCTGCCTTGTATAATTACTGACGATCTGTAAGAACTGTTATATAAGAACTTTAGGTTATGTAACAACGTTTCTATGAGAAGAGTAGAAAACTACTTACCATAAAATTGTGTACTTTAGGTGTCTGCACTTAGATATATTTTATTATTAAGTGGTAAACAAGGGAAAGAATTGAATTAAAACCAACTGAATTTCAAGCTCTTTCTAGAAATTTAAAGAAAAAATCTTAATCCATATTTATTTTAACGCTCCAAATAATCTAATAGTGTACTACTACTTTATAGTAATACTATGTAGAGTATTACTGAGAGTTGGATCTTTTTATATCTTCTTGTTTTCTTCGTATTCCTTAGGTACTTCTCGAAGATATCCAACGAGGACTGAACGAGTACTTAGAACAAAAGAGATTGTTCTTTCCAAGGTTAGGATGCAATGATCTTTCGATCTTGCCGCTTTAATTTTATTTGTCTTATTTAGAAGCTGAACAATAGACAATGCAATTCTCGTATATTTTTGTGTCCACTTTTTTTCATTTTCATTTTTCATTTAATATTATTTATACACAAATTAACTCTTCAGCAAATCAAAATATATAACATCTATTTACAATGATAAAAACCTTATGAATAAAAACCTAAAGCCCTATAAAACTTAATCCTTGCTGTTCTTCCAGGGAGTTGTGTTTGGCTTGAGAGTTTAGCTCTTTAGATGCGTTTTAAGTTGTGTTTTAAAACGATAAAGTGTCGGTAACTCGCGAATTTCGGCAGGTGTATCATTCCATGACTTGAGAGCTGCGTAATGAAAGCCCTTTTTGCAAATTCAGTCCTATATCTAGGGATCTGGATATCTTTACAGTGCCTCGTATTGTAGGTCGAGTGAAAAGATCTTGGCTTGTATTTATCCCAGAGGTTTTCAGGGCATAGTCTGTTCATAATCTTGTAAGTCATGACATTCCTATCGTAACGGAAAAGATTTCTACGTTTAACCAGGATGCCGACCAGCCATCTTTTAGTCCATTCAATCATCATCATCATTTTTCATGTTCATTTTTAAATACTTATACAGGTGACTAATTTCAGTAGTACATAACTATTTTACAAATTGACCTGTGCAAAAACAGGAAAGCCTAAACTAAAGAAAATTACAATATGTACAATATTTAGATATAGCTTATATACTGTGTGATTTCGAGCATAACAAAAGTAAATAGAAAAATAAAATGTACCTCTCATATGGATATGATCGTCATCATCATCACCATCACCATCATCACGATTGTCATCATCGCTGCTGTATTACTGCTAATTTAGGCCCACTATGAGCAATGCATGCTGCATTCAGGCATTTGAACCCCAGTTTAAGGCCTCTTCCAATGGACGGGGAGTGAGTTGTTTGGCCAAGCATCTAGAAGGTCGCCTATCCAAATTTTGACCGTTAGCAGCCTTTCTTTCAAGCTTTATCAGAATGATAGAACGCGTCAGTTAATTTAAAGGCATAGGATCATCGCTATTCAAAATATACGTAGCTTAAATCTACTTAAAACTGCTTAGTAATTTCATCAGCGTTAACTTTCTATAACGAGATATAAGGTAAGATATCTTCAATGCACGAGTATGCTGAAGATGGCGGCAAGGACCTTTTTACCAAGATGCATTGCACTCTTTGATCAAATCGCTATTGAATCATTGAGGGTTTGTGCAAGATTAAAAGCCTGCATTTGCAAATAGAGTAAGATCTAAAGAAAAGTTTGAACTGAAGTTGCACACGCGTCGTCAAGAATGGATAGCCAAAGAAACGATGCTGTGTCTGATTTGAGTGTTTTCCTTGTTCTATTTATAGATCATCTTATTTACCAATGCACATTCCCTTCGAAGATTCGTAATTGAAACGCACTGCATCTTTGTAAAAACCCCTCGCCGCCATAACTAGCGTAGTTGTCTTTTATGCAAACTATTTTTATATTGTTGATAGATCCAAAAACGCATTTCACAAGACCTATTATCCGTTTGCAGATTTTTCTTCTTATCAAACGATGAACTTCTTGAAATACTGTCAGAAACGAAGGATCCTCTGAGAGTGCAGCCACATTTAAAGAAATGTTTTGAAGGGATAGCCAGCCTACATTTTGATTCAAAGAAGCGAATACAAGGAATGAAATCAGCAGAGGGTGAACAAGTGGCTTTTAATGACGCAATCGTACCAGCCGATGCGAAAGGCCTTGTTGAAAAGTGGTTGTTTCAGGTTTGTGTGCATAGACTAGCCTCACTACTCAAGGACCCTCAACTTACGCTCATCTCCTTGAAGTGAATTGATGTTGTTGTTGTCGCTCCAGTGAGGGCCTTATTTCCAAACTCTTCTCAAAACGGCAACAATTTCCTTTTGGGAGCAAATTTGTTCCCCGACCAATCAGAATGTAAGACTTGAAATAACTTGATCGGATTGGCTGATTCTTCTTCAATTTAAACTTCCCGCCAAGGCAACCAAACACGCGTTTGGTTGAATGGCCGCAACGATCAAAATTTCGAAGTAGCGATAGAAATTAGGAGATCTTTTGCGTCCACAAACAAGCAGAATATTACTTGTAGGTTGGAGTTTTTTGCTTTAATAGCAGCTCGAAGAAGCATTCATCTAAGTACTGACAGCTTGTCTTGCAGTGTAGCACTTCAGGGAAACCGCTTTTTGCGGTGTTTTAGGGTCGGCGGTTTTGAGAAAAAATAGCAGGTGATTTAGGCCATGTCCGTTTCTGGAAGCGTATGGTCATGGGTCGTAGTTATAGCGTCCATCAGTCTATCAATAGCAATAACTACGAACGCGTAATAAGCTTATGCATGGACGTCGCATCTTCGCAAAACTTTAAAATTTATCGTGCAAAATGTTGTTGCCCTATTTGCACAGATAATTCCTCGAGGGAAACTTTAGGGTTAATTTCCTAGAATCCTATCGAGCGCATTTTTGCCACCGTTATCATTTCTACTACGTTTGAAGTTGTGTCGTTATAAAATTGCTAATTCGTAAACCTTGGAAGCTACAGACTTTTGCTTGCTACAATGTTGTACCGCGTGTCTCAGAAAAAAATACCCCCTTTTGATTGGAAATAAGAACAAAACGATAAGATATCATTACTCTCCGAGTTCACAGCTAAATGTATCAATCTTCAACTTAGATGCACATACCTTGCATTCAAACATCGTACACCAAACACCGGAGATACAAGTTTGCAAAGTCAAAATTTACAGTGCACACAAAACCAGAGGTTTCGAAAAATGGCCTAGCCATGATTTGTATCATGGACATTTTCCAAAGCACCTGTATACTTTAATTTTCAGTTTTTTGCTTTTGAAAAGAATAAAAGGCGCGCGGGCATGGTCCTGATTAAACGAATATAATAAAAATGTGGTAACAATGATAAAGTCGTGCCACATCTCCAAAATAAGCGTGCATGTGCTCCTTTTCCTCCTCTTTGATACAAAAACACTTGTCGTGGAATGCAATGTAAGGATCGATTCCACAAAAGGCAGATCATTTCAAGAACAATTGAAGTAATTCAAAGTATAATTCTTTTCAAAAGTAAAAACTAAAGTTCAAAGTTGAAAATTCTTTTGCAAAATGTATGTGTGATGTCAAAACATGGCTAGGCCCTTTCTCATAACCTCTGGTTTCAGATGCACTCCAAATTTTGACCTTGTAAGCTCATATCTTCGGGGTTTGGTGGAGGATTTTAAAATGCAAGGTATGTGCATTTAAGTTGAAGATCGAAAAATGTAATCATGAACTCCAAAAATCCCGAAATTGTATCGTTTTGTCCCCTCGTTCGGTCAAAAGGGGGTACTTTTTTTGAGACACCCGGTAGAACTTAAACAAATTGATAATTTCTTGCATTGGTCATATTGATTTGCTTTAATCAGTTTAGAATTTGTGGAGCCTTTGGTATTTGTCGAATACCTGTGCAAGAAAAGAACTGGCTCTTTTTCTATTGACTATGGTCAAAGCGAGATGCAGTTCTTATAACATTTACAATACTCTGCACATTAATTTTATTTTAACCACTATTGTACCTCCCTTTTACCTTGATTACTTAGGTTGAGCAGAGTATGAAGAGAAGCTTGCAAACTGTACTTACAGAGGCATGCGAAGCCTACTCAAAAACAAAGAGAACTGATTGGGTTCAGTCATGGCCTGGTCAGATTGTCCTTGCTTCTAGTGCTATATATTGGACTACTGAGGTTACAAAGGTAAGATTTTGGATAATGCAACTTCTTCTATGCAGAAACAAAAAATTTGCCCTTGGAAGCCAACAAATTAATCTTAAATTTAACAATTAAGTACATTTCTGAAACAGAACGCTTTGGTTGAAAGTTACTAGAATACCTGAATAGAGCACCCAAATCCCTTCTGTATGTGTCTGCTTTTAATAGTTATGTTTGTTTTCAATTATGTGGTGTGTTGATGGAGCTTGCAACCAAATAACAGATTTTACATTCCCTTTCTTGGTTCTAAGCCTTTCAAATCTTCATTCGCAACTTTTGTTGCAAGATGCCTTAACTTGTGGCTCTGTTTGTCATTTTATTCATCTTTTTATGTTATGGCCTCTGGGTAGACAAAATATTTTGCTCCTTAAGCGTTAGCTCTAGGTATAGTAATTAGTAATCATGTATTGTAAATTTCAATGAAATGTACTAAAAAAAGATTCTGGATGAGAAGGTGAGGTGAAGAGGTTACCAAAATGATCACAGGGGAATCAGTTTGTTTCATCGATAAAGCGAATCTAATTTAGATTGATAACCAATAGTTTAAAAGCAGCAGCATTTACCTCTCGTAATTGTATTCATATTTGTTTATTTTGTGTCTAATACCTTGTAATTGTCTTTCTTAATCGTAAAACTGAAAGTGCCTTTCATAGTGGAAAATTGATGACCTTGTGTCTTTTACCGCTGTGACTGGTATGCTTGAATTGTAATTGTTGCAGTTCTTTTAGCTTGTTAGGTTTGATAGGAAAAAAGAAAAGTGAAGATGAAGGTAAAGCTGCGTTTTTAGGGCCAAGGGCTGAGATGAGACCGCAGAAGTAGAGGATACATAATCAAGTCCACAACGACGACGAAACCGTAGGGTCTGCAGTGGTAAAATGGGTGAGCTTGGGGTAAAATGGGTTAGGCACAAACAAGTGAATAAAAATCATATAAATCTCGATGAAAAGTTTTCATCTCGCTGTATTTATTGGAACTAATGTCTTTAAAGTTGCTGATGGTGATTGACAAATTCACAGTCTACATTTTCCCCCATTTTACCCCAGCAAACCCTGATCAATGTTTAAAACGAAGCAACGAATCTGTGGGAAATTTTTAAAATCCTTTATCTTCTTCGTTGCCTCTGACCTTGTCCCGATTTCTAAGGGTTGGTCGCGGGAATCCTCCTGAAACTTTAGAATGAAAGTCCTTCATTTTATTGAAGCTTCAAATTTATTTTAGAGGTTTTAATCTCAAGTTTTGATGCCAAGCCATTTTACTTCCCTGAAGTTAGTAATTTGTTTTAATAACTTGAATTTATTGTCCTTTTTTTAGGCGATTGAAGGCAATGAACTTGGAGTCTACATGAAAAAATCGAATGATCAGATCGATGAAATTGTGAACTTAGTACGTGGAAAGCTGACTCAAATGACAAGAATAACATTGGGTGCATTGATTGTCATGGATGTACACGGTATGTCAAATGATTAGAGTTTGATGATTCGGGGACGGGTTGACACTTCACGAAATTGAGTATTATTTTCTTTTCTTCCTTCGCTCTCTCTTCCTCCGCATTTCTTATGCTCTCCTTCGCATCAGCAAAAATATTCGCTGCGCATCAGAAATAAGAAATAGAGAAACATATTGAAAAGTATTAAAACCGATGCCCCTGTGGTTTTTCGAAGAGCTCGTAAGTGGACTAGAAATTACCAAGTTTTGCAAGGCTTTAACTTTAAATGATGGCAATAGCTTCAAAGCTTCAGAGACGCTTAACGGTGGCATGCAAATGTGAGGGACACATTTGTGTCTTTTTTGTCACCCAAGATACTGTTTGTGCTCGTTGTTACTGCTTATGAGCTGAAAATTAAGGGATTAACATATCTATTCCTTCTTCAAGCATGTTCAAAAGCAGCTCCTCAATAAAATAGCTGATAAACCTAGAACGAAATGAGCCATTTTTGAGAAATAAATTTTGCCATTTAAGTTAGCCGTTTCACTACAAAATGGCATATAGCACCATGGCATTGATTTCAATTTTTTCAATTTATAATATTTATCCACAAAAACCCTATCAGCTATTAACAAAACAACAACAAAACCATAATACTCTAAATCCTATAATACAAAATTTAAAATATAAATCTACAGAATGCTGTTCTTCCTGGGGATCGTGCTTTGGGAATCATTGCGGACTTAGCAAGAAATCCTTTAATTTCTTTTTGAAAGTGTAAATTGTAGGACTAGTTCTGATGTTCAATGGAATTTCATTCCAAACTTTGGCTCCTGAATAATGGAAACTCCTCTTTGAAAATTCCAAATTTTGCCTTGGCACGTCGATATCTAATGAGTTTCTTAACGTATAGTTAGATAGCTGTGACGTTGTTAAGAACCTTCCTTTCCAACTGAATTTATTTGTAGCTATTCTGTTTATCTGACGCCTATCGACTCACCCGGTATTCATGGGGCTCTTTCCTCAATTAGTTGAGATGGCTCCTCCTTTAGGTAATTCCCTCTATTCAGTTGATCTTGTTTCTGTGTTTGTATATTGTATTCATTTTCCGTATTTCAATGAATTGATTAAAATATTGTGGTATTTCCTTGCAGTTTAGTTTTTTCTGTTTAGTTAGCATTATGAAATTGTATGTAGTTGAATCTTAAATATATGAAACTGCACTAAAACGGTATGTATGATGCTAGCCCGGCATCCACTCGTAGACGATGTTGTTCCTTTGATTTTTGGAACAGGATTCATGATTTTCACAGCTGATTAAACTTTCCTTTGACACCTTTTACAGCAAGAGACGTTGTCGAACAGCTCTGCAAGAATGATGTAAACAACACAATGGATTTCAACTGGATCAGTCAATTGAGATACTACTTTGAACAAGAACGGGTATCTGTTCGAATGATCACTACGTCACTTCCGTATGGTTATGAATATCTTGGGAACACAAGTCGGCTGGTCATTACTCCACTCACAGACCGATGTTACAGGTGACAAATGATACTCCTTTTTTGTTATTACTGCTTGAAAACATCAAGAAATATAGTAACCCAAGTGCGCTGACTATTAAAATCATGGCCAAAATATTTGAGGCAAATAAAATTTTTTCACTACTCGGTGCTTTGATTGTATACCCCTGCTCCCTCGGTTTCAATTTTGCTTGGATAAAATCCAATTCTACTGTGGCAACATCGACTATTTTTTCTTTCTCATCCCAAGTGAAGTCTTCTCACTCTGGTTGGTCCAGTTCTATGCAATTTTCAGAATCTTTTGCTGTAAGAGTCCTCCTACCTCTACCTATGAATGTTACCGAATGCTTTTTAATTTTGTTTTCTAGGACACTGATGGGTGCAATTCAATTAAATCTTGGAGGTGCTCCAGAAGGCCCAGCTGGAACTGGTAAAACGGAGACTTGCAAAGATTTAGCAAAAGCTGTTGCGAAACAAGTAAGTTTTCAAGATCTAGCTGGCCTTGATATGCAACTTTAAGAATTTATCGCATGTCACTGTCTCATTATCTTGCAGAAAGCGATATATTTTTCTCTCCTTAAAGCAATCAAAAAGCGAAGAAAGACCTTTGGAATGATAAGAATGCTTCTCAGTTTAGCTCTTCGACCAAGTGTTACTCATTGGTATTATTTCATTTATCATTCAAGTTTTTAAGATGATCTTTTCAAACCAAAGTGTTGCTTCTTTATTTATGCTGAAAGTTTCACGGTTGATGTGTCCTATTTTCTGAGACACCTAGTTGTTTCAGCATTGGAGAAAAACGTTTAATTTCGGTAAAGTGACTTTGTGCGGATGGATTTTGAAATTTATGATAACGTCACTCAGTCTTCCCTTATGGATGCATAATTTTGCCCTGCACTTGTGTTGGGCTTTCATTTGTTGTCAAATTACGAAACTTTGCCAATTTTCTCATGTTTCTGCTCGTGACGTCATCAGAATTCTTGACCGGAAGTCGTGTCACTTACAAATTTGCTTTTCTCATGAGGTTGGAGAGATTGTTGCAGATGGCAATCTTGCAAAATTTATAGAATGTGATTTTAATGAAATGGCGCATCATAAATAGGAACAAAAGAATAATAAACAATGAATGCTTCGATACAAGACTCATAATTCATATGTGCCAAGCCAGTTTAGACAAAAACATTTTTCTCATTTCCTACTGTCAGTAATGAATCATAAGTTCCTATCCTCAAAGTGAGTAATGAAATAATGTGGCTACGTTTAGTTCGTGGTAGTCATACGGAATGAAAACCTTTGGGAAATCTTTGATTCTATCAACTGTTTCATTTTTAGTGTGTTGTATTCAACTGCTCCGATGGTCTTGATTACAAAGCGATGGGGAAATTCTTCAAAGGTTTAGCACAAGCTGGAGCATGGGCATGTTTTGATGAATTTAATCGAATCGAGCTCGAGGTTTGATATTCTTCCTATTTTTGTCCATCATCATCATCCAACAATTCGTAGCTAGTTTTTAGCTTACAGGGATGCTGTTGAATTTCCCAATAACACCATTGTTATCGGAATCCCCCCCCCCCCCCCATTGACCCTATGTGGTCGCAAAACTTTATGGTTCATTCGCTGAAAGCTGGAGGAGAACATTTGCGTAGCGCAGCATTTTAAAGGGGCTGGATAGGAAATACGTAAACAAATCCATGGTTTATGCATCAAATATCGCATTTTGAAAGGAGAAATTCCTTTGTAATTAGCTAAATTCAAAAGGAAAGATCCTTATCTAGATACAGGCCGATCTTCGGGTGAAAGATCAACGAAAATACTTGTTGGAATCCATTTATATCGCAGCAATCCCAAAACATATGGAGCTTTAGTTTGTATCAGAAGAAGGTGCAAAGGCTAATCTACAAGATGAGACATTTATTTTGAATTTTCGTTGAATAGTCGCAATGAATTAGCTTATCAGAAAACAGCCCAATCAAAAGTTTCCCCGACAATTTCTTATCCAGCCCCTTTAAAGTATGTCAAGCTAGGATGATTCTGTGGTTATTTTGATAGCTGTGTGTATGCAGAGTGCCTCGTGGACTTTGAGCAATAAGAACGTATTTTAGCGTATTTATACGCTAAAAGATGCCAAATCTAGTGAGAATTTTAGCAATTCTTTCAGTTTGAAACTATCATAAATTCATTCGAAGATATCCACGAATCAATTGTCAAGAGTAGATGAAGAAGTTTTCTGAAGTATCAGCTTGTTGTGGTGTAGTAGATATCGTAAATGCTCTATTTAGCCGCCCCCTCTCTATTAAGCCCCCCTCTCTAATAAGCCCCTCCCCTCTGAGCCAAAATTTTGAATAAGCCCCCCCTCCCACTTATACAAAACTCTAGAAGCTACCAAACATTTTCCATTTATTTAGCTAAACGAGTTTGCATGTTAATTTTAAGATGGTTGGGATAATTCTGTGTCGAATTTGTGTATCTGACTCGTAAAATCGTATGTTAAATCCGCAAAACATGGGGTAAAAAAACTGAAAAGCTATCATATATATCGTTGTCGCTTGAATTTGTGAATAAGCCCCCCTCTCTAATAAGCCCCCTCTCTTTCCATTTTAAGCCCCTCTCTGGGGTGCCCGAAATTAGATAGGCCTACCGGTTAATAGAGCTTTTACGGTAATTTCCTATTCTGATTATTTACATTTTTTTCATTAGGTTTTGTCAGTTGTTGCTCAGCAGATCCAAACGATACAGCGAGCAGTTATGGAACATGTGAAAACGTTTGTATTTGAAGGCACAGAACTGAAATTAGATCCTACCTGTACTATTTTCATCACAATGAATCCTGGATATGCTGGCAGAGCTGAACTTCCTGATAATCTGAAGGTAGGTTTTTTCCTCAGTAAGTCAATAGTAGCGGGCACTCAGGGGCGTGAGGGGGTGAGATCGCCTCCAATGTTGCCAAGAACAAAGATCTTTTGTCCGAAAGTAATAGAAATAAACAATGCTTTTAATTGAAACAATTGCTTTGTCCCTCCTATTTTAGCAAAGTTTCCACCACAAGTCAGTTTACGTAAAGGAACCATTCGCAACACAGATCGTCTAACGCTCGTCACAGCAAATCCTATACGGTGTGTCCGAAGAAACTTGCGCCCCTTTGTGGGGCTATTGTGGAGGAGCTATACAAATGAGTATCCTTACCTTGTATATCATTGCATAGGATAAGGCTCGACGTATACCCCATATAACGGTATTAGAATTTGAGGCCTCGTTTGAGTCAATCTGACGAGTGGATGCCAATTTCTGGCACAAAAACTACGGGCGGTAGGAAACGATGAATTTGAAAAAAGGTTTATGTATGATACATCGAGTTATTCCTATCCTAATATATCATTTCGTTCATCATATATCGACTTGTTTTCCTCCCGTGTCTTCCTTTCCTGCGAAGGCGCCATTTTAATCTGATTGATGTGCCACTCAAAAAAACATCAAAAGAGTAGTTGCTTCAAAAATCTTCAGTCCTTTTTTATATACAATAATCATACATTACTTATATGCCATTCATAGCGGGAAAAGACACGCGGTCATCTAGTTCCCACTGTGAATGGCATTTACATTTCTCTAGCAATTCAACAGTTAAAAGAAAAATAAAACAGGGAAAGGGGAGTCGCTGCGACGGTATTATTATCATGCGCATGAAGAAACATGCGCAGGCATTATTTACAACATTGTTATCCGAACCGCTTCCTTTGATTGCTAACAATAGTAGAATGAAGTAGATATTACAAAAAAGTTATAGTGTTGTTGTATATTAATTCTTTCAACATTCGAAAATGACTTGATAGTGCTGTACTCTAACTAAACAACATTATCTGTACAGGTGCTGTTCCGTACTGTTGCGATGATGGTTCCAGATTATGCAATGATAGCAGAGATCAGTTTATATTCCATGGGATTCGTCAAAGCAAAAGACCTGGCTGCAAAGATTGTTGCTGTGTATCGTCTTTGTTCACAGCAGGTAAGGCTTCATATACCAGGTTTACTTCTTTTAAAGAATTGTCACCCAAAGATGTTCTGCTTGATGAAACTGTTGAAAAAAGCGGAGTTTAAATTGAATTTAGAAGCTGTTGCCAAGTAAGAATATTTATTTCTGTGCTCTTCTTGCTTCAGTTGAATTTTTTTTCGATTTTAGGACACTATGCATTGCTGAGAAATTTTGATATTCTGTTTATCATGAAGTTCTTTTTTGTACGAGGTGCTTCAGAAATAATGCAACCCAACTATAATTGAAAATCTTGCAAAATGATAAGAGTTTAGAAGATGTAATGTATACCATCTGAAAGTACAATCTTTCTCCTATCTAACGATATGCTAACGATATGCAGTTTGGATACATTGATGGAATTATTTATCATTTAATTGATATTTTAGTAGGAATGGCCGATTTCAAATACAGTAGGCTGTAAGAGCAAAATCAACACCTTTTTTACCGTAAAATAGCACGAAACAGATTTTATCGAAGCAGATGTGATGCTCTAAGGTAGAGAAAAGGCAAATTTATTCCCATCTGATGCATTTATCAAGGATGGTAAAATAAGCTCTCACACAGATAAGTTTTCGTCCATGTAAATGTCCTATCACTTTCCGGTATTTGAAATAGGCCATACTTGCGAAAACATAAACTTTTGGTAAATAATTCAATTAATTCACCCAACCTGCAATCGGGGACAAAACTCAAGCCACTCTTCCATATTTTAGATTAAATTTGCAGTTATTGAGCCCCCCTCCCCCCTGTTTAATGTTGATGGGAAAATATTTGCATGGCAGGACTCATGAATCACCCCTAGGCTCAGAAATTCACAACATTGAATTGGGGGGGAGGGGGTGGGGTTAAATGTAGTTAAATCTTGCTCCTAGGTCGGAAAATGTCAAAATATTGGGCGTGGTACCATTGAATTTTGTCCCCGATTGTGGATATCATTGGAAAGAAGATAGATTGTGTTCTCAGATGGTATGCATCAAATTGATTCAAATATCATCGTTTCCTGAAGAATCTCGACTAAAGATGGGCTGCGTTTTTCATGAAATACCCTGTTTAGGGGGTCTGTTATTTTGGGATTCAAATAGGATTTTTAATTCATTATTTACCCTTTTGCGGTACTGCATAATGAACTGTTTTAGTATTACCGAAATATTGCAAATATAATTGTCTTGATATCCAGGGAACAGTGACCTTTCAAACAGAGATTTACTCAAGCGATCGAAGTATCTGGTTTGCAAGAAAATTATTCAATGTTTACCGTCTTTTGTGAATGTGGTAGACAGAGCAAGGAATTACATGCTTGAAAATAGGGGACAGTAACACCGCAAAACAACGCGAATGCAAAGACGATTATTTTTGGATTGAATATTGATCATATATATGAGCTGACATGTTCGCCTGGGCGTGCGAGGCTTCTTCAGAGCTAAACTAAGTACATGATTTCTTGTTTTAAAAATCAGTTTTCTATTGTTATTTTCCCCCAGCGACGATGCACATCTGCTGTTCAGTTTTGATATTTTAATTGTATTCCTCTTTGTTTGTTATTGAAAAGCATCACCATATTCACAATTCTTATCTTTAGTTATCGTCACAACATCATTATGATTATGGAATGCGTGCTGTTAAATCTGTATTGACTGCCGCTGGAAACCTCAAACTGAGATACCCAGAAGAGGCGGAGGAGGTGCTGCTCCTTAGATCAATTAATGACGTCAACATGCCAAAGGTATTTATTTTAATCTCATCCTGGCCATGTACCAGGTCTCCCAAGAAAGTATAAATGTTTGAACAGTTCCGGCAGAGGATCATCAGTTTCAACCATTTTTCTTTTAACTTTGATATACTGGGTGTCCCAGAATGATGCATCTGCATCGATTTCAATGAACTGTTTTATCCCTTTGAAGAGCAAAGGCGGACTTCGATGTGGATATTTATTTCATTAAAATCAGTCATATTGTTATAGAGTGCTAGACAGTTTTACTTGAAAGCTATTTTTATAGCTTGAGCTAAGCTACAACTTACGATCAACTTTCGTCCTGTTTTTAGCTTTAGAAAGATGAGAAATGTATCATTTTCTTCCAAGGGATTAAATTACCAACCCCTCTACATTAACATGTGAGGCACATACTTATCGTTAAGCTTTGCTCCTTAGAGGACTACCATGTTCGCTTTAATTTCTTACGCTGGAGCTTGCGAAAAAAGTCATTGGAAGTTGAGTTCTCTTTTAAGTATGTTCAAGATTAATTCCTAAGCAAAATCATCCGTGACTCTAGATTGGTATAACTGATTTTAGCGAAATAATTTTCTTCATCTAAGTTAGGGTTTCTGCTACAAAATGAGTGGTACTTCGCTGTTGGCGCTTCATTAATGATAGTACTCTTTTGCAAACGCTAATATTGTCGGAGAGATGAAGGTGACCCTATTGTTTTGACACACTGTGTTTCAGCTTTGTTGTGAGCGAATCGATGTTTGGGGCTCACATTGTCATGCGCATCGCTGTTTTCATTTCTTCCCTTGTTCTCAACGGTCAAGCTAATTTGCATATTACATAAGTGAAGTAAATCGTTACTGCGCATGCGATATAGTGCCCTTATGGGGGATTCCTAGAGGCTCACAAGTTTCGTATCCCCAACAAAATGCATCATTTTGGAACCGGTAGACGAGATGTTTGCTCGTAATTTGTGACCTCGCATGAGCAAATCAGTAGTTGAGTATAAGCTGAGCAGTTCACTTAACTTAAACATGCGAAATCTTTGTGGGGGAGCCAAAGACCGATGACTATTGATGTTACCTATGGTCCATGATTAATGGAAAATGTTTTGGGGCAGCTCTCAGCCACTTGAGCGTTGGGTTTGAGATTTGCTCCCCAATGACGTTTTAAGCGATGGTACTTTTTCTTTGGCCAGCCGTACATAACTAAATTGCACAGAAATTTCTATTGAGGAAAAGAATGATGAGAAGCTTCATGTTTCAATATCCATTGAAAACATTTCACTATATTTTTGCTGTACATTCATATGGCATCATCCGGTGAAATTTATATGGTAACATGGAACTCGAAGTAGCTTACTTTCCAATTTTCTTCAATCGATTAAAATTTTTTGCAGTTTCTGTCTCAAGACTTACCATTGTTTGAAGGCATCATCTCAGATTTGTTCCCTGATGTTTCTCTTCCAACTCCTGATCATGGCAAACTACAACACGCAATTATTGAGGAAATTCAGAAAATGGGTTTACAGCCAGTACCTTGGTTCATTGAGAAAATTATTCAGGTATTTTATCTGGCCTGTGTATAACCAATTTTTGGTTCTGTTGGTTCTGGATATACAATGAGAAATAATGTTCTGCACAGATTTTTGTGGCTTGGGTGAATCCAAGATGAAGGTACTCTTAGAAATCCATCAATATCTTTGTAATCTTACAACATATTTGTGAATGTTTTGTTTATTTCTTTACAAAATTCAAAAGTCCAACTTCAAAATAACACTTCGAGAAAGATATCATTTTGAGAAAAATGGGGATATGGCCTTTTGAAAAAACTGTAAAATCATCGTTGCGAAAGAATTTAGTTTACGTTATGTGACCCAGCTCCTTTAACAGTGAAGTGAGTTGCTTGGTCAGGCCTATGAGAGGTCACCCATCCGGAGTTTGACCTTACACGACCGAGCTTAATCTCCATTACCGGACGGAAACGGTATAAGCCGCTCGGCCACTCACACCAATTTTTTGACAGTCGATTTTGGCCTACGTTCTGTTTGTGTTGCTTTTCATTCGGCGCACAAAGGATCATGGGCGATATTGTACCTTTAATGTTGTTGATCATTTATCATTTTAGATTCATGAGATGATGTTAGTAAGACATGGATTCATGATAGTTGGTGATCCTCTTGGTGGCAAAACCTCTGCTTATGTTGCTTTGTCTAAAGCACTCACAGAAATAGGAGCAGTCGACTCCAATCTCCGTGTGCGTATTCCGATACTTTTTGTAGTTATTTTGCAATTTTTATTCTGTTGTTTTAATGACATAAGAGCTACTGGGTGTCCCAAAAAAGTACTCCTGTTTGAAAAATCACCAACAATTTGATTACATGACCGATCTACATTTTCTTTTTTTGCCAAGTAGACCAAGGAGCAAATTTTTTTCCCAGACATAGCTGATCTTGTAATTGGTTTAAAATTAGCGAATTTAGCTCTGTTTAGGGCTACCTGGTTTTGAATCATACTGCAAAAAAGCATTTATGCTTGCCAGATCAGTTTCTTTGTTCATATAAAGCTTCTAGTTTGGTCATAAATGACAGAAAAAATGCACACTATCATTGGAGACTTCGATGGCAATGAAAAATCTGAAACTTTGACTGTTAGACAAGATTGAGTATTTTGCCTAAAAAGTATAGCTCAAAATAGTGTTTTTAAACGTGTAATTTTTCTACATTGTTGCATCAAAAACAAACATTTTAGAATCTATAGATATTTTTGGGTCTTTGACAAAACAAGTGTAACAGAAAATTTTGTCAAAGGTTTAGTAATCAATTTTTGGTGATGCTTTGAACAGGAGTACTTTCTTTAGGACACCCGGTAGAAAGCAGGCAGATGAAGTTAAAGGGTCTTTTGCGAGCATGCTGACATTTCAGACTGTCTGAAAGTCAAATTTTGTCTAAGTAGAAAATATAGATCCACACTGCAAGTAATTGAATTGATAGAAAATTCAACTAAAATTAAAGTTTTCTACCAGTTCAACTGCTGCGTTGTTAGGCCAAATTTGATTTTCAGACAATCAGAAATTGCCGCGTGCTCCGAAAGGACCCCGTCCTTTGCAACAGACCCTGTCCTTTGTAGTCGTTTTTTAATGATATTTCATAAAGTTTCTAGCAACTAAAAGCATTTTATTCCATCGATCAGGTGAAATACCGCGTCATCAATCCAAAATCAATAACCATGGGAGAGCTGTATGGACAATTTGATCCTGTGTCGCATGAATGGTCTGATGGTAAGGAATATTGATGAAATATTTTACACTGCCTTTCGTGGATCAGACCTGACAATTTGTTAAACTCGTAAGACAGACTGTTGTTGTTTGCTGTTTTGCTGCATTGTGTGATAAAACGGTGCTTGACAGGCCTCATTAAAAATATTCTGTGTGAGCAAATGGCTTGGGAAAATGCGCCTGCAGACAAAGCACTATGAGTAACGTAAAGGTGCCATTATTTAATGTGTAATGATATTTTGTGTCTGCGGGCGACACTCGTGCGCTCGCGTACATTAAAGGGGCTGTACAAGATTTTGTTAAACAATCGAAAAGTATGGGATAACCCGCGCACGTTACGAAAGGCTTGGGTTTTTAATGGCGGCCAGTTTCATCGCAGCTTCTACGTAAGTTTTATTGCTGTGTTTTCTTGTCTATGTCTATGAAATGTGATGGAACTTGTGATATCCATTAAAACTTTCAAATATTCGGCCGTTAGAAAGATAAAACAAATCCTCCACCAAAGCTTCGAACACCAAGATATTCGCAGATACTTTGGATTACTATTCTCTGTGCAAAATGGCCATTAGCTATGTTGTGTTTAAACACATTCGATGATTTGACACGCAGGGCCACGCAGAGAGGACGGGTTGTACAGCCCCTTTAATGAGATCTGGTGCTTGAACCATTGCCTATTCCTATGATATTGTTGTTTAAACTGCTACGTACGATCTATTTTGGCAACTCCTTAAAGAAAAATCATGTTCGTATTTACAACAATTGCACAGCCTCGAAAGAGATCTTAGGTTCCAAAAGTCAGGAGAGTTCAACTTGCTACCGATCTTTAAGGAATTCAATCTGTTCGATGATCTTGATGCCTGAATCACTTTTAGTGAATATGACAGATGTGTTCCTGAGGGTAAAAAGTTTTAAAGTGGTAGCTTTTAAAGATCTTTTAAGGTGGCTCTCTCACATGTAGATGTGTTGAAAGTCCCAATGGTAAGGAGAGCGTAGCTTCCATTGCATTGATTGACCAATATAAATCTGTTTTGCAATGGGTAAAATATCGACTAATTTAAAGCTATCTCTAACTCAGGGATCTTCTCATTTAATGTGACCTGAGCTTTAAAAGGTTGCAACTATGTAATGTCACAAGACCGTCCTGCTTTTGTTTCAAGAACTGTCTCACAGTAAGAACTTTCTTTGCAAACTTGGACCACTTCATTTCAGTCAATCCGTACCAAAACTAAAACCGAACGATAGTGAATTTCAGATATTGGCACGCTCTAAGTGAAAATGAAAACCAAGCATCTCACGTCAAAGCTATTTTAACGAGTAGTTTTTCATTTACAGGTGTTCTTGCAAATACCTTTCGAGCCCATGCGGACTCGACAGTAAACGAAAGAAAATGGATTATATTTGATGGACCAGTTGATGCTATATGGATTGAAAATATGAACACAGTGCTTGATGATAATAAAAAAGTACGTCTTGCTGTATTTTCGTTATTAAGTGCCACTTTCTTCGTGCAAAGAGCAGAGTTGAGCAAGGGTGAATTTTTTGGAACAAGGGATGCAGGTTTGAGTAAGATATAGTGATTTGGTAACCTCAAGAATAGATTTCGTACCTGTTGTGTAGACTTATGACTTTTCGTCCCTTGTTTCCCTGCGTTCTTTGATTTGCTGATATCACTTGGTCAATAGGGACTCATGCCATTACTCTTTTAAACTGGGTCCCCTTTGGTCTCGCGTAGGGTCTAAGAACGCAGGGAAAGAAGGGACGAAAAGTCATAAGTCTACCTTTTGTGCAGCCAATCATGGTGCTTTGCCTTCTCTATTGGTTTTGATTTGATTGAGTGCACTCAGAGGTGTGAAATCTATTCTTTTGAAAGGCAAATCACTTCTTGGAAACCTGAAGCTTTTCGTTTTACAAAATTATTCACCCTTGCTGCAAAGTTGGCATATTGCTACTGGCTCTGTTTTTGGATTTTGATCCGCCCTGCCTTTAGAGGCCTTTGAAAGCCTTCATTGGAATGAAGTACTGTGATAGATTTATTTATACCTTGTATTGTAGTATTCACAACGGATACGAAT
Source organism: Aurelia coerulea (assembly GCA_039566865.1). Lineage (NCBI taxonomy): Eukaryota > Metazoa > Cnidaria > Scyphozoa > Semaeostomeae > Ulmaridae > Aurelia > Aurelia coerulea. The sequence continues at coordinate 7,091,806 of CM076943.1, read as the reverse complement.
AAAACGGATACATTTTTATCCACCCTGGAGCAAGTAGGACTGACCTTGCGGCCGTAAGGCTGATTTCCAGTCAGTCGAGCGGGTGGAATTTTAGACAAGAAGAAAGAATCATTCAACCTTAAATTTCTATTCAACTGCAAAGCGATAATTTCTGTCGTAAACAATAGAATTTCTGCCTGCACGGAAATTCCATCGACTGGAAACTGGCGTTTAGAGGATATGCTCTACTATTGTAAATGGAGAAATGTTTCTTCAAATTGCAGTGGCATTTATTCCATCCAAACTGTTTCTTGACGAATAATTTTCAGATACCATCTTCAGTAAACTTAAAGAGATCCAAAAATTCTTCTGGTTGCATGTTGTGATAGATTATATATATCCATCGATTTAGATTAGTTTACTTTGTACATTTGTATATAGTAAGCTAGAGTATGTACATAATCGATGTAAAATAATTTGACAAACAAACAAACAAACAAACGAACAAGAATAATTATATAACATCAATTGTTTATATTGTGATATGGAGTGAATTTAGCGCGACGTTTCGAACTTTAGCCCGTTACTAAGCATAGCCTGATAGTTGACTTACAAGTTTTTGGATAACTGATTTGTTTATTCACTTGAACACCAAATGAAAAAGACAACTCTGAGGGGCTAGGAAAAAATGAAAGACTGAGTTAGCGCTCGTATATTGTACCTTAAGGTGGTGAATATTTCTGTTTTAATCTGTATTTACAATTTGATTTTCACTTCCAGCTATGTCTCATGAGTGGAGAAATCATTCAAATGAGTTCAAATCAAACCATGATATTCGAGCCCCAAGATCTTGAGCAAGCATCTCCTGCTACAGTCAGCCGGTAATGAATCTTAGTTTTATCTAATCATGAACTTTTCCTGGAATCATAGTATTTTGAAATTTAACTAATTTTAACCGATGATTTTCTTTTTATTCATTTGAAATGTTACAATAAATCTTACATTCTACTATACCTTCCTAATTACTATACAACACTACAGGGACGATGCCAAGGGGAGCGAAAAACAATGACTACCCCATGGCCAATAAAAAGACATGCAATGCTAAACTACATACAACTAAGTACACTACGAACAATTAAAACCTAATGGATAATATACTAGATTCTGTCTAACATTAGATGTCCGGTCAGGTATGCGATTGAAATTTCAATGTGAGGAGCGCAGCTCATCTTGATTGGTTTCCGGACATAAAATATGCCTAAATAATAAATAAATATGCCTGGCATCTAATGTGAAACAGAACTTACAAAGAACCAGAAAAGTTACATTGAGGCAGTTGGTGGTTGCTTGGTACTGAAGTTTCAAGAGATCTTAGTCAAACCGACCAGTTTCATGAATGAAACGTAAAGTCAATTCGAGTATATTTCTGTTCAAATCATTAGAGAGGTCTTGATCACCATATAATAAAAGCTGTACCAGAGCATCATTGGAAAGATCGGTGATTTGTACAAATGGTCGTAATAAAACCGATGGTTTGTACCCCCACATGCTAAGATTGATTTTCAACTTAGAACCTGTGTCACATTAGAAGTCAGGCCAGCATAATTCGTTTGTTCTACCACCAGGTGTCCCAAAAAAGTAATCCCATTTTAAAAATCGCCAGAATTGGATTATCACACCTGCCATACGATTTTCTTTTATCTTTTTTATCTCTTGTCAATGATCCAAATATATTTAAAGATTATAGATTATAAAATTTTCGTTTTTGTCACTTAAAGGGTATGAATTAACGCATTGAAAAAGCTCCGTCTGAGCTATACTCTTTAAGCAGCATCGTTAATCTAGCCTAAGAGCCGTTATATTGGGATTTGTCATTTTCCTTCAAGTCTACAATAATAGTTGGCATTTCTTTCTGATATTTATGACCAAACTGAAAGCTTAATATGCAAAAAGAATTTAATTTGGTAATCATCAGTACTTTTTGCAGTATGTTTAAAAACGAGACAGCTCTAAAAAGATATAGTAGATATACTAATTTTAAAAGCAGTCACGAGATCAGCTGTGCATGGAAAAATAGTTTGGTCTTTGATCTACTTGCAAAAAAAAGAAATTTAAATGTTGGCCTTATAATGAAATTTTGGTGATTTTCAAACAGGGGTACTTGCTTTTGGAACACCCGTTACTAAACATAACTGAGATTGCTCTATTTTGTTTTAACTCGTATCTTATCTGACAACTTACAGTGACCTGTATCAAAATCTTTGGCATTGGAAAACGTGGGAATTGAAACATGTCCCGCTGTTAATGCAATTGTAAAATTTTTTGTAGATGTGGAATGATTTACATGGAGCCAACCCAGCTTGGCATGGACCCACTCGTAGTTTCATGGCTAGATAAGGAACTACCATCGAGTGTCACAACTGAGCAACGTGAGGTGGTTAAGACAATGCTTGGCTGGTTGTTGCCACCTCTTGCTGACTACACATCAAAGAATTGTAAACAATTCGTCAAGATTTCACCAATGCTGATGCTTTACTCCATGTTGAGATTGTATGGAAATGTTCTCGATGAACTCAGGTTAGTAAATTTTTGACACAAATTATGGGGATGTATTTTTGAAGAAACTTTTATCGACAGTGTAAGAGGCAGGCTAACATGTGGTTACAATGCCTGCCAAAAGTCCTTAGAAAGCTTAAACAGTTTCTTGAAACAGGTGCATTTTTATCTTCAGATCAGTTTAAACGCACTCCTTTCTCCCTAAGCAATGCTTTTTCAATGTTGTTGTCCCAGTGGTCTATCAGAGTCGCAACATTTTCTGTCTTCCTCATTCTACGATCACAGAGCAACATTGTTCTATGGAGGGGGGGGGGGGGGGGGGGGAGAATTGGAAAGCAAGGTAAAATTATCCAAGTTGCTCAAAGGCCCTTGGCAGGCATCGTAGGGTAGATGACCTTGTTGCTTCTGTGAGAACGTTTTGGCGTTCTTTTGCAATCTCGTCCCCAGAGTGAGTTCGTTGCTCTACCTCTACTCTGGGATACAAGAGGCCATTCGGCAATTTGATTGGCTATTCGGAAACAATAGCAAAATCAGATTATAACTGGCTCCGATTCAAAAATGGCCTTTATTGAATCGGTAATTTCACAAAATAAATGGGGTGTATGGGGCAAGTGAGGAGTTTGAGGGGGGTAATGGACCACGGCGCATCCGAATTTCGGAGTTTCAGGAAATTTTGGGGTCATTATGACGTCATAACAGGGGGTTGAAAAATAAATGTTGCGATTTTCCGACCCGAGGCTACGTTTGGAGTCGATGCTCCATGGTTACAAGCCCGATTTCAAAACGGAAAAAAGTTTTCAAGAGACCATTCGTCTGCAAGTCTAGTAACGCAATTTGGGGTTCAATATTGGCCCCAGAAGCAGAGCGCGCGCCCCCCAAAAATGGGGAATAATTTCGGCCTACCCCGTTTTACGCCGTAACTCCGTTTTGCGAGGAGCAAACGGCCGCGGCATGTCAAACATCGACGGAAAACTGTATTTTTTCACTAAAACACTTTTAATCTCCAGTTTATCTCCAAAATTCGCCGAATAACGAGCCATTCTATTTTCAAAGCTGTGGGGGAAATTCTCGAAAATTTCAACTTAGGCCCTTTTTCCACCCAAATGGATTGTGCTCGTTTTCCTACTAAATGCACTTGCTAACCCCGGATTAATGATTAAATACCTTAAAAATGGCCAGAATAGAGTCCTCAAAGTGTTTGTTTTTGATTTCTCAATTTATATACTTCAGAATTAGCGCTAGAGCAACGACCATTTTTCGTCGATTATCGTTGCCTAGCAAACTGCAAATCCATAATAGGGCGCATCTTGCCATATATTGGCAAGATTGATGCCAAGTGTACCAGGGTGTTCATTCGGCTTCGTGACCAGCGTATGACGTCAGAACACCCTGGGAACGAGGTTGGTTCTTTTGTGAAAATATTGTGACAACAATCCATGTAGAATTCATTTTTCTGACTTCCTTTCAAAATATCAAAAATCTGCAGAAGCTGTTTTGGGAAAAGTGAAAGGAGGGCTTTCAGTTCATAATGGTGGCCATAAGTTTCAAGCCACCCTTAAGAGATGGTACTTTCATTTGCTTAACGCAGTTATTGAATCAAAAATTCATAGTAGCACCTTTAAATGTTCGATAATTCAAAATAAAACTAGTTCTTCAAACATAGTTCTTGAACTTCTCTACTAACTTTTCAGGTCTGAAAGAAGGAGCGAGTCATCACAAGAAGATGATTTTGATAGCCCAACTCAACTAGTAAGACCCGAAAGAACAGAATCAGAAACAACGCAATGGCTGCAAAGTTTGTTGTTATTTGCCATTACGTGGTCATTTGGTGGAACGTTAGATGGTGATTCGAGAATCAAGTAAGATTTTATTACATTGTGCTGCGTTTTAAAGATCTTTGGAAAATGACGTTACCACCGTCGTCAAAATGGCTGATTTAGTAACAATTACATCTATTACTTTGATTGACTCGTTATCGATACGCTGATTTTAAAGTATACGTAAACAGCGTCACAGTAAATACTTGCATATAAGAATCTGGTGGATTAGGAACATACAGGCTGAAATTTTTGAAATCAGATCTCCTTTTGATAAGAACCAATCGTTTTTGATATTGCAATGAAAAGTTACATTGCATATTGCAAGCTACACCACTAGCAAAATTACTATACAATACTACCAAAATCGTAGAACAATACCACAGGGAGCAAAAGGCTGTGTCTACCACGCACCCATTACATTAGAGAAAAAGCTACCAAAAGCTGTTGCATCTCAAATTTGATGTCACGTGAAAATATCTGCAAATAAGATGATTTTAGGTTTCCTATCCATTCTATTCATTTTGCAAGAACCCAGGCTGGCATGCAAAATTGTAGGTTCTTACATGCGGGGAAATTTACAGTATGACCATCCTACCATTTATGGTGTTCCCATAAGGGCAATCAGATGGTCTCATCATACGCTTACTTTGAGGCAGCGTTTAAATGAGACGCGTTACTTACATGACCAAAACCGTGATGATCTCATTGCGGCTAAACCTGATTTTACTATGGGTAAATCTCACTTCGGGTTTCATGTAAAGGCTGCCTAAGTGTGGCGTTTAGATGTTGAAAGAACTTGAAACAGAAAAATTCATTCCAATAATTTCCTTGCACTAGAAACTGTTACTGGTATTTTTAACACTTAGGAAGCATTAAAATGATTGCATGATCTTTTGCAGGTTCAGTGAATTCGTGAAAGGCATTTGTACTGGGAATGACAAAGAGTATCCAAGGTATTCCTCTTTAATTAGTTTCTATGTTAATTTCAATGCTTTAATTTTAGCCCCACCACCATGGTGCACCACTCTTAATTGCTTCCTGATCTCTTTGATAGGGCTGTGATATTGTCTTTGACGGGGCAATATATTGCGCATATAACAGACTAGGAAATGAATGACTTCAAAAACAAATCATTTTTCGCAGTTGATTGTAAAAATATGCACGTGACAGATGTCTATGATTTGAAAAAGAATTGAGCATCTCTAAAGGACAAATACAACAAACGATGCAAAGTAAAACTGAGTTTATGTCTCTACTTAATAAAATTTATTAGTAAAGACACCTTAAGGGTACAACGTACGTAATAGAGAACTATGATGATGATGATGATGATGATGTTACATCATCTAAGATTCTTGCGTTTGTAAAAGATTACATGACACAGCTTTTTGGCCAAAATAGGATTTTGATAAACAAATGATTCATGTTACAAAATTTAAAAATAGCCTTAAATAACGGACTCATCATATTGAACCCATAAACGCAACAAAATCACCGAAATCAGTAGGAAGGAGCCTATTAACTCCTGTAAAAAAACAATAACCAAAATAAGCCGGTAACAAGAGAAAAACTGTTAAATCCTGTAAGAAAAAAACCGAATTAACCTTAAAACCTGTAAGGAAAGAAATAAGTTAATAACTCACCAGTAACTGCTGAAAAGATAAACGTGAACTCACCAAACACTAGTTCCGTCGCACTCTCATCCGTCGCATTCCGTCGCATCAGTTTGGTTCGTGCGAAGAACAAATTACCAATAAAAACTGATGAGAGTGCGACGAAACTAGTATTTGGTGAATTCACGTTTATCTTTTCAGCAGTTACTGGTGAGTTATTAACGTATTTCTTTCCTTACAGGTTTTAAGGGTAATTCGGTTTTGTCTTGCAGGATTTAACAGCTTTTCTCTTGTTACAGGCTTATTTTGGTTATTGTTTCTTTTACAGGAGTTAATAGTCATCTTTCTACTGATTTCGGTGTTTTTGTTGCGTTTATGGGTTTAATATGATGAGTCCGTTATTTAAGGCTATTTTTAGATTTTGATAAAGTACTACTACTCAAACCAGGATTTTTTCAAGTCTAAATTTCACCATCGCGCTCCTTAAGAAATAAGATATGGTTTGTCTGTTAAATTTATTCTGTCCTTGATCCAACCATACACAGAAACTTTAAAGATCGGTAGGGGAGACCGGGGCTAGAAGTAACAGGGGGAAGTTGTAATGTAACAGAGGGTATTTCTCTGCCGCTATTAAAGCTGTGTTCACCAGCTTTTGTGTGAATGGATGTATTGTTAGTACCTTAAATGTAAACAGGTGTTCTTATTGTTCTTGCCGGCGGCTATTTTTTGCTACCCCACTGCACTGCTATCCCCATTTTTTGGCCTAAAAGTGAATTTTCGGATTTCAGAAGTTTTCGTTCTGCAGCGTTCCGTAGTTAGTGTGATTTCCTAAATCCTAATTCCCATGCAGTAGTGGAGTAATATTTGCATTGTTTCTCCTGAATTCGAGCTTGAATGCTATATTTAAGTGCATTTTTCCAGAACAGTGCATTTTCACTCATTGTCGGCCTGGGGCAAGTTGTAACAAAACAAAATATTCCACCAAAAAACAAGTAAGTTCTTTCTGAAAGCTACTCAGTAAAAAAACAATTGTTCGATATGCTTGATATGGAATTAGAGTTTGCTGAGAGTGAAAGCGAGTGAAACTGATACATTCAGCAGGTGATTTTCAAGATTTTCAGATCAGCTAAAACAGCTAAAACATATGGTGTGCAAATGATGAAATAACACTGAATGAAATGTATTTTATCTAATTTTGAATTAATTTGATTATATTTTCCCTGATTTTAAGTTTATTTGATGTAAAAGTAGGATTATACCAGCCGACAGACTTTATTCACTGTTTACTTTGTTCTGTTACGACTTGGTCCGATACCTGTTACAACTTGCCCCAAGCTCGAGGCAAGTTGTAACACTCCGATCTTGATTTTCATTTGCAATTTAACGAAAATCTAAAAGCGCCATATTTGTGAAACAACATACGTTCCATAGCCAATTGTGAAACACAACACATGGTGGTATAAAGACAGGTCTGTGTTTTGCTCATAAGGAGAAAATTTCTTTTTATTTCTGAAAAGTGTTACATCTAGCCCCGGTCTCCCCTATAATAGTAAAATTTTAGTGACTTTTCAAAAATTTCTCTTTCTATTGGGTCACTCATTAGACCTGTCAACTCCTCCCATTTTCAAAATTTTAATTGCATGTGGTGTGCTTAAAGAAGGATTCTAGAAATGTTAAAACACTGGATTATTTGCAGAAGAAATTCAAGGCTTATTCATTTTATTTGTTTCATCTTTCAATCATTTCATTTACTCTTTATACCATTTGATTTGATGCCTAGGCCAAGCAATATCAAGCTTCCTCGCAGCGTCCAATACCCAGGCAGAGGCACAGTCTATGACTATTATTTCGACAAGGCGACATTTGGAACATGGCATCCATGGGAGAAAAGTGTCACTGAGGATCGAATACCAAAAGATGCCAAGATACCGGCAAAATTTTGAAAACGCCAGAAATTGTGATAGCGATAAAATCTTTTCAAGCTCCATGGGAACGAGACTCGAATTTCATGCCAAAGCCAATCAGCCTCATTTCGAAAGCGTTGAAAAATGTTTAAAAAACGTCATTTTCGAGTGTTCACACGATGCCGTTTTCAAAATGTGCCGGTTAGAGTTCGTTTTCAAAATCTACCGTTTTCGAATCTACCGTTTTCAAAATGTGCCGTTTTCGTGTGAACGGTAGGCCTATCCGTCACATTTTTCACCGTTTTCAAAATGTGCCGGCATCGTGTGAAAGCAGTCTTAATTTGTGGTCGTGATAGAATGGTGACAGAAAGTCTATTTTACAAGGGGAAAATGGAAATTACAGACTGAATTTAGTAATAGAAAAGTTTGATCAGATGTGAAAGGGACCGAATAGCGGCTATTGCAGAAGAGCATAGGCTCAAATCTTTAAAAAGATTGGTGTAAAATTCTAAGACATGTTTCTTTGAACTGAATGGCTAAGAACATTTTGCTACTTTGCAATAATACTACCGTACCATTGGACTTTTCAGAAGTCATTGATATTTTCAAATTACAAAGTGTTTTATATTTCAACTCATTTAAGGATGTGACGTCATCAAATGTCTAAATCATGAATCAGAAGAGTTATAGTTTATGCTTTACCATAGTGCAGACATTCATATTCTATGGTTTTTTTTTGAATAATTCTATGCTTCCTCAAAAAGATGAGAAATTTCGATGGTTTTAAGTTTTTGTTGACATTATTCTTCTTGAACTCTTGAATCGAAAGAAAAAACCCCCTAGTTATGAAAATATTTAAGATTTCAGAAAACTCCAATGGTAGAATTGTTACAAAGAAGCTAAAGTTTCTTTCAAGCCATTCAGTTCAAAGGAGCAGTTCTTGGAATTTTACATCAATCTTTTTAAAGATTTGAATCAGTATGCTTTGCAGGAGGAATTTTACTTTTCGTCAGTATATGTGCTCCTTTTTACTGTAAAGTGTAAATATTTGGAAATTTTAGGGAAGAGTCCTTGGATTATCTTCGCCTATGCTTTACGTTCAACTTGCACAGATAAACAATATCAAGCAGTAAGCAGCAGTTGATGATGTCGTAGAAAGCCTAATACCTCTAAGAGAAATGAGAATTAATTTCTTTGAAATTTCACAATTGCTACCTTTTTACTAATGTTTTTGGAACTTATCGTTTGCAGACTGATACAGAATCGAATGAGAGATGAACGAGAGCAGCATTTGAAATTATACGTATTTAAGGGTCACTGTGTATATAGTTTGAACACTTGGGAAATGCCACCCGAAAGGGCATCGTGTTCACGAGGTTGGTATAAGAAATTGTATCAATCATCGCGATTTTGATAAAAAGAACTGTCTCCATTTTTGTAGTTTTTGCATAAAGAACAAATGAATAGGCCATTTTCAAAAATTAAGAAAAGGTTGGGTGTACCTTTCTAAATATTAGTATGAGGAACGGGTATGTTTTTGAGACTTGGACTGCATGGCCCTGACCAAAAGCTGATCAAATGCTCCCTCGGGAACCATTCTTATTCTGAATGGTTCTGTTTTGTGGCTTTGGCATTCATCAGCTTTCAACTTTCAATGCACTTCGGTATAGTTGCACTGGTCTGTGATCCTAACTTCTGTTATGGTTGTACGGTTAGCGGAGAGGTGTCTATTTTAGCTGGCACTTGTCAGCATTTGTAAATGTTTCTTCAGTTCTGTTTCTTTCTTTCACAGCCACATGAAGTCATCATTTCGACAACTGAAACTGTACGCCAGAAATACTTTTTGGATGTCTTTTTGTCACATGAGACTCCATTGTTATTTGTTGGACCAACTGGTACTGGGAAATCTGCCATCACTAATGATTACATTGTCAAGCTAGATCGAGAAAGGTATACAATTTTGCTTACTCCTTCTTTCAATCCCTTCAAATGTCAACAGACCCATAGGTCCTTACTGCATTAGGCCCGTTTTATAATTCGTGCCGTGCCGTGCCGTGCCGAATCAAGTGAATTTCGAACAATTTTGTCTGGTTCGGCGTGGCGCGACTCTTATAAAACCAACTTGACACTTGGTTCGACTGAGTCGAACCATATGCCAAAGGCATCTCGACTGGGTCGACCCAGTGCGACTTATGAAACCAAATTTCAGTCGCGCCGTGCCGCGGCTTTTTCACACATGCGCACAACGACAAACGCCATTGTTTGTTGTGGATGTGCAACCCAACCATACCCAACATGCGCATGCGTCACTGTGGTTCGGCGCAGCACGGCACGGCAAAAGTTTTTCCTTATAAAACAGAGGCGCTCCAAGTCGAACTTCAGTCGAACTCAAATTCCTATGGTTCGGCACGGCGCGGCACGACATATAAAACGGGCATTAGTTCTCAATGTCTAATTTCCATTAAGTTTTCACAATTTCAACAATTCTCACCTTCATATTTTCCACGTTTCACAATTTTCACGATTTCGAAAATCTTCACAGTGGTCTCAGATTGTGCACATTTTCTCAGTTATCTGATCAGTTATCATGATTACCTATTTTCCTGAATTTTTACGGCCTCCGCACGATTCTTACAACTCATTCTATTTTTATATGTTTCAAAATTCTTAGTCTTACGATTTTCCGAATTTCACTTTTTCTGCAATTTCACAACTTCAGATAGCAATTCCACCACTGTCCCAATGATTGGATGATTTTTGCAATTTTCAGTTTTGCAGTTTTGACAATTTTCAGATTTTTCACAACTCTTCGATTTTTCACCATTTTTGCAATTTTGATAGTTTCCACATTGATTTCAATTGCGCAATTTTCCCAATGACTGCTCTAAGTAGATGAAAAATGTTCAGTTGCAATTCATAGCTGAAATGTAAGGCCTCGATTATTGACTGCTGCTATAAATGTTTTTGTAACCCAGTAGAATCTACTTGAGTCTCCATTTGAGAATTAATCACAAAGAGAAGATGATTTTTTCTTTCGTTGTAGATACATTGCAAACTTCATGAATTTCTCTGCACAAACATCGAGTAGTCAAACACAGGATATGCTGCTTTCAAAACTTGATAGGTAAGAAATTCATTGCATATTTTATCGTTAGGGAGAGCTCCTTCTTTAGGAAATTCCTGGCATTGTAATAACGCTCTCTTTATATTCTTGTATTTCGAAGGTTTTCTTTTTCAGATACATCAGGAAGGACACGTACCGTCGTTTGAATCAAATGCCTTCGTTTTGTGAAATAAATCTGAACTGTTCATTATTGAAGCGAAGTAGCACTTGATTTTGGTATTTGTTCCCAGATAGCCTAGTCTCAGGAAATGTGCCCTTCGACTCGAAATTGAAGGAGAACTACTTTAATAAACAGTCAACTTGTTTTGCTTATGTATCCGACTGTGTTCTGTTTAAGGAAGCTTTTTAGAAAAACGTTGGCTTGAGTAGTTTTGAAAATGATTATTTCTGTAAATAATTTGCAAATAAGTTCCCATATTTCTTGTTCAGCTGTGTTCAGTAGATATATTGATACTAAGTTCGAGTTTGTTGCCGTTTGAAGAAGAAAATCTAACTGTTTAACTCGACTCCCGGCCCTATTCAAATTCGTATGTGGATGTCTGTAGCATTACGTATGCATCAATTGGTATACAATACGTGTGCATCAAGGGAATAGACATCGCTATATCGAGGTACCGCTATGAATAGGCCAAAGACAACGCCTACGCACTCATTGCTTCTTTAGCTACACAAAGAAAAGGCATGTGTTAAAGTTATCAAATACAATAGGGTATATTTTAACTTGGCCTGGGTCAGCTTTTAGCCATGTCGATTACCTTTCAGGTGTTTATTTGAAATCCAGTGTGTTAGGGAAATTATTTAATATTTACATGAATTTTGGGAGTAATCTAGCATTCTTGAAGTTGGAAAATCGTTTCATGATGAAATGTTTCAATCTGCCCAAATGTTTTGTATTCAGGAGAAGAAAAGGTATATTTGGACCACCTATTGGCAAAACAGTTGTTGCGTTTGTTGATGATTTGAATATGCCAGCTAAAGAACGATATGGTGCTCAACCTCCAATTGAAGTCTTGAGACAAGTTATTGATCATGGATTTCTCTTTGAAAGGTAATTTTATCTTTGATTTATTAAGACAGAATTGGGTAACTTTACAGGTAATATTTATATTAATTTAACCTTTTGGAGACTTATGGGTAATTTTATCTTTAATCATTTTATCTTTATTTTATCTCACTAGATGTCCAAAATGTTCCAAAATCACAAAACTTCGATTGCAAGATCAATCTTTAGTTTTCACTTTGGCTAACAAATGGAGAAACAGCCATTTTAGCAGGAATTTAATGGCAGATACAGATGTTTTGTTTTGAGAGCTGCCTGGTTTTGAAGCATACTGGGAAAATGCTCACTTGGTTTTTAGATTATTTTCTTTGTCTTTATCAAGAGTTTTTCTTGGTATTTATTGTCAGAAAAGAATGCACACTGTCATGATAAACGTGATCATTTTTGAAAAGTTGCAAAATTATGTCTGTTTGTCAAGAAACTGTCGTCCTTCGGAAGGGACGTGAAACTAGGGGTCCCATGCCTGGATGCGGCATGCATATTGGGCCTAAATTAGTTTTGAATAGCTAGAAATCCTTTCAGCCCACTTAAAATATGTTACTGAAAAATAGAACTGCAAAGTCCCTTACAGAGTACGTTTTATAATACCGTTTTCAAGATCTTATTACCCTTTCTGAACAGAGAACAAAGTTTTATTACCGGTAAAATTTATTTTCATCATTTAAAGTTTAGAGGAAAAAGAAATTTTAATGACAGGAGAGATGATAATGATTTTGAGTTTCTAAACTTTTTATTAGCACTCGGTACACCAACTGCGAATACTTTCAGACTAAATAGTTTGATTTTAGACAAAGACAAAAGTGACAAAATAGTGTATACTACGCTTGGAAAAGAGAATGTTTTAAAGCTTGATCATATTTTCATTCAAACAGGAAAGACACTTCAGATCTTCATATTGTCGATCAGATAATCCTGGCTGCAATGGGTCCTCCTGGAGGTGGTAGAAATCACGTGACACCACGGCTTCTTAGGCATTTTAATATCATTGGAATCGAATCATTCAATAAAGAAACAATGCAGAAAATCTTCGCACCAATAGCTGATTGGCATTTCAACAGAGGATTCGAGACATCACTCAAGAGATTTTCCAGAGTAAGTTGCATACTCTTTTTTGGAGTTATTGTAACTGGTTCGTTTCAGTAGCGGCCTAGACAGAATGATATCGATTTGACCATTTCACAAGGAATGATTTAACGCTTGGAAAAAGCAACAAAAAGTACATACGTCTAAAGTTTGACTTATCTCCAGTTGTTTTCATGGTATTCATCTCTGTATGGCGTCATTTTGTCACGCCAAACTTCTAGAAACTTTGCTTGAAGCTGCAGGTCACCGTTGGTCAACATGGTCAACATGGATGAATATAATTTTAAATGACATTGAGGTCGATAATTGTTTTTCCAACAAGTCCAAAAATTTTGCTGTAATATTATGAGTCCTAATTTGAGCTGTCTCAGTTTGGTGTTAATCTGTTTTGATGAGCGATACCTTGGACTCATTGCAATCAGTCCAGATACTGTTTTGATTACATCAATTTGCTAAAACTATTTCATCTTAGGTGTAACATTTGAGAAAGGATGCTTCATTATTAGTTAGAATTCCAATAACTTTTGAAATGCTAACACGTTTTGAGTCACTCAGTATGTTGCCAACAAAAGCTAAAGTGACCCTACCGTACGAGTATGAAAATTGTGCTGAAATAGATGTTATGATTTCCCCCTCTTCTTTCAGATCATTCTTCATGCTACAACTAATGTCTATACTGAAGCAATCGCTAGTTTCTTGCCAACTCCAACAAAGTCTCATTACATTTTCAATTTGAGAGATTTTTCGAGAGTCATACAGGTGAGTTGACATCAGTTGAAGCTGTATGAAGTTGTTAAATTTACCTGTAAAAGAAATATCTTGCATTCTCTGCAGTTAAAACATGGCCGGCTTTTTCTTTTGCAATAAATTGATCAGAGACAAATAAAAACTCCAGCTGTTGCAGAAGACAAAGGATGCTTGATCCCTGCAAAGAAATTCAGAATAAATAGGATATATCTTGCTTTCCTGTAAATTATTTCATATTTTTATTTCATATTTGATTCTTTTAAGGGGGGTTGCCCTTCAGCAGAAGCTGTTTTTCAAAGGGCCCTCCGATAAAAACTTAATTACAATATACAGTTAAAAATAACATATCACAAGAGAAAAAAAACCATAATTTTAAAAAGTCCTATTTACCATTATACAAGATTTACAGTGGAAAGAAAAATTAACCCTTTATTGATTTTTAAAAACCATTCAGGGAGGATGCCGTCTTACACTCAGCTGGAAGGCTATTCCATAATTTAGCTCCCCGGGAAGAAAAGCATTTTGGTCAGTTCATTGTATAAAACTACTCTTACGGAAACTAACTGTTCGACTTCGAATAAAAGTTATTCTTTCGCTACTCAGGTCTCTGATAAACTTCACCTTTAACTGCTTCATATACTTTAATTTTTATATGTGTGCTTTTTTATCAAGTTAATGGACCAAAACAATTATTGAACTACGAAAGTAAGCTATTCAAACACGGAAATTCTGCAATGAATTGAAGTAACTGTGTAGATCCCCCATTAAGGGATGACAAGTGCAAAGTCATTCTTTTAGCCAGCTCAATCTTATATGCATTGCAATACGTAATCGTATATGCATTGCAATACGCAATGTCACATTCTGATGAGAACGTACGTTGGAAAGGCCTAATTGTGCCTGAAATTTATCCGCCTCCTTCATAGTATATGATTGTTGATTTAAAGACCCTGTGCTTCCCATGATCCTTTGCACGTACACAAACCATCAAAACATGATATTGGCCGTAAACAACGTATTTTGAACACACTATCATGGGAAGATAGATAGAACACACTATCACGGAAAAAAGTTTTTCTAACTCTTCAATTTTTTCAGAAATTTCTGCTGTTTAAAGTAAAAAGCGATGGTATAGTAATGTTCATTTGAAGATGGAAAAAATAATATAATCTCGTTATTGCTAGGCCAGAATTATTTTCATGCGTTATGAAAATCATTGTGAGATTGCAAAAGATGATGGGAACATGGTTTCGCTCTTCATAGCAATCTTGAAATATTATTCTTAAAAATTCCAAAAAAATCAAATGATTAATAATTCTGGTTCATTGTTCGGTTTAAATTCAAACGACTGTGGCGCTGACGAATGTTTAATCTTATGCTCTTTCGTGCAGGGCATCTTGCTATTTGATCCCAAAGTTGGAGCCACTCCAGAAAAGATGACTCGTTTGTGGATACATGAAGTATATCGAGTGTTTTACGATCGATTGGTCGATCAGCAAGACAGACGGAAGTTTTTTGATATTGTCAAGGTAGGTTTTTTCATCTCTTTGGATTCAACTCCTGTGTTTTCTGAGAAAAAGGCCGAGGCAACGAGGAAAGCATGGCCAGTTTGGCTAGCAGAAGAGAACGGAAAATTTTGTTTGTTTTGTTTTTGTTTGTTTCTTTGTTTCTTTCTACCCAGCCTCCGAAGTTTTTGGAACACTGACAAGCCAAGATTATCAAAGGAGTGCTCTGGTCCTTCTTTTGGATGTGACCATGCCTGATTCTGTTAGCCTAAAATTAAGCAGAGTTTGCAACCCTCCTCGTTCTCAGTAGCTCCTCTTGGCAAAGCGTGGATTCAATTTTGCTAAGAAACGTAGTGATGTGGATGTGACTTTTCGACTGCTGTTTGGACCAGAGTTCTTCTTGGTTTCTTGTTTATCTGGTATCGAGCATACTTTACTTTTATTAGTGCTTGTTAGTAGAGATGTTTACAATGTTAAAAAAATCGATTTGGAAATAGAAAATTCTCATTATTTATTATCCTTTACAGAATGTTCTAGCCACGGAATTTAAAGAGAAGATAAACAGTTCCCTATCACACCTTACAAAGTCTGGCGGAAATGTCACAGATGATGATGTACGAAGGTAGGCCATACCAATAGAATGTTTGATTTCAGTTATTTCACGTGACTGTATCATAGAAATCGTTCCAAACCCTTCTGCCATATTTGGTTTGGAAAGTATTTGGTTTTTAAATACTTTAATTTTAAAACAGGAATACTAATTTTCCAACAACTTCGGGCTTTTCTGACTTGTGTCTTCATCATAGCGTGACTTACAAAACTAAAACTGTACTTGTGTCTTCAACAGTTTTAGTTTTGTAAGTCACACTCTGATGAAGACACAAGTCAGAAAGGCTTTAGTGTGCTAAATATTTTGCCTCTTTTGCATCTGAACTTCTTTTATATAGTTTTGGAGCCCAAAGGTGTTGCTCTAACCTTATATTTTAAGTTTAAGTTTTGTTAAGTTTAATTCTATTTTGTTAACCATTTGATTTCATTTTTAGTCTGTTCTTTGGTGACTACCTCAAAGGTAAACAGGCTGGCAAATTGTATGATGAAATCACTGATTTTGATTCATTGCAGTCTGTAAGTAGTTTTGAATTTCAGGATTGTTGAAGTCTGTCTCAAATGTCGCATGAAAATGCCCGTGAATAACAACAATTGAGGTGTTTTGCATTGTTGGTCGCTTTTCAGTCGAGCAGTTGACCTTTATTGTAGTTAGCCTCACTACACAAGAACCCTCAACTAACGCTCGTCTAATTGAAGTGAATTAATGTTGTTGTTGTCGCTCCAGTTGTCGCTCCAGTAGTTATAGCATCCATCAGTCTATCAATAGCGATAACCTACCAACATATAATCAGTCCATATTGTAGTGTTCTTTGCATACCTTTCTGGAACTTAAAGGCAATCTATCCCCTTGATGACTGAAAGAACACAAATTTACGCTAATGTCCTTTGTTCAACGACGGCAGCATCATTCATATCCATGAAAATTGTGCATGAATGACTTTGCTTTCTTTGGATGAAGCAAATTATCGAGGGGACATTGTGCCTTTAAAGGGGCAGTCAGACGTGATGTTGCGCGGGACATTTCCATTGTATTTGCATGAAAAGTGCTTAGGCCTAGCATCGACTCGTCAATGGAGATTTTGAATTGGATTATCGCACATTTCAATCCATCTCCATCGACATTGTTCTTGACAATCTCAAGGATTTAATTGACAGATATTGTTCGTCTATGTCGATTTCATGTATTTGCAAAGTTATTTTGTTTATCACAAATTCCTGAAAGTCGTAAACAGCGATTTTGCAGAAGCAACTTTGAAGCTGCGAAGAGATAATCTACAAGTCGAAGTGGGCAAGAAACTCGCCAAAGAATCTGGTTTTTGAGTCAGATTTATGATGTTAGGTGAAACCGAAAGGTGAATAGAACCTTCTCACACTCTACTGGATTCATTGCTCAATTAATTTCATCAGAATTACAGCGAACAAAGAGGTACAGTAGACATGTTTTGGTATTTAGGCCTATACGAATTGGATTGTTACACGCAGAATCTGATACCCGCGTTTCGCGTCTGACTGCCCCTTTAAAGGGGCTGTACAAGATTTTTGTAAACAAAGATAAAGATCAGCTGTCCAATATCATCAAATTCAATCATAAATTCCTCTCTAATTGGCCCGTGGCGTACAATTTCTTTAGCTTGCCTGTTGCCTTCCGTGTATTCAGGCTAAACACATCTGAAACTCGTCGCTCAGAATCCAGCTGTATCTTTATAATCGTTGATGGCATGAAAAATCTGATTGCACTGGCGCATTTACGGGCTTCAAACATGTAGAAAACATCTTCATTTGCAATGTATCTGCTGCTACTTACCTGCATTATGGAGAGAAAGTTTGGGATTTTTGGAAGTTTAGCTTGTACAGCTCCTTTGAACCAAGGGAAGTATGAAGTACATAATTACTGATGAATTATCTGCATCACTATTCTGGTACATTTGCCTGCTCCTGCAAATATCTGCTGCGGTGATGGGAGAAGAAACGAAGGCGAGGTTGAGAGAAAGAGGAGTTATTTTGCTTTGGGAAGTGGCGGGTAATAGAAAAAATTGTCTGCACAAGTAAAATAACATGCCACAAAAATAGGACAACAGGTGATGTTTATGAACATTTAGATTGCTGCGAAGAGAAAGATTGTCAGGGAAAAGCTACTGGGGAACGCCTGTAAGGGAGGACTAGTTTTTCTGATAAAACAAGTACGGGTTCATGCTTACCACTTCGACTTGGTGTACATATTTCATTCAGCCTTTGCTAAAACTGACTGTCGTTTCATATTTTTTCAAGGTCATGGTAACTTATCTTGCTGATTACAACTTAGTAAGCAAAGCGCCAATGGATCTAGTCATGTTTCGATTTGCAATTGAGCATATATCCAGAATCAGTCGAGTGTTAAAACAGCCCAATGGTCATGCATTACTTGTCGGTAAGTGCATTTATTTTAATATTGGGAAAGTTTAAAAGGCCTAGAAAATAAAAGAGCTTTTGCGTGCTGAAAAATTTCGACTTACTGACTATCAGAAATTATTTTAACGAATGCCGAGCAACAAGTTTGGTAGTTATTGGAAGTTGTTTGGATGTGAGCTCTGGGGCCGCTTTTACGTGCTTGTCTGGGTGGAAAGCAGAGTTAAGGCCCTGTTACACCATGAGCTTTTACGTGAAACTTGCTTGCAATGGCATTGCGAGATAAGTTTCACTGGGGGTGTTACACGGAAACTTCGAAGAAAATCCTAAACTTGTTTTCGTGCAAGCCGTTGCCTGACTAGAAACAAGTTCTACTTTTCGTGAAACTGCCTCGCAGCGCTCGCAACAGAAAATCTGGCAACTCGTCGTCAAATTTCGGGGTGTTACACGGTAGGGGAGACCGGGCTAGAAGTAACAGGGGCAAGTTGTAACGGAGGGTGTTTCTCTGCTGCTATTAAAGCTGTGCTCACCAGCTTTTGTGTGAATGAATGTCTTGTTAGTACCTTCAATTAAAACAGTGGTTCTTATTGTTCTTTCCGGCGGATATTTTTTAGCACTGCTATCCCCATTTTTTGGCCTGAAAGTAAGGTTTTGGATTTAAGAACTTTTCGTTTTGCAGCGTTCCGTAGTTAGTGTAAATTCCTAATTCTCATGCAGTATTGGAGTAAAATTTGTATTTTTTCTCCTGAAATCGAGCTTGAATGCTATACTCAGATGCATTTTTCCAGAACAGTGCATTTTTACACGTTGTCGGTCTGGGGCAAGTTGTAACAAAACAAAAAATCCACCAAAAATAAGTAAGTTCTTTCTGAAAGCTATTCAGTAAAAAAAAAATTGTTCGATATGCATCATATAGAATTAGAGTTTACTGAGAGTGAAATCGAGTGAAACTGATACATTCAGCAGGTGATTTCAAGATTTTCAGATCTGCGAAAGCAGCGAAGACATCTGGTGTGCAAATGATGAAATAATACTGAATGAAATGTATTTTATCTAATTTTGAATTAATTGGATTATATTTTCCCTGATTTTAAGTTTATTTGATCTGAAAAGTAGAGACAGACTTCGTTCACCGCTTATTTCATTCTGTTATCTATTCGTCAACTTTTTCTTGGGTCATCTGCTATGTGAACTTACTGTAACGTGCTTTCCTTGCTTTTTTTAAGGTATCGGAGGAGCAGGAAGATCCAGTGCATGCAAGCTAGCTGCTTTTATGGGAGATTATGACCTTTATCAAATTGAGGTATCCAAAAATTATGGGTTTAATGAATGGAGAGAAGATATTCAAAAGTTGTTTAGGCAAGCCGGCATCACAGGGACGCCTACAGTCTTTCTGTTTGGAGATCATCAAATCAAGGTAAATTTCATATTTTTGATCATTGCAAAAATATACCGAGTGACTGAGTAAGAAACAATCCTCACTTGAGTGGCCATAGACTTAAAATACAGAATCCCAGTCATCGCAACAACAACAACATATTGAACTGAATTAAGATCTTTAGATTTGTCGTTCTTCTTTCGTTATAAGCTAGAAATCGAGTATAAAGCGCCCTCACAGCAGCCATACAAACAAATTACAAACATTTTGAGATACTCCGTGTACCGTACAAATTTTTTCTATGGTTTGTATATACTGTAACTGTATATTTTGACCCGTTTACTGTACTGTAGGGTGCTCCTTTTTTAAGTTTGATACTGTGTTCTATGAATGTAGTTGCAGCAAAGTGAAATGCAACTCTTCGTTTATTAATTTATATTTTGTGTTTACTAGCAACTCTCTTTTCTGGAAGACATCAACGTCATACTCAATACTGGAGATATCCCCAATTTATTTCAACATGATGAAAAATCAGAAATTGTTGAACGGGTGAGTGGATTTGTTCTTTTGTCGAAAGAGCCTATTGAAAGAGTAACTATGACAGCCATTTTAAATAGATCAGAGATATCTTATTATTGTAAACAATACATCTGCTGTAGAACTTCAATAATCAGAGTCAGACAGAGTCATATAGACAAAGTTTCTTTTCGAGAACTATAAGGGACTGGGCTACACTTTCAAACAATGAAATTTTAGAACTATAGATATTTAACTTGTTTTTATATATTAGCTTTTGTAACTTTGTAATCTATTTTTTTAACAGTTTATTTTCATTTCTTTTTGGGTTTTAGACCCCTTTGCGTTGATGCTTTGCAAAGTATTTTTACAGATGTAGATGTAGATATATCGGAAACTAAAGCTGCTAGAATTAAAATTCGTTGAGTTTTCTTTCCAAAAAAGAAGATATTGCTAAGTCAATCAGTATGTAAAGTGAGCAAAAAATACAAGAATATTTTGTGATTTGTACCAAATGTATATAATTTGTTGCTAAACTGATTACCTTCGCCATTGTTTCCCTTTGCTCTTTGACACGATGATGTCCCTTCACTCAGCAGAAACTCGTGATATTACTCTGAAAAAATGGATCCTATTTAAGCCCTCATGCACAAAAAATTGTTGTGGCATTCAACTCACGGGATTTCATGAATTCCAATATGACTTAAGTCGAGCTTCAATCGACAATGTGAACTTTACTTCACTTACGTGTGTGTGTGTGCTAAGTTTTCGTCATTAAATCTGTACCAAATAGATTTTCGCTACATTTTGTTTCTGCGAGGTGATAGCTAAGAATGGGCCGAAACATCGGGTCATCTTTTTCACTGTGTGCGTGGATTAACTCAACTGAGAGTAGGTTTAAGTCCTCTGCGAGAACACATGTTCAGACAAAACTTCCTTAATACCACCGATCCAATGTGTCTAACAATGTGTTTTCACTGTTGTATAAAAAAGAAAAATATTTTTCGCTGTTTCCTCTCGAGTCCCTGTTGAGCAAGGTGTACTGCAGCAGGGATGCCAGCGACTTGGGTAATCAGTCAAATTTTCTGCCGTGTACAGACGTTATGTCAATGTTATTTGCGAAACCATCTCTTTGCATTATCAACCATCTCTGTAGTGTTATCATTTATTGATTTCAGATGCAAAATGTGGTCCATGAAATGAACCTGAAAGTCGACTCATCCCCATTGGCAATGTATAACTTCTTCATTGAGCGTGTGCGCCAAAATCTGCATGTTGTCTTAACGATGAGTCCAATTGGGGATGCTTTTAGGAACCGGTTGAGGATGTTTCCATCACTGATCAATTGTTGCACCATCGACTGGTTTCAGGTAGGTTATTTGCTTCCAGTAATAAGGATAGATTTTGTTACACAGTAGCATCAGTTACTTTTGATTGACACCTCAATTCAAAGAGATTAGCAAATGTAGGCAAAATAGTCCTCTCAACCAGTAACTCAAAACAAGCAAAGACGCAAAAGTTGCCCTTTAACCAGTTGGGCAAACTATCGCCTTGTGCACGTGAAAGATTGTTTTCAAGGGAAGTCGTGAGTTTATAACGAAAGAATAACGATAGATCTAAAGATCTGCTTGACGGATTTTGTTTATTTGATTCATGAGCTGATTCTTCTGCTTGGCTGCTGAATCAAATAAACAAAATCCGTCAGCCAGATCTTCAGATTTATCCCTCTTCTTTCGTTATAAACTCATGATTTCTCTTAAAACCATATCTTTCGCGTGCACAAGGCGACAATATGCCCTAATGGTGTCAGGGCAACTTTTGCGGCTACGTTTGTCTTTAATTACTGGTTGAGAGAATTTCCTTTATCTGCAGTCGCTAATCGCTTTGAATTGACGTGTCAATCAAAAGTAACTGATGCTGTTGTGTTACATAATCTGCCCTTGTTACTTCTAGTTTTACCGTCCACTAGCCCAAGACATTTTATCTGATAAAGATTTGTCGATTTTATTTGAAAAACAATTCAATGTAATTGTTTCTACTCCATTTTAGGAATTAATGACTATTTAAATCGTGTGGTGATATGGGCCGTTTCATAGTGTGAATAACATTTGATAGACAAACTGTTGGCATATTCAGCTATCTTTTGATTGGTATATAACTTATGACCAAAAAACAAACATGAAAAGACATTCATCTAAAGCTCTCGTTCTCATCTGGATAAATTTAGATGAGTTAACCCCCCCCCCCTAACGTTTCCGTGTACTTTGAAATTTTAAGCTCGAAGCCTGCGCTCTCTTTAATGAAGGTGTCCTTTTAAAATTGTTAGCCTACGTGCAGACTCTTGGACTGGACGGGAATGAGGGAGAAAAATAGAGTCTGCGTAACTGATCCAACCTTCTCGTTCACAGGTCCCCATGAATCAAGCAACCAAATCTAATTGGTTTGGGAAAATACTATCATCTTCCTTAGTTTTCAAAATATCATGTTCGGCATAAATAACGTGGTATATCTGAAATTAGGAAGCATTTGACAAAGCATTGAAATTATGTGTACAATGCATTTCGTAGAGGAAATTAAACTTGTTGTTAAAATGAATTGCTGATGTCAGCGAACAAGAAAGGTGGATCAGTTACACAGACTCTATCTTTTCCCCTCGTTCCCGTCCAGTCCAAGATTCCGCACGCAGGCTAGAATGTAAGCTAGGAATCTTGCACTCCCTGTAAAAGAAATTTATTGTAAAATGGTAGGCAATTAGGAATCTTGAGCTCTCTTTCACAGAAAGTGTATTTTGAAATTTTAGGCTCGAGTTTTGCGCTCTCTGTGAAGGAACTTGTTCTAAAGTGGTAGGCAATCATGGATCTTGAGTTCCCTTTGAAGAAAATATGTTTGAAATTCTAGGCATGGCCTGATGATGCTCTTGAAATGGTTGCAAACAAATTCCTAGAGGATGTCGAACTGACCAACGAAGTCAGGGCAGAGTCAGTGAAACTATGCAAACGTTTTCATCTTGATGTTAGGCAGCTCTCAGAAAAGTATGCTGTTATCTGTTTATTGACTATACCTGCATAACGAGAAAATCTTGAAGGTATCAAAATCATCAAGGGACTTTCGTACTTTGAAATATGAGGCAATTTAATGCATTCTTTGCTATTTGTTTAGACAGTGCTCCCAAAAGCAAAAAGAGAACGCAGACTTCTTTGGCCTGGAATTTTTTCCTGGAACAAAATATACCTTAGTCCTGGAAATTGTTAGTGAAAATTGAACAACTTTTCTGTATCTCTTCAGAATTGGCTGACATATAATTGTTAGGTGAGAATGTCTACCAAAGATGATGACTAAATATTCAAGGATTAAATGTAGCACTCTGGGATGGGATAGAAAAGATCTTTTTATTCAATGCGCAGGGTTATTGTCAGGGATGTGTTTTAGTAATAAGGACAAATCACTGTAAAATGTAACAATTTATATATCCTGGTAGGTTGCATCTGTCAATAGTTTTCGTATCAATTCTGATAAAAGTAACTGTCCTGGTGACGCTTTCATTTAATGAGAATGTAGGAATGCAGGGATATATTTGCCTATATATGCGTCAGATCATTGGAGTCTCTGCAATGAAGATATCGAAATGAAACTAACTGGTATGAAATTGAGACTAGATTTTATCATTATTTGTATTAGTCTAAACGTTTGACTTGTATTCAGAAAATTCATGAAGGAAAATTGAACCTCTAGCCCTTGAAACATTCTTTATTCGTAGGCCTCGTTTACACTATGCCGGTAATACGGCATAACACTGTGCCATATTGGTTTTTTGGTTCAGACGAAATCACCGTTTATACTACCGGGTGTCCCAAAAAAATGTATACAGATTTGTTTGACTCCAGCGATGTAAATTTAGCTTCAATCAATGGTTAATCATTCTCAAAATGTTCCTCGATAGTTAACTTGAACACAGATACCTCGTTTGTTGGTATTGGTGCTTGGAGAACAGAGATATCAATCTTGAAAGCTCAAATTTGCGTCCACTTGCAAACCAGAGCTTTGGCCTTTTGGCCTAAGCAAAAGCCTTAAGAAATTGTTTAGGCCAAAAGGCTAAAGCTCTGGTTTGCAAGACGAGGCAAATTTGAGCTTTCAAGCTTAACATGTCTGCTCTCAAAGTACCAATACTAACAAACGAGGTATCTATGTTCAACTAAACTATCGAGGAGCATTTTGAGAGTGATTAGCCATTGATTACAGATAAATTCACAGCGCTAGAGTCAACCAAATCCGTATACATTTTTTTTGGGACACTCGGTATGTCGGTAAAAAATGAATGAGATATGCTTTGACCATGGTGCAGACCGAGAATTTGTCAAAGCGCATGCTTTCATTTGCCAAATTATCGCCTCGATATGAACCTGACGTCAAAACTTGATGCTGTATTCGCCGTTTACACACTACGCCGGTTGAGCCACAAAGCCTGTTAGCATGCCGTATTCGTTTCGTGCTGTATTCAAGTGCAAAACCATGTCGGTTAGTATAAACGGGAGGTTACGGCATAGTTTCATGCCGCATTCCTTTCTTACCGGCATAGTGTAAACGGGTATTTGATCATCTTTATGCTATGCATCTTAAGTTGTTTTTCTTTCCCCTAGGTATTTCACTACACTACGCCGCCACAACTACGTCACTCCAACATCATACCTTGAATTAATCAAGACCTTCAAATCACTTCTCAACAAGAAACGAATGCAGTTGTTAACGATGAAAAATAGATATTCAGTTGGTCTTGAAAAACTTGAATTTGCATCAGGACAAGTAAGTGTACATGCCAGTTCTTACCCTTAGGGTTGAGAATCTAATCGGCGTTTGCTCAATATGTCCTTCCGACGTTGTTATTTGCAAGCAAAAGAGACAGGGGTGGGCTTTAATTGTAGACTGTGGCACCATTGGTCCCAGAAAGTCTCTTGTGTTCTCTAGAAAGAAGGAGCTAAGGGAAACATAATTAAGCTGCTAATGAATTCAAGAACGTGCCAATTCTGGATAAATTTGTTGTTGTGCCAGGGTAAACATCAAGGTGATTTATCCATCTTATGGTGTCAAATCTGTCTAACATGAAATAAGCCGACGTCAAATGTTACTATCGGATCGCGGGAAACTTCTGTCTTGTATGCGCTTTCTGTGCGCTTTCTTTATTTCAGTGCCAATTAGCAGAGATAAAACGTTAATCAATTGCTTTAACGAGCGTGACGGACTTTCTTTCTTTCTTTCTTTCTGACTTTCTGACTGACCTGGAGCCCCCTCTTAGATTACAAAGTTGGACTTTGTAATCAAAAAGGGAAAAAATGAAGAGGGGAAACAGAACTAAAAGGGGCATTATAAAGGGAATATAAAGAAAAGGAAAGGAAAGAAGCAGGAAGAAAAATATGAAAGGAAGAAACAAGTTCACGAAATTGATCACTTTCGTTTGATTTGTTGGTGTGGTATACTCGTAGATATATTCTTTTCATGAAAGAAAAGACTTCTGTTGTACCAGAAAATGAAATGTTTTTCTACGCGAGTTAGGGAGCTTCAGTAGGTATGAATCGAATCGTTGCTAGCAGCACCTTTGAAGAAAAAAACTTAGTTCAACGTTGATAATTCATTTTCATACCACTCTTTAGCTTACGTTAAACTGGCTCTTCGTTCATGAGGATTGGTTTAGCAGCTTTGAATGTATGGATAACCAGTTTTTATTATGTACCTTTGCTTATTGGTACTGTTGAGATGTTTAAAAGTGTTCTGTCGCATTTAGGAGCATGGACGTTTCAAATGCAACAGAACATTTTTAAACATCTCAACAGTACTAATAAGAACATGGACGTTTTGATAGCCACTAACCCAATAAAACCCCCAAGTCAATATTAATGCTGTCTTGTTGATAATTTATAGGTCGAAATAATGCAGGAAGAATTAAGAGAGCTTCAGCCTGAACTCAAAGAGACAAAGATCCAAACAGAAGAACTCCTTAAAGAGATCGAGAAAGAAACTGCGCAAGTTGAAGAGATTAAAAAGGTAATTTGCTCTCTCACAGCGGTGGCTTTCGTATTGTAATTTCCCGAAATTTACTGACTGTCAAAAAGATGGTTTGAGGAGGAAATGTTTTGGTAAGACTGATAACTTACAAAGCTTTAACGAGACAAAAGGACAGAAAGATTGTTTGACGAATCAAACTGACAAAGACCCTCTCGCAAATGGCTTGCCTCGCTGACATGTTTTGGTGTTCAATTTTGCGATGACGGATGTTCATCACATGAAATAGAGAGCACTCAATTTCCTTCGGTAAAAAGTAATGTTTTTGATATTTTGACAGAAGCTTTAGGTTCTGTCTGTCACCCATTCAGAAGTTAAGTGCAATAGTAGTACATACATCAAGCAAACATTATGCAAACATACATCAAGCAAACATACATCGAGTTAACATACATCATATCATGCAAACATATATCAAGCAAACATTATGCAAACATACATCAAGCAAACATACATCAGGCAATTATTATGCAAGCATAGTCAATGACACTACCTGCTAAACCATGTTTGGGTTACTCGATTGAGCACATACTGAATGCGATTTTGTTTACATTTGTTTTAGGTTGTTGAGGTAGAAGAGGCATCAGTGAACGAGCAAGCAACTAAAGCACAAGCAATCCGGGTATGAAAGAGATTTGAATTAACAAAAGTCCTGAGAACCATCGCGTCATTTCTATTACTTGTTTGCCACATGTACAATGATGTAAAAATGTGTTTACTTTGATTTTAAAGGAGATAGAAAGGCATGCATTTGTTCCCCGGCGGAGGGTGGGGTACTTAGTATATTTTTCCGACGGGAATGTGTGATCCCACAAAAGATGGTGACAAAGACTATTGTACTACGATACATTGAGTTCTATATTGGAGTCTACAGTTCGATCAACGAACAATGGACAAATTTCCATGAAAGCATGTCTTTTGTGGTCTTTTTGTAGCAGTACTGCCTCCAGCAAAAAGAATGCTTATTTACCATTGTCATTGCTAATAGCAGGAAAAAGTGAAAATGTATTGTGATCTTAGATCTTACCGTAAATCTGCGATAAATCTGCGATTCTTTATTACTTGAAAGACTTTCCAACAGATGCAGAATTCAAGGGGAAGCTTTGAAATGGTTTGTTTCTTATCTAGAAAATCGTTTTCAAATGGTTAGAATTAAAGATGAAAAATCAAAAGAGGTGCCTCTATCTTGTGGTGTTCCACAAGGATCTGTGCTGGGTCCGTTCCTTTTTCTCGTATATACGTTACCCTTGGGAGACATTGTTCGGAAAAGAGGTATGATGTTCCACCTCTTTGCTGATTACACACAACTCTATATGTCGTTCTCAACGACTCCAGAATGTGCAACTCTCTCAATAAGCAAATTGAGGGGTGTGTTCAAGAAATCCAGTCCTGGATGCTAAAAAACAGGCTAAAACTAAATGGAGATAAAACTGAACTGTTGGTGATCCGAACACGAAAACAATGTGCAAAACTGTCAAACCTGTTTCTCAATATTGGAAATAGTAAAATTAAACCAAACGAAAAAGCACGGAATCTTGGTGTAGTCTTCGATGCAAATTTATCCCTAAAGTCTCATGTAAATTCTCTGTGCAGCTCAGCTAGGTATCACTTGTATAATTTCCACTTAGCTCGGAAGTATCTTACGAAAGAAGCTGCTGAAAAAGCCATCCATACTTTCGTCACATCTAGGCTAGATTGCAACAATTCTCTTTTATATGGTTTGTCGATGAGTGAGTTACAAAAGTTGCAAAAAATTCAGAATTCCGCAGCCAAGGTTTTGACTGGTGCGAAGAGACACAGTCATATAACCCCAGTGTTAAAACAGCTTCATTGGTTGCCAATATCATGCAGGATAAAATACGAGATCTTAACGTTGACTTACAAATGCATCACTAATCTTGCACCAATTTGTCTTACGGAGCTGGTTACATTACGAACAGCAGCGCGACAGACAAGATCTGCCGATGATGACTTGACTCTTGAAATGCCAAGGACAAAGCTAGTGACCGCTGGAGATCGTGCATTTACAAGTTCCTCTCCTCATCTTTGGAACAGACTGCCATACGCATTGGGGTCAACGGATTCTCTTGACACTTTCAAGTGCAGACTGAAAACACTCTGTTTCAAGAATATTTTAACTAGATTTTATTTAACCAACAATGTTAGCATTCTTTGTATTATTGTATGAAATATCACCCTTTTAGTTTTATAAATCGTGTAATGCGCCTTTGAGCCGTGTGGATAAATGGTGCAATATAAATGCCTTTTATTATTAATAATTATTATTATTATTATTATTATTATTATTATTATTATTATTATTATTACAAAGCCCTCACCTTCGAATAGCCCCCTCCCCTCGAATAAAACCCCACCTCATAACAATTTTTTGGTGAAGAATCGCCGCTTTAATAAGCCCCCAGGGGGATATTTGAATTCCACAAAATGGTGAATTTTACACAAATTCATAAATTCTTTGTCTTGATATCACGTTTATTGTCGTTGTAGTTCAATATTACATTTCTAATACATCATTTCTTATGAATTCTTGTTTTTAAATTGATATGCTATTCGCTTTTTTCCAAACCTCTATCAGCTAGAATCGCAGTATGCAATCATTCATCTACGTTATCATTTGATAAACCCTTCCCTCGAATAAGCCTCTCCCTCTCCAGTAAGTCTCATCCAAAAAATTGATATTTAAAATATGCCCCCGGGGGCTTATTGCAGGATTTGCGGTACTGTAAGTACCTGCAAATAAGAACCCCCCCCCCCTTGTATAAGAAACAGGCCTCATTTTCTTCAAAGAGGGCCCCTTTGATAAGAAACAATTTTAGGTCTGAAATTTAAATGTTTCTTATTTTCAGGTTTGTCACAGTTTATTCCTGAATGCCAAAAAATATTCCCATAATTTAAATGACTGTAATATAATGTAGCATTACTGTAATATAATGTAGCATTCTCAAAACAGACTGAACATTCTCAAGATTCACATAGCAAGAGGTAACAAGGTAAACATGTAACATGTAACATGTAAAGCAGTAATGTTCAATAGACATGCATACGTGGTACTGTCATATACCTTCACTTGACTTGATTCCCTATCTTTAAGAAACTTTGACCCTGATCATGAAAAGGTCTCTTTAAATAAGAAAATTTCTGAGGCCTCTATGTAAAAAGTGGTTTCTTATTTGTGGGTACCCGCTGTATCATCTTCGGTGTCATATTATTTATTTTCAAATTTTCACTGATTTATTTTTGTTTCTTACAGGATGAATGTCAAGAGAAATTAGCCGTTGCATTACCAGCTTTAGATTCAGCAGTCAATGCATTGAATACATTAAAATCATCAGATATCACTTTGGTGAAATCAATGAATAATCCGCCTCCTGGCGTTAAGATGGTTATGGAAGCTGTTTGTATTCTCAAGGTAATAATCACTTTTTTTTATTCATCTAAAATGTTACAATTCATGTTACATCTACATCCTACTATACTTTCTAATTACTATACGATTATACAACACTACAGGGACGATACCACAGGTAGCAAAAGACAATGACTATCCCCGTGGCCATTAACATAAAGACATGCAGATAGATTGAAAATTAAGTTAACAATTACAAAAGCTACAAATACGATTAATACATGATATGCATATTGACGTCATAATCACGTTCGAATAAAATTGAGTGGCAAATTGAGTCCATAATGGCGGCCGCGAGCTTCGAGGCTTCGGGCATCCATGCTTTTGTCCCTGGAATCACATTCTCAGAGTCAAAATTTTTGCAAGAAATCAGCTCAGGAGAAAGCTGAGGCTTTAAAGTGTCTAATTTCATTTCTACTTCTTGCTTTTCGTTCCCAATAAAGACGCGACTGACCAAAGAAAATCAATCATGCGGCCTAAGGGTTATTCCGGACCCTTGAAATTCCCGCCAAACCGGATTAATCTGCGAAGCGCGCGCAGGCCTCGGGATGAAACAAACATTGGCCTAACATATTTCAAATCAGTTTCTTCGACATTCAGTAAGAAAAACACTTCCAGGGCTGCTGGTTGTGTAAATACATTGCCTCAAAGTGGAGTGCTCAATTTCCATGGAATTCGAAGGAAGCATGCACGAGGTTTTCGTTCGTTTACCACGGCAGAGATTGGAAGCTCTCCTGGCTTTGATACTCGTTGAATTTGAAATCAGTTCTTTCTCAAGGTAGGCCATGTCTATATATTTTGTTTCAATCGTTTCTTTCTCGTTCTCCATTGCTGGTTCTCATTCAATATTCTGCAAAAATGAGTTGTTTCCACCGTAAATATTTCACACAGAGCAAGGACTCGAAAAAAGAATGTGCTTGGAGATCTATTTTTACATTATTTACTCTTTGTAGGAGAAAATGATGGCAAGCTCCCCACATGACCTTTCAACTGAAAAAGCAGATCAATAAGACTCCATTTCAGATGTTTACAATGGAAAGTGGTCACAGGAATGCTGCATTGTAACTGACTTCCATTTTCTTGCATTCAATGAAAGAAGTGTCAGTGAAGTTTTAAAGCTGAAAATAGCTGGTTGGCCATTTATTGTCATGTGTGCTGCAGCAATCGCAAACAATTTCAACAAGCTGCTTGGCAATTTTAGAAGATTCTCATTGCTGTAGAGAATGGTTGGCTGCCAGAAGAACATTTATTCCAGAATCTCTACAAAGTTACAAATTACTCTCAAAGTTTGTGACACAGAAAGTGACATGCTCAGAAAATAAACATTCTAAAAGTTAGATTTGTTGAGATTTAAGATACCTTTGTTGAAGCCATGAATGTTGTTAGTTTCTTTTGCCACATATGACTCATTTTTCATTTCCTACTGCTTCTCTAAAATTATTCTCAACAATCCAAATTTGTCATATGAAACAGAAAGATCATTCCACCATGAACTTTTTTCTAGTGATTTATGTAGTAAAGAAGCATCTATTTTGTGGTCATTTATTGAAATTCATCCATAAAGTGTGGGATAAATTGTGGCTGTGAGTTTCATGTATTGTATGAAATTGTCATTGCTCAGCAACATTGAATCCAGTATTTTAAGGGTTTGTCTGATTTTGAAGGGATTGTCTGATTTTTAAGGGATTTTTAATTTGATGATTTTTAAGGGATTGTCTGATTTTAAATGATTTTTAAGGGATTGTCTGATTTTTAAGGGCTTGTCTGATGTCTGAAATTGTCTCTGATAAAGTTTCCAGAATAGCTAAGCAGTTGATTTGTAATATTTTCCTGAAATTGTTGAATGATAACTTTCTGATGTGCATTTATAAGTGAAAATCATTCAGTTCATTAACATTTGCATGAATGAATTTAAAAAATATTATCAGAAGGGGATGCTGTGTGAAAACTATCAAGGGCATTTCTAAAACACAACCATACCTCAAATCCCTCTCACATTTCTATCAATAATTTAATAAAAGCTTGTTTCATAGGTTTCTTTCCAATTTTGGAAATAAAAAACTGCTCTTGCAGGAAATAATTTTCATCCAGCATTAAATATTGTGTTGCTCTGAAGATACAACGAAAGTATATTGGAACTTGGGGAGTGTGACACTCTGTGGAAACAAAGAAAACAGAAATACAGTAAAAACCCGCGTATAAGAATATATTGGATTAAGAACCCACGGGCTGAAATTTTGCAATTAAACCCCAATTATATTAGAACCCATTCAGCCTGGAATTTGAAATAGGTTCTTATTTTTAGAGAGCATGGGGTCTTATTCACAACAGAAGTTTGTGGAAGAATAAAAAAATTCTTATATTACCGGATGAGAAGCTTTTGAAAGATTTTATCTGGATCATATAAACATTTTGGATTCTTCCACAAATTTCTGTTGGGGAATATCTCATAAATTCAACTGATGTGATCTGAAAGTAAATAATAGGCCTGAAGTTTGAATTTGAAGAAAAGAAATTCCTGAAGGCCATGAATAAAATAAGAACCAATTTATGAACCTGAAAAGCCTTATTTTCCACTAAATACCCAAAACATAAGAACCTAGTTAGGCTGATTTGCAAAATTGTAGGTTCTTATACGCGGGTTTTTACTGTAGCTTTGCACGGCTCATAGCAGCTGGGGAGTAGCCAAATTTCAATTCAGGTTGTTTCCAACATAAATCAGTGATAAACATTTAGCATTGTTCAGTTCTCAACATTTCAAAAACAAGTATTGTTCACAATTGATATCACAATCCATAATTGATAATCACCAAGCAAACCAAGAATTTATTTATATGTTGATATTTCCAATATTTATTTGTGCTAATCCTTCCAAATAATCTCTTTACTCTGCTTTATTTTGTTCAAACAACAATCTTACTCAAACCAGGGGTTTTACTTGCAACTTTGCAAAACTTTTGTTCTGTCTTTTTTAAGATCTTGAATTCAATTTTTGTCTAAAGCCAGCATCACCAGATATTTTTCTTCTGAACATTTCTGAGTCACAAACTTTGGAAGCAACAGTTACTTTGTAGAGATTCTGGAATAAATGTTCTTCTGGCAGCCAACCATTCTCTACAGCAATGAGAATCTTCTAAAATTGCCAAGCAGCTTGTTGAAATTGTTTGCGATTGCTGCAGCACACATGACAATAAATGGCCAACCAGCTATTTTCAGCTTTAAAACTTCACTGACACTTCTTTCATTGAATGCAAGAAAATGGAAGTCAGTTACAATGCAGCATTCCTGTGACCACTTTCCATTGTAAACATCTGAAATGGAGTCTTCTTGATCTGCTTTTTCAGTTGAAAGGTCATGTGGGGAGCTTGCCATCATTTTCTCCTACAAAGAGTAAATAATGTAAAAATAGATCTCCAAGCACATTCTTTTTTCGAGTCCTTGCTCTGTGTGAAATATTTACGGTGGAAACAACTCATTTTTGCAGAATATTGAATGAGAACCAGCAATGGAGAACGAGAAAGAAACGATTGAAACAAAATATATAGACATGGCCTACCTTGAGAAAGAACTGATTTCAAATTCAACGAGTATCAAAGCCAGGAGAGCTTCCAATCTCTGCCGTGGTAAACGAACGAAAACCTCGTGCATGCTTCCTTCGAATTCCATGGAAATTGATCACCCCACTTTGAGGCAATGTATTTACACAACCAGCAGCCCTGGAAGTGTTTTTCTTACTGAATGTCGAAGAAACTGATTTGAAATATGTTAGGCCAATGTTTGTTTCATCCCGAGGCCTGCGCGCGCTTCGCAGATTAATCCGGTTTGGCGGGAATTTCAAGGGTCCGGAATAACCCTTAGGCCGCATGATTGATTTTCTTTGGTCAGTCGCGTCTTTATTGGGAACGAAAAGCAAGAAGTAGAAATGAAATTAGACACTTTAAAGCCTCAGCTTTCTCCTGAGCTGATTTCTTGCAAAAAATTTTGACTTTGAGAATGTGATTTCAGGGACAGAAGCAGGGATGCCCGAAGCCTCGAAGCTCGCGGCCGCCATTATGGACTCAATTTGCCACTCAATTTTATTCATCACTAACCTTTCGTATGACATCAAGTCGAGGGATACCTAGGCTCTCGGCCTGATCGTTTGAATCTGAATATGAAAATCAAATCACAATACTAGCCCACATTTCATTTCATTTTCATTTCTTTAAACACGATAAAAAACTTCACGAGCTAGATCGCACATAGTTCCCTGAAAGCAAATGTTATGAACACAAACAAGGTATCAGCAAATACCTGAAAGGCTCAGCTATCTTTTGAGATGTTGCTTAGTTAGTTTAAGTAATGCCTAGACCGTCCGAAAAAACAATTTCACATATATGGTAATTCATTCATTTCTCGGACTATTCCCTCCTTTTCCAGTCCATGTTTTGGAAGATGTGAAAAATTCTGAATTCCAAATTTGCTTTGGAGCACGAAATTTGAATAGGAACAGAGGTCAATCATTTTCAAACAAAAATTTCTCCAGACGACTTAAAATTCATTGCTGCGTTGAGTTTTCACAAAATGTTGACTGGAAAATGATGGTGATTATTTCACTCAAAATGAGGAATCCGGGATTCGAAATTTTCTTTGAATCTGTATTTTCGCATGGTAATCATTGCTTTAAATGACCATGCTGCATCTCAAAAGATGGCTAAGCCTTTCAACTAAACAGTGATACAAAGCATTTGTCAATAACTTTTGATTTCAGAGCGCTTGTTTATGGTGTAGCTCATGAAGTTTTTCTTGGGTCACCCTGTTTATGTATAGAAGAATAAATTAATGTAGTTTGAAGTGATAGAACGATCTGTAGGAGTAAGCAAAAGAGGTTTAATGCTTTTGTGCATGTTCTAGAACTTGCAAAACTGGATTTAAATTGTTTGGAATTTTCCCTTAATTTCGTTTGCGTCGAAGACATTTCATAATTTCGCCCTCCAAAGCACTTTAGACAGAAATGCATTGTTGGCCATTCATTGTTCGTAGAAAAGGGAGACATTAATTGGTTTTGGTGTTTCGCAGTTCCCAAGCACTATTCACGGACAACCTGTCGAACAGGCATGCAAGATACGAGGGAGCCTCGTCATTAGTTCACTTGTAACCAGAGGCCGACAATGTGTGGGAACAGGGGAACGCCGTTCCCAGAAAATGTTGCAAGATCCTTTCATTGTAAACTATTTTCAACGTGTCCGTTTCAATCAAATCATTCACTGTCTGCCAGCCCAGTTGCTTCATGATTGAAAAGCAGAGGCGTTGTAGGGTCTCAGTAGCCTCGAATGTTTCTGACTTCTGACAGTCATTGGTGACTCACATCCAACCATCTTTGCACAAGTTTTGCACCAGTGCATAGTTTTTGTTTTTGTTTTTGTTTTTTGTTTTTTTTTTTTTTTTATTTTTTTGATTTTTTTGTTTTTTTTTTTTTGCTTTTTGTTTTTGTTTTTTTTTTTTCCTTTTTTGTTTTACAATGATTCACCTAAACTAAGCTGGCGTATGCTAGCGTCTGCCAAAATGGAATGGTGCCATGGTACACAAAGTGCTTAATAAGATTGCTGTTAAAGAAATTGTCAAGTGCCGTTCATAGCCAGAACCAGATGACGCCATGTCTATTTCTGCTATGGACGGCACAGAATATTGTATTTGTATTTTGTTGAGTTTTAACTGTGATATAAAAAATAAAATAAAATAAAATGTTTCTGACTGACGTATTTCAAAATACAACTAACTGAGTATAAACACTGCCGTTTCATTTTTGGGATCTTTTGTGGCGTTTCACTCTGATGAGTGTCAGACGAAAACCGTTTTCAGTATGTTTTATGATGGTTTCTCTTTTCAGAGCAATCTTTAGAAATACAGGCAAAAGAATATTTATTTCAATCAGTAGCCACAGGAGAAAGTACATATCTCCTTCTACGTATATTGCTGCCATGCACAAGTCATTCCAAAAATCTTGCATACTTTCTTGAAAAATCTTAAAAAGTTCTTCAAAATCCTAAAAATCTTCGAAAATCAAGATATCCTGGAAATCCCGCTACAAATAATTGATAGATTGTTTGAAAATCTCGAAATCGTCTAAATCTATAGAAATCTTGAAAAATCTTGCAAAGTGTGGAAAATCTTTCGAAAATTTCAAGTTTAAAAATCTTAAAAATTCTTGAAAAATCTTTAAAAAATCTGTGAAAATCTCAGATGCTTCACAAAACCTTTCTAAAATCTCAGAGGTTTTAACATCCCAAAATTTCCTACGATAATTTTAGAGTGATTTTCCCCTCGATTTGCATCCTCTCCCATTATATATTGTTTATATTCATGACCTAAATCATACTAAAAGCAAGCTAGTAAGGTTATATATTTACTTCTTTGATCAGGGAGTCAAGCCGGTTGTGAAAAGTGATGCCAGTGGGAAACAAGTTGAGGATTACTGGGCAGCATCGAAGAAGGTAAATTCATATATATCAAAATCGTTTGCATCCCTTAGTTACAGAGTTCCTTAAATGTACCTCCCTTCCATACCATGTACCCTGATTTTCTTTATTTTTGACAAATCATTTTATCACAGTCATTTCATTTGCTTTCCAAATGAACGTGTCATTTTAATGGGTGTTCGTTATAGTTCACAACGAAACAAACACAGCATTTACATTGCATGACTTTTCTAAGATGTAAATGAAATTCAACAGTGACACTAGTTGGACCTTGGCCTAAGCCATGAAAGTAAATGTAGCTTCCCTGTCAATATTTCCTCTGTCAATTGCCAATTACTTTCATGTGACTGTACCCCTTCACCCCGGGCCCTTTCAATGAAAGATAAGTTAACTAAATGCACGAAGAAAAGATGGATAGTAGTAAACCTACCGGGTTTGTGAATATAAGCAATCCCCGAATGAAAGACCGCGGCTCCGTGGATGCCAAGACGATGTTATCGACAAATATGTAATCAATGGTAGAAATGTTCATATCTGGTTTAAAATTTACCTGACTGAAATCGAACACTCTGTTCTGAAATTATGAAGGATTTTCTCAAGCAAGCTTCTTCAAGAAACCTTCAAAGCGTGCCCAAAATCTTGATCAAATTTTCTTAACATTTCTGCCTTACACGGGCCTTGCAGGAATGACTTCTGTACGCTTTAGCACGTGCTATCCTCTTGGGAGCATGACTAAGTCTTCCGACCTGGTATGAATAACGTATTAAAGGGGATTCAATTCTCCCAAGAGGACAAAATACACAAATGCATGCAAGTGTCATAATTGTTAGGAGGAAAACCAAGGAAATTTTGCTCGTCGTTTTCACTCGTTTTACAGGTTTTGAAGGGGCTTTCTGCAGAAAATCTCCCATATCCACGGGAAGGAATGGCCGATTAAAGCCGGGTAAATTGCTGAACCCAATTGAACATATTGATAATAAAACAAAACAGCTTTCAAGATTATTGCTTTGATATTCAGGGAGCAGTGGCCTTTCAAACGGGAATGGTCTTTTTTTTACTCACCTGGTATTATTTTTCCCGAGTTTTGATGCCACGTTTTTGTTGTAAAGACTGGTACATTTTTGAAAATGAAAACTTGTAGTAATCTTTTGGAGTCTCGTTACTAATTGAAGACAAGCTTATGAGCTGCATTCTCAAGCACTGGAGAGTTACAAATTTCTATTCTCTTTTGAACTGAGTCTCGCACAAACTTCTTCGATCCGGGAAACATTTTTAGTGAAATCAATCATGGGATGACAAGGCAGTAATTGTATTGGTGTTTCTTGTGACCCGGGCTGTGAGCATAGCTCGCTGTCTTTAGAAAGCTTTTGTGCTATGCCGGACAATACAAAGTGAACTTTTTAAAGGACTTTACACTTGCTAGTTCTGTCAAGACCTTTGTGCATCGCAATGGAGATTTAAGATCTGAAGCAAAAATTTTTATTGATGCAAATGAATATGACTGTTGAATGATAAAGAATATCGCATGAAATTCTTTGATACCTTGTTTCATTTTCGAGTTATCCACTATTTTGTATGATTTGCTTATGACGTCATTTTGTTTGCAAAAAGTAAAGAAAGTATACAAGGTTGACTATGTTTCCAAAATGAAGTCGACTCAAAGAACTGTTCTTCAGTTGAAATGTCTTTCTTAACATCATATCGATTCATGAGACAATGTCAACATGGGGTTTTTTCGTTTTTTATGCGCACGCACACTCGGTTTGAAGCAGAGGCATCTTATCTTTAGCGAGCCTGATACATCGAGGCAAGGCAAA
Source organism: Aurelia coerulea (assembly GCA_039566865.1). Taxonomy (NCBI): domain Eukaryota; kingdom Metazoa; phylum Cnidaria; class Scyphozoa; order Semaeostomeae; family Ulmaridae; genus Aurelia; species Aurelia coerulea. The sequence continues at coordinate 7,053,768 of CM076943.1, read as the reverse complement.
GGCAAATTGTCATACTTGTAAGGGCAGTACTAGACTCACTACACAAGTCCTTCAATGCATTTCTAGAAAAATAGTGAAATTCGTTGATTAGTTTTGCAATCAGAAATCTGTCAATTAATCCAGTTCGATCTAACACTTTTTGTTAGAATGATTTTCCAGGAATAACAAAACTTGAAAGGTACCTCAACTTCCAACATTGCCTCTGATAACTGCTACTAGTAGAGTTTCTTAATTTCTTGGAAGGGCCTTTGTTTCTTATGAGAATAAGAATGCACTCTTCACAAACTGGTTTTGAAATAATTTGAACTGATTTTTCAACAGATTTTGATTGCCCCTGAAATTTTAGGTGTACATTCTTGAGGATACTAGAATTACTGTCCAAAAAATCATGAAATATGTCAAATTTGCTCATGTTGGTCAAAATTGTTTCTGGTGACCCTTGACCTACTCCAAAACATCTTTTTCTACCAATAGAATTTTATTGAAAATAAAACCATCATTCTGCACAGATACACACACAAATAAAAGCAGAAAAATTCAGTGAAAGCAACTTGAAAACACCTCTCAGAATTAAAATACAGTTATCTAACTAAAGATATCCTGCAATAATACTGTGTACTTCTGCAAATGATGCTAAAAATGTTCATGAAATGTTCTTTCTTTTAAACCTCTCAGTGATGTAGAAACCAGGAGGCACTGGGGGCACATGCCACCCTTTCTTGAGATTTTGCAATAAACAAAAGAGTGCCTTTTCACTTTAGGAAGTGTCTCTTTAGCTTGATGAAAAACTCCCTTGATGTGCTGTGCCCCCCAAGTTCAAGATGCATCCTACAGCCCTGAAATATCTTAACTGCAACTGTTAACATCTGCTGTATAGTCCATTGCTGTTTTTACATCTCTATGCCATCTATGTATAAAAGCTAACCAAGTTGGATGGGTCAAGGATATGCAAGCAAGATATCACTTCATATGTTCTGTGCATTGAAGGTGCATGAATCTGCAAGACAAAAGAATAAGCCATTTTGCAAACAATTGTCACCCTTTTCACATTAATACCTATTCAGGGATGCCAAAAGTTAGTTGGACAAGGCAAAACAATAGAAAATAACATAGTCAGGTCATTTCTCAGATGGCCGCAAGGGCAGTCACCCCTATGCCCCCTTTCCAGCATTCCTGACCCCCTTCATATAAAGTGGAATTAAAACTACAATGACACATTGCCCTCAGTAATGCATCAAGCAATTTGCACATGTTTTTGCATCAAATAGGAATGTGGGTAAATTTCTGACTGTTAATTTGAGGATTCGTTACTTCTTGCATTTTGTCTAAAAAGACGTAAATAGTTGGATTGTATTGTAAATCTTATGACATTAAGTACAAAAAATCCCCTTGTACACGATGTATCGGGTACTGAAGTAGCTGCTTCTCATAACACATGACATGCAGCACTTTCCCCGTATGTGATTGTTAAAGGACAAAGCTTTTCCTTGCCCAAATCGTTGACGATGTAAACAAAACCTTCCCCTAAAAAGATGAATATTGACGTTTAACGCAAAAAACAGTGCATATACCGACACTGGCATACTGTTACTGAAGACATTGCAAGTGCACTGGCAAAGTTTGGTGATGTGGCACTGTGCCGATTTGGAGAAATAAATGCCTCAAAATTGGCAATTTCAGATGACGACCGTAGAACCATTTTAGACTGCAGTTTGATAAATAACATTTTACCTGCCTTTCCGACCACTCACGAATGTGAGCTTCTGGATATCAATTGTCCATAGGTAGTTTTATCAACATAAACAAATGCCAGACTTCCAGCTTGAGTATTTCAATACAAACAAAATATGGAAGAAATGGTTCCTTCTGCTACTTACCTAACATGGTTCTAGAGTAGTGTCGAAAAAACCTAGAATAACGTCGCAACGCAAAAAACAGTGAATAACCCACCTGATAGGTCATGTTCCTGACATCCTTGGCAAGGACTCCTGTAAAGTTCTTGATGTGGCACGGTGTAGTTTTGGAGAAATATCCTCTTTCATCAACAGGAATCTGCGTACGAATTAGGCCATTTTTTCATGGCCACAAGAAGTCTTCGAACAGTGCTTTTTAATCCGAAAATTTCGTCGATTGATGTCTCCCGATGTTCGCCAACCTTTCTTCCATCAAAATCAAATAGTGGATTTAACTGCGAACGGATGAGCTCACGCTAGAATGCAGAAGCCGATGCACGACCTATCTAGGCCAGTTGTCTCGCTCGTTTTGAAATCTAGCTGCGAGACTGGTGATTGATTACAAAGTCCTTTGTAATCTAAGAAGGGGCTCCGATGTCAGAAAGAAAGAAAGTCCGTCACGCTCGTTAAAACAATTAATTAACGTTTTATCTCTGCTAATTGGCACTGAAATAAAGAAAGCGCGCAGAAAGCGCATACAAGACAGAAGTTTCCCGCGATCCGATAGTAACATTTGACGTCGGCTTATTTCATGTTAGACAGATTTGACACCATAAGATGGATTAATCACCTTGATGTTTACCCTGGCACAACAACAAATTTACGCAGAATTGGCACGTTCTTGACTTCATTAGCAGCTTAATTATGTTAAAACAATCGTTTTCTAGAACGAACGCATCATTAGCCACTTATTGACAGCATTCATTATGCAAATAAGTCAACTTTAGGGGATGATGTAACCGACAGCCTGCACAGAGGCTAGCATTCGCAGTATCACCAAAGGTAGAAGGACCCCCCCCCCCCTCCTACACAGCAACGGATGCAATCATCGCAGGTGAAGTTGTGAGGAAAGGTGCAGGATCCCAGCAAACAATGGCGCCATTGACTGGGGGATGGGACGCGATCACACTAAACCAAAACATCTTCATGCATATGATTCTGCACATAGGTTATTTTCGTCAATGCTTGTCTCAAACTAGATGCCCACGAATAGAAACGTCCTGCAGGGTTCTGCATAAACATAAGTAATTTTGCGTTATCGTAAATCTGACATGACATCTAATTTGATACAGATGCACCAACAGTTTCATGCAGAGACTAAGCAAACTAGGGGTAATGACTTTTGATTTTTTGCGTATCATATCCTCGTTTGACATAAAGATCAAAATATTGCTTTTCAGGCGATTCTTGTCCTTATACAAGGCGCTTGATTTTCTGTTGACGAAGGTGACTTTAGCAGCAACACTCATCTCTCTGACTGTAGCTAAAACAGCATCAACGATTATTTGGGGTTATGAAGAAATCAATATTCAGATTTTCTTATGCTTGCTTAGCTCAGGACGGACTTTGTAATCATCCAAAAGGATCTTATGTTTTTGAGTGGTCAGCGGTTTGTGAAACGAAATGTCACTGTGTTGACAATGTCTATTACATTTATTCAACGTACCTTAAATGTATCCTGCAACTGTAATCTTTCAAAGATCAGATACAGCTATATTTCCAAATATTACCGTAGTGATTTGCAAACAAAATGACGTCATCAGCTGGCACTTAGAATCAGTGGATAACTTGAAAACGAAATGAGATATCAAAGAAATCTAAACAAGATTCTTTATCATTCGACAGTGCCGTTCATTTGCATCAATAAAAATTTTCGGTTCTGGTCACCTTTAAGTGGAATATCAGCAATAGCTTCAGGAAGACGTTGTCCACTGGGCGATATTCACGATTGACATACCAGTGATGTCTTCTAATCGCATGTAAGATATTGTATCCGCTGAGCCTTATCACGGAAAGAGCTATTGTGTAATACTTACTTTAAATTTCAGCTTCTTGGTGAAATGAAATTCCTGGAGACTTTGAAAGACTACGACAAAGACAACGTCCCAACGAAATCGATGCAAAAAATTCGTGAGAAATATACAAGTAATAAAGAATTTCATCCATCTTTGATAAAGAATGTTTCATCTGCCTGTGAAGGATTATGCAGCTGGGTTCGTGCCATTGAAGTTTATGATCGAGTTGTTAAAGTAAGTTTTTGTCATCCTCTTATTCCTTACAGTATAAACATGTTTGAAAATAAATCACTTATGAGAAACTCAGTTCTCAAATCGCCAAGAAATTAAGAAACTACAGTAATAAGAAAATATAACTTAAGAAACTAGTTATTTCTGCAGTGAAGGAAATCCTAAACATTGTTTTACTTTATTTTCACTCGTTTCCTGCGTCATAGTACTTGAGGGATGTCTAAGCATCGGAAAGGCTTCAGACATGTTGTTTTGAAATTTTCACAAGGGGCAGCTAGCAAACACGAAGACTGTTATGAAGCCTTTAAGAAACTCGTACTTGTTCAAAGTTTTATAAAGGAAATAAGTTAGGCACTTGCCAATTGTTCAGCAACTATATTCAAAACGATAATCATTGTTTAGCTGAGAGAAAGAAAATTAGTTAAAGTCAAAATCGTTCTTCATCGTTCTCAAATTACAAGCCATTTTATGAAAATGACTCATGAGATTTGCAACATTTTTTTTATTCAGGTAAGAACTTTAGAGACGTGTTACACGTTTTTTTTAGAAGAAACTGGTTTATAGGAAACTAGTACTAGGATAGCAAAAATTTTGAAGTGAGCAACTTTTCAAACTTAAATTCAAGGATTTTATGATAAACATGTCGTTGAACTCTTATTTTTGAGTTAATTTGAGTAGCCATATTTGTTTTGAACGTATTAGAGCATTGTTTAATGTTTATTCCTATCTGATGTTTTAAATGTCAAGAAACATATCTGCAGCGGTGTTAGAGACTACATGATAATTCATGCATTTAGAAAATAAGAAAAAATTAAGCAAGTTTTAGTACTAAAATGCGAACATGTTCATGTTAAATTAATAAACTTCAGTAGTATGGCCTGATCCAAGTTTCTTGAAAAAACTTGTACCACTCTGTATACGACTGCACTACACTCTTTTTTTTTTATAAGAATACTATAACTTTTTTCCAGCCTCAATATTCTTAAGTAATTTTTCATTTTGAGCCTTAACATATTCTTAAAGTATTCTTATTTTTTCAAATCTGGTATGGTTTGAGGGGAACATAATTCAAACAAGTGTCATATCATTATGAAGAAATGGTCGAACGAAAGACAGATCTAAGCAATTGTAACAATAAGAATGTTATGAACATCGCAAAACAGGCAACTGCTGGAAAATGAGACAAAATATGCGAGCTGAGGCTGAGCAATATTCTTATAATATTCTTAAAATTTGGATGATTCTGAGCCTGAATATTCTTATAAACAATATTCTTATAAAAAAAAAGAGTGTATAGGACAATACGATATGAGGAACGAAAAGGCATGACCAATCCATGGCCATCACATTTAATAGTCAAGCAAGTCCCGTGTGGTCTAGTGGTTAGGATCCGGCGTTTTCACCGCCGTGGCCGGGGTTCGATTCCCCGCACGGGAGAACTTTTTATCTATTTTTCATGATGTGGTTTCTTTAAATTTGAAACTCTGCGTTTAGTGATCGTTTAACATTGTCTTATACCATACCTGTACATCTACATGGAGATTTACCTGCTGAAAACGATAACTTCAATCTATTCAACTTCGCAATTATAAGATCATTTTCTTGACAAAAGAATTGTCTGATTCAACTTTAAGTTGCTGTAATGGGGCTGCAGCAAGCTGCGATACAATAAGCGGAAGTAGGATTCAAGCAAAACAAAGCTGCATTCAGAGAGCCTCAGAGAAGTTTCTTAAGTAATCTGAGAGTTGAGTTTCTTACACAAATAATTTCTTGTAAAAAGTTGCTTGTAGTTTTTTTGGATGATTGATTACTCTTCATTGACTTCATTTCAATGTTTGCTGTCCTTGTCCTTGATAACATGAAACATGTTTTCCTTTCAGCTCGTTGCTCCCAAAAGAAGGCGCCTTGACATTGCTGAAAGCGAATTAGCTATCATTGTGAAAGATTTGAGCGAAAAACAAGCAAATCTAAATGTCATCCTGACACAGTTTCAATCTTTAAATGATGACTTCACAGCAAAAACAACGAAAAAAGAGGTTAGTGTGTTTTCTTGTTTGTTGTTGTTGTTAATTTGCAGTTTGTATATAAAACACGTGCAATAATACACCATTGGTATGGTCTATCGTCGTCATCATAATTGCTATTGTGCACTACATAAAGTTATATGCATGACAGCTATAAGTGAATTAAACTTTAAAAAACTAAACTATAATCAACTAAATTAAACGCCTATGGAATGAGACGTATCGCTGCGTGGGAGCTCAGGTATTTTCAACTTTTGAATAATGGCGTCCTTATTGTGACGAGAGAAGAGCGAAGGAAAAGCAACATTATCAAGATGTTCTCGTAATCCCGTGGTAGAGAAACAACACAGTGAGCGAGAATACGATTTCACCATAATACAGGCCACATCAACCGTACATTATTGCCCGTGATAAGATACATCTTTTTGAATTTTTGAGTAAATAAGATGTATCTTTATCACGGCCAATAATGCACCGTTGATGTGGCCTATATTATGGTGAAAATCGTATTCTCACTCACTGTGTTGTTTCCCTTCCACGGGATTGCAAGAACAGCTTGATAATGCTGCTTTCCCTAGTTATTTTCATCTTCTTTAGTTACAAATTAGACATTTTGGGAATGTTGCAAAAGAGACTGGATTGAGCACAATGTTTGTTCTTTTTTTAGAAATTCTTTCAAAGTTTGAATGTCCACAATAAATAAAGAAGAATCTCCCTTGCCGATCACTTAAGCCTCTTAAATCAATTTTAGAAAAATATCTTGTCTTGAAAATAGCTAAAAGGTCTGTTATAGCCAGTGACGATGAATCTTGTCTTGCAAAGGAGAAACCTTTCGTTTTCTTTTTTGAATATGAAATATATCAACGACAAAAGGTATTAATTGTTTACTTAAGTGGAGTTTTTCATCACAACGTATTTCCCTCTGCTGATCAAAGTTTCATCTTAGTTTATAAAGAACATCAGTCATGCCACGTTTTTAAGTCTTGTTTATCCCCCAAAGGAACTGGAAAGGCATATTGAACTTTGTTCTCAAAAGTTGGTTCGAGCAGAGAAGCTTCTTAGAGGCCTTGGAGGTGAAAGAACAAGATGGGTGATGGTAAGTCAACTTGCTTCAGAATATCTTTCCTCCTTCTCTGAAAATTTTGAATGCAAGCGCTTCATCACAATGACACTATGACGCTTTTTTGTCATTATGTTGTATCTTCGGTGACATTTGAGCAAGGACGTACCCAGGGGGTGATCCCTGGGAGCCGCGACTCCCCCTTTTCAAAGATTTTTTAAAATGAATCATTGTCTTTATCACCAGACACCAGGTTTTACCTAAATTACATGAAGGGGAACAATCATTGGCACCCTCTTTCTTATTCCTGGGTACGTCGCTTCATTCGAGAGATCCTTCTTAAGCACATTTAAACTGCGAAGACATAGGTCAAGTGTTAACTTCATATAAAACATGCAAACAAAACGTATGAAGTGTAAAAAACCCCTCAACAAACAGAAACTCCGAAAGAAACACCAAAGTGACAAGCCAAAAGCAATGCCCAGAAGCCGAAACCAAAACCGAAACGCCAACACAGAAATCCAGGCACGAAATTCCATGCGGATATCCATTTCGACAAGGCTCATGGTAACACGAAACTAAACTAGGGGCTCATGATAATTGAAAACTTTTTTGACTTACCTAGCGCGTGCGCCAAGACAAGTTCAGGTGATCCATGAGGCCAAACATCTACTGTAAATGAGACATATCGTAACATTGTTAATTATTTTCTACTCTGATCGGGGGTTGTTGCATACCTAGGAGCGTTCTAAATCGAACTTCATTAGGTTAATAGTATCTTTCACAGTGAAACACAACAATTGTTTACTTATTAAGAATTTTTCTTGTGATCCATGATGCCAAAGGTCTACTGTAAGTGAGACAAATCGTTTGATGTTCGACTCTGATCGGGAGTTGTTGCATACCTAGGAGCGCTCTAAATAGAACTGCATTAGATTAATAGCATGTTTCACAGTGAAACACAACAATTATCTACTTATTAAGAATTTTTCTTGGAATCTAGGTAGCCAAAGATCTAAGTGAGACATATCATAACATTGTTGGTGATGTTCTTCTTTCATCTGGAGTTGTTGCATACCTGGGAGCGTTCACAATGGAATTCCGGCAGGTATGTACCGGGTGTTTCAGAAAGTATACGCATTTGGTTGGCTCCAGCGATGTGAATTTAGCTCTAATCTAACCAGAGCTTTGGCGTTTCGGCGTAAAAAAATTCTTGAAGCATAGCAAATAAATAAGATAGATGTTATCATATTCTGTTTACCACAAATCACCCCCCCCCCCCCCCAGTCACCATGGGACAGTTTTTTGATTTTTCTTTAACTTCAGTCTTTTTAATTTTGATGTGCTTAAAGAATTTGCTTAGGTCAAGAGACCAAAGCTCTGTTTGGAGGTGGAAATTTGAGCTTTGAAGGTAAAAATTTCTGGTCTCAAATCGCCACTTCCAACAAACAAGGTATCTATGTTCAAGCTAACTATTCAGGAACGTTTTGAGAGTGATTAGCGATTGATTAAAGCTAAATTGAGATCGCTGGACCCAACCAAATTTGTATACTTTTTTTGGACACCTGGTACCTGATAATGTCTCAGAGAATACTGGGCGACTTCAAACAAGTTTCAACGGTTGAAAATTCGTGTTTTAACTATGTTAAGACAGCCTGCTCCTTCCATGATTGGATAAAACGAATAGACGCTTCATTGTGTTGAAACAGAGCATGGAGATTTTCGTCATTTTCATTCACCATTGAAAATCTTATTTTACTGCCTATCGAATTCGTGCAAATTTAAGTAAGCAAATGTTCAAAGGAGTTCACAAACTTGCATGACTAACTCAAGTTATGTAAACTGACGGTATTAGTAAATAAACTGACTGTAAATAATAGGCCTGAAGCTTGAATCTGAAGAAAATAAATTCCTGAAAACCATGAATATAATAAGAACCAATTTAAGAACCTGAACATCCTCATTTCCCACTAAATACCCAAAACATAAGAGCCTAGTTAGGCTGACTTGCAAAATTGTAGGTTTTTATACACAGGTTTTTACTGTATTGGGCGTATTTACTCAACATTGGCTGCAAACCTTTAAAAATGATAGTGCAGATTTTGATACATCTTTCAGTGGATCGAATGGTCTGAAATGACATTCAGGTACTTTTATTATATTTCTGCATCAATCTCTTTTATGCCTTAACTATTTCTAAAATTGTATCCTCAGTGTTCACAGTATAGCATTACAATAAAGTGCCTAACGTTTCTTTTATGCCTCGACCCATTGAATCCAAAGCAATATGAAATAGTCATTTAAATTATCCTGTTTAAAGATTCAAAATATACCTATCCTAAAATTAACAGCTTGATTTGTACCTCCTTGGTTTTTAATTTATAGCAATGCGTCAAAGAATGGCACAATTTGTGCGAAGAAAAAGAGATTCCAATTTCAGCTCGGTATTCAATGTCTTCAACACTCGGGGATCTAGTTATCACAAGACAATGGCATATTGCTGGCTTGCCGGTCGACGTGTAAGTTCGCAAGCTTATTTGAAAATTGCTTTAAATTATGGAAAATTTGTTAGATATTTTCGTTTGACATTGGTCGAAGTACATTTTCAGGGAAGGTCTGAACAAGAAAACCTGACTGAACAAGAAGACCTGAAAATATTACTCTCCATTCGTATGTTTCATCGCTTATCTGGCTGTCTGCTGTGCCAAGGACCATTATGTCTTTGAAGTTGTTCTGGTGCTGTGTTGTAATCCTCTGACTTTGCAGCCAGAACAGTCAGGTGGACAGGGTTTGATTCCAGGGTTAGCTCCACCATTTTAGCGTCACGACAAGGGGTTGCAAATTCGATTTGGTCTTCTCTACTTCTGGTATCCCAGCGCTTGGTGCTAAAAACCAGAACTTCGCCTTCATTTCCATACGTGACAGATACTCCAGTTATAACTCCAGTTAGAGGCCCTTAACGTGAGAAATTTCAACTTGATAACTCATGTACTGCTCTAAGCCTTGCTAAAGTCAACTATTTTGTTGTGATTCTCATGTGATGTGAGGTTGAATGCCTTGCAATCATTCAAATATTTGAGTGGGCCAAACGACCTAATCTCAACCCGTGTTGAGATTTCATGTAAACGCAAGGCAAAATAAGCAATTGTTAAAACTCAACCCGTGTTGAAAAACACGGGTTGCATGTAAAGGGCCTCTTATAACTCATGTACTGCTCTAAGCCTTGCTAAAGTCAATATTATTATGCCCCAAACGATTTGACAACGTTCCCCATTTGACAACGTTGCATATGTTCCATGACAAGCAGAATTTGTTGAGCAATGAATTTTTTTGAAAAAGTTCATAAACGTTTTCAGCCTGCCACAAGCTACAAAATAGTTTTCAAGCAATTTTTTGCGACGTGGCCAAACGGACAAACATTCATTTTGCATGCAAATATCCAGTTTTTGGCAAAAATTGTATGATTGCTTTTTGGCCAGAGTTTTGTGTAGTAGAAGGCAAACGTATTCCTTCTAACAATCAAGACTCCCATGAGAAGATCATTCTCACTTACGAACAAAGCGGACATTCTCATGAACGAAAGAGTAATGGAAGCTTCATAACACTTTCAGGGTATTTTGTCTTGGGTATAGATATGTTGCCCCATAATATCAGGATAGAAGTTTTCATCTTAGTTATTCTTTGACGTTATTAACTGTACTTTTGATGACTAATCTGCCATCTAGAAAAATCGTGATGGCTATTATGTAATGGAAACTTAAAACTGGCCGTTAAAAGAATATTAACGGTTGTAAGAAGCAATGACATAACTTTGCTTATTGTAGTTATGATGTTCAAATTCTGAGATTCCAATTTTTCTTGGTAGCTTCTCAGAGGAAAATGCGATGATTGTTACTAATTCACAGCGATGGCCGCTGATGATAGATCCACAAGGTCAAGCAAATAAGTGGATAAAGAATATGGAAAAAACAAATAATTTACAGGTAGGCTGGTCAGCTTAGGTACAGTCTATTCATTGAGCTTATCGAAAGTTCACAGTCCATGGTCTAATAAGACGTCCTATACTGTAAATCCTGGAATTAGCCCTGGGGCATTTTGGTTGGCACGGGCTACGCAATAATTTCTGAAACTTAACTTGCCATCGCGAACAGAAAATTTCTCGTATAGCCTTAACTTGAACCTATCGTTATCAAGAAAACGTTTCTATCATATTTCGATCCCGGGGGGGGGGGGGGGGGGTACTTCACTAACAATTCATACAGGGTGTGCGCCGCCAGGATTTCTGTTATGACCCAATCCCAGAATTTTGGTCAGATATTGATACCCTATCCCAGAATATAGGTCAGATATTGATACCCAATCCCAGAATTTTGAAGAAGTAACAAAAAACAATTCAGCGTTAAATTGAATTCAATTTCAAGGCTAAAGAACGGATTTCGTCTCAGTTATGGTCACAAGCAGAACAAATCTTTTCTGAATCATTGGGGACATTGAACACCCATCACCAGAATTTTTAGTATAACAGTTAACCCCAATCCCAGAAAATTCCAATTGAAAGTATACCCCAATCACAGAATTCTTCCAGTAAAAAGTATACCCCATTCCCAGAATTTTCAGGCCAAAAGCTACCCAAAACTGGTGCACATCCCCGTCTGACCCGATAGTGAAGTTCACCCCCCCCCCCGGGATTTCGATAACCCAAGTAAGTTTTGAGATGTTGCTCAGCCAATGCAAAGCATGTGACAACAGCTTTTGATTTCAAGAAGCTAAGTGCTATTTCGCTTGTGAACTTTTCTTTGGGTTACCCGGTACTCTGATGACTGTTGATCGAATATTTTTAGAATTTAAAATTGTAGTTCTGATCATCAAGGTAATCATCACGCAAGAAATTAATGACCGACGTCAGATCCAAAATGCGTAAGCAAACCTTTCCTTCTTCAAGAGAGACTGCAGCTTCCAGCTTATGTTGCCAGAATGGACATTGTTTCTATCTATCTCTTATGCATCTTAACTTGTTTCATTTCAGGCCATTAAGCTATCAGACAAGAACTACATACGAACTCTTGAGAACTGCATCCAGGTAAGTAATTGTCATTCAAAATGTTTTCGTCAAAATTGTTTGATTCAAAGGAGCTGTTTTCAAATTTTATTCTCTTAGAGCCCTTGATCGCAAGGTGAACAAATTCTTGATGAAACGTTGCTCTTTGGGACAGAATATTGAGCTGATTTATCATGGTCTCTCTTTCTTGTGCGTAGTGCACCTAATGTTAATTGACGATCGAAGCTGGTGTTTAACCATTTCAATATTTATAGCAGATTTTTCACTGGGAAATCTTCCAATGATCAGGCATCAAAAGTATACTGCAAACTTCAGCATAGAGCTCAAATCTTTCAAATCTTTAAAAAGGTCGGTGTAAAGTTCTATCATATTTTTCTTTGAATTGGATTGCTTGAAAGGAACTTATAGTACTTTGCTGTAAATCTGCCGTGGAAATTTTATGATATCTTTATTTTTTTCAAAATGGCGGCAATTTGATAATTTTTGAAAAAATTCATGGAAAATATTGAAAAAATTTAAATCAATGTAAATCCTAAACAAATGGAGGAAACATTGCATAACAGTCAAGAAAGCCATAGTTTATGGAGGTCTACAATATATGGTGGCAAGCAGAAATCTGTAGCTTTTGTAGTTTAGGATTTAGAAATTTGATGACGTCATAGCCTCAAATTTAATAAATGCCGCCATATTGAAACTAATCAAGATATCAATAAATTGCCACGGCAGATTTACAGCAAAAAACCGTAAGTTCCTTCCAAGATATTTATTTCAAAGAAAACGACAATAGAATTTTACACCGACCTTTTTAAAGATTTGAGCCCTATGATGCAAACTTCTTTAAAAGGCACGGATAAAACTAATACTCGTACCAGAATTCATTCGTATTGGTCATAATTGCGAGGTAGTGCCAACACGGGTAAAAGTTGTACCGGGAAACCAAAAGAAAGTGAAACTTTGTGGAAAATCATCAAAATTTGATTATATTAGCGATCATGAAAATTTCTGCATGTTCATTTGTATCAAAAACCAAATTGACCTAGGACGTATTAGCAAAGTCTTTAAATTTTGTTGACTAGATGATCAGCCTATTTACAAAGTAGGCTGAAACAAAAAATGGCTAAGATTACAGCTAATAAGACCTACTTATTTACATAATTTACAAATCTAATCTAAAAATAATATTCCTTTTTAGCATCTAAGCTATTTTTGGTACTTAAATCATTTATTTGTTATATTACTGTTCAATTACATAGTACCATACGCAACGAACATATTTTTTTTAATTTTGTGCTTGTGGGAATTCGTGATTTTACAAGCAAATCTCTTTTTAGAGCATGCTCTGAGATTACAGAAAATGGGTTCAAACATTTTTAACCCCCCTAGTGTCACTAACATTAGTTGCCTATGACCATGATGGAGCTCTTATATCATGTAAGACTCAAAATTGTACATGAAATTGAAATAGCTTTTTGGGTAAAAATTCCATATTTTGTAAAATATCATTGTTCAGAACATGTAATTTCTCCCCGAAAAAAATGATAATAATCAACCATTTACTAAATGTATTTGGAAATTCTCTAATTGGCGACACAATCGAATTTTTGTGTTTTCCAGAAAGTGTCACATTTTAGTGGGTCGCCCGATATCTGTACCACAATAATGAAAGGCTCGTTTTCGATAAAAATCGTTGTTAAACGCTTTGGATAAAAAATTTTTTATAGTTTGCTTGCCATAATGTATCCGTACCCGTGCCATGCCAAAACAGCGTCTTAAGTAAGGGCTTGGACATACCTTGAAGTGAGAATAAAAGTAGTGAAAACATTGATGTAATTTGGTCATAGAATTATACCTTTTAACTTCTCGTTGTGACATTATGCCAAGCCGTGGGGGGGGGGGGGGTACTTGACTTAAATTTGTACGGGGGTGTGCCCACCAAAAAATTTTTTTGTACCCTGCTCCAGAAAACCTGTTCTAGAAAAATTTCGCGAAAAGTATACTCCAAAACATGAAATTTGACCGAAAAATGACCCGATCTAACAAAATATTCCCTTTTCACATGTTTTGACAAGCTGCTCTAGAAAAATTGCCTCATTTTGATTCCCTGTGCTAGAACAAATTGGTAAAAACGAGACCCTAAAAAACGGCAAATCCCCGATGGACAAATATACTAAGTATCCCCCCCCCCCCCCCCCTGGGATGCCAAGGCTTAGCGGTTCTTGACTGATTTATATTTAAGTAAAGACAAAAGACAAGCTGCTTTATCTGCTATTAGCAGGTATCTTAGTAAACTTTTTATTCGTAGTTTGGTTCCCCATTGCTTATTGAAAACATTGGCGAAGAGCTTGATGCAATCCTGGAACCAGTACTGCTGAAGCAAATATTCAAGCAAGGTGGTGTTGAGTATATTCGCATTGGAGACGGTGTTATTCAGTACTCAAGGGTAAGTTCGGTTTAAGGTTAAGTTTCGGTTTAATTCACTATCAATCCATCCTAAATACAATTGAACTCAAATACTACACAACTAAACACTAAGAACTAAATAACTAGCAATATTTGAAATAAATTAAGAAATTACTTTACGTGATTGTATTTAAGACTGATTTATTTAGGAGGAACTCTCTAAGTAGGTAAAAACTAATCGAGAGAGAGAGCCCTCGCATAAAAACAAAACAAAATTTCTCTATTCTTTACATTAAAAACAAAGATACCAGATAATATAACCAATAATAACCAGATGAGCCTTTGATGGGGTTTGTCAGGTTTGGTTTACATAACTAGTTAATTTTGAGAGTATGAATCAAGGAAGTAAGTTTTGAATTTCAAACGAAAAGCCACAGTAGAGCTAGCAACGCGTATATCGAGTATATAGCAGTGCGAGGGTGTTGCAGAGTTTTGACCAAAAATACTGCATATTGTTTGAAGACCGTACAAAGTGGCATTTTTAAGAGATTTGAAAAGATCACCTCCGGTAGCCTGACGAGTCCCAATCCTATGAACAGTAGCCTACGAGGAACAGCTGCATTTGGCTAAAAGTAATCATGAAAGCAAGGAGGAGATAGCTTATTGATAGCTTTATAGACAAAGGTTGAGATATTTAGGTGTAGAACATCCTCAAGTTTAAACGTTTTTAATGATAGAAAAATTGGTGCGCTAGGAGAAGAGAAGAGTTCAATTTTACCGCACCGCATAATTTTCTTCTGAAGTCGAAAGAATGGGTTCAGGTAGGATTCGTAAGTCAACCGCCCGGCTGAAATGCGAAATGCCATCGTTGATGAAAGAAGAGAACAGATATTCACCCTTAAACGGAATATGCAATGGTGAATGGGCTTGTTTGTAAATAGGACAAAGAAAACACTCATAGACAACATTGTTTCTCTGGCTATCAATTGTTCACGATGCATGCGTGCGCAACTTCGATTTGAATGGGAAATTTGTATCTTTTTTGCTTTTTGCAAATGCATCCTTGTAACCTTGCACAAGCTCTTTGAATGAGCATAGGAATCATTCGTCGTACATAGCCGCATGCTAGTGGCCCATGGACGAGACCGCCAAGTCTCGTTTTCACGGACCAATCAGACGACAAATAAGCGAAGAATTCAAAAGAAACCTGTGAAGATTTTTCTAAATTATACCTACCTTCATAAAACGCAACCAGGACAAAAAACTGCTGAAAATTTCCCGAATTTTTTTTAAGAAGTCTACTCTCCAAATGTTAGCGCACAAAAGTTTGGATGCCGGTCAAAATATCTCCAGTTTTCGCGGAGTTATAGCGCCTCAAACTCACCACATTTGTATGTTTTCTGCATTTCTAGGCATCCAGCATTCTTAGTACATCATTCATTCTTAAAAATTCTTCTAAAACACTTCTCAAACATCACTACTTCCTATCAAGGCCATACCGTTGGCTTGGGAAGCTGTTCTTGCTTCGCAGAAGAGAAAAACTGACCTGCTTCCTTGGCTGTCCGCAATGTGGCCTACTTCCAAAATGAGCTGAATCGTGCTTTTGGCTTTGAAATTCCAATGGTACCTACCTTTTTCCGTTTGGTTAAGGTATCCTTTAGTTCTGTGAATCTACCAGAGTGTGGTTAGTCTCCATTTAACGATTTTCTTGCACAAAAAAGGCAGCAAATACCACGATAAACGTCAGTTGAGTGTCCATACTAGTGATTTTCTCACAAATACTGTTCGATGATTAGATTCATGACGGAAGTCCCTCTAACTTTCGCTGTTGTTGTTGTTGTTGATATCGCTTCAGTTGAGGGGATATCAACAACAACAACAACAGCGAAAGTTGAGGGGATATCAACAACAACAACAACAGCGAAAGTTAGAGGGACTTCCGTCATGAGTCTAATCATCGAACAGTGTTTGTGAGAAAATCACTAGTATGGACACTCAACTGACGTTTATCGTGGTATTTGCTGCCTTTTTTGTGCAAGAAAATCGTTAAATGGAGACTAACCACACTCTGGTAGATTCACAGAACTAAAGGATACCTTAACCAAACGGAAAAAGGTAGGTACCATTGGAATTTCAAGGCCAAAAGCACGATTCAGCTCATTTTGGAAGTAGGCCACATTGCGGACAGCCAAGGAAGCAGGTCAGTTTTTCTCTTCTGCGAAGCAAGAACAGCTTCCCAAGCCAACGGTATGGCCTTGATAGGAAGTAGTGATGTTTGAGAAGTGTTTTAGAAGAATTTTTAAGAATGAATGATGTACTAAGAATGCTGGATGCCTAGAAATGCAGAAAACATACAAATGTGGTGAGTTTGAGGCGCTATAACTCCGCGAAAACTGGAGATATTTTGACCGGCATCCAAACTTTTGTGCGCTAACATTTGGAGAGTAGACTTCTTAAAAAAAATTCGGGAAATTTTCAGCAGTTTTTTGTCCTGGTTGCGTTTTATGAAGGTAGGTATAATTTAGAAAAATCTTCACAGGTTTCTTTTGAATTCTTCGCTTATTTGTCGTCTGATTGGTCCGTGAAAACGAGACTTGGCGGTCTCGTCCATGGGCCACGAGCATGCGGCTATGTACGACGAATGATTCCTATGCTCTTTGAATCTAAAGGTTTTTTATTGAAGTAATCAAAAAAGGCAGCTAGAATTTCTAAGACATTAACAGGCAGAGAACAAGGCTTCAAACGCACGTATTAGCAGGAAAGTCCGGCTGAAAAGACAGACGTAGGATGACAGGATGACAGTAGAATTAGTTGTACTGTGAGCTTGAAATGAAAGGAACCTTAGCATTTTTGTTCAAATTTTGGACAACAGTGAAGGTTCGGATTTCATTGATCATCGTTATATGTATTGTGCAGTATTTATAACCAAACATCAGCAAATTGTATTCATTACTTACAGAACTAAGTGTTGTCTTCCGTCACAATCACGCAGCAGTCGAAGTTTAGAAAGCTATTTATATATGTTTCTAACTGTCATTGCAGCTGCTTCTAGACATAAAGCACGACAATATAATATGTAGTTCAATTTTCTTTCAGGATTTTCGACTTTATATCACAACAAAGTACCGCAACCCTCACTATCTCCCAGAAGTGTCCGTGAAGGTAAGATTTCATCGATATTGAAATCTAGCGAATTTAGCGAACTTCGTTTATTCGTTCAGTCAATCAGTCAATCAGTCAATCAGTCATTCAGTCATTCATTCATTCATTCATTCATTCATTCATTCATTCATTCATTTGTTAATTTGTTCATTCGTTCATTCATTCGTTCATTCATTCATTCATTTGTTCATTCATTCATTCGTTCATTCGTTCATATGATATTTCCTAGCACGAAATGAAATCAGCTCTAGCAACTCCCGGAACAGTATGAAAAAAGCCAATACCTCCAGCAGCTATGTCATTTGGCTACATAGCATTGTTGGGGAGATGCGATACGGTTTGTCCGAGGAAACTTATGTATCCCCCCCGTGCAGTAGGTTAATGCTCATGCGTCCGTCAAAGTTTTAACCCAAAATGCTACTGCGCATGGGCATTAACCTACTGCACGGGGGGCACATACGTTTCCTCGGACAAACCATATATCGTCTCCCCAACCAAGTAGTTGACATTTTTTGGAAGACTTATGGGAACTGTTTCATGAAGTAGAATGGAACGGAAAGCGAAACGGCAATGGGAAGATCACTTTCTTTGAAAAAGAACCTAGTATGGGTAGTTTCTGCAACTTCAGGAATGAAAAAGCAACCAAAACTGCTGAGATTTCTTGCATTGATTGGATTTGAAACCTAAACTTGGTAGCTACTCATCCATTTCAAACTCTAGTGTAACCCCAAGAACTATTTGAAACTCCACATTTTCAATTCAGTTTGCTAGGAGATCTTCTTTAGCTCATCTGTTAGAGTCATAAGCTAACTTTTCAAAGATCTTCTAATGTTGTTAGTTTTAAGAAAGAAGGTTTGCTATGTTAAATATTCAAGAGGTTTCACCACAGATCCTTCTGCATTGTTATATTGCACAGCGGTTCCATTGTTGGATCATTTGTTCTGCTGATGTTTGCGAAAGGGACCGGGAGATAATGCGTGAAACTTTAAGATGGCGCAGCTACGCAAGGGTATTTTGGAATCCAGCTTCATGTTTCTCACACTGCAAGTGTAATGCTTCCTCTAAGTAGATATTAAAGAACAAGTCCGGGGTTTTCTACAATTAATGTCAAAAAGCAACCTTACCAACTGCCAAACATCACTTGTCTCTTCTTTCGACGTTTTGAGATGTTTTTCTGTTGTAAATTCGTACGACTTTTTTCGTAAGTTAGGCCTAATGCAGCCTCGTTCAATTCAAAGGCAAAATGGGTGAAATTACGTCATGGATAATGACGTCATTTCGCTCATTTCACAGATTGAAATACGCAATTTTGCAGAGAAAAGACAGAGAAGGTTGGAAAAAAGTACGACACACCATTCACAACATTGTGATCTTCCATTTTATGAACAATTATTCCAACCCCGGACTTGTCCTTTAAGGGGAAGATTTATTACTATATGGTAAAGGACGACCATAATGACAGATACTACAACCTTTTTAATGTGACACCAAACAACCAAAACAAGGAGTATTATTTAATAACGGACTTTGTTATAAATCGACCAATCTGAAGGAAACTCCTCTCTTGATCTAAACTTATGACGTGATTCTTTGTATTCGTTATGAGCGATGCTGAGACTTATGTAATGGGTCTACTCTAAAGCTACATTTTTGTGGGAAGGCTGGAGTAAGAAAAGCTAAGGCTTGAAGAGAAGATATGAGCAATTGACCGTGGACTCTTCTCAGTACTCCAGTGCTAGTAATTTCTCACACCGCTCATTTACATTCTTCACTTGCAGAGGGGACCGTCGCAGCTAGTGATCACTACATATGCTGCCTGACTAAGTGAAAACTGAATAAAATTTGATCAAACTGTCAGCAGTTTTCTATACCACTGATTTTTTGCGTCATAGATTTTTCTAATCTAAGTTAGCCTTTAAACTGTCAAACAATTTATTGTTAGTTAGAATTGATGGTTCATTGACGACTGCAGGTTTCTACAACCGTCGAAAAATTTTTGGGACCCTTTACAATTTTGTTTTCTTGTGTACCCCTTATATGCCATTGTTTGAGTTTAATATGTTTTGTGACTTCTTAGCACTCTGTGCGCTGCACCTTAACGCTGGCATAATTGGTACTATTTTTCCCACAGGTGACGTTGATAAATTTCATGATCACTCCTATGGGACTTGAAGATCAACTACTTGGTATCGTTGCTGCCAAAGAAAAACCAGAACTGGAAGAGAAGAAGAATAAATTGATTTTGGAAAGTGCTAAAAACAAAAAAGAAGTAAGAGTACTTAATATCATAAAATCCTGTTCTATTTCCCTTAACTCTGTAATGATTGGTTTAAGTCTCCTGTTCTCCAAGTCTCTTTGCTTCTTAAGAGATTCTGACTTCCAATTTTGCTTTCTGCAACAGTTCTGAAAGGGAATCATCTAAGACGACATCTAATTGAAGCCTCAATATTTGATCTTTTCGAAGAGGCATCGCCCTGTCACTATACCGTAGCTATTCGACACTGTATGTCTTCAAAGCACTTATCTTAGTGCTTCAAGATCCAGTCCTAGCATGATGACAGAGTACAAAAACGGGTTTAGTGCAAATTCGTTTAAAACAAGAAAAAGCGGGAGAAATAAGCCATGGCAAGAGAAAACAGAAATTCTTTATTGTCCGGTCGAGATGTTTTCTATTCGTTCGAGTTGACATAACACTATGTTTGTTTAGTTTTTGCATTTTACTGTTCTCCGTCAAATTTAATTTTAAATTCTTGCTTCTTTAAGTTGAAAGAGATTGAAGATAAAATTCTTGAAGTTTTATCATCATCAAAAGGAAATATTCTGGAAGACGAGACAGCTATAGAGGTTTGATGTTACGTTTATTGATGGCTTTATCTCTGAATTTTGCTTTGCTTGATCTAACAAATTCTGCTTAGATCATTCAATTGTCAATGTAAACTTTCGGTTGGTACAGACTTGATTTTTCCAAATTGCGATGGAGTTGAGAGGAAGAAGAGAAAGTAGACCCAAAATGATACTTCATAATCTATTTTTTTAGCTTTGTAAGTTCAGTATATTGCAAAAATGTCCTTTTACTTTGGCCTTTAACCCTCTGTTTTGCGAGTGGCCTTATTTGGGCGGGTAAAAAATACAAAAGATTCGCCAAAAGTGAACTCGGGGATTTAGAGTCATTAATTTCTTCATTTGTGGACTTGATTGGCTGGCAGTTATTCTGAGACAGCCGTAAGGTATTTGGCTTCATTGTCAATCGAAGATGAGAAGATATATTTCAAAACGCAAGCTTTTTGATGAATTTAAACAGAAGTATAAAAATTTGTTAACAGTTCGTTGTAAAAGACTCAGATTATCTGTTCTAAAGTTTGCTTGACATAGAAGAGCGTGGTGAAACCCTTGTTCATTTTTGTGGTGAAGTTCCAACATAGAAAATGGTCCCTGACGATGTTCATTTCCCATGTCAGAGTGGTCTCATTTATCGTTGGATCATAATTGTTTTGAAACATTGTGATGTTTATTTGTGATTATTACTTTCCGTGCACGGGCGACGTGAAGATCAAATGTTGGCCTATCTTAGTTTTTGTCCGTTATGGCCTAATGCCCAATGATCAACAACCTTGGCAACATACCTCCAATCTTTTGTTGATTAAAGCATGCTTAGCATCAATTAAATGTTGAAAGCACCATGTTTGTGTTTCTTCTGTGTGCGCCTCCGAGGTGCATTTTAGAATTAGGCCTAGAAGTGATGGCGGGTAGCTGCTTCGCTGGCAGTGTGCATTGACAGTTTCGATAATACGAGAGCAACTGAACACAGAAGAAGAACAATAATGGTGCTTCCAACATTTGATTGATGCTAGGCATGCTTTAATCAACAAAGGACTGGAGGTATATTGTGAAAGTTTATTATTATTGGGCTTTAGGCCATAACGGACAAAAACTAAAGTAGGCCAACATTTGATGTTCACGTCGCCCGTGTTCCATCAAGCCCTTTATATTAAGGACAGGCAGGTAAATCATTAAGAAAGTATCTAAGACCCCGTTTACACGAGAGAAAACTGGATCGATCCAGAATGGGATCGATCCAGGTTGGGATCGATCCCAAAATTTTGCAGGTGTTTACACGGGATCGATCCCAAATTATGTTGCGTTTACACGGGATCGATCCAGGCACCTTATCACTGATTCCTAGATGAAGATTTGAGCATGTGTAAAGACTTCGCGCCATTTGTTGTCAGGGTGAACAAAAGGCGTCATTATGAAAACGCCTCGATTTCCATTTTCGTCTTGCCTCGTTTTAGATCCGTGCCAGTTTGGGATCGATCCAGCCGTTTACACGAGGCTCTGACGGGATCAATCCCAACCTGGATTGCTCTGGCAATCGATCCCAAACTAGCACGGATAGCGGATCGATCCCGAGCGATCCCGTGTAAACGCAAGGCGGATCCGTACCAGTTTGGGATCGATCCCCATCGATCCCGTTCTGGATCGATCCAGTTTTCTCTCGTGTAAACGGGGTCTAACTTTCAATATTTTGTTTAATGTTTTAATTGTTTTCATAATCGGTTTGTCATTTGGCGGGCAGCAATTTTTTAATCTGGTGGTACTGTGAGAGGCTTAATGGGGTACTTGTTTATGAAATGAACATCATACTTTTCATGTTCCAGGTCTTATCATCCAGTAAAGTGCTGTCTGAGGAAATAACAATCAAGCAAGAAGTGACTTCTATGACTGAAAATGAGATTGATGAAACTCGTGATGGATACAAACCAGTAAGTTATTCTTGTCTTCTATAATCCTGGCCCAAAAAGTTGAGACATTGGCCAATATCAGATTTGTTGAAATAGTTTCTACAATATCCAAAAGAAAATGTACATTCCGCACCTTCTCGATCCCCATATTCAATGTTGGCTATATCGAATGCATGGCATGTGATTCAAGCAACAGTGAAGCATGGGGGGGGGGAGGGACAAGGAATCAAAGTTTGTGTCCCAAGTTTTTTGGGCATGATTGTACCGGGTGCGCCAAAATAAACTATGCACGTTTGGCAGGCCACAATAAATCGTACAATAGACCGATTTTGAAGATTTGTAACTTAATCTTTAGCAGAAAGCCTGAATTAGATTTAGGACTTTTTGCAAATTTTCTGTTTTCAGGTTTTAGAGCCAGAAGCGAGTTTCTTACAATGTTCGTTTTCGAAAACATTGAAAGCGATCAAAAAACGTCGATCAAATTTTAAAAGATTTAACGTGAATGAACAAAGAGAAAACGTTTTCAAACTCTCATACAGCAGATTACAATTGGTTGATTTCTAATTCGCCAATCACCAGGAACAAGTTTTCTCTTTGTCCATTCATGTCGATTCTTTAGAAAAGTAACATGATCGATGTTTTTTTATCGTTTTCAGTGTTTTCAAAAACTAAGATTTTAAGAAACTCGCTTCTAGCTCTAAAAACTGAAAATGAAAAAATTTGCAAAAAATCCCAGTATCTAATTCAGGCTTTCTGCTAATGATTAAATCATAAGTCTTCAAAATCAGCCCAGTGTACGATTTATTGTGGCCTGCCAAACGTGCATGGTTTATTTTGGCGCACCCGGTAGTTTTCTTAACAATCTCATAAATTGGTGAAATGTGGCTTTTGTTGCCTTTTAATTTTCAAAAATGATCGTTGGATGGTAAATTAATGCTAAATTCCATTCCATTATAGTGTATCGATTTACTCAGTGTGTGTTTTTTGTCCAAAGCGTTGTTTTGACTGCCCCCTTAACCGTTTGCGCACACTGCTTCGTGGTGCACTGTTTGATCACAGGGGAACAGAGGGAAAACTGCCGTCCCTACATATACCGGGTGTCCCAAAACCCAAGTACTCCCGTTTGAAAAATCACCAACATTTGATTATACGGCCGATCTTCAATTTTCTTATTTTGTCAAGTAGATCAAAGACCAAATTATTTTCCACTACATAGCTGATCTTGAAAATGTTTAAAAATGAGCAAATCTAGCTCTTTTTAGGGCTACCTGGTTTTGAATCATACTCCAAAAAGCACTGATGATTGCCAAATCAATTTCTTTTTGTGTGTACTAGTATGGTTATAAATGACAGAAATAAATGCGCACTATCATTGGAGACTTCAATAATGATAAAAAATCTGAAAATTTTGACTCATAGGCAAGATTGAGTATTTTGCTAAAAAACTATAGCTCAAAATAAGGTTTTTCAACGTGTAAATGTTCTATCTTGCTGTATCAAAAGGAAACATTTTATCATCTGTGAATATTTTTGGGTCTTTGACAAAGCAATTCAAAAGAAAATTTCATCAAAAGTATGATTATCAATTTTTCGTGATTTAGTAAACAGGAGTACTTTTTTTTGGGACACCCGATAGTTAGTGAGATTTTTGCAGAAACTAATATGAGCAACAATACCGTATTTGTGTAGCCAATGTGTTTTATGGAGAAAGGTATGCAGAAAAACTGCCAATAGTTCCTTGGTAATTTGTGTTATGTGATATCGATTATAAAAGATTAGTTACTGACAAATGTTTCGTCATCCTCGGCTCCCATGCAGTTATATAATCATTTGATCGTTTATAACCCAAATCAATTTTGGGTTCGAATTTGATAGATGGTTGCAATCGTTCGCGTCTATTTCGGATGTAAGTTGTAACTTCACATTCGTAAATAGACTGAACGGCTTCGCAGTATAGTTTTCTAAACACCTAATCACATGGTCAATGCATGATTTAGGAGCGATGATAGAAATTTCGTTATTCGATCAGAAAAGGGCAGACAACAGAAAATATTCTAGATTAGAATTTCTTGGACTTTGGTTTGCTTGGAAATTCGTTTCCTTGTTTTTAAATTTCGTTTTGGCCCAAAGGAACGATTTATATTTTCAGTGTAAACTTGATCATGAATTTTCCTCGCTTCCCTTTTGGCCTCCTTGCAATTCCTTGTTTTCAGTTTCTCACATTGGCTTTGGTCACACTGTTGTATTTTTGCATTATGATATGAATGGCTTCACTTTTCTTTTGATTTACTTTTGTTGCCAGAAAGTACGGCAAAATAGCGGTACAACGATACCCTGTCACACTGTGATATGATTGATCATGTGACAACTACGCAAAACTGTGATTGGTTTATTCTCCGCAACAACGCTAAAATATAGCTTGGGATTTTGTTTTGCCCGTTGTTTTTTATCTGATAGTTTTCTTATTGAATCAACTCCCAGGACCAAAGAGCTGTAACAGCACTGTATTTGATCAAAGGACCTTAGAAGTGACTCACGGGCTTAATGATTTTTATTGTGAAATTTTCCAAATTATGCCATGAGAATGCAAAGGAAGATCA
This sequence comes from Aurelia coerulea, assembly GCA_039566865.1. Taxonomy (NCBI): domain Eukaryota; kingdom Metazoa; phylum Cnidaria; class Scyphozoa; order Semaeostomeae; family Ulmaridae; genus Aurelia; species Aurelia coerulea. The sequence continues at coordinate 7,028,742 of CM076943.1, read as the reverse complement.
GTGCAATTTTATTGCACCTTCCTCGAAATATGAGTAAATATGCTGTAATGTTACGTTACAGAATGCAGTCTGAGGAAGTAACCATCAAAAATTGGCGTGCAGGAAATGTTTAGTCTTTGCTTGAAGATTTTTCAGTGGAGAACAAACAATCTAATTAAACACACAAGCAATCAAATTAATCACGAAATACACGTTTTTTTTTATTATAAGAAACTTGGATCAGCACTTAGTACTAAAAGTTTCTTAATTTCGCATGAAAATTGCGGTGTTTTAGAAGGAAAAGTTTCTTAATTAGTTTCTTATTTTTTTGGGCCTAAAATTGCGGTATTGTTCGAAGTTGAGCCTTCTTCTCGAGAAAGGGCTTCCATTTTGCATTGACATTGTCATCAAGAAGAAGCCATGCACATCAAGGCAAAAATTTACCAATTTTACAGTTAAAAGTCAAGAAAAGACGAAGGCACCTTTGTTAAAGAGACATAGAATAAGAGAGACATACAGATATAACGTTTTAGAGTTTCTTAACTGTTCTTGAGCGTAGTACTAGAGTTTCTTAAATTTTTGGTCATCGTAGTACTAGTTTCTTATAAAACCAGTTTCTTATAAAAAAAACGTGTAATCCGTGTTCAGCATGATTAAACAGTGCTATTGTTAAGAAACTCTTTTCAAGAATTCAACTAAGAACTAAACCAGTAAGAACCTCGACTGAGAACTTGGATATTGCTAAAGAAACTTGTTTATTTTGTCTGAGAAGGTAATTCGCATACTGGCGCTGTATTCTGGTAAAACTCACGAAATGCTTGGGAAGTTACCTATCAATGAATACAACGAACATGTAAGAAGGATGCGGAGAAACTGCAAAAACCTTTGGTACCCATGATCTGCTAATTTCAACTGTTTACTCAAAGCTAAAAGAGACTTTCAGTACTGGGTGGGAAAATTTATTGGTTTCTTGAAAACTCTTCGATTGTTGTTCTACTTGACTGATCGGCTGCCTAAAAGTTCTTAGAAAACTAACAATAATCTTGAAAAAATGCTAACAAAGAGTTTTTTGAAATGATTTTGATGGGAACGTCATTGAGCTAATTACTGCACTCAAAGAGTTCATTTTGTTGGAGAAGTTTCCCTTAGCAACCAATCTCATTCTGTGAAATGATGCATCAACACAGGCGAGCAAGGTGGCTGCCATGCCACACATTATATTTGCCAATCTCGGCCTGTTCTCAGCTGCAGTCCCTCTATTTTCCAGAAGTTTATTATTCACAATTTAGCGCAAACCTCAAGATCAATGTGCTTTGCACAAGTCAACTTAGAGGTCTAGTCCGAACAAAACATTGAATTCAGACTATTACTGAACAAATTAAAAGTCTAGGCCTACTTTTGAAGCAAAATCGGCTATGATTCAAATAAAATGCACAGAAAGTTAAAAAATGCAAGGCTTGAATTGAAAATTGATTTTAAGCAGTTACGAAAAAGTAAGTTGATAAACTTCTTCATCAAAGATGAGAGACGTACCTTTCTTTGCTCGTTGAATGCAGTTTTTTATCTAGCATTTTGAGCGCGCAGGCTCCGCGACCATGATTCGTTCTTTCCGTAGAGTGGCCGCGCGTGCTCAAACCGCTGGAGCGTTTGACCTTTAAGATGTCATACATCTCAGGAGGGCCTCCGCTGCGCGACAAGCTTTGACCTCGCGTTGTTGCAAGGCTTGATGTGGACTTCATCACGTCCTTCACCCCATGACATAAAAGATTTTGTAAACAGGAAAATGCCCACCACCCCTATGACTTCACTACCGTGAGTCAAAAACGAAATGCAGTCGCATATCACAGCGTAATGAACCCGTTGTTTTGAAAAGATACGACGAAGCGTGACCGCAGCAGCCATTATCATTTTCGTCCTCTTAAAGTGCATTATCATTATCATGATGGTTTCGTACTTGCAAGTGATTTCTTTGTTTCGTTCCACTAGATGACTTATCCATTATTATGCTTTATTTTTCGTAGGTTGCAAAACATTCTTCGATATTGTTCTTCACCATATCGGATCTGGCTAACATCGATCCAATGTACCAATACTCTCTCAATTGGTTCATAGGCCTCTTTCTGCAGGTAAGATACTCTTTGGGCACGAGACATCAGTGTCTTTCTAAGCTGCTCTTTTCTCTTCTATGTTGTTTGAACCACGTGATCTGAATTGAAGAGTCTGAGCAACGAGCTTGAGGTTGCTGATAGCATAAGACAGCATGCGTTTGCAAAAAGATTTCAAATTCTCAATCTTTCTATTGAGTTTCAGTCCCCTTCTCATTCTAAAATCAGGCCATTTATGGTTCTATAGTTTTATAGTTCAGGTGCATAAGTTTAAAGAGCCTCATTTCGCCATTTCGTCTCTAGTTTAAGACATATGTACAAAAATGCCAGTTTTTATCAAGCTGATCCACTTTTTACATCGTCTTAAGTGTATTTTGTAATAGCTCCTGCGTAGATTAAAAGCGAGGGAAAGTTGTGTTAACAATCCTGAACTTGTGATGAATTTACGGTTGATTGATTTTGATATTGACAGAATAAAGGATTTTCCAGCAGTTAAGAACCAAGAAAAAACCGTGCCTAAGGTAGTGTTGGACCTCCACTATCTTGGTATTTTGGCACATCTTGATCATTGCTGAAACAAAGAAGGATGACTTAAAACAAGATGGAAAGGTCTCTGTCTCTCTGTACATAAATGCCGACTCACATTGTCTGGCCCATTTAAAAATCAAAAAATTCTATCCAACGTTCTTCAGACTTTAACTACAGGGTGTCCCAGAAAAATTGTTCGACGTTTGATTAAATATCAAAAAGTAGTGATAAAAAGTACAGGCTCCTCGTTAGACAACCCTGTTCCTAAGATTCAAAGCTAATTTTTTTTTGACACCAGAATCTTGTGAATCCGCTAAAAAATTACGGAGTTCCAAGCTTTTGAACTTCAAGTTTGTGCGAAAGCTTAAACCAGACGCCCCTAACTGACTTGTTTTTCAAAAAGACGTCCCAAAATCTAGGTAAAAGAAGACTGTCCAATGTTTTACCTCTCGTTGATATTGAAGCAAACCAAATAGGACTTCAAAAGTAGTTTAATTCTTGTAACCGTTGCCAAAATTTACTTAAGAATGCAAGTATCCAAAAACATGGAATGAAAAGTGAATCGATGAGAAACGGGGCTATTCCAAATTTTGCTCAACAGGATTCCTCCCAGCATCCATAACCTTAATTCAATGTTAGGGGGAAAGCTAATTTATCGAACGTGCTTTTGAAATTCCATTTTATTTGCATTGAATAAACGAGATTCTAGTTTCACATAATATGCAATTTAGGGGCGTCTGGTTTCAGCTTTCACACAAACTTGAACTTCAAAAGCTCGCAACTCCATGAATATTTAGCCGATTTGCTAGCTTCTGGTATCTAAAATTAATTTATAATCTCAGCAATATGGTTATCTTACCATGCAGCCCGTTCAATATTTGGTTATTTTTTAATATTTAATAATAGTTCGAAAAATTTTTTGGGACACCCTGTAGTCAAATGATACAAAAATTCTTTCATTTATAAACTTCAGCTGTCTTTCTTCGTTTAGACTTTTACCTATTGCCACATGGAACCGTATTTTGCAGAATAATGGAAAATCAAAAGCCTGTCACCCCCTCCCCCTTCACCCTCATCTGCTTTCGAAGGTCCTTCGTTCTTGCAACTTTACGTGCAGCTCGGGCTCGCTAACAGACCTAATCCGCTAAGCTTTATTTGCACCTAAGTTAAGTTTAGTGACCAGTCTCTTGATAAAGCATCATTTTATTTCTTACAGTACGCATATTTCATGTCATGAAAACCTGTGCCATGCCATGAAGGAAAAAAGTATAACCCTAACCCAAGAGTATGGTCATTTAACTTGAATTGGGTAGAATAGATCGAGAAATAAAGCTCAACCGATTGTGTCTGTTGGCTCAAGAGCTCCCCTTTCTTCGTGTACGCACTCACTCCCCATTCAGGGAGTGGAACCTTTCGGTTTTGAGTCAATTTTGTGTGGAAGGTATTAACAAAGAACTGTTCTTCGTAGTCCATTGACGGAAGTGCGCCTTCGAATACATTGGTCGAAAGAATCATAAATCTCAACGAACATTTCACTTACAGGTTTGTTTCCTTGATTCTTTGTTGACGTTTATACTTTTACTGCTTTACCAATTCGCTTGTTAATTCTTTGTGTAAGTACAGTGTGAAGATGGTTGCCTGTGCTGCTCTAAACATTTCAAGTTCGAGTTGATCAGAATTTCTTCGAAATATTCTTTCAAATGTGAAAAGAGTTTGAGAGGACAAAAGATTTTTGAAAACGAAGGATTTAACCACAGGGAGTCCCCATAAATGCTGCTTTTGCCGTATCTCACTCGCAGAAGCCGCATTTCGTTTGCTTTCTTACTACTTTTTATGTGGGCTCCCTGTGATTTAACGTGTAGCGGATCAGCCTCCCATTTAATACACTGCTCCTTTTAATCCGTAGCACTGTTGTTCCTCCTATCCGCACAAAAACTTTGTTCTCGAGCAATTTAAACGTAGCCTGCGTGCAGCCAAAATCTCCTGCTCAGAGGAAAATCGCATTCTATTCAAACGCTCTTGAATGGTGAAAACTTCGCAGCGGATCAACACTGTACCGGCGCAATGTAGATTGGTCGCAGTGTCCGTAGTAAATCTGTGCGAGAAATTTAAGTAGTGACTTGTCTTTGAAGAAAAATCTCCAGCTTCAAAAGCATGGCTTTATGGGGATCGACACAACCTGATACTTGTACTCTGCAACTGACAATGCCTACTTAAATCGCAATCAATCCTTTAATCAAAAGTCAATAGATCTGTTTCAATGGAAGTGATCGCACATTTTAATGGTATTTGCAGTCACTTTCTGCACACATGTTGTATTTTGACATCTTTTGCAATCATGCAATAGGGAAAATGGTTTCAAAGAAATTTGAAATTTCAAATCCTCTGCTTCAGAAAGAGGTGTTGCGCAGGGTGGTAAATCCAGAGAAAATAAGCCTAACTTTTAAGTTTTTTCTGGTTTTTACGCATGGTGATTGTAGCAAATTTGTTAATTTGTGTTTAATTTGTAAGCCAATCAAGGCTTAATCTCTATGTTTCTCAAAATGAAAGTACCGATGAGTGACCCAAAAAGACTTCACGAGAGCCAGATATCGCATAGCTTTCTGAAAGCAGATATTATGAACAAAAACCTGGTATTAATATGTAGTTGAAGGGCTGTGCTATCTTTTGAAATGCTGCTTGATCAATTTAAGCCATACCTACTCGTCAAAGCAGTACTTTCGAAAATATGGTATTTCGTTCATTCCTTGGACACTCGCGTCGTTTTTCAGTCCTGGAAGGTGCGAAGAAAGCCGTATTCAAACTTTGCTTTGGAGCACATTTGAGTGCAGAGCAGAAGAGTTCAGTCACTTTGCAAATAATAGATTTCCCAAGACGCCTTCAAATCCATGTCTTCGTTACGTTTTGGCAAAATGTTGATTGAAAAAGGATGGCAATAATTTCACTTCAAATGAGAAATTTCGGCGTCTAAATTCTATTTTAGAATCTGGTTTATCAGACGATAATCATAGCTTAAAAGCAATCTGTCCCCTATTGTTCTGACCTTGGTTACTGCTTTATTTTCCTTATTTACGCTGCAGCTAAATTCATGCATCACTGAGTCTCTATGACCCTGATTTCTTTGGATAAAGCGAATTAACACCAACTTCTGGAATATACAATAGAGATCTTTATCGATTTTATTTTCATTCATCGAAGGTGACAGATTGCCTTTAAAGTAAGTATGTTGCATCTCAAAAAATAGCCAAAGCCCTTCTCGTAAACAGTGATACAAAGCATATGTTGATGACTTTGATTTCACAGAGCTGTTTACGATCTTGCTCGTGAAGTCTTTTGAGTTACCGGATACATAAGTGTTAACAATTTCTGTTTGATGGGTTTGGCATGGAATTTGCAAGCCTAGGCGGAGGCCGTGAATAAAGCCGTACTTATTACCGGGTACGTAAGTGTTAACAATTTCTGTTTGATGGGTTTGGCATGGAATTTGCAAGCCTAGGCGGAGGCCGTGAATAAAGCCGTACTTTATTGATGTAAGGCTTAGACTATGAGATCAACGAGGTCTAAATTCCTCTATACACTATTTATCATTTCATTTTAACTCGCTGCAAGTTATCCAAATTTAAATGAAGTCAAAGAACCGGTTACATCCTCTTACAAAGGTTTGTCTTTCAAAGAATTAAATCTATAATCAGACCTTATACGATAATGAAAAAGACTTTAGCATAGAGATTTATAGCACCTTCCAATAGTCGTGAAATAGCCCAGCGTCTAAGCCTGGATCTTAAATTCAATTGACGACTTTGCTGTTCCTTAATTTATTTACAGCTCTATCTTATCAGTGATTATCAAATATTTCATCCGTCAGATTATTCCGTATTTAATGTGGCTTTCTTCTCATTCCCAAGGTAAATGGTGTCATTCTTGAAATGCACATAGATTTATAAAGGGGCTGGGTCATGTAACTGTAAACAAACCTCTCTCGAGACGATGATTTTGCAGTTTTTTATATGCCATAGCACACAGATTTCGAATCTATATACTACTACTATGACGTCACACGCAGTTAGTACTGCACAACGTGTTTTACAATGCTACGCCATTTTTTCTATCATGTGTCGGTTCCAATAATCTATTCAATGTTTTGGTTGCTTTAGAAAGATCTAATTTGATTCCGATGCTGTTCAGATCTTTCCGTATGGTTTGCATCCAGGTCGTCTTTGGTCTTCCTTGTGGCCTTTTCACTCTCCTGAGATACCCTTCGAGGGCTTTCTTTCGAATCTATATACCATATAGAAATTGGATTCAAAACGATATCAACATTTGTTAACACTGTGCAATCAGTCAAAGATCTGCGACCATTTGCTCCATTTTTCCCCATAAATAACCCTCGAAATAACCCAGATTATTTCCTGTTAAGTGTAGTTTGAGTCCTGTTCCGTAGGCAGATCTTGTCATTTTGAAACGCACAGTATTTAAGCTGGGCCTTTGGTGCATGTGAATTGTGAACCCTGCATGTACTCGATCAACACAATTACTTGCACTTACTTACACCATGCTCACACGACTAAGCTGGGTCTTAATTACACTTAAAGAGCTATTGTCACCCAGGGTCCTTTGCGGGCACGCTTCACTTTTACATTGTCTGAAAATCAAATTTGGACGAAACAGATACTTAGATCTACATTCCAGTAATTGAACTAAGACTACAGTTCAACTTAAAGGGAATTCAAGCATCTATAAGCCCTTTATAAAAATAGCCGTGCAAAGACAATAGGCTGTGCCATACGCCGTTTTGTTAACAGGAAATAGTGATATTTGATTGGCTAGAATTTGACCGCAAGTGGCTTGAGCCACTTATATATGCTTACATTCCCTTTAAATAAAACTTTTCGATGAGTTCAACTGCTGCAATATGGAACCATGGTTTCCGCTTGGGACAAATTTCATTTTCAAACAGTTTGAAATTTAAGCGTGCCCGCAAAGGACCCTGGGTTACAATGGCTCTTTAATCAAATGTTGTTATATTTGGAAGGCTAGAGAGGCTAAGTATCGAATCAGACAATCTTCCGCGTATCTCTCTTGCGTTTTGTTAGCGTCCTTCAACGGCACCTGTACTAAATGATAGACCGACAACTGCATAAAATGACGCCATCATGCCATCTGGTATATAAAATCGTCTGAAAAAATAAGCTTTTTGATACGATGGTTCAAACGCTGAAGGCCTAAGCAAGAAAATATCAATAGACTATTACGGAAAAGATGGCGTCGGGGGGGGGGGGCATTCCACTAAGATGCATTGCGTTCTATAATGGAATCAGTAATGATTCCAGGCCATGAAAAAAATATTATCTTCCTGTGACCGAAAAAATATCTTGCATATATTTCCTGCAGGAACAGACAAGTGTCCAGCTTGCAAAAAGAGCTTAGGATCTGGGGATAGCTATGCAATAACATGTACTAGGCATCAAGAAAAAAAAATTGCGGTTAGGAATGATAAAGCTGGGCAACTTATAAAACAAACCATTTTGATTCCTAAGAAGCACGATACGAAGGAAATCTACTACTTGTTGATCTTGCAATTGTTGTATACTTGCATATCATGTTGTATCAGCACAAGTATCTGTGAAATTATGCTTGCAACTGCAAAAGTTTAATCTTATGAGACCAACCCTCCCGAATTTATGTAAGATACGATAGGCGTGGAAGAAAGACTTTCCTTTGCTGAGAAAAACCAATTTGATTCAAATGCAGCTCGAATCACACAAAAATGAGGCACAAAAGAACAGCCTTTTTTAAATTTGGACTTTCTAAATTCAAGTATTTTGCGCCATAATCTCTGAAAATGATTGTGAAGATGCTCAGAGCAGCTGGACGCTCCGCAAAGTTCTATTGCAATTAGAACTGTGAAACTATCATTTCAAATAATGAAATTTTTTGGAAACCTGCCCATAATTTGAATAAGATACACCTAATTATCTGGTGCATTGATTGCAAACTTTACCAGAGAGAAATCTATGATAGGTGACTTTTCTTTGACTCAGTAGTTGTTTTTCCTTTTTAAAGAATGAGAAACAGAGAGATACATGACAAGGGGACATATGTTGGAAATTTCCTGCAGTTTGATATGAATCAAAAATTTCCTGTGACCGCCCGGTCGCTTGGTCGGGTGGGTTTTCATGCCCTGAATGATTCTATGGAAGTTCGACCGGAGGTGTATCACTCTATAAAAATCTCGTATGAGAAACAGAGAGATACATGACAAGGGGACATATGTTGGAAATTTCCTGCAGTTTGATATGAATCAAAAATTTCCTGTGACCGCCCGGTCGCTTGGTCGGGTGGGTTTTCATGCCCTGAATGATTCTATGGAAGTTCGACCGGAGGTGTATCACTCGATAAAAATCTCGTAAATCTTTAGCAAAGTCCTTTTTTTTCAAGAAAAATCCGTGAAGAAATCCCTAAAAGTCCTATTGTTTTATAAAATCGCCGTACGCCTTTTCAGAAGAGTGATACACTCCTCAAAATTTTATGCCACGTGAGACTTGCGAAAACGCAAAATAAATCGTCGAAAACAGTTCTATTTTTTCTTCTATTCGCAGACATTTTCACGTGAGACAACATCGAAAATCGGCCACGGTTTGTTCACACCCACTTCAAGTCAAGTGATCAGTCTCTTCATAAGACACCTTTTGAATTATTTCACGTGGTCAAAATTTGTGGCATGGATGCAAAAAGTAGGATGATACTTAATTTCCCAAGAGTATAGTCACATGACTTGAAATGGGAAAGGAAAAATAAACCTTTCGGATTTCATCTACTGTATTCTATGAACTGTATGGTTTGGTTTTTTTCTATGAATACGCTTCCATGCAAATATCCGGCCATACTGGATCAAATTTTATCGTTCTTTGAAAGCACAGAGACTAAGCGTTGCAGTCGTGGATCGCTTGTACATCTTGCCAGCGTTTGCTTTGCGTTCTCCTTTTCTTCCTTCACTTTATCAAGACTCTCGTCGTCTGATTCATTCCCGTAAATATTCTTCGTGGCGGTATCATATGCTTTCATCCACCTCGTTTTGGCCATGCTAAGTCTTCTAGTGTCCCTATCCGTCGTCATTTCATTTAGCAAAGGGCAACTTTGTAAATCTTCGCTGAATATCCGAGGCATAGGGGGCAATATTGTCACTTGTTGTTCCATATCACAACGTTGCTGTTTGGAGAGATTTTTTATCATATTCATCTCTGCTATGCTGTCTTTCGTAATTGTTAGATCGGATAACTTTGAATTAACTCTTTTCTCGTCCTCTTTGTTACCTCTTTGTGACGCTTTGCTTTTCCGTCTGGTTTTTTCACCCTTCGGTTTGCCGTTCGATACTTCCACATTAGTTGAAGGTACATTCATAGCTATTGGTCCTTCACTGCCCTCATTCATGCTGCTCATTATCTGATGCTGCCATAGCGGTATGTTTACTCCTTCATCACATTTACTTGCATTAAATCCTTCTTCGAATTTAGTTGAATTGAACTCCTCGAATATTATGCTGACGCTCCTTGGCCTTGACGGGCCATGATAAATGTCTCCTTGTGAATCTGTTATTGTTATTCTCGGTGCCGTATGTTCGCTATGATGTCGTATACGTTTCTTACGCGTCGTTCCTTTGCCCTGTGACACATCAATACGACTCTCTTCTCCACTCAAGGTCTGCGAGCGACTTTTGACGGTCGTTAGCCTCGTTTTATCGTTCGCTAAAGGTGGAAACAGGCAGTCTTCTGTAACATCGTTGTTGTTCAGATCGGGCACAGACAGGCTTTTCATCCTATTTGCTTTTCCTCTGGCGTAAAACCCTGCAATTGCTGTGAGATTATCAGCGGAGGTCGATGTTGCGATTTCTTGCTTCGAATCAGAACTGAATAATTTGTAAGGATCAATTGCAAGGCTAATTTTCTTTCGCCTACCTCCGTTTCTTCCTGTAAAATCACTACTTACGTTAAGATGTTGCACGGCAAATTTCTCCTTTTCTGTTGCTAGTCTTTTCTCAAATTTCGACTTCAATTTATCAAGTTGCTTAACTTGTTGATCAAGCCGTCGCCCGAATTGTTCATTCTCTCGCAGTATCTTTTCATCGAATTTGCGCTTGGATTCCATGTTAAACGATGCTGTTCGCCGTTGTATTATAACTGAAATTTTGTCCGTTTCGCCTGTTATTACGTCTGTTACTCCGTCGGTTTCGCAGTTTTATTAAGCAATCTTCCTAGATTATAATTCGCAGGTTGTTGTCCGGAGCTCCTCGTATGCACCTTTGTGACGGATTCGTCAGAGTCAAGAAAGGGTCTGCTTTACCGCCGCCAGAATATCAAAACAATCAAACGTTACAAGCAAGACTTCGCTTCGCCACAGTACTTTCTCTATGTATTATTCACTGGTGACTCGAATTGTTCCCGAGGTCATGTTGAAATCATCCACTTTCAGCAAAGAGAAACTCGAAGCACCTTCGCGCTCCTTCAATGTCGTAAACTGTTTTTATTTCAAGCTGTACAATGGTTGTGAACTGATGTATTTCTGCATTTATTATCATAATTCACTTGAGATTAAGATTAAATCGTTCATCAAAGAAACTTGAGTATTTCTCAGATGCGATTCACACTCAGATCATACTCACATTAGATCATACAGAAAGGCTAATTCATTGACCAGGATACTACCGATCGTTGCGCAGCAACTCAAGACGCAAAGATCCCTGAAAAGTGATACTCTTTAGTAAAGTGGGCATAGGCGAAGAATGTTCTCATGGTTGAAAGAACAATACAGGGTGACCCAAAGAGAGTGAAACTTCATGAAGAACAAACAAATCTGGTCATGTCACTGATCTTGGAAATCTCTTTTTGTGCATTTGTGTCAAGGGCCAAAGTCATTTAATGCAAAGTCTTAGATGGTTTTCAATTTTTGGGAATTCGCACTTTTGCGAGGTACCTGGTTTTGAAGCATACTCTGAAATCACAAGAAATTGCATTTCTTGAAACCTTGATATATTTTGATTGTCCTTTGAACAGGCATACACGTTTTTTTATAAGAAAGTCGGATCAGCACTTAGTACTAAAAGTTTCTTAATTTCGCATGAAAATTTCGATGTTTTAGTAGTAAGAGTTTCTTATTTTTGGGCCTAAAATTGTGGTACAGCGGGTACCCGCAAATAAGAAACCACTTTTTGAATCGACGCCTCAGAAAGTTTCTTATTTAAAGAGACCTTTTCATGATCAGGGTCAAAGTTTCTTATAGATAGGGAATCATGTCAAGTGAAGGTATATGACTGTACCATACATGCATGTGTATTGCACGTCACTGGTACATTTTACATGTTTACCTTGTTACCTTTTCGTTGTGTGAATCCTTAATTTTGAAAATTTTAACTCTGTTTAGAGAATGCTACATTATATTACAGTCATTTATGGGCATTATTTTCTCGCATTTTGGAACTATAACAAACCTGAAAATAAGAAACTTTTAAATTTCAGACCTAGAGTTGTTTCTTATTAAAGGAGCCCCTTTTGAAAAAAGTGAGGCCTGTTTCTTATACAAGGGGGTTTCTTATTTGCGGGTACTTACTGTATTGTTCGAAGTTGAGCCTCCTTATGGAAAAAGGGCTTCCATGTTGCATTGACATTGTCACAACCAATAAGCCATGCACATTAAGGCAAAAATTTACCATTCTTTGCATTAAAAGTTAAAAAAAGATGAATGTACCTTTGTTAGAGAGACATAAAATAAGAGAAACATACAGAAATTTAATTTTAGAGTTTCTTAACTGTCCTGGAGCGTATTATACTAGAGTTTCTTAAATTTTTGGTCATCGTAGTACTAGTTTCTTATAAACCAGTTTCTTTATTTAAAAAAAAAACGTGTATACTGATGTCTGTAGAAGAGGTTTCTTCAAAGAAAGACTTTTTGTTGAAATTTTCATAATTTTCATGGACCTCACATCCTTGGAGTGGTGTCCTTGTTGAGTTTTATGGTAAAATAGCGTGAAGATTTGCCTGTCGATATTTTGCAGCCGTCTCTACGGATTAGCTAATTGGTTCTGTAGTGTTTTGAGTTAACCCTCAAGAGACGGGATCTTTGCAGCCGTCCATACGGAGTAGCTAATTTGATCTCTAGTGTTTTGAGTTAACCCTCAAGAGACGGGATCTTTGCTCATAATGATTTTGAACATATTTGCTAATAGAAAGGACATTGTTTTTACACAATCCGTTTCACGCTTAAAATTGCAGATGCGTTGTTTACAAAAAAATGATTACTAAACAATAGAGTGCATTTTCTTTCCAGCCTCTTTGTGTGGTTCACCCTGGTCTATAACATGGAACGTATGGAACCTTTAAAACTCGCGAAACAGAAGCGATAGACCCCGGGAGGGGGCACTTCATCGTCAAATCACGAGGACGTGCAAACCAGAAGGATTTCCGCCCAATGCGAAAATACGAGGAGGTGCCGCTGGGAAATCTGAAAAGGCACCCTGTTCCAACAACAAGGGCAGATTTTGTAATACAATAGCATGAGTTGCTTTTGTTCACACCTCAATTCAAAGCGATTAGCGATTGCAGACAAAGGAAATTCTCTCAACCAGCAGTTCAAAACAAACAAAGCTGCAAAAGCTTCTTTGAAACCCAGGTAGCTAGCTCGCTTGTTGTGCATTCCAGAAACTGTTTTTAAAGGCAAACATGAGCGTAGATCGAAAGAAGAAGGATGCATCTACACATCTGCCGCGGGCATTTTATTTGTTTGGTTCAAAAGCCGTTTAGGAGGCGATTCAATTCTCTTATTTTTTGGGTGTTATCAAAACATTTACTGCTCAGCTTCTGGACCAAAGAAATAAAATGCCCGCGGTAGATGTGTAGATATATCCTTCTTCTTTCGATCTATGCTCATGTTTGCCCTTAAAGATAATTTCTGGAATGCACAGCGAGCGAGCTAGCTACCTGGGTTTCAGAGAAAATTTTGCGGCTTTGTTTGTTTTGAATTACTGGTTGATAGAATTTCCTTTGTCTGTGATCGCTAATCGCTTTGAAATCAGGTGTCAACAAGAGCAACTCGTGCTATTGTATTACAAAATCTGTCCTTGTTTGTCCCAACTAAAACAGATAATGTTACAATAGTCCTATTACAGGACTCGCTACTTTTTATTGACACCTAGATACAAAGCAATTTGTAATTGCAGGCAAAGGGAATTCCATGCTCGGTTGGTCAAGACATAAACAAAAACAAAGCAAGCCGCCAAAATTGCCCTGAAACGCGGGTCGCTAGCGCGCTCGTTGTGCATTCCAGGAATGGTTTTAAGGAGATATATCTAAATTTCTGTCTCGGGCATTTTATTCTTTTCGTACAGAAGCTGAGCAGTAGGTGTTTTAATTACACCTACAAAGTACGAGCATTGAATCCCCTCCCAATTGGCTTCTGCACAAAATAAATAAAATGCATAAGACAGAAGTTTAGATATATCCTTCTTCTTTCCATATTTGCTAATATTGCTCTTAAAAACCATTTCTGGAATGCACAACGAGGGCGCTAGCGACCCGAGTTTCAGGGCGATTTTTGCGGCTTGCTTTGTTTTTGTTTATGTCTTGACCAACCGAGCATGAAATTCGAAACAATACACCCTGTTCTTGAGTTTCTTCATACAAAATTTTAGGATGCCCCGAGAATTGTCAGTGTTTTGAAAGCACGGTTCAATCACATGGGGCATAGCGCATGCGCATTCTATTTTTTAACTCGCGTATCTTGTTTGTGTCAATGCGAAGTCAGCAGACTCGAATTGACGTTTTTCGTCAATAAAAATGTTCGCATCATATTCACTTTAATCAAGTTGTGATGATTTTTAAGAAAGTTTCATTGTCTGTGTTACCCAACACGTTTCATATTATATTTGATGTCGATATTCAATACCAATATGTTTATCGACAGCTCTTCACTACACATTCAAGTGTATTATTTGATCTTTTCCTACTCAATGATCCCTTTGATAAGTAAATAGGCTTCAAGCGAAGCATTATATCGTCTTCAATATTCAATAATGCAGTGCCAATGTGGAACTGATGAGGTTAATTCAGATTTAATACTTTCAATCTCAGGTAGCTTGTTACAACACCTTGCCAGATTTCCATTGCTTTCTCGTGCAGGAGATTAACATTACTCTTTGCTGGCTTTCATAGATATGCCCAAGTCTCTCTCGTGTTTACCGAAACAATTTGCTCAAGAAATTGCCTTACTACCGCTGCGTAGGAGAGCAGGGAAAGCCTCTGCGAAGGAGGGAGAAAAAGGAAAGGCTCGCTCTCTCCTTCGCAGAGGTATATATTTCGTTTTTATTTTCGTGGAAGAGACTTGGGCAAGTCCATGGCAGTCCCAGCTCGTTTTGTTTGCATGTTGCAAAACAGATCCATTATAATCATCATCACCATCACCACAACAAGAGCAGATTTTGTAATACAATAGCAACAGTTGCGTTTGATTGACACCTCAATTCAAAGCGATTAGCGACTGCAGACAAAGGAAATTCTCTCAACCAGTAATTCAAAACAAACAAAGCCGCAAAAGTTTCCCCTAAACTGGTAGGGCAAACTCTCGCCTTGTGCAAGCGAAAGATGGTTTTTAAAGGAAGTTATGTGCTTATAGCGAAAGAGGAAGGGTAAATCTAAAGTTCTGTCGCTTAGATTATGTTTATTTGATTTAGGAGCTGTTTTGTAATCGTTTCATTTTAAGCCCTAAAGACGCGAGAATTACAATGCCTTCTGCTCCGCTCCTGAATCAAATAAATATAATCTAAGCGACAGAACTTTAGATTTACCCTTCTTCTTTCGCTATAAGCACATAACTTCCCTTAAAAACCATCTTTCGCTTGCACAAGGCGAGAGTTTGCCCTACCAGTTTTGGGGAAACTTTTGCGGCTTTGTTTGTTTTGAATTATTGGTCGAGAGAATTTCCTTTGTCTGCAGCCGCTAATCGCTTTGAATTGAGGTGTCAATCAAACGCAACTGTTGCTATTGTATTACAAAATCTGCTCTTGTTCATCACCACCATTAACATCTGCGCACAGCCTTAACTCCTCTACCTCCTGTTGATGCTGCGTGCAGACTACATCATCATCATCATTATCAGTCATGAAACTACAGACAGATGGTTCCCTTAATCTCTTCCAGTCCCGCCTGTCTTTTATTTTTCTCATCCCATGCAGTGAACGCTATTTGCACAAAAATGATATATATAGGATTATGTGCACATAAACTAGGAATGTGTAAATAAACTATGATTATGTCAGACATAATAAATATAGATTTATGTAACATATTCGTAAGTTATGTGCACAAAATATGGGTTATCGGAACATAAACGTATACTATGTCGTAATATCCCATATTACGTGGACATAAGATAGGTTTATGTACCAGGGGTACCGCCAGGTGAGGGCTGGGGGGCTACAGCCCCCTCCCCCCCCCTCCCGTCGGAAGCATCTAGCCCTCCGTTGGAAGAAATTTTGGGCTCTTGTCGGAGGAAATTTGGCTAAATAACGTACGAAAAAAGGCATTTTTTAGCCATTTTAGCCCCCCTGAAAACAGCATTTTAGCCACTTCGACAGGTGTCAACTGATGAAGAGCAAAGCTCGAAACGTTGTTATTATTATAACTTCCTGAGTACATTGTCGTTTTTTAAAGAATTACTTGATTATATAATCTGAAGTTACTTTCAAACCATTTATTCGAAAGAAGAATGAAGAGCGCACAACCAGCACCATTCAAGTGGAATTAATGTGTACTATGGACTAAAATTTAGAAACGTAACTTATTTGCATATTTTGATAATTAATGTAATGTACTGTTGTTTCTTGCAGCATCTATGTGAACGTATGCCGGTCCCTCTTTGAAAAAGACAAACTGTTGTTTTCGTTCTTGCTGTGTATTGGTATTCTCAAGGGAAGGTATGTTTGTTGACTTTTGTGAATTTTCTCAGAAGGTTCGTGGCTGGGAGTACGTACAATCATGGGGAAGAGAATTTTTCTGAAATGTCACCGAAATTAGGCCTGTTTCATTAAATTTAGTTTTTTTTTATAAATGTTTTTATATTTTGATCATTTGTCGTCCCAATTGCTCATCACAAGGAGCGAAGTGCAATATCAACTTCGGAGGAGGGCCATTTTTGGTCTGAAATTACCCGCATCTTTGCTATTGTTTCCTTTAAATATTCCATTGTTTTAGTTTTCAATGTTGCCCGAATTTGGGGTGTTGCACCCCACACCCTTATTAGCTACTGTCTTTGTATATGACATAGGACTCACTGAGTTCTTTTAACGGCAACCAGCTATTATTTGGTAAATTTCTAACCCAAGTATGTACTTTGCTGCTGAGAAGACAACAAAGTACCAGAGTGGAAGGAAACCAGCACTAAGTGTTTCAGAAATTGGTGGGTAAATTGGAAGGGTACCTGCGAATTTGCGTCGCTTCTTTATATTTAATCTCGAAAGAGATTTGGTCAAAGATGTGATGATTAATTGCAGGTACACAAGGCGTAATTACCAGTCTGTGGTACCTCCAACTATCCAATAATTTCTGAGGGGTAGTCCTGGTACAAATCATCGACAAGGTGGAGGTGCTGAGATGGAATGCCAGTACTCGTTTCAGGTTATAAGTGGATTCGCAGGCTGGGATCGCCAAAAAATTATGCAACCAACATATACCAAGGAAGGACAAAGCTTTTGTTCAGGTCGCTACTCAGCTTTACGAAAGACAAACCACAACAGAAACCATTCATTTCAATGAAGAGTGCTACTTGCAGTTCTCTGCAACGGGCTTTTCACTCATTCGCAAAAGCGTACGAGATTTTTTCAGAACGAAAGGATTTTTACAGATTCTTGATGGATTTTTCTTGAAAGCGAAAGGGTTTTGGCAAAGTGGTACGAGAGCTTTAGGAGTGAAATGTCCCACGGTTCTTCGGTTAGGATTTTTGAATTGGTAATGATAATGATGAGTGGAACCATGAGTGGTGAAAATAAAACTTAAACTTTGGATAGCTTGTTTTTGACCCTAAACCTTCCAAACGAATCCTCGAATATCGATTGGAAGCCATAGGTTTATTAGCTATCCAATATCACATTCATAGTATAATAACATCGTCATCGTAAGCTACAACACGTAATTTCGTCACATAAGTAGCCTCAAGTTAGTAGCCCCATGTAAGTAGCCCCATATATTTGTAAGCACACAAGCTGCTGTTAGGGACGGGTGATCAATTCTTGCTGGGGAGGGGGTGGAAGACATTTAGAAATATTTGATGGAATTTTCGTAACCCCGCTCTGATTTTCCTGAAATTTTTGGTTATTCATAGATAGATTAGCCATATGTGTATGGTATTAATGATTGTCAAGAACATCAATTAAAATGTGGTTAGATATCTGCTAAATCAAAGACATCTTGGTAGCAATTTCTTATGAGCTGAAGTGGAAGACTCTCCAGACCGTCAGACTGGGACTTAGTGTTGATCAAAATACAAGAAACTTAATTTTGGGTAAGCCTCGAGAGTTTCTCATAATTAAGGGGTGAATTATTTGTCAGTATAGCCTTAAAGTTTCTTTCAGGTGGCTTCTTAAATGTGGGGCCTTACTGTACCCTCCCCCCCCCCCCCCGGCAAGAATAATGTTAGATCCCTTCTCGGGTCCTTTACTGTCGGCACTCTATGCTGTTGTACAAATCTATGTTTTCGGATGAACTCTAGCTCTTAGATCCAAATATTAATTAGTTTACGCCTACGTATCTCCAACGAAATATGAAATTTGTATGGGGAGGATCCATCCCTTATTTCATTAAAGCTTCTTTTACAAAAGATTGAAGTTGCGAAGTGCACCAGTAACTTATTAGCTACAATGAACCAAAACTCAAAACTTAAATATTTATTTGTCAAATCTGTTATTCGCAAAGAATGATTGGCAATTGTTTGATATGAGATCAGACAATTGGTCTAAGATCTAACCATCTGTCGTCCGTCTGGATTACTCAAAGAACTAACATTGGGGAAGCCTACGAGTAGACCCAAAATGACTTGTTTTGTCAAGCATTATATTGTTTCATACTATATCTTGATATTATATTATATATGTATACTCAGCTTGATACTGTTATCTGAAGTTCGGCTATCATTGATTGAGAAGAATCCCCCTTATCATCCAAGAAACGAAAGTCTTTTACAAATGCCCAAGGCCCCGACAGTTCGGTTTGGGATAGAGAGTATTGCTTTCTTGGGATGTAAACTGTGGCATGGACTCTCAAATAACACTAAACAGTCACTGAATATTTCCATCTTTAAAAACGCATAAAGGAGTGGAAGGGGAACGAATGCAACTGCCGATTTTTATGCAAAGCGTTCATAGCACTGTTGGGTTCTTGAATTGATCTTATTTTATCTAAATTCATAACTCGCTTGTAAATATTGTATCATATTGTATCATATATAAATATTGATCTTGTGTATTGTTGAATTAATTAGAACTCAATATGTTAATTAGAACTATTTTACTTTTTACTTTATGGTTATTTTATTTTTGTTTTAGGATGCATCAATTATCTGTAATTTAGCTACAATTTTTAACGCTTACTATAAAGAAATTAATAATAATAATAACAATAGTAATAATAATGTGCACTGAAGAAGATTTACATCAAAACGTTTGAAGCATAACGGTTGTCTTCTTATAATAATAAAAATAATGATAATTTCTACCTTTCCACAGAACGGGATGATTCTGCAATTGCATTTCTTTCAGATTCAGAATTTAGGTCCACAATTGGTTTTTTGTGTAAGAGCATTAATGTTAGTCTATCTTGCGTTTAATGAGAGGGTACCCTAACTTTAAAATGCAATGCATTTATACTTAACTTGATTCGAAATATGAATTTTCTAGTCAGTGCTTGAAGGTGTTGTGCCGATCTCAACAATTCTCTTCGTGCATTGGGATCAAGACTCAAATTAATTGAGAGATATTGCAAACTCACTTTGTGATTTCTTTTTTGTGCGAATTTTTACTTTTGAAAGTAACCTGGTTTTAATGCATGGTTGAGATATAGCCTCTTTATCATTATTATCGAACTAACTTTAATCGACTTCCATGCAACATTCTCAGGGAAGCATATAATGAATTATTTTCCACCTGGTAACTAGAAGGAGTTATAGTATCATATATCTAAACATCAATAACCAAAAAGTAGCTAGTATGCCCTAGTATACCTAAATCCTGATTGACTTTCAAACCTTCTTTTCGCTCTGATACTAAATACAGCACGTCATGAAGCAATGTTTTATTCAGATGCTGGATAATGAACTCTGGTATCACACATTCTACCCTGCTCAATACTGACGCCCTTGCTAGGCCCGACATCTGCTCTGAACTGCGTGGTATTCAGCCAATAGATCAGAAAATCATATGACAACGCTTTCATTTTGCAAACGTTCAATCTGCGTTCTCTTTGTTTCAGGAATGATGTAAACGAAGACGAGTGGAGATTTCTATTAACTGGTGGTATTGCACTTGATAATGTTTACAAAAATCCAGCGTCTGACTGGCTAACCAACAAATCATGGGCTGAAATTGTCAGGTGTTCAGAGTTGGAAGCATTTAAAGGATTGAAAGATGATTTCGCGAATCAGGTGTGTATGTCCATACTTCGTTTTTCTATGTTGTAATGCTGGATGTGGTAGTTACAGTGCCTCGTCCTTCGTGAATTTATGTTGATGTCACCCTCTTAGTCAAGGGACTAGGGTAACCAGCTTCTCTTTGGTGTGGCAGACGTGGGAACTATTGTTCCTCATCCTCTTTCCATATGGTTTGATGTTGATGTCAGCTGTTCACGTTTTTCAAGGGACTGGGATAATCAGTCTCTCTTCGAAGTTCTGTTATGAACCCAGCTGACAGGGTAAAACCAAAATGATATTTTGGATTTTGTAAGAATGCAGACTCTAGGATTACCTTTCAGTTTCATTTTTCGATCATTTTATCGTGAACCTTGATGTGAAGCAGTGCACCGTTTAGAACTCGTTGGCGATTTTCAACTCTGAGGCTGTTTCTAACAATCCCAGAAAAAAGGCTAGAAATATTATTGTCCCTAGTGCTTAAAGAGTGGGAACATTTAATCTCTAACGCATTCTTTGGTTAGCACTGAACAGTAAGTAATGTAATTAATTTTACTATAATCAATGTGATAAGACCATCAATGATTCGATACAACATGGAAAAACACTCAACGAAAATTGAAAATAACTGCATCACACCGCCCTCAGTTTTGAAGTATGACCTGAAGCTGAGTGGAGCGAATATGTATTTTTCTGATCAACAACCAACCATGCTTGATCGGGGCTTGATCGTATCAAAATTATTTGTAGGCTGGTGAATGGCAAGTATTCTACAACTCATCTTCTCCTCAATCTGATCCTTTGCCACAACCTTGGGAAGACAAGTTGCTACCATTGCAGAAATTGGTTGTATTGAGATGTCTTCGTCCTGATAAGGTACACTCATCCTTGTTCACATTTGACCTAGACTTGCTCCAAGTCCCTTCGGTCTCATCCGTGGTTAGCCTGCGCACAGACTTTACTATTTTGCGGAGGAGGAACCTGTTCCTTTCCTCCTCCGCAAAATATTATGGGTTGTGCGCAGGCTATTCCGTGGTCTATCAGCACTAACGTATATATTATCTTCTGTGTGGGCATAACCCACCAACAGGATGCTGCGAAGGAGAAACGAAATGAAAACATATTCCTCAAGTTCCTCCTTTGCAGCGTCCTCTTCATAACTTACGCCCCCGCAGAAGTCGTTATTCTGTCATCTCTGACAGACTACGGAATAAACTTAGAGCAATTCTATATTACACCCGTATGACGGGGCGATGAATACCTAGAAAATGGCGACAACAAAGGCCAGCCAAAAGGCTGGCACGTGCAAAACATGCTGGCTGAAACAGACCCTTCAAGCCATTGTTACCTTTTGTTGTTGTACAGGAAAAAGGAAACATAACGTCAAACTCCAAGTCTAGGCCTTTTCTATTGACGTAAAGTGAAATGCGAAAAAAGGACAACTCCTCCGCAGTTGCTTTGCAAACATGGGAACCATTTTAGGACACCTGGTTGCTCTGTAGCTGATTTACAATGAATGCGCAGTTTTTCAAGACCTTTTCTAAATTTTAGACTTGCCTTGTTTTATGAAATCTCAATCTCAAGTTACTGTAAGTCCTCGAATAAGCCCCTGGAGGCTTATTTTGCAAAACAAATTTGGGGTGGGGCTTATTCGAAGGGGTTGCGCTTATTAGCAGCAGCCAAAAATATTACCAGGACTAATTTTCTTCTTTTACTTTTTCTTTCACTAGTCAGTAGGCTGAAAACAGCAGATATATTGGGATATATTGTTTTCGAGGCAATATCTAACTCTGAGTACGTTCAAAATAGACGAAGAAAGTCAGTCACAAGAGCATTCACTAAAATAACAATCGATTAACACCCCCCCATGGGGGCTTTTTCGAGGGTGGGGGCTTATTTCACACAAAAATTGTTGGATGGGCCTTATTCGTGGGGGGGGGGCTGATTCGAAGGTGGGGGCATATTCGATGACTTACAGTATAATTGAGTTGCCTTTTTGACACCCTATGGCTAGGTCTAGGGTTTTTTGACACAAGTTATCTCGGTACGCTGTTTGGGTCACCATGTATGTGCAGTTTTTTTTATGTGATAGCCTTGAGAGCAAATCTTTATATGGATACGTATTTGATTGAAGTTGCCGATTCTTCAAGCCTGTGAAAAATGGATGATCCACTGGATTCAAACAAAGTGCTTTCCAAACCCTACTTCATAATTTGGCTTAAATTTTCTGTCTCCTTTCAAGCCATGAGATCTGTTTGGCTAATGCATGATCAAGACTACAGTGCCTTGCAGAATGCCTTCATCCAACACAGATATTTATAAAAATTCCATTCTCGCTAACCGGTTTTCTATTCTGTACTTCAATGCAAAAGTAATATGTTTGTCAACTTAAACTGAAACATTATAAGTATAAAATTTCCTTGTCTAAACTCTACTTCACGATTAAAAGGACTTACATTGCAAGAAAGTGCCCCACATTCAAAGTAGAGGATACTCGATAATTTCTAATCTTCTGATCCGAAGCAAACCTTGAAGTCCATAGGATTGCACAAACTGTATTGTCTTAATCAGTTTACTTTGAATCTGAGAAGTCTTATCAGTCCCCCCCCCCCCCCCTCTCCCCCTCTCCCAATGTCATTACCCGAGATGGACGAGATCTGGTACCCAGGGTAGGCGAGATACAACCAATCAATTTTCTTTTCTGCACCAAGGAAAGGATATTGCCACATGCAGAACTTTAAGAGCCACAGCCAATGCCAAAACATGGTTTTGTATTTGTTTCACCTAATTTTTCTGTTTCTTCATTGAAATATGATCAATTTAGAATTCGGCTACCCCGCTTTGAAATATTGCCTACTTCCCTGTTTCTTGAAATATTGCCTACTTCCCTGTTTCTTCCACCAATCTATCAAATATGCTTTTTCGAGTTCTTTGTATAACTTTAAACTGTTCTCTTTCGTTAGTTTTTCTGTATCTTGCTTGAAACTATGCGTTTGGAAAAGACTGAACTCACTCTACAGCATTGAATACCCTCTGCATTTCTGCAACGACGTTCCTCTGGGTTGAGATTACTCGGAAATTTGACATTCCTTAAAATATTCAGTTAAAAAAAAGATGGAAAAAGTTTTGATAACTTTATTATATTTTCTTGCTTATTATATATTAAGAAGTTTAGATGGGTATCATTTTATCAACGATTCTTGGTTATAATAGCCCTGTTACTTTCTCGTTTGTTCTGTTCATTCTTAGATAACATCCACCGGGTGCGCCAAAATAAACTATGCACTTTTGGCAAGACGCGATAAATTGTACACTGGACCGATATTCAAGATATATGACATAATCTTTAGCATAGCAGAAAGCCTGAATTAGATTCTAGAATTTTTTGCAAATTTTTTTGTTTTCAGTTTTTAGAGCCAGAAGCGAATTTTTTAATTTTTTTTCTCGAAAACATTTAAAAAGATCAAAAAACTTCGATCAAATTGTCTAAGAAACTCGCTTCTAGCTCTAAAAACTGGAAACAGAAAAATTTGCAAACAATCCTAGAATCAAATTCAGGCTTTCTGCTAAAGATTAGCTCATAAATCTTCAAAATCGGTCCAGTATACGATTTATCGTGGCCTGTCAAAAGTGCATAGTGTATTTTGGCGAACCCGGTATAGATCATAATTCAAGGATTTTATTTTCATTTCTAGATCACCCCTGCAGTTCAAGATTTCATTGTTGAGACAATGGGAAAGGAATATACAGAGCCTCCTCCTTTTGACTTGCGACGTTGCTACAACGATTCAAATTGTTGCCTCCCTCTTATTTTCGTATTGTCACCAGGAGCTGACCCCATGGCTCAGCTCATCAAGTTCTCAGAAGATATGGGTATGACCAACATTCTTCATTAATTAAGAGTAAGAGACAAAGAAAACAGAAAACTAATTGAATGTTTTGGAGCACCAATATTGAGAAGAACTTTGGCAACGCCCATTTTACTAGACTCGAAATTGTTGCATTATTTCTTCCCTTTCGTTCGAAGTGGCAAAAAATTGCCTCTTGCCCCCAGTTGATTTTGCTGTGAAGTTCTCCCTTTCTATCAGTCAGTGTGAGATTGTGTGCCTTTTTTCAATTTTTTGCCAATGAGACGGCATGTTTGTCATGATTTAGATGTGCACGTGCATCAAGATGAATAGTCCTATTGCAGGAGTTTTCCCGAAATACGTTTTCAATTAAATTGTTTGTCACTACGGAACGGAATGACTGATTTCAACCAAATACTGGGTGTCCCAAAAAAAAGTATACGGATTTGGTTGACTCCAGCGATGTGAATTTAGCTTTAATCAATGTCTAATCACTCTAAAAATATTCCTCGATAGTTAACTTGAACATAGGTACCTCGTTTGTTGGTATTGGTGCTTTGAGAGCAGACATATTAATCTTGAAAGCTCAAATGTACCTCTTCCTGCAAACCAGAGCTTTAGCCTTTTGGCCTTAGCAAATTTACCTAACCAAAAGGCCAAAGCTCTGGTTTACAGGTGGACGAAAATTTGAGCTTTCAAGATTGATAATTCTGCTCTCACAGCACCAGTACCAACAAACGAGGTATCTACGTTCAAGTTAACTATCGAGGAACATTTTGAGCGGGATTAGCCATTGGATTAAAGCTAAATTCACATCACTGGAGTTAACCAAATCTATAGACTTTTTTTGGGACACCCGGTACATTTTCATATCTAAGTTATTATTTTTTACATGCAGTATAGTTTAAAAAAAAAACGAATGTATGAAGTAAATTACAACATTAAAGATGTGCAAACCCCATAGACTTATTACACCAATCGCCCTACCTTTTTTGATTCACCATGTATATATCGAGCCACAAGAAAAAGCAAGAGCCTGCACTTTAGTCTTTCATCTATTTTTAAACATCGTAGGTATGAGTGGACACAAATGCCAGACAATATCTCTTGGACAAGGTCAAGGGCCGATCGCCTACAAGATGATTGAAAAGGTTTTGAATCTAATTCTTTTATCTATAATCACTCTTGAAGGTTAGAAATATGTGAATTTGAGGTTCATTGATTTCTCGTTAAATCAAAAGAAGTATGCACCAGTGCATAGTTTTTCACAACAATTCAGCTAAACTAAACTGGCGCATGCTAGCGCCTGTCAAAATGGAATGGTGCCATGGTACACAAAGTGCTTGATAAGATTGTTGTTAAAGAAATTTTTAAGTGCCAATCATAGCCAGAACCAGATGACGTCATGTCTACTTCTGCTATGGACGGCACAGAATATTGTATTTTGTTATATTTTAGTGTTTAACGGTGATATATAAAAAAAGTAAAATCGATTAGGAGAAAGTCTCAGACTTAACATTGAGTACATACTGCTTTTATGTTAAAGTGCACCTAAACCCAAAATGTTTTATCCTTGATTATGATAGAGGGCGTTGAGCTGAGTTGAAAACCGAAAACCGAATTGAATTCCGATGCGTGGTTCCGGAGTTATGCCCCACTAAAGTCGCGTTTTTGGACAATTTTTTGTGGACACTGCCGGGCTATTTTGACCAGTCTGGAGTCTGGGGCGATAGCGGATGTGACGTCGACTCAGGTATACACACTCAGGTCTCAGTGTAGCCTAAGTGATTTCGCAGTCAATTTTAGTGCCAGTGATGGTTGCAGAAGGGAGGAAGGCAAGAAACAACGCAAATCTGGTAAACAGATACGTGGCTGCTAATTGTGGAAATACTCACTGCAAAAAATGACAAAATTTCGGGAAATTTTGGGGAAACGGACACTTTCCCCATAATTTCCCAAGAAGGAAATGGAAATGTCTGTTTCCCTTCAATTTCCCAGATAAACTTGTCCGTTTCCCTTAAATTTCCAAGCAGAAACTAAAGGGAAATTTTGATATTTTTGCAGTGACTTCAGATTTAAAGAATGGTATAACATTGCATGCTATTCCGTTTCATGGCAAAGAAAATACAACTGCAAAGGAGAGACTACGTGAATGGATAGCGTTCGTGAAACAAAAACGTGCCAAGTGGGAAGCTTCGACAGCATCTTGCTTGTGCTCAAAAAACTTTAAACCCGAGGATTACTTGAGAAGATTTAACTGGTCTGAGTTGCTGGTTGCTGGTCAGTTTGACACTCATTTCGGTCTGCTCTCGAAGCCCTTGGAACGCTTACACGACACAGGCGAAATGAAACTCAGGTTGACCTGAAACTCGGTTTCTGAGGTCGGTCAGATTTTTCAGGTCGATCTGAAATTTTCATGTGAGCAGAACGCATTGTTTATATTCTCGAAAATTTTGATAAGGCAGAAGATAAAATGATAACAAATAGTGAAAACTCGAAAGCTCATGCTGAGAAACAGAAATGATATAAGCAAAAAACACCAAGGGAGGGTAATGCTAACCTTCCGCTTCATCCTCCATAATAACACGTTCTTCAGGCGATAGGACATCACATAATTTCTATTAAAATCTTTATTGGTATTTTCAAACACTTTTCTCCTTGGGAACTCTCTCTAAAAACCCCTTTGAAAGAACTTCCATGATCATAAGCCTAACTGTAAATGAATCACAACAGTCAACGAAATTGACCTGCTGACACTAAAATCACAATGACTCCACATTTTTGTACGAACACCCTATTAACATTTGACAACATTGGAAAGCGGATTCTTT
Organism: Aurelia coerulea; assembly: GCA_039566865.1. Classification (NCBI taxonomy): domain Eukaryota; kingdom Metazoa; phylum Cnidaria; class Scyphozoa; order Semaeostomeae; family Ulmaridae; genus Aurelia; species Aurelia coerulea. The sequence continues at coordinate 7,001,793 of CM076943.1, read as the reverse complement.
ATGCTTTTCAAGAATCATAATTGTTCCATTCAAAAGGTAATGCTACCCAGGAGAATTACGTCATCTCTGCTGGACGAAAAATGTCGCTCGCCAATGAGGAAAGGACACCTTGTGCGGTCGAGAGATGAAGTTGGCGTCATACCAATTCCAACAATCCATGCCGAGAAACCTACAACAGACGACTGTAAGGAGGTCTGACTCAAACAAACTCTTTTTTGGTGCATTTTATTGGAACTTTGACTTCGTCTAAGCTTCGATATGAACGCCTCATAACAACTGGTTTATGACAGCGATCAATTCGTTCGATCATTTGTCATCCTGAGTAGTCGTCACTAGTTCCCAGGCCGTAGGTGCCCGGTAGTGTCCACAGTCCAAGCTCGACAAAATGCATTATAAAACGAGTTTGGAAAATGATTTTGGAAATTTTTTTTGGGTAGAATAGCATTTCTTGATGAGTTCTATCGGAAAATGAAATAAAAAATTTTGGGTTTATGTGCACTTTAACTGAAGACTATTGTACAAAAACACATTGATATTGGACTAACTTTCTTTGATATCGCAGCCTGATCAGTTCCATTTCTGCTAGAAAAAATGAAGATATAAATATGCTTCAAATCTTTCGTTTTATTACTGATGATGAGCAGGTACTGACGACGAAATAAGATTTACGTGACAAGCACTAAGATTATTGGTACAAACGAAGAATTTTCTATTGAAAATTTCCAAATTTTTGTTAGCACAAGAATCCAAGATTGATTGATTGATTGATTGATTGATTGATTGATTGATTGATTTTGATTTATTTTAAAACAAGGTCCGAGCATTTCCCAGTTTCCAGAATGGATCAGGGATTGAGTAATATTTTTAGGAGATATATAGCACGACAACCTCTCTTAGAACGTAGCTGTTGCACTCATGTGTTACCTTTACTCTTTGACTCCTTTAAGCCTACATCAGGCGGAAAATTCCTCTCGCAAAGAATTCGTATTTTTGTTTGTAAGAGCAATTCCGCTTGAAGGTTCCGCTTCCGCTACCTTATTTCCCATTTCCATCCTTCATTTATCCTCTTCTACTTCTTCTTTCCATCCATTCCCTTTCATTTATCATTTCCTCCCTTCTTCCTTTCCTTCCTCCTTTTTAGCTTTCTTCCTTTCTTTTCCTATTCTTCCTTCCAGACCAACAAACTTCCAGCAAAGCTGCCTCTCGGCTTCATGCACTTTTTCCATCTCTGGTTCAAGCAATTATTTGCGGGTACCAATTTCCTTTCTTTTACTCTCGGCTTTCTAATCTATCAAAGAATGGTTTTTCATCATACTTATGCTGTCTTTTTAAGGCTATTGCAAATGGCACCTGGGTTGTGCTTCAAAACTGCCACGTGGCAACATCATGGCTTCCTACTTTGGAGAAAGTTTGTGAAGAGGTATGTTTTGATTAGACTCGCAATTTAAGTCCCTTCACTTTCGCTCATTATGTTGAATTGATGGCTTTGTTCTTGCTTCAGTAGTAGACTTATTAAGTTTTGAGACCTAGTAATCGCTAATTTTACTAGTTTTCTAGTTTACTTATAATGTTAATTTTGTTCGGATGACTTACAGTGCAAGGTTGTTTCGATGATAGCAAGATGCAATGCTCTTAGCCTTACTGCCAATTTATACTCAGAGGTAAACAGATTGAGTCATGCTCTTGTTTCTCCTTTCAGCTGATCGTTCCTGAAAATACACACAAACAATTCAGATTATGGTTGACAAGTTATCCTTCGCCTCATTTTCCAGTTTCTGTTCTTCAAAACGGTTTGTTCGGTTGAACATTTTCATAACTTTTTGCTGAGGTTGTCTGGTATATCTATCTTAGGGACCGATCCTTATTTCTAGTGGGGGAGGGGATGGGAAACCTCTGGAAGGGGAGAGAGAGGGGATATGAAATCAGTTGAGGTAAATCCAGTAAACTGGAACCTTGAGATAATTTCTAACACAATGTTCTTCTTGAAGTAATTCTCATCATATTTGAAATGGCATCTTTGGTTCATGTACTTGCAGCTGTGACGATCTAAGTCTTCGTGCAATTGAAATCATGACAGTCTAGTGACACTCTTACCATTTTTAAGCGTACCAGGAGGGGGTAAAAATATCTTCTGCTATGTTGGAAGGTGGACCAAAATTTTCAAAAAGAATCAGAGAGGGGCTACGAAAATTTCATCAAATATTTGAAAATGTCTTCGACCCTCTCCCCCTCAAATATTAGTGGCCCATTCGTAATGATATAAACTTGTTTGATATGTGTGTTTTTAACACTGTTTAGATATTCTTACTCACCTTGTATGCTGTGTGGATACAAGATGTGGATAGACTAGCATCGCAATTGGAATTTGATCTTCACATCTATTATATCTACCGAGTGAAACATAGGGCTCAAATCTTTAAAAAGGTCGATGTAAAATTCTATTGCCGTTTTCTTTGAAATAAATAGCTTGGAAGGAACTTAGGCTTTTTTGCTGTAAATCAGCCGTGGAAATTTATTGATATCTTGATTAGTTTCAATATGGCGGCATTTATTAAATTTGAGGCTATGACGTCATCAAATTTCTAAATCCTGAACTACAAAAGCTACAGATTTCTGCTTGCCACCATATTGTAGACCTCCATAAACTATGGCTTTCTTGAAGGTTATGTAATGTTTCCTCTATTAGTTTAGGATTTACAATGATTTAAATTTTTGCAAAATTTTCCATGAAGTTTTTCAAAAATTATCAAATTGCCGCCATTTTGAAAACAATGAATATATCATAAAATTTCCACGGCAGATTTACAGCAAAGTACCATAAGTTCCTTTCAAGCAATCCAACTCAAAGAAAAATAAAATAGAATTTTACACCGACCTTTTTAAAGATTTGAAAGATTTGAGCCCTATGTTACCGAGTGACCGAAGAGAAAACTTCACAAATTAGATTATAGGCAGCTCTCTGAAATCGAAAGTTGTTGACAAATGCTTTATATCACCGGTTAGCTGAAAGGCTTGGCTATCTTTTGAGATGCTGCATGGGTCACTTTAAGGTATATTTACCATCCAGAAAACCAGATTTCAAGAAAATTGTCAGTCCTACATTTCTCATTTAGGGTGAAATAACGGGCATCCTTTTCCAGTGAACCTTTTGTGAAAACTCAACGTAACGAGGGATTTGAAGTCTTCTGGGGAAGTTCGTTGTTTGCAAAATGATTGACCTCCTTTCCTCATTCAAATTTCATGCTCTAAAGCAACATATAAAAGGATTCACATTACAGCCCTGAAGAAGTCCTGCATGGCAGGACGAAATATTGACAGAAAATAAATTCATCACATTTGCTGTCGCTCTTTGTCGCATTGCGGTGTTTCTGCCTTTAGACTTATTCAATTTTTCGTCACCGCAAGCATCTTCGGATCCGACAATCGACGCTGGTATCGTGGCCTTTACTTTTTCAAATTATTATATCAAAGGATAGCTGAGCCCTTCAGCCACATGCTGATACCTTGTTTGTGTTCATAACATTTGTTTTCAAGAAGCTATGTGCGATCTAGCTCGTGGGTTTTTTGGGTCACCCGATATGATTTTTGTCTTCTAGGGGTAAAAATGACGAATGAACCACCCAAAGGATTACGTGCCAATCTCATGCGATCTTATCTGAGCGACCCAATCTCAGATCCAATGTTCTTCAAGGCTTGTAACAAACAAGAGGTACGTCTTTTTTATTAAGGACCTCGACTAAGATGACTGTTGCAAGGAGAAGGTATACTTTCAGGGAAGACACTTTTCGCAAGAAGGAACTTTCGCAAGAAGAAACTTTCTCGTTTTGACTTAAATTAATGAAAGTTTATTCTCGCGAACATTTTTATATTATAAAAAGTGCGAACATTTGTTCCCGCAAATTATATTATTATGGCAAAAAAGTTTATTTATGCAAAGTTTCCCATTTTTGACCAATTCACGAAAGTTTCAAATTCCAAACATTTCACGTTTTTCACAAGTATTTCTAGCTACTTAAAGATAATTTAAGCCCACTATGCATGCCGCATCCAGGCATGGGACACCTAGTTTAACATCCCTTCCGAAGGACGGGACTCATCCAGCCCCTTTTACAGTGCTGTTCTGCAGTGGTGGAAAAAATATTTGCCTTGCGAAGGAACATCAAACCAGAATTCTTCCTTCCATTGTTTTATCAATTTTCTGTAGTCCCAGATTTCAGTGTAGTCGATAATCCACTAGGAACTGAAATTACTTTTAAAGCTTCCTTGGATCACAAAACTGTAAATGAAAAGAGCATAATCCAAAACATTGATTCTCTTTTATTCTTTCCTTCCTTTATTCTTTCCTGTCTCTTTATATTTGTAATGTTTGTTTTCTTTGTCATCCTAATTCTTCTTTCCATCCTTCGTTCTTCCTCCTCTCCTTTTCTTCCCATCCTTTTTCTTTCCAACCTTTTCCTCTCATTTCTTCATTCCTCCCTTCATCGTTTTCTGCCTTTTCTTTCCTTCTATTCTGCTTTAACAAGCTTCCTGCGATGCTGCTTCACGTCTTCACGCACTTTTTCCACCTCTGGTGTTCTGTGTTCAGTTATGTGCCTTTATTATGAACAGAGCTGTGTGCCCTGTCTTCCACAGCAAGCTTGTATTTTCGTATGCGTCAAACCTTTAAAATTGATTGCATAAATAGTTGTTGCATCTTCCTTGACTTAAGTGAGACTTTATTTTCAAGTGCTCTCATTTTGCAACATTTTGATCCTCTTTTCATTAACAGAGATGGAAAAAATTACTGTTTGGTTTGTGCTTCTTCCATGCTATTGTGCAAGAACGACGCCAGTTCAGTTCACTTGGATGGAACATTCCATATGAATTTAATGAATCTGATCTGCGAATCAGTGTGAGGCAGTTACAGGTTCGTTTGGCTATGCTTGAAGCGTCCTTCTTATCAATGTTCATATAAAAGTTGTGGGTGAAAATCCCCTCCACACCAGTCCCTTCTAATTTCTCAACAATGAGGGACAATGTCCCCATCAGTGAAGTGCCCTTTTCAGAAAGAGTAATGGGTCGTCTGTGAAAAAAGTTGCCTGTGTTCTCCGAAATGTACAGCAAAGAATTCATGGACCAATAGACCTTTTTACTTCTTAAAAAAGAGGTTTGGATCGAGCGTCCAAATCTGGTAAAATTTGGGAAGGAAAACGAAAGAACGACCCCCGTTCTCAGTGGATGCACTGCTAGCTGTGGTATGAACTTCTGATCTCAAAACTTTTCAGAGAGGTTGTTATCGACTACTTTGTGCAAAATGAGTTAGCCATGGTTTATTTTACATACAGGCAAGGCAAGTGTTATGGTCTTTTTGCTTTGTTTCTCGTTGTTTTCTTTCATTTTTAGCTGACTTTTCTTTCATTTGCAAAACGACGGTTGAAACGCAAACTTCGATTTGCAAAGTCGCAAAATGAAACCCTTGTAATGCTCACACTGTTACACAACAAAATCAGCCAACGACAACTGAAAATAATGAGAAACAAAGCTAAACTTGCTGGTGTATTTAAACTGAACCAGTCGTTAAAGTCGTTAAGTCAATTCGAGGCTCGAGCAAGTTATCGTTGCTTAGCTCCCTGAAAAGTGTTCTGAGATCCGAAGGAACTTCTTGCCGCTGCTAGCAAGTATCTATCAAAGATGGGGGTCGTGTTTCCATTTCTTTCAACAAAATTTACCAGATTTGGACGCTCGATCCAAGCCTCTTTTTAAGAAGTAAAAATGTTGAGGTTTGAATCATATATTATATGCATACACATTTAACATAATGCATGATCCATCTGGATTAGACGTAAATGATCGTTTCTAAACATACCTATCAAGGTGTGCTCTTTTTATCGATGCCCCGCCAGTAAAATGCCCTGATAAGAGAAAGTTTCTGATTGTTTATTCCATGTTCGGTAACGTTTTCCGATGGTACTATTGGGTATCTCATAAATGTCACGTTATTGTTAAGTCAATTTCATTTCGTGTAGTTTATCCGAAACTATTTGCAATATATAAGGAGAGATACTGTGCAGTAATCTGACATTCTCTTTTTCGAGAAAGAAAAGGTTTAGTCTTCATGTATATTGTCTGAAGGGCCTAATTTCGACCATTGAGTGGTGAATTGTGCCCTTGAGCGGTGTATTGCTGTTCCGGATGGAGGCTATTTAGGTAAATTTCATTGTTGTTTTTGTTGCAGATGTTGCTCAATGACTACCAAGATGTTCCATTTGATGCCTTGAGATACCTGACTGGACAATGCAATTATGGTGGAAGAGTAACCGATGATTTTGACAGGTAAGCAAAGAACAATGTTGTTGTTAAAATCCCTTCTTCTCGGTTCTTCTCATTTCTTTACAAAAATGACGTGGCTCAAAGAAACGGTAGTAAAATCATCATTCAAGATCCCCCCCCCTCCCTCTGATCAATTTTATTGTTGGGGAGATGAAGTGCTGACCCTATTGTTTTGATACATTGCGTTTCAGCTTCGTTGTGAGCGAATCGACGTCGGGGCTCGCGTTATCATGCGCATCGCTGCTTTTGTTTCTTCCCTTGTTCTCAACGGCCAAGCTAATTTGCATATTACGTAAGTGAAGTAAATCGTTAATGCGCATGCGATCTGGAGCCCTTTTTGGGGGATTCCTTGAGGCTTACAACTTAGCCTGTTCGCATCCCCAACAATTTAGGTCTTCTATCGTCAGAAATATTACGGTTCAAAGGATTTTGGAGATTTGCGGTAAACGGGTGACAGCACTGAAATGCGTAATGGACGGACTAGGGATGTTTCAAGTGCTATTTCATCAATAAAGCTTGCTCCATGAAAATACTAAGTCGTTAACCTTGCCAAAGGGTAACAGCATGATTATCACCTGAAGTCTCAAGTGATATATAAGGTGAGATTTGCGAAGACGCAAAATTACTCATCCAAAACACTTCAATTGTTTTATTCGCGGACATTTCTCTTGACTCTAATTTGAGACAGACTTCAATGTTATTTGGTCTCGCAATAGTTTTTATTATTTTGACAAAGATGATATATCTCTCTTTGCTATTTCGCATTTTGTCACATTGCTGTCTAAAAGGGGCAATTCGGGTTTGGTGACACCACAGAAAGGTGCATTAGAGTGAAGGTTCATACTTTTTTCCAACTACCAGTTTAGTTCGTCAAGTTTGAGATATTTACGCTACATTATCTAAGATTTGAATTGATTCTTCGCAGGAGATTCATGATGAGTATATTATCAAATTTTTATTGCCCAAACATTGTCTTGGAAGAGGAATACTCATTTTCAGAGAGTGGGGATTATAAAGTAAATGATGATGTAAGTTTGCAAGCATTCCACCTCGTTTCTTTAACTCTTCAGGTGCCTCCATATTCAAAATTTGCTATCTTTATCGTTGAAACTAACTCAGCATTCGAAGTGGCTAGTATTCAGTTTTTTTTTGCCGCGTGATACGAGCAAAAGGGGGAAGACGTTTGTGCAGTTGCTTTCAAAACATAGACGTTATTATTAAGACATAGACAAGAAATTGGCTCTGTTTATTGTATCTTTTAATAGGCCATCTTGCGCTAGATTGATTTTTGTTAGCCATCTCTTTGAAAACCTCTTTTCTCTGCAAATCAATTTCACCACATTGACGACCACATTAGTGCACTTACTCGAAAGCTTTCTCGGAGATTTCGATCTGAACTATTACGCTTGTTCACACGATAGTCATTGTTCTTCCGTAGGCTCAATTGCTTTTCCTTGCAATTAGCTCATTTCTCTTCTTGTCAACGTGTAATCATTTTTGTCTTTAGATGATTAATATTCCGTCTCCTGTGTCATGTCATGTTGACAAAGAAAGAAGATGATTTTTAGATATTATTTGTGCGGCTATCATATTATTAAGTTCATTCTGCTACAGGGTGATTACAACTCCTACTTGGACAAGATCAAAAAACTGCCAAAGAAGGCCAGGCCAGAGGTATTTCACAGTTAGTCTTCCCTGAATATTTGGTTGCATTTCCGATAGCGAGGATGAATTTCGTAAAACAAAGGATTCAATTCTGCAAGAAGACAAAGCAATTTACTGATGTGAAGAATAGATTTGTCACCTTTGCGTGCATTCAATCAGATCAAAATAAACAAAGAGAGCAAAACATCATAAGCTGAATGTGTGAAATCTATTCTTTAGTCCCTGAAATCGCTTTGTTTTGATCAGAGACCTGTATCCTTTGTTTTACAAAATTCGCCCTTGCTATTTCCGATAGTATGATGTCATCTGTTATCATTTGCCTTTTTGTAAATCACCTTTCTGTCGAAATAGCAAATCATAATGATTTTTGGCTTGTTTTACATGATTTTGAGATGAAGACTTTCAAGTAGGTCGTTTGTAATTTGAGAACGATACGACCGTTTTTGACCCATTAGATTTAGACCACATACTGTACAGCATAGGTTCCAAATCTCCAGAAATATTAGTGTAAAATTTATTGACCTATTTTTTTAACTGAATGATTTCAAAGAAACTTTAGCTATTTCTACCGTTGGACTTTGCTGAAATTTTTAATATCTTCAGATTTCGAGTGTTTTTCTTCTTTTTCAAGAATTCTGAGAACCATTGTAGTTTCTAAACTGTTAGACGCAACATGACATAATTTTCAAGAATCTCATAGTTTACGAATGTCTCCAATATGGCATCAAACAAAAGTCAATCATTCTTCTGGTTTATAATCTAGCAATTTGATGACGTCACATCCTCAAATGAGTTAGAATACGAAATACGCTGAAAGTACGGAAAATGTACGAAATTTCTGGAAAGTCCAATGGTAGAATTATAGGTAAGTAGCTAAAGTTTCTTTCAAGCCATTCAACAAGAAGAAATAGGTCGTGGAATTTTACACCCACCTTATTATGCCGATTTAAAGATTTGGAACCTATGCTACACTGTACCATTACAGTTTTGACCTGCTATTCCACAGGCAGTACACTGTTCGAGTGCAAATTATTCAATAGATCAACGGAACGAAAGTGTTACGGGTTAGCAGGAACAGTGTAAATGGGAGGCTGATCTATTGCCGGGGGGGGGGGGGGGGGGGGGGGAGGTACTTGACTTTGATTAGGTTGGGGATTTACACTCCAAGCAATAATTATATCACCTGGCTCTAGAATTTGTCCTTCCAAATGACAAAAGAAATCGGTAAAAAGTAGCTGTACTCCAGAACGGAAAAAATGGATTAAAGAAAATGAAAAATAACACTTCTGACAACCAGCTCTGGACAAATTTCCTTCTTTCGATACCCTCTGTTGGAAAAAAGAAGGGATAGCGATACCCGGAAAGAAGTGCACACCCCATCAACAAAATATACTAAATACGTCCCCCCCCCTGGACACTCTGGTTAAACAAGGACAGATATTGTAAGACAATAGCATCAGTTGCTTTTGATTGACACCTTATTTCAAAGCGATTAGCGATCACAGACAAAGGAAATTTCCTCAACCAGTAATTCATACAAACAAAGCTGCGAAAGTTTCTCTGAAGCCAAGTTTCTAGCTCGCTCGCTGTGCATTCCAGAAATTGTTTTTAAAAGCAAATATGAGCATATATCGAAAGAAGAAGGATATATTTACTCATCTACCGCGAGCATTCTATTTACTTGGTTCAAAAGCCGATTGGGAGGCAATTCAATTCTCTTATTCTTTTGGGTGTAATAAAAACACTTACTGCTCAGCTTCTGAACCAAATGAATAAAATGCCCGAGGTAGATGCGTAGATATATCCTTCTTCTTTCGATATATACTAATGTTTGCTCATAAAAACAATTTCTGGAATGCACAGCAAGCGCGCTAGCTACCTGGGTTTCAGAGGAAATTTTTCGGCTTTGTTTGTTTTGAATTAATAGTTGAGGGAACTTCCTTTGTCTGCGATCGCTAATTGCTTTGAATCCAGGTGTCAACAAAAGCATGCTATTGTGTTACAAAATCTGTCCTTGTTCTCTGGTTACGGATAAAATGTTGTAGCAGTACAGTGTAAACGGGGTCTACGATTTTAAAGTTAACATTTTCGCTGCACAAGGATTGTCATTTTCAAGAAAATTGACAATTAATCACAAAGCTACGTGTTCTCAAACATCTAAATGCCCTTTTTGATTCACCGATTGTGTCCTTTTTTATCTAATAGACTTTTTAGCCAACCTAAAAAAGAATCTGAATCGAACGAAATTTTGATGCACTTTGAAGAAGTTTCGAATGTGCACAAAAGTGATAGAAGCCCTAATGCCACTCAATTGAACCTCGCATATGAAAATGTATAAGAATAACGCTCGATCCAGGCTCTTTTGTAGATAAAGCTCTACTGACAACTTTGATCGTGCTATGTCGTTTTCACATTGCAGGTATTTGGGCTTCATGAAAATGCAGATATTACGAAGGATCAAAAAGAGACTCAGCAATTGTTTGATGGAATCCTTTTGACTTTGCCCAGACAGGTAATAGATATGTTCCACATGCGGCTGATAGCCATCTTGTTAGCTGACGTAAGGTTAGATTCCCTGTAATCATTTCCCAGTTAAGTAACTTTACTTACCCAAATTGAGAAAAAAGCTAACATGTGAGACGGTACAAGAATTATCTATTTCACCGGAGATTTTCAATATTTTTGCCATCAGGTGCATGTTGTTGTTTTCTATTCCATTCCGAGTTGGTAATAAAGAACATTTACTGTTTGAAAAAATCGTGCTGCAAAACCCATCCAATCGATTTAAACAATTTCCGAGTCAGTTTCCGTACGCTTGACTTCTTCATCTTGGGAAAAGTTTTGACATTTTTTTATGCAATCCAATGAAAGGTTACAATGACATTACCAGTTAGACTACTTACAAAATCATTCTACTATACTACTTAAAAAATTCCACGAAAAGCAAAAGTGTCTTCCCTACGGTAATTACATCAAGTTAAAGACAAATGACGGATATATTGCGTCTAGTTTAAAAATAGAACAAAAGATGGCTTAGTGCTTTCATTTGTCCAATTGATTCGCTAATCTCTCGATGTCATCAAATACAATGGAATACAATAGGCTATATTTAGATTGCCCAGGCCCCTGATTTAAATCACCTTATATCTCTGTCATTTGTCTTCAAAACTGCTGATGTATATGGAGAAAAGAAGAAAACCAAAACAATGCACGTAACCACTACGAAAAACATGAAAATGATTCATGAAATAAAATGATACAATAAAAATGATGAAATGAATTTTTTTTCGGTATCAACTGAAAGATTTAGAAAACAAAATCTCACAACGAAATTTTTTTAGGCCAGACATTGCTTCCTAACGGAAAGAAACTGTTGAATTGTAAATGTCACCTCCAAACAATGCAAGGCACCAAAAAGAACGTTATGTATAAAGATATATGGAACCATGCGCAGCATATTTTTTACTGTTCCGAGCCTGTCGAGAAATATCTTTTTTTGCTAAATCATTTCAAGTCGAAACAAATTATCTAAAAAGTAATGAAATCCCAAAAATTAAGTTGAAGCCTTAGTGAATCAATAGATCGAAACTTTTTACAAATTCGTTACCTGCTGTTTGCGATAGGATTTTTTAAACAGTGAATAGACCTTTTTACTTGCTTCAAAAGAGGTTTAGATCGAGTGTTCAAATCTTGTATTTTGTGAAGGAAAACAAAAGCACGACCCCCATTCTGAGTGGATACACTGCTAGCTGTGGCACGAAGTTGCTTCGGAGCTCAACACTTTTCAGAGATTTCCTATCAACGATTTTGCACAAAGCAAGTTAGCAATGGTTTGGTTTACATTCAGGCAAGTGTTATTTGGCTTTTTGCTTTGTTTCTCTTTATTTTCATTCATTTTTAGCTGATTTTTCGTTGGAGTGAATGTGAATAACAACGGTTGAAAACAGCAAACTTCGATTTGCGAATCCTTAACATGAAACCCTTGCACTTTGTTTTGAAATTGTAACACACCAAATTCAGCTAACGATGAATGAAAATAACGAGACTTTTTATGCTCATCCGGTGGTATTATGGTTTTTATTTTGTCTTTTATCATCAGACTGATACTGGTGGTAAATCATCGCAAGAAGTCGTAGAAGAACTTTCTGTTGATATTTTATCAAAGCTTCCCGCAGAGTTTGATGTAGAGATTATTCAGGTACGTCCTTGTTAAGACATGAGTTGGGCGAATAAGGGCAAGAACAGAAAAATTTCTATCAAGTTTCTATCCCAATTGCATCTCTGAATGGAATAAACTTGATCCAGCAATCAGACTTGCACCTTCTGTCGCTGTCTTTAAAACAAAGCTTCTGTCAATGATTCGTCCCCGTGCAAAGTCTGTTTTCGGTATTCATGACCCAATAGGCTTAGGTTATCTTTTACAAATCAGGGTCGGTCTCAGCAAATTGAATTTTCACAAATTCAATCACAATTTTAGGGATACAGTGAATCCAATGTGCCCAACGAATGATGGCATTGAGGATACGGAGCACTTTTTGTTGCTTTGCCCTTCATTCGATATTCAACGGCAAGATCTTCTCGCTGGAGTTTCAGAATTGTTGCGACCATTTGTCCAAATCGACGCCCTTCCAAACAATGTTCTGGTTCAATACTTATTGTATGGTAATAAAGAATTTTCTGACGAAGTGAATAAAAATATACTCGAACAGACTCTAAGTTTCATCCACAAAACAGGTCGGCTTGGATAACTTCAAACAATCGTTTTTACGCCACACAACCACTATGTACACTTTTCTCCGTATATTTTGTAAGTCTGTTTCACATTTTATGTTAGGCACATCAAGGGTGAATGAAAATTCATCCACACAAAAGTGACAGTATTTCGGACCATTGATATTGCGAATCAGAAACCCAGAGCTGACAGCATATGCGCAATTTGTTGAGCGTTGGGGACTCTGGAGGGGGATCAGTAGCGGTAGCAACTGCTGTCGTTGTTGTTCTCTCGTCCGGGGTTCCTATTGCTCAGCATCATACTACTATGCTGGCCTGACATCCAATGTGAAACGGATTCTAGTATTTATCAGTAATTTATCGTATTTGTAGCTTTTTGCAGTTGTTTATTTAGTTACTATTTTTTGCATGTCTTTATGTTAATGTCCACCTGGTAGTCATTATCTTTTGCTCCTTGTGGTCACGTCCCTGTAGTGTTGTATAGTCTGTAAAGTAATTAGAAAGTATGGTAGGATGTAGATGTAGCATGTATTGTAACATTTTAAACGATTATAAAAAAAAATAAAATAAAATAAAAAAAGACATGAGTCATGATGAATAGGCCTCCTTTGCCGTGTATCATGTGACCCATGTAATAAATAACAATTATCAGTCCTAACAAACTAACAGGACCTGCTGTTGTACAATGCATCTCATGTGGTCAGTTTCATTTCACACGAATGTTAGCCAATCAGATGCGCAATCGAGAACCATGAGTCAGCAGATTCTTGAAGTTTGGGGAGACTGCGTATACCCAAATTGCAGAAATTGCTGAGTCATGATGATAGCTTGTGCCAATCTGATTGGTTGTTATTCAAACTGCACACATGGTATTATAACCTCACAATGGACTAAGCTTAGCTGACGTATCATCGTATTTGTGAAGTTGATGTCTGATCATATGAAAACAGACTGATCACATGAAAGCAGACAGACCCCAAGCGGAGAATCGCTATTTACCATGACTCAATGCCTTTAACATGATTTTAAACACTTTTTCGAACCAGAGCTGATTTTTTTCTATAAAATGTGTCTCATGAAAATTCTTGAATGACTAAAGAATTACTTTTGATATTCTTGATATTAGTATTGGTATGATAACTCAAGAATTCTGCTTTCGAAAGTGAACCGAGATGCAGCGGTGAAGTTTGAAAATAGAACTAAAGAAAATCACGTGTCACATATTTTCCCATTTTTAGAGAAACAATTCTTTCTATTATCATGTAAGTTATGCAAATGGCATATCCCACCTTCAGTTCCGTTCATGCGCAGTAAAGAGCAAATCCAATACAATAAATATATAGCTTCTCCTGAAAATGGCAGAATCGAGAAAATCGTGGAGGTGAAATTTTGCACAATATGTTGCACACTTTTGCTCATCACACTATCTCGGCTTTGAAGGCCTACGCTTGCCTAAACTAAATCCAGAATAGCAGATGTGATAGGGATTTATAGTGTAGCTATGTTTTATTCGTTCATTCTTCAGGAAAAGTATCCAGTCAGATACGAGGAATCAATGAACACTGTGCTGTCTCAAGAACTCATCAGGTTTGTAGTTTCATTGTAGCACTTAAAGATAGCAATGTGTTCTTTTAATGTTTTTACGTTATTATTGATTTGGGATCCTTCCATTCGTGATTCTTATGAAATGCAGTATTGAAAATAACAATAACCTGCTATGGACTGTTGATATGCTAAGGCATTTTATATCCAATATGGCTGCCCTAGCAGTCGAGCCAAGTACTTTGCAGGGCAAATCCACTTATCTTGGTCAACTTTCAATAGATCCAGGCCTCTTCAGATTGGCGCGAAGCCTATAAAATCTTGCCTGTGTACTCGAAAGCAAGCTAATTTGACCCTCATACCTGGAAAACGCTGATGTGTAACGATTCAGGTGGTGCGTATGTATTAGCACTGAAATTTATGGTTTGACCACAATTATTCATTTCTGATTTCGCTGTTTAGATTCAACCGCTTGGTAGATGTGATCAGGACAAGTCTGCACAATTTGCGAAAAGCAACAAAAGGATTAGTGGTTATGTCTGCTGAACTTGAAAATGTGTTTGGTAGCATTTTAGTTGGAAAGGTAAGATAATTGAAAATGTGTTTGGTAGCATTTTAGTTGGAAAGGTAAGTTCATTATACTTCGGGACAATGAAGTGCTATCACCCAACATCTCTAATTTTCGAGACTTCTGATGTGTTAAGATGCATTTTTAAGTCTCGTTTACCATAACATAGGCTTAAATTTTATGCTGACCAACTTTGTTGTCAAATCACGTGACTGTAGAATTTTTAAGAGATTCTTCTTGGTGGTTTTAAGCCATGAGAAATCTTGTCTTCCATGTAAGCATTTTATTTAATCACTTATGCAATTATTGCCAATGCCATAAAAATCAAGCATATACGGTAGTTAGCGGGAGCCAATTGCTGTTTGGACTGTTCTTTCTTTTTGTAACGAAAGGACCATGATGCATTTTCTTATCGTATACTATGACTTGCAGTTGGACAAATTTATTTTATTCAAATTTTACTGCATGACAGTTTTACCTTGAACTCTACCCCTAGCTTGTCAGGAAGTAAAACATTTTCTCAGTCATTGAACGCAGACAAAACTCTTGCGCATTACATGGTCTTTTCTTTTTCGATATATCTCAGGCATTGTTTGTTGTTTCCCCCATCTTTCCTGGCCATTGCTGGTTCGCATGTTTGCACCAGAGAAAAGGGACAAATATAAAGGAATTGCTTGTGAAAATGTCTGTACAAATCAGTGACGGTTTAAAAGAGTTTTGACCGTGATTATAACTGCTTCAAGCAGGCATTCCTCTCTACTTATTTCAGTGCTTCATAAAATACTAGTACAAAGACTATATCGTTTCCATATATTAGACTGTTTTATCCCCGAAAACGTCTTGTGCAATACCAATGTAATATTTCTTGTTCAGTTTGAATTCTCGTCAAATTTTAGGTCCCAACAATGTGGGCAGATAGATCTTATCCGTCATTGAAGCCTCTTGGGAGTTACATCAGCGACTTGGTTGCAAGGTTAAACTTTTTTCAGGTACAGTCTTTGCATGACACCTTATTATCATTTGATGAATAGTGCTTTGAAATAATTAACCTGCAAGCCCTAAATTTCGTGGAATTCTTTCATGCATCAAAAATTGAAAATTTTAGCTGAAGCCAAAGAAACAAGAGAGCGACCCTCCACTATTGATGAAGGGTTAAGTCGTAACCGTAAGCGTTTAGCCTTACAAGCTCTAGTTTTAAAGTTTGTTAAATATAGCTGCACGTACAAACAAACATCTCCTATCTGAAACACAAGTGAGGTTTGTCATTATGTTTGTGTCTATTTCAAGGGCAGTTTGAAATCTTTGGGCCCTTTGTATCGCTTTAGTTGCTATTCTTTGACCATCAAAATTACAAATGTTTAAAACGTGATATCAGTTCACCTAGTTTGTCAATTTTAGGGTAATTCAGATTACTTCCTATCTTCTTGTAGCTCTGCTGAGATACAGTTACGGAAAGGGCAAAAACTATCGTGAGGCTACTTTCAAAATTTCTAGCGGTGATTTCTACAGCTGAAAAATGGAACTTCTTTATAAAACCTTTGTTTCAGTCAACCAACGCTTTTGCAGCCAGTCTATGCATATGAATTTTCGCAATAAATTGATTTATCTCTCAATCATGTCATTATTCTCCATTATTCCTTCGCTAGAACTGGATCGACAATGGATCACCAAATGTCTACTGGTTATCTGGCTTCTACTTCACTCAATCATTTCTCACAGGTAAAGCGATTTGTTTTGATTTATTACTTCATGATCGCGTAACCTCTTAGGAGGATGTGAATCCAGATAGCTTCCGTAACTTCAGCACATCTTTTTGCTTCTTGATTATCTTTTTATAGTGTTCGACATTCCAACGTCGCCATATTCGAATCAGTTCCATTCAGCATATCAATATCACTCCTCTGCTGAACAGGTCAGAAAGATGTTTGCTTGCAGTTTTCGCTAAAAATTATCATATGTCTCTTGACTTTTTGCAGAGTACTTTTAAAGCTGATGTGGCATGAATTGATCGCATGTTTTGAAAACCATCTCATAGATATTTGACTTGGTTTTTCAAATCAGTATGCAGGGCCGTCGCCATAGGGGGAGGGGGGCGTGTAGGGGGTGTGACACCCCCCTGGAAAAGTGGCTGTCGGCAAATCAAGCTCGATCCTAACGCCAGCATTTGCCGACAAACTTTCATCCAAAGGTTGGAAGCCCCGATTCAGCTACAGAGCACTGATACTACGAGAATTTCAGACTGTAATTTAAGATGGTTTGTTACATTACGATTACATGCATGTAGGGTAGTCTAACCGTTACAGATGCGTGAATTTTTTGCTCGCTTCGCTCGCACTGCCCTACCTAAGTTCACTAATTTTTTGTCGAAAATACGATTCCTTTCTATCAACAAGCCGACAAGGCCAACTTTTTACTTTATGAGGAGAACAGACATGAATAAGTGATGCTAGTGAAGGAAGGGTAGCATACGCGTAGACCCATTATTGGATTACCACCAGCATAAGAGTCTTGGTGTTTATTTATTTTCGTAATTGGTATATGACAGGGCATGCAGTGCTTGAGAAAGAATTGGATGGGAATTGGATGCACCCAATCAATCAGAGTCTTGCTAGCACTCGTTTAAAGTTATAAAGAAAGGATATTTAAGATCATAAAGGCCCAAAGGGAAGAAACTCGATACTTATGTCTTCTCTGTCGTCCAAGCTCTTGCCCTGCCCTACCCAATTTTGGTACCCTTTTACAAGCAGATTAGCCAAAAGATTAACCGATAGCCAATAGTATTTTCGACAATCACGTTTCAAAAGGTGACTGTCATATCATAGAAGATGTATCAACGTTGTTGAATTTTCAATGACCACTCCCAATGACCACGCCCTTTGTCGGCGAATTTAAGGCTTACACCCCCCTTCCTCGACTTCCTTCACGACGCCCCAGTCAGTATGAAATTGTATGAATGTAACTTCACTGTTTAACATTCTTTCTCATCGTAGGAACGTTACAGAACTTCTCGCGAAAATATCGAATTCCGATCGACCTTCTTGGCTTTGAATTTGAGGTGACCGATGCAGATTCGGAAATGGAGCAGAAACCAGTAAGTCTTGCATTAAGATTAATTATTTATTTCAACCATGGATCTAACGATTATATTTTCAGAGTACTCTACCATGATTGGGACAATTTTCACGGGGGAGGGGGGTAACTCGAGTCTTGAGATAACGTGGACGTATCACCCATATTTAAGGATTTTAGGTCGATTCTTATACCCAGTTTTAAGGATTTTTGAGGAAAAAGACTGTTGGATTTCCCAGAAATCACTTCATTTCACTTTATACGTACAAGTATGAAGA
Source organism: Aurelia coerulea (assembly GCA_039566865.1). NCBI lineage: Eukaryota > Metazoa > Cnidaria > Scyphozoa > Semaeostomeae > Ulmaridae > Aurelia > Aurelia coerulea. Next base: position 6,983,631 of record CM076943.1, on the reverse strand, counting down.
TAAACTTACAACAAACCAAGTCTCAGAATTAAAACGAAAAAATATCTTTAAAAATAATCTTTAAACAGCGTTGAAAATGAAAAACTTGACAAGGTTTTGTTATTTTGTTACAATTCAAGAAGTTGCCCATATCTAGCGGAACACTTACATTTTGAGACCCATGTTTAGGGATTTTCCAAGTTCAAAACCCATTCGTATGGGCGGCACGTACCCGTTGCAATACATATGGAAGTTATCCCACTCCCCTGGGGAATGTTTCTCCTGCTGAGAGTTGACCTCGGGCTCTTCAGTCTCAAACTGTTTCTCCTTTCGCCTCCACTCGGACCATAGAATACAGTAAACACGTAAAATTTTGGGAATCAGCCTTGGTTATTGTAAAATAAAAACATTGCATCGCTCCTTATAGATGGGGGTCTATTTGAAAATTTCAGCCTGTAGGTTCTTAATCCATTAGGTTTTATATACGCGCGTGTTTACTGTTGTCAGAGAAATCTTTTAGATCTCTGGCCTTTACCACGATCAGAAACCAACTTGCCACATCAGCCATGCTGTTTTGTTCCTTCTATTTACTTATGATATCGTTAAAAACTAGTAAGAAGATGGAGGCAAAGGAGCAAGACTTTAAATCAACACACTAAGGCCTCTCGAACTTATGTTCTCCTCAGAGTGCTGAAGAGCCTTAGTGAGCTGATTTAAAGTCTTGTTTCTTTGCCCCCATCTTCTTACTAATTTTTAGTATTTCACCTACCAAATATGATATCATTATGTTCTTTTCAAAAGTCTGTTTAAATACAAATAGCCCCAATGAAGAAAATGGGGGATAAAGTCAATTCAGATAGTGAGAATTTTGTTGATAGAAAAATGAGCTGGAAAAAATCTCCAAGCAATCACTGGGTTGCACCAAACTTTCTAGACTCTGGGAAGACTGGGGAAACGCCCTTTTTAGTAACCTTTCTTTCCATCCTAACTTTGGGAGGTCCTCCAAATTCGAGGTCTAGAGCATTGTGTTGTCCCCTCGCGGTGGGTCTGTATCTACCTAGAAAAAGTTCACTCTTGCATACAAGGATCTTATCGTTTGATCTTTTTTGAAGGATGATGGTTCTTTTGTGAATGGTTTGTTTATGGAAGGAGCAAGGTGGGACAGGACGCACAGAGTATGTTATGTTTACTGTTGCTAGTATTTTTATTGCATGACTAGAGTTTTCGTACTCTTCAAGACTTGGACATCGAAGACTTGTCATTGCTGGTTTCTTTATGCATCCTAAATGCCAAATGACATCACTGACTGGATGTTCCCAGAAAGAGTTTCCCTCTTTATTGCTTACTAAGCACCAACGAATGGGATAAGGTCTGGCTAATATTTTGTCATCTGTACTGAAAACTGCGGTTATATCTAGGCTCCGAATACTTAAAGATAATATGTGTATCGTTTTGTTTATCAGAGGAAATGAAATTTCGGAGTCGTTTCCATTTGAGCCATCACTTGAAATCCAAAATATGTTCCAAAGTCTATTCCAAAATAGTAAGCAGGTAAATCTTTTCTCCTCCAACAACCATCATTATTACTCATGCATATCTCGATATCCATTGAAATTTCCCGAATGTCTGACCTGGCATATATTTTGGGACAAACTTTGAGTTAATTCCAAATGGCCCGCAGGGTTGCTGTGAAAATCCATGCTCCCTGGGGAATCGCTGTGTGGTTGTGTGTGATTGTGTGTAGGTTTTTTTTATACATATAAAATATTACAATAAATCTTATTCCTACCTAATACTGTACAACACTACAGGGACAATGCCAAGGGGAGCGAAGGACAATGACTACCCATGTGTGTAGGTTGTATACATTGTAAATAATATGAGCATATATAGAAAAAAACTTGAAATCCCAAATGAAAAAGAATCCGGTCAGTACTTTGAGAACTACGGACTCATAAATATTTGGAACTAATCCTTACTCATTCAGTACAGCCTTACCGGGATGTTTACATGTCATGAGCAGATAATAAATAAAGACTTGATGCCAGTCGACACCATCCTTTTGAGATTGTTTTCTTTTCTTTTTTAGGTGATCAATGAGTCATTGCCAAAAACTCTTTTCGATCCTGTACCGGTCGTATCCTTTTCCTGCCGTTCCTGTATAAACAGGGTGTCCCAACAAAAATGTGCCTCGTTTGTGTGGCAGCTGTGGAGGAACCGTTGCTTAGTTTGCCTCGATTTGACATAGTTGCAAAGGTCAGGCTTCAAATAAGAGTTTGAGATATCGTTTGAGTTGATCTAACAAGTGGTTTCTAATTTATGGCACAAGAAAGGCAAAATATCTGGCAGCCTCAAAACAGCTAGTCAATACGTGTATCGGGTGAATATAAAAAAAGTTTACACATTTGACGGGCTGTGTAATAAAAGTATGTGGCCGATATTCAAGACTAAAATTTTAACTATCAGTCAAAGGTTAACTTAGATAAGAAAATTCTACTTGGTAAAATCACTCATCTTCAAGACCCAAAACATTAGAAAAATGCCTATAAGGGGTTGGTATGGCAATCGAGAATTCAACACTCCATTCTGGCCCATGATTTATCTGTCATTGAAATTTCAATTAAATAGCCAGTTTCAGAAATAAGAATTTTGATTTCAATAACACGTAAATCATGGACCGAATGGAAGGTGGAATTCTCCATTCCCGTACAAACCTCTTGCAGGCATTTTTCTAATTTTGGGTCTTAAAGATGAGTGATTTTACCAAACAAAATTTTCTTATCTACGTTAACCTTTGTCTGATAGATTAACATCTTAGTTCTGAATATCGGCCACATACCTCTTATTCCACAACTCGCCAAACGTGTTAGCTTTTTTTTACTCACCCGGTATAATCATTGGAGTTTGACTGTTGAATTAACTCAATGCTCGAGAATAACTTCTAATGTGAAATACGTTGATTACTGAGTTCGTATAGGTTGCAGCTTCAGTTAATGTAACAGAAGTTTAGTTGTAATTTTTCAATGTGCAGGCTAAAGGCACCGAATTCGAATTTTGTTGTGACCTGATGTAAAGCAGGAGATCACATGGGTCTATAAAAAGCCTATTGCATTTGATAATTTCATCACTGACAAAACAAAGTCAAAGAGACAATGACTTGTGCAGGTTTTTCCTTTGTTGTATTTATGGACCATGCCATTTAGCTCAGGTTGTTCACCAGAGGTGAAAAAATTTTTCCCTTCTCGGAACCTAGATTTATTACTCAAAACTTTCTGCGAAATTTTGAAAAGAGTAACGTTACATTTCAAAACCTCTCTTATTTTGATTTCTTATGCATTGCGTTGAGTGCCAGAAATATTACTGTGAAATCTATGCTGTGATATCAGTTCCAACTATGATATCACATCTTAATCGATAATATTTTATGAAATCTATGCTGTGATATCAGTTCCAACCACTATACGACTCTCAGTGTGTACTTGTTTCTGGGAAAGAAACTTCTTTCATTCTGTCAAGTCCAGTAATGATCCATGAAGGCTAAAAAAATTCTATGAAACTTTCTGGGAATATTTGTAGCCAAATCATTTCTGGGAACTACGTTCCTAAGATACGATACTTTTTCCGCCTCTGTCATTCACTTTAATCATTGGCTCAGGTTCATTCAATCCTGTCAGGTCTCTTTCCCAGTCTCTTTTTCGTCAGAATAGCAGTAGAGAGAAATTTATCTTCAATATTCAGCTAATGTTGTCGAGAATGTTGATTTGAGGGTACCTGATTTCATCTACCTTAATTGTGATTAGATTTGGCTGAAACCAAAACCACTTCTGGAGATTTCCAAAAGTTCGACTTATGCTTGCCCAGGTAAGATCTATGGAATCGTTATTTATTTTTAGTTGATAGACCTTTTAGCTATTCTACAAAAGGGCCTGGATCGAGCGTTGTTCGATTCTGATTCTTTTCAGAATAGCTAAAAGGTCTGTTCATCAGCTGAAAACCCTTATCGATTCTTTTTAGCCATCCTGACTTGATTTCACTAGCATTTCATTGAGCACATTTTATTGAGCACATTTTAAGGACGGGGGGGGGGTCATTTAATTTCAAAGGTTAAAGATTTGTACCCTATGCTGTGTCCAGCTGCCTTAAAGTCTTAAACATTCACTTCTCTTTCAGTATTGTCTCTCCCTATTTCAGTTTACAAGACAAGTGCCCGGCGAGGCATCCTATCCACAACTGGTCTCTCCACCAACTACGTCTTAACAATCGATCTTCCATCGGACAAAAAAGAAGACCATTGGATTCAACGTGGTGCTGCTATGCTTTGTCAACTAGATAATTAACATTATACACAACACACGAGATACGCTCAAGATTATTATCCACGAGTCAACTTTTATGGGCAGCATTTGTGGCCGACAAATGCATCCCACATCTTTTTATCATGTTTTATACACAAGAGCGTACAAACTTATTCAGCGTTTTTTTACCACGTGCCGGGTGACCCAAAAAGAAACTTCACGAGCTACATCTTAGCCCGGGGGGGGGTACATAACATATTTAGGGTACGGGTATGTGCCGCCCATATGGGTGGGTTTTTGGGCCCAAAATTCTCTAAACAAGGGTCCTTTTTCGGCAGATTCTCCATAAACAAGGGTGGGGTTTTGCTGAGATTTGCAAAAAATGGTTAAAATGGGCAGTTTTCCGCCAAAATTCATCATAAAAGTGGGTATCAAAAGCAAGTTTGGGTAATTAGAAGAGAGTAGCTTTCTGAAAACCGGGCGGCAAAGCCCCGTCCATCCTCAAGTCATGTACCCCCCCCCCCCCCCGGGGCATCTTAGCTGCCTCTCTGAGATCGAGAGCTATTGACAAATGTTTTGTTGCATCGTTTAGTTGAAAGGCTTGGCTATATTGTGAGATGCTGCATGATCGCTTTAAAGGCAATTTGTACCCTATTGTTCTTAGTTTATTTTCCCTGGAGCTAAATTCGTGCATCACTGAGTCTCTATGACGTTGACTTCTTTAGATAAAGCAAATTAGCGCACTCTTGTGGAATGTGCAATGGGAGCTCTTTTGGGGCTCTTTATCATCTTATTTGCAATCTATCAAGGAGGCAGGCTGCCTTAAAGCAATGATTACTGTCCACTTTTCAAATCCTAGGTACCTTTCTCGTTTAATCGTCTCCCTTTTCAAGTCAACATTTGTGAAAAATTAAGGTGGGGATGGATTTGAAGTCATTCAGGGGAAATTTACTGTTTGCAAAATAACTGGTCTCTGATCCTTATCCCAATTTGGTGCTCCTGATCAAATTTGGAAGTTGGCTTGTTTCACATCTTCCGAAACATAGACTGGAAAAAGACGGGAAAGTCCCAGAAATGAATGAATTACCATGTTTTGAAACTGATTTTTTGAATAGCTTTTAAGGGACCGTTCATGCTTTGTGCTTGGGGCTTGCACCGAAGAGAAAATGCTTGGGTGATCCATTTTCTGGCTTGTTAAAAGGTTGGGTAAAAATGACTCTGTGCTTTTGAAGGGTTGCGTAGTGACAAAATCTTTATGAGAAAAATCTTAGAAGAAAATCTTTTAGTCAGTTAAGTGACACCGGCAAGAGTACAGATTTAGAAGAGATTCACTTGGAACAAAGTGATTCAGAAGTGAGTGAGAGTAAGAGTGATGATAACGAAAAGGTTTTTGCTGATCTTGATATTGAAGAGCAAGAGGCATCAGGACAATTTTAGTATAACAACCAGGTAAAGGTTTTCTTTGCACAAATTATAACAATGTGATCAACATTGCAGTAAGAAATGGACATGTTAGATTGCGAAAGGGCAAATTGCTAACAATTATAAACGTGCACCTCAAGGTTGGGTAAAAGTTTCTTGACCAAGATTTATGTTGGGTAATTATTGGTTGATTTGTTCAAAGGTTGGGTATGTGAAAAACTTCTCCATGTTCTATTTCTCTTCGGTGCCAACCTGAGTCATAAACAATGAACGATCCCTAAACTGACCAAGCAACATCTTAAAAGATAGCTATGCCTTTCAGCTGCATGCTTATTACCTTGTTTGTGTTCATAAAATTTGCTTTCTGGAAGATAGGCGTGATCCAGCTAATGAAATTTTTTTTGGATCACCCTGTTTTCGTTCTGATATCTCCCCGATGCCATGATTGGAAAGGCCTCCTTTGATTGGCTATATTCCGTTCAACATCACCAACATCATTGCCAAAGATGAACATGTTCATTCTTGTTCAACATATTGCCGACAGTCTGAAGCAGTATATAAACACGATTCAACATTTGTTGGAAAAACGATGACGGCATACATGTTGCCAACAACTGTTAACTCGTGTGTAGTGGCATTCGTCCCGGGTGAGTAAAAAAGTGGCAATTACACTCAGACCAAATACTTTCTGTGCAAGTCTTCCCCAACGAAGAACTAGCTTTCAAACTCTTTGTTGGTAACCCTGCTGGCCTTGAGTTAACTGTTTCTAACAGAGTATATGTAAAAAAAATGCTAAATATTTGGTCCAAAGACACTTAGAAACCTGCTGTTAATGATCACGGTACAGATCTGCCAAAAATGTATGCAGTTTGAAAATCACCTAAAGCCTGATTCTCATTTGGTCATTGAAGGCGCTGGAGTCGTTGGAACAAACGACCGTGACGACCCAACAGACCCAAAAGAACCAACAGACCCAAACGAACCAAAAGAACCAAAAGACTGAATGTGAACGGCAAAAATGAACACCTCAACAACCCTGGCCGCCCCAACGACTAAACTTGTGTGTCCACATTCAGTCTTTTGAAACGTTTAATTTAGCGTCTAATGACCCCCAACTACTCCAGTGCAACTTCCAAAACCTAGTTTGAAACAGGGTTTTGCCCTTCTCATCAATTATCATTGAGAATCGGCAATGCCGACCATTGAACATTTTCTTTGCATTTAGTTTGTTTGCATTTAGCATTTAGCATTTAGTCTGCATTTAGTTCAACGAAGATCGTCAGCACATTTAGTAAAAGGTCTCTGCCGTTGGCGTGTTAAAAAGTTCCATTTTCCGTGGAAATAGAGCGGTAAATCTCGGGATCTCGTGGACCAACTGTTTTATCTGTATTTCATTTGTCAGGTAGATATCGGCAGTAAATCACTGTGTGCAATTGGCTACTGTTATTACCAATTAAAATTGTTATTACCAAACATGCAGCTTTACTTGTTCTTATCGGCAAACTTTTTGGCACAGTCACACCTGGTAGATTTTATTGATATTGATAAAAATTTGTTCTCGTCCTTATCACAATGAAAGGATATTTAATTTTAAAAAATTTCTGTAAATTTTTGGGACATCTAGTACCGCATTCAGCATGTATATTTTAATTTTAGCATATTTAACCTTTACTTTCATAAGTCTGTAAATATTCATAACAATCGAATAAATGAATAGATTTTTTATTAGAATATCATTCCCACAATTCACAAATGATTTTGACGTTGATTATAATACTGACATGTAGTTTAGGAAAAATGTATCTTTGTAAGTAAGCACGTATGTATCTTTTAGTGTACAACTCGTACAAGAAAACAGCTGTAAGAATTTTTCATTAAGGCAATATTTTTATGCACATAATTTTCAGATTTTTTGTCTTGAAGCTTCAACACCTGTGGCTTAAAAGTTATCCAAATTGTTGTGTCGAAAAAGTCATACAGAGATCGTAGGCAGGGGGTGATGGTTTAGAACCCCGGATACATATGGGGCTTGCCACCAGAACGTTTAAACCCTCACCCTATTTCGCAGTAAAAAATTAGAAATTTGAATTTAAGAAGAACCTAAAACGTATACCTTGTTTTAGAATTCACGTAAAAATTCTGAAAATTTAAACCCCCTGTTGGAGAAGGTTTGCAATCCTGAAAAAGTGAACTCTGATCATTGATGGTATGTCCTTATAGACAGGGTTTTTTTCTCAAAAACTGGCAGACCACCTAGCCTCTAATTTTATTTCACGTACCTACAAAATCCCCAGGAGGGGGCACTCAGCACATGCACATATGGGGAGGTAAGTCCGATATTTTTGGGTCAGAATATCGCCGAAAGTGATATTTTTTGGGTCCAAATAAACAGAAATTATGTTTTTGTTATTTTTGGGCATCAAATTTTGTCAAAATGATATTTCTGGGTTCTTTAGAGGCAATCCTGGCCTCAATTTGCATTGTTTCAGTATCTTTTATGTTCGTTTACAGATATCCAGGTATGAAATGAGCTGATATTTTTGGGTTGTAATAAAGCTAAACTGATATTTCTGTGTTTCCTGAAAACTTCTCAGACTGACCCCCCCCCCCCCCGTATGCGTATGTGCTGAGTGTTTCCCCTGGGACCAAATCGACGATGGAGATTTCAAAATCCAAGATGGACCAAAACATTTTTGACCCGAAAGTCGACTTTTTGACGACGTCATTATTTTTTAGAAAAAAGCACTTTAAACCACTCTAAGACTTTTTTCGAAAATATTACTGCCAAAAATTGGCTTTCGAATGATTCATCGATACGTGTCCCCAGTGCCCCCCCGGTTCCCACATCTCCATTCATGTACCTGTACTGTTGTACTGTACCCAAAAATATTGATCCATAAATCCATCCGCCTCGATCTCGTGCAGTGAAGCAGCAATCCGCAGGGAAACGAGGGATCAGTAAATTGCAAAAAGCTGAACAGAAATTGCTCATCCCATCCCACAGCATCCCACAGGTCCAAGACCAAGTTCAAGCATCACTTCGCTAACTTCATTTAACAAGAAACAATGGCTCCTCGTTGGCTACCATTAGAGTCAAATCCGGAGGTGAGCCTTTGAACTTTTCAGGGGACACTGCATATGTTTTGTCAGTTGCAGGGAAAGGGTTTTGTATCATTAATAATTGATTTTTAGGCCCAATAATAGCGAAAAGGAAGTTTATAAATTCATAAAGTGAAGAATTGCGAACTTGCCACGACACGACAAGCGTCATCATGAATTTCAGTGGCGGATTTGGAGGGGCAAGAAGGGGGCAACTGCTCTGTTAGGATGACGTTTCAGCAGCTAGCTTGGCATGGCATGCGCCCCTCTTTGTTAAGCAAGAGTACAGTAGCAACAACAACCTCTTCTGCACTTGATTTTTAATTTTAACTGTTTCCTGCAGTAAGTAAAAAACACATTGATCCAGGTGTTATTTTGTAGAATAACCAAAGGATTTTCCAAACCACGTCAGTGTCCATAATTTTCACTCGCCCTACCTTAGGTGCGCTTCCTGCCCATTCTTTCTTTTTGGCACCCTCTTTGGTGCAGGTTGCACCCACCCCAGCCCAGCCCAGCCCAGACTAGGTTTGAAAACAATGGCTCTGTTCTTCATTTGTTACATTCAAAATTATGCGCAGAACATCTTCCATGCTTGCAACATAAAAAGAGCCCCCCGCCCCAATCAACTTCAGGCATTCAGGCTGGATCCGCCCTTTGTGAAGTTTGAAGAACTTGTTTCCAAGCAAACCAAATGAAAACCTATGAAAACAACAATGAGCAGATTTGTACTCATCTTTTTGCTCGCCATCTTAACGTTTTGTCTTAGTTACTGGAGAGCTTTCTTTTCAAAAATCTTATCTTTTGTATCAATATAATTTTAGTCCTAGAATTCCAAATGAAATATATATGAAATATGTATGGGACCATTTAGATATGTAAGAGTGTGCTTTGTGCTACATACACATTACCTCTTTCTCTATACTGCAAATAAATTTTAAGCTTTAAGATGTGGACACTTTGTTGGATATTGGGGGGCAAAGCTATTGTTTCCATTGAAATAATTGTTTATTTCCTTTTTTTCAAACAAAAGGTCTTTGTTTTTTCCAACATTGGTGTGACCAAATGCCATCACCCTCCTTGTGTCTGCCACTGCTGCATGAATCCATGCTTTTGTTCACAAATGTTTTCTCCCTTTAGCTTCTACTTCTATGCAAATATAGTATTTGAATTGACTACTTCTTAAAGCTTTACTGTCACCATAAATACATTTTTAGCCTCGCTTTTATCATTTGTCTTGTGACATCATGAGAGACTGTTATCAAATCCCTTTGTTTTGCATGTTACGCAAAGTGATGATAACTCAACATCAAAGAAAACCACGCTAATCCCATGACCATACTCCGCACAGAGATCAAACAACTGAATTGTTGGTTACCAACAATTCTATATGGTGACAGTAAAGCTTTAAAAAGGGTACATGTCAATTTAAAGAACAAGAAAGGAAATGAAACCACCCAGGGCAACATCACACACCCATACTACATGAAGCCATTGGGGCATGACATTTTGGGGACGTATCATGGTCAGAGTCTGACTCAACATATCGTTAAAAGAGCCATGTAATATGAAACTTGTATAATGAAGTTCTTAGCCCTGCCTGAGCCCTGTGTATGAAGCCTTTGGGGGGCAGCGCACCTCAAGAGTCCTAGGCTCAAACATCCAGACTTGAATCTCAAATTTAATCAGCAATTATATTTACACGAACATCAACAAAACAACAATGTGAACAAAGCAGAAATTTACAGCTGTTGAAAATTTCAAAATTAAAACTGCATTAATTAATAAAATTCTGTTTGTTGCACAAAATGTTTTCTAACAGATTGAGCCTTTTATTTGAATAACACACTGGGAACCTTTTATTTGAATTTCAAAATGAAATTAGTGCAAAATTATGTTCTTTCAATTGTATGTTTTTGAATTTTGTTAGTTTGCTCTGAAAAGATGGTCATTTTTGCTCTCTAACTCTGAACTTTGACCAGGCCATGAATCACGGAATATCAATAAAATGAATATTACCATAATTACTACTGTAAGTTTGTGTCTACACAATAGTTTCCTTTTGAAAGCATGGCATACTCACATACTCATAGTATGGCATCCTCACATGGCATGACAAGAATCCATAAGAATGTCTAGAATCCTTCAAACTTGGATAAGAATTCTTGAATGAGGAGCATGACAGACCGTAAGAATGTTTAAACAAGAGTATTTTGAAACCAAAAATATTCTCAAGAACTTTCAAAGAATTCTACAGAATTCTTAGGAAAGAAACCAAATGTTAACATGTTCAAGGCCTGTATCATATAAAAGCTGATTTTCACCAGGTTGCCATACAGTAGTTGGGTCTCATTGATCTTGTCTGTTGTTTTATTCAATCAATGTCTCTAACCCTGCACAAACGATTAATCACAAGTTTCTCGATATTGAATCAACCTTTAATTTTCTCTCTGTCACTCAATTTCATTGGAAGAGTTCATTTTGAGCATTCTTAATTTCCATTTTACAACTTGGGATATGTTAGCATCTGAATCAGATGACATTTATAGAAGATGTTTCTCTATTGCCTGTTGAACCTTCTAGTTTCTCACTATCTGATTCTAACATATCAAAAGAGGAAATTGTAGCATTCACAATTCCTAGACCCAAAGATGATGCTGTCTTTATAGTTTCTGATGATGCAACTTTACCATTGTCTTTCATTTCTGGCACTTGGTCAGTGGATTTGGGCAAATCAAGATGAACTTCATTTACCAAACCCAATTCATCAACTGTATCACTTCTAGATGGCTTGTGTGAGGAACTTTCAACTGACCCTCTTAGTTCATGATGAATCCTGTTTGAGGGACCATGATCCTCCACATTATTCATAATGCCCAATTCTATAGGTGTATTAGATGCTGGCTGAGGTAATACAACTTTGCTTTTGTGTTTGGTGCCTCCTGATTCATCTAAATTTTCAACAACTTTTCTTTTGTCAAACTTGTTCTCTATATATCCTTTAAAAAAATAGATTAGTGGGTTTACGACAGCATTCATGTGTGACAAAGTGGAACTTACATGCTCAAATTTTCCAAAATAGAGAACGATGGTAACTGGAACATTACATGCAAGAAATGTCACAAGTACCATTCTGCAAATGATAATAGTGGCCCTCTCTTTTTTCTTTGCCAGTTTCATAATTTTTGGGTCATGTTTGTAATCGTTTTTATCAAAACTGAGAAGATTTGCTGCTCGCACAACAACAAGTCTGCTAACCCACGTATAGATAATCAATATAGTTAATACACCACAACTCATGTAAGTGGCTACTGCATATCCTAGATTATGGGAAACAGTTACATGCTGACCCTTGTCATTATCAACTGCAGTACTCTGTATGAAGTAATCTATGATTACAGCGCCGCACACCAATATAGCATTCAAAATCCATGCTCCACAAATTTTTCTGTACAAATTCTTGCGATCTGAATGCCACAGTCGATGCTTTAATGGTAGCTTCACTGCACACAGTCGTTCAAATCCTATAATGAGGATTAGTTTCATTGAAAGTACATAAAAGAATCCAACCAAACCAAATGTTACCCACATGTAGAATTTGTCCATGTATTCTTTCAGGTAAAAGTGTGTAAACAAAATTGATATTGATAGATTGCCAGTTGAGCTCAGAAGGTCAGTCACTGCCAGATGAAAGAGTAGGACTTCAAAATCTGTAGCCTTCTTCCATTTTCTCAAGATTAGACATATCTCAGTGGAGTTCAAAATGATAGCTGAAATTGAGATGCTATATGCTATGACAAGGAAAGGCAAATTTGGTGTAAATACTTCAATCCCTGATGATGTATGACTTGATCTTGTAATATTTGCCATCTCAAACAGTGAATGCAGCCAGATTATCTGAATCAAAAGTCAAAGACTCCTGATTTGTTTGTCATTATAAAACTTTAAGTTTCGATGATCTCCCACTTTGGAGCACATGCCTGCTTCCTACAGAATGCCAGCAATGATGAATACCTTGCAGAAAAAGGACAATAAATTCAGAATTAAGAAAACGGTTGACAAGCAACTGACATACATTATCACAATGTTATTGTTATCACAAACTCTATGGGCAAATCAAAATTTGTTTGAGGCATTTTTTCATATTATATTATTTCATAGTGTAGGGTATCACATCAGCAGATCGATGTGCGATGTGCAGGTAGGTAGGTATCATATTTAACGTGGCTAGCCTGCGAAAGTCTGAGAGAGACTTATTTCCAGCAGGGGCCACGGATGTTTTACCATCAACCGCCGCAGCTACCAGATTTCCCTCACATGGCTCTGGTTGACCCGAGCTAGAGTTACGGACAGCGACCAAACTGTCCAGCGCGGGATTCGAACCTCGGCCGTTCTGACCTTTGGTTTACGAGTCAGTCGCCTTATCCACTCGGCCACGCGCTCTCTAAGCATATGAAACCAAAGGAAATAGATAACAAGTTTTGAAGTTTAGCTTTATGGCTGCCTCCTTGTGTAAGAAAGAATTAGTGGGAAATAGAAGACCTTGTATTTGGATGGGCGATCAGCCATTAACGATGTAGCTTTAAGAAATTGAGCAAGATACATACGGAGCAAGATGAAGATACTTACTTTTTGTTTAGATTCCGGGAATGAAAAATCTACGCTGTCGCTTCGCCGGTCACCTCCACCCGTTCTCCAGTAAAAACTCTATTTGTTTGTTTTGTTTTGTCCTCGTTTCGCATTTCAAGACGCGGTTGAAATTTTCTTTTGTACGTAATGAGGGCATCAAAGATTAAGAACACAAAGGCACAAAGGTCTGTGTATGAAGACTGCTTCAAGACAAAGCTGTTGTTTTTCAAAATGACATCAATGGATTTCCGAATGAAAAACCTCATCGATTTGTCGTCATGAATTGTCAGCATTTTGTGACCAATTTTTAAAGAGGTCTCAAACTTGTAAGCCCAGTCTAATCAGGAACTGCGGAGCATAATTTCGATTGGGGGGCTAAAAAGTAAGGAGAAATCTGAGGGGGCCTGGGGGCGAAGCCCACAGAAAAATTTCTTGACTACGCGCTCTACATTGGCTATAAATGCGACCAACGCCCTTTTCATGCCAAGAAACGCCCGGGAAAAGATGTTCATCCTGCTTCATAAAAGTGGAAAATAGTTTGCAGTTTATAGTACGTCTACTTCGATATTTTTTATTCTGTCTGTCCTTTGTTTGTGATTATGAAGAATTGTTAAACTGTTGAACCTTTTTTGGGACATTCTTGAGCGAAGCCAAGTTTTAGACGCCTTGCTAAAAAGAATGATCGCTCGCCAGTTGCAGCAGGGTTAACACTCAGCAGTTGACAAATTTGGACAATTTCACTAATTAGCAATCTTTGAGCAACTGGAATTTGTTTCAAAAGCATCCAGATATCATGAAAGCAATCTATCTTTACATCTTTCGCTAAAAGTTTGAAGACTTGCTTTATGGATCGTACGTCCCTGAAATGCACAGTTTCATATTTCATATTTCATATTTCAATTTATTAAGGAGGGAGGCCCTTCACCCTAGTGGCTGATTTTCAAGGGGCCCTCCACATAAAAACTTACAATAAAAATTGGCTAAAAACATCTAAAAACTACTTACAATGAATATATACAACTAAACCATAAAACCTAATTAATAAAAGTAAAAGAAATGAGCATAAAACCGATAGACTGGGAAACCTCTCCAACGATCCAGCAACCAGAGCAGCAACCAGTTGAATGCCGTTGAGTGTGTGCCACTGCGTCTGAATGAAAGTGATATGGCGCAGTGGAGGAGTGGTGTAATCCACTGACTTTGCATCCAGAACAGTCAGGTGGACAGGGTTCCATACCCGTTAGAGCCCCATCACTTGAGCGTCACGACAAAGGGTCGCAGACTCGATTAAGCCTATTCTACTTTTGCGATCCCAGCGCTTGGCGCTAAAAACCGCAACTTCACCTTCACCTGAATAACATAGCTTCTTATGAATTTCTTATCATTACGGTCTTAGTAGGAATAATAGGGCGATTTTTCGGTTTTGCTATAAAATTTTAGCGGTTTTACGGTTTTCGCAAAATATTTTGGCGGCTTCACGGTTTTCGGAACCCCCCTACGACCCCCACTTTAAGCTGTGATAACAATAGCGACATTTTTATGTCGTCAGCATAATTCTCCTCGAAGTATTTCATTTGAGACGAAACATCGAAACATCGAAACATCGCTTGCATTAACGAAGTTAACCACAAGAGATTCAAAGTTTTTGAAGAAATAAAGCTGGGCTGGTTGAACCTCTCATTGATTGCCTCAACAATGAGATCCAATGCCTCAAAGTAAATTCTTCTGTACTGATCCTGTTCTGTTTCAAGAAAACTCCCTGTAGCCTGTGTGCAGACTCGACTACACTCCCTGACGCCGTACCTATCTCAAAACGAACCGGTACTCAAAAAAATAGCAAATCAAAAAACTATATCTTGGAAATTATTGGGGGGGGGGGGGGGCTAAAGCCGTAGTAACGCAGCTAGATTGATTGGGACCAACTCCGTCCCCGGACATTGTTCGTTTTAATCTGTTCTTCCAAGGAAACAGGACCACCATAGCCTACTGGGATACAGTGCGGGAAGTTGGGCAGAATCAGGACCGACTTTGGGTGTGGTTGGGGAATAACACTATTTATGTCTATTGAAAAACAGCCGACTTTATTACTATAAAATAGTGTCTGGGACAGGATGGTGAAATTATTGGGAGAGTGTCACAGAAATCAGATCAGGCCATAGAGATTAGACCATATCAATTCAGGAACTATATGAGCAAATACAGGGACGTAGGAAGCATCTCAAACTTCGCGGGGGGGGGCACTACACTTGAGGGGCACTTTTTCATGAAGCTAAAGGGGCACTTTCTGAAAATAAAGAGGGCACTTCTTTGTTTATTGCAAAATCTCCCCCCCCCCCCCACCCCCGGTTCCTACGTCTCTGAGCAAATAACCGATGATCGTTGGGCTTTGATATAAAATGGAACTGAATGTTTTGAGCATTAAAGAGCCACTGCTGACATATGTGCTTTGCGCCTGTGCGAATCCCACAATGCATTGCTTCTTCGACTTTCTGGGTGTCTAAAAGTGTTTTTGGCCTAGCATAGCATGTCAACATTATCGCGGATGTGGAAAGAAGCCTACCTCAATTCCACTGTTGCCTCCTCCATCATTATCTTCATCGCTTTCTTCCTGGACGGTCATGATGGGTGATCCGTAAATATGTGGATTATTTCCTGTCGTTCTTGTTGTTGTACGGTTTAGTTTGCCATATCGAACGGTTCAAATACGAAGTTTAGATTACGAAAGAAAATGATGAGGCCATTTTGCCCTCCAGAGGACTGTATTTCAAATTAACATAATAAAACAGACGCTATAAGTAAAGAAAGGGCCTATAGAATTGTGGTTAATACGTGTGAAATGTTCAGCTCTTGTTTTCAGCAATGACGGAAATATAAAACAATAAACGATAATAAGCGCAAACAAAACATTGTTCTTCGTCGCCATTGGTGTTTACCTCCTTTCAATTTTCTAAGCGCGCAAAGCACTTATGTCAGCAGTGGCTCTTTAAGTGCTCGTCTCATATATTTGCTCTTCGTAGTTTTTTGCAGAGTATAAATATAAGTGAAAGCATCTTACTGTTCAAAAATGGAAGATATTGCTCGCAAATTAATTATTTTGCATCGAAAAGGAATGTGAAATGAAAGCAAGCTAATAAGTGAAATAACATCTAATACTTTGACATAGACATCAACAAAACTGTAACGTAAACAAACAAAATCCGATGTTTTTCAAATGATATACCGGGTGAGCCAGAAAAATTTTCCCACTTATGAAAATTCATAGCATCAAGAGTACTGGATGGATTGGAATGAATCAATAATTGCTTGACAGCCAAAAGATCGAAGTATTTTTATGATTTTTTCGCGTTCTTATGAGCACTAGAAAAATTGGTAAGTTCAAGTTTGCAAAAACTTTGTGGTTTCAAAATGACTGAAAAAGGCCAAAAATACTTGATCAAATCATAAAGGACTCCTCACTCAGAAAAGCAGGGAAAATGGAATTTCTTATGGGTGAGAGATATCTTTTGCACATTTATTGCCATGGGATTGAAAATCTTTAGTATCTGTTTGAGAATCTATGGCTTATAACTCTTGAGAGAGGTGAAACGCCTGTGCGTGTCGTTCCGTGTTAGGAGAGTCCTAACGATTTGATCAAGTGTTTTAGGCCCCTTTTCACTCGTTTTGCAACCATGAAATTTTTGTAAAGTTGAATTTACCTACATTTGCAGTGCACGTAAGAAGACGACAAAAATCACAAAAATTGTTGGATCTTTTGGCTTTTAACTAGAATTTCAATCATTCAAATCCATGAAGTACTTGTGGTAATGAATAGCGTTACTGCAGGGCATTTTTTAACATACTCAGTGGTGGGGGAATTGCCCCACCAGGCCCTATGACTTCCCCCACCACTGACGAGCAAAATGCTACTTTTACCCCAAATGCCTAGGCCACTGTGGGGCCCTTTCTAAAGAACGAACATAATGCAAATGTGATTAAATGTGCTGGCAAATAGAAACAGAATATTCCCTTTTCTATCATCATTTGATGTTTTGGTGAAATTGCTCCACTACTAAGCCTGGAACCCTAAAGACTCAATCCTAAACGATACTTCGGTATCAAAACAGCGTGATCATTATGTCATAAACATTTTGCAAAATGAAATAAATTGCAAACAACGCAAAGATTTCAATTCCTCATCCTGAAGCTAAATTGCTAATTTCTCTTAGCTAATGCAGAGACATGGCCCCGGGGGGGGGGGGGGGGGCAATTGCACTCCCACTTTTGTCGAAAGATGGTCCTCGAGATTCCTTTAAAACCGAAGAGAAAATTGCTGTGTATAGGTTGGGAAAGAATTTTCCTAGAAATGTCAAATCTTCCACTTTAGCACTAGCAAGCATGATATCGGGAAATGCATTCTAAGCCAAAGAAGGATCTGTCTTCAAAAATTTTCCTCCTGCTCTGATTCATAGGACAACTGTCACAAAAATAACAAAGTTTTCTTGTCGCTTGTGGCAAGCATGATATTGGGAGATGCATTCTAAGCCAAAGTAAAGGGCGTGGCCTCAAAAATTTTCCTGGGGGCTTCGCCCCCAGGCCTCCTCGGTCCAATGCCCCCACTTAATTTACCCTGGCCACGCCGCTGAGCTAATGTCCTTGGTAAGAACACATCTTTACCAAAAAGAATGCCTTCAAGATACATGTTTGAAACAACCCTTGCGACAATACCTGGATTTTTTAGCGTATATCAACATCTGAAGCACCTGTCTATAAACCCTGTACAATTTCTTGTGGTGAGCGTGGGCCCTTTTGAAAAATGCCCCACCACTCAAAAATCCTTATAAAATGCCCTGCGTTACTGTAGCATTTGATTCAGAGGTATTTTGAGACATCAGCCATTGCTCTGGTTCGTCACACGTCACCATTATACGTATTTAAATGAGGTAACAATGTTTGCTGCATTCACAATACCTGGCCCCCAAAATAATGTAGCCTTGTGTAGTTTTGATGAGGCAACTTCACTTTCGTCATTTGACTTTCTTGGCCTGAATCAGACGTATTTTGAGTTTGAGCTTTAAATACTTCATGAACCTTACTTGAACTATCTGGTTTCTCACCATCGTATTTGGATGTGCTACATGTGGCTGTTGTATTCACAATACCCAGAAACAAGTTCATTAATGTGGCCTTAGGGAGTTCTTATCAAGCAACCTCCTTGGCCTGAATCAGACGTATTTTGAGTTTGAGCTTTAAATACTTCATGAACCTTTCTTGAACTATCTGGTTTCTCACCATCGTATTTGGATGTGCTACATGTGGCTGTTGTATTCACAATACCCAGAAACAAGTTCATTAATGTGGCCTTAGGGAGTTCTTATCAAGCAACCTCCTTGACCTGAATTAGACGTATTTTGAGTTTGAGCTTTACATGAACCTTTCTTGAACTATCTGGTTTCTCGCCATCGTATTTAAATGTGCTACATGTGGCTGTTGTATTCACAATACCCAGAAACAAGTTCATTAATGTAACCTTAGGGAGTTCTTATCAAGCAACCTCCTTGACCTGAATTAGACGTATTTTGGAATCATGCTCCAATCCTCTTTAGGTATCCCATAATCTCATATGGATGTGTTTACAGTGGCTGCTGCATTCACAAAACCCATCTCAAAAGGTATTGTAGCCTCAGGTTGTACTGATAAGGCAACTTCGCCTTGGACTTTTGACATTCCGAATTCTTGGTCAATAGATTTTAGCATGTCAAGATTTTCATCTTTATTTACAAGCCCCAGTTCCTCAGATGTATCACTGTTCAGTTGCGGAGGTAAAGAACCTTGACTTTTGCCCCACGACCCTTTTGCTTCCTGGTCAGTATGCTTCGTGAGACCACCATTTGCCTCTTTCTCTCCAATTTCGACTTCTTCAGCTGTATCAGATGTACCAAGTTTTGATGACAAGGATTCGCTTTTGTTTTTGGTACCTCGTGCTCGGTCTCCTGAATGAGTCGAACTCAGAACAATTTTTCTCCTGCCATAACATTTCTCTATGTATCCCTTGAAGAAGTAAATTAAAGGGTTCGCGACAGTACTCAAGTTCACCAAGTTTCTACTTATTTCATCCACCGTTCCACGATACAGGCCGACAGCTAATGGAACATTACAAGCGAGAAATGTCACAAACACAATTCTACAAATGACAATAGTGGCCTTCTCTTTTTTCATTGCTAATTTTATCAATTTGGGGTCTTTCTTATAATCCTTCTTGTCAAAGTTTAGACGATTTACTGCTAGCCTAACAACAGTGTTGCACACCAATGGATAAATGATCGTTATAGCTAACACACCGCCACTTACGTAAGCAGCTACTGCATATCCTACATTGCGAGACACAAGCACTCTCTGGCCTTCGACACTATGACTTGTGTTATTTTGGCCCGTGTTATGTTGGCCTTTTGCCTTATGAACTTTAGAGCTCTGTATGAAGTAATCTGTAAGAACAGTAGCACTCATCACCACAGCGCTCAAACACCATGATGCACAAATCTGAATATACATAGTCTTGCGATTGGTATGCCACAATCGATGTTTTAATGGTAGTTTTATTGCAAGAAGTCTTTCCAACCCAATAACAACAACAAGCTTAATGGACACCAGATAAAAGAATGCACCCAAACCAGCTTCGACCCATAAGAAGGCCTCATTGAAGGATTTTGTCACGTGATAGAATATCAGTAAACTAGTGCATGCGAGGGAGTATATTGCGTTCAAAAGGTCACTGATTGCCAGATGAAAAAGGAGCATCTCAAAATCGGTAGCTTTTCTCCACTTTCTCCAGATCAAACGTATTTCAGTTGAATTCAAGATGGTGGCTGCTGTACCAATGATTAATGATATGATAATATACGACCATCCTGCTTCAAATAATTTCATTGCTGATGATGAACTGCTTCCTTTTGTAATGTTCGTCATGGTAACTGGGAACTTGAATCAATTTCCTGACCCAAGAACCGTGATTTTGGTGTTTTACCCACAAACAATAGTATTGGTGATCACTGATCCGTCTCCTTTGAGCGTGAAACTGCTGCTTTCAAGAATGAACAGGCGTGGTTTTCTAGCAGAAAGAAAATAGAAAAATAAGAAATTATAAATTCATATTTGAAGAGAAAGCCCACGGGCGGGGTCAACTTAATAGATCAAGCACCCAGGGATGTGCATGCTGATGGGTTATCAATTTGACTAAAAAGTCTGGGACATGATTATATCTTTTGCATCTTGGTTCCAGGACAGGTATGTCAATAAAAGTTTTTCTTCATCATTTGGTATCTGTTACGAAGCTACCTTACCTTGTTCCTTTTTTGTTTGTAAAGCGATTGTAAGCGTCATCCAAATTATAGGGACCAGATGACCTTGCGGGCTGGCACAGTAACGAGTAATCTTCTTTGTGTTTTAATTGTTTTGATGATTAAAAAAACAAGAGGCCAGTGTTTCATTTTCAGATCATGAATACATACAGTAGTCACATCACCAGAAATCAAATCTGATATTTTTAGAGTGGTAGCAAAAAACATCACCAAATCTGTGATATTTGTTTTGTTTCAGGCTCAATTGGTTAGTCAGTAGGTCTCTGCAACATGATGTCACCAGATGTAAAATGATTACCAAATGGGAAATTGTTATAAAATGTAATCTTCGTGGTAGGCACCAAAACATAAAATGGTTGCACGATATCCAAGCGGTCTAACAAAGAAAGCCAATAAACATATCTAGATGTATCAAATTCTATTGACTTGCGTCCTTGCCATTGAACCTTGAAGACTTTGTTACTCTCAAACAAGCATGCCTGCAACAATAGTTGCTTTGCTACTATCAAAACAAAGGATCTGATTGGTTTATTCATGATCTTAATGTGTCAAATATAGCAATAGAAACTATAATAAGTATTCTGCAACAAGATAGAAAGATTCTTCCGTCCTAATTATTCCTGTGACAAAGTGGCTCAAGCCACTTGCGGTCAAATTCTAGCCTATCAGATATCAGTTTTTAATGTTGACGTAGATCAATTACCCAAATATGGTACGGCACGTGGCACGGCATATTATCCTTGCACGGCTATGTTTGTCAAAGGCTTATATATGCTTTGATTCCCTGTAATATCTAATGTGTTTCAAATGCGTAATGGGGCGTAATGGGATTCGATACAGTTCTGATGCTGAAATAAACATAACATCTGTAGACCAATGCAGGTGTTCCTCATTTTCATTCATTTTATTTATTTATTTAGGCACGGTAGCCCCGTCAGTCCATAAGAACTGCTTTTCAGGGGGCCGTGGCAAAACATTTACTAATTAAAAGATCACTACATAATAATTAACAAAATAAGAATTCTCGTTATGGCTAGTTTTTGATTCTTCTCTTAAAGGTGGCAAGGGAGGGTGCCTGTTTAGCATCAGGTTCGAGTTGATTCCAAAGCTTAGGTCCACGAAAAGATATAGCCCTCTGCCCATTGTTAGTTTTTCGTAATGGTAACGAGAGATCAGTTTCGGTGTTTCTCAGTTTTCTGACATTTCGAGAAGAATTTTTTTCGAACAAATCTGAAAGGTACTCCGGGACCAGACCATTTAGTGACTTGTACATTGTGGTAGCTGTTTCGCTTCTAATAATATCATTTACAGTAGGCCAATTTAAACTGCCAATTAATGCCATAGCAGGCGTATCAAATCGACTTTTAGTTACAATCCTAGCTGCTCGATTTTGCAGCTTCTGCAGGGTTTGCAGTTTAGTCACCCCACAGCACCCCCACACCGAACAACAGAACCGAAAATGGGGCTCGACGATACCGCTATACATTGCGCTCAACGTGTTTTGAGGTAAAAATTTCCTGGAATATTTCAAAAATCCAATTGCACGAGAAACCTTAGTACGGAGATTGTTAACGTGTTCTTCCCAATCCAAATTTCTATCGATTATCACACCCAGATACTTTGTTCGGTCTACATTTTCAACCTGAGAGTCACCAATACAAAATACTGGATGATCAACAGCCTTATCGGTAATTTTCTTACTTTTGGGCTGGGAACCTACAATCAAAGCTTGAGTTTTTAAAACATTCAAAGAAAGTTTATTACCCTGCAACCATCGCTTCAAATCATTCAGTTCACTATTCAGAGTTTGGTTTATATCTACTAAGCTCGAAGAAGAGTAAGAAATACTGGTATCGTCATCGTACATTACCTTTCTTCAGAGCAAACGGAAGATCATTGATATAAATCAGAAACAAAAGAGGGCCAAGACAAGAACCCTGCGGCACACCGCAGCGAATATCTTCTGTTTTGGAACCTACCCCATTTACTTTGCAGAATTGCTTTCTATTGGTTAGATAGGACGTAAACCAAGTAAGTTCAAGATTATCAATACCATACTTCCTCAATTTAGCAAGTAAAATGTCATGATCTACGGTGTCAAATGCTTTTTTGAGATCAATGAAAATATTTGCAGTGTATCTGCCATTGTCCATGTTCACATACCAGTCATCTGTGTTGTTAAGAAGGCAAGTGACAACAGAGTGTAGAGCTCTGAAGCCAGATTGGTTAGAAAATAGATGTTTGTTTTTGTTCAAATAATCGTACAGTTGGTTATAAATAAGCTTTTCAAAGACCCTGGCTAAAACAGGCAAGACTGATATAGGTCGGTAGTTAGATCGGTCATCAGGTTGACCACTTTTGAAAATTGGGGCTACTCTGGCTATTTTCCAGCTATCTGGAAAACAACCAGTAGCAATTGAAAGATTGAAAATATCACAAAGAGATTCTGAAATAACTGGAAGTGCAATTTTTAGAAAACAACTAGCAATGCCATCAGTACCACATCCCTTTGAGGTTTTGAATTTGCCAAAAACTTTACGTAACCGGAGAATATCAATAACATGAAAATTAAACTTAGTTTTTTGTGGATTGACCTCGTAATCATTCTCGAGGAGAGGGTTTTTTGCTTCGGGAATTTTGTCACTAAGTTTCTCTCCTATGGTACAGAAGAAGTTATTCATCGATTCTGCAATGCCGGCACTGGTAGAGATATGTTTCCCATCGATGCTTAATGATGAAATATTGGTGGTTTTAGATTTCTTATTTAAGACATTATTGATAGTCTTCCATGTGTTCTTGAGGTCTCCTTCGCAGGAAGTAATCTTGTGAGTGAAATACTCGCGCTTTAGTTCGCTATTTAATTTATTAATAACTTGAGTACGTGCATGTCTATAGGACTGCATCAATAGTTCGGATTTTGAGCGAATAGCTTGTTTCTTTAACTTATCTCTTGCCTTGCACGTAAGTTTGAAATCATTTGTCAACCAAGGACAGAATTTGTCAGAAACACGCCTGTTACGGGTTGGGGCATGTTTTTCAAGAATAAGCGAGAAAATGTTTGTCCATTTGTTAACTACAACATTCACATCGTCTGTATTCCACACGATGCCTCTCCAGTCTACCCCTTCAAGATCTTTGACAAACTCGGCTTGATCAAAGTTCTTCATTTGCCTTGTAGAAATATTTTTGTGTTGTTTTTTACAAGCACCACGAAATTTCCTGACACAAAAGACCAAATAATGATCACTGAGGCAAGATTTATGTATTCCCGAGGTTACTATATTACTTTTGTTTGTCGTAGCTATATGATCTATCAGAGTAGTAGTGGTCAGTGTCTCACGAGAAGGGTTTTCAATTAATTGATGATATCCAAATAGATTATATATTTCTAGCAGACGTAGGGAATGAGCTGGAAGGTCATTTGAAATCCCGGCTTTCGTATATTTAGGCAGAAAATCACAGTTTGTATCGCCTAGAATAATAGTTTCCTTGTCTTCCCTATCAAGAAATTTCAGACATTCTTCTAACTGATCAAAGGTATCAACACTTGCGTGATACCTCTCCTATAAAAGCCTCATAAATACAACAACAACAAACAAACAAACAAAGCACTGTGGCACTACCACTACTTAGTCTTTCACAAGCACTGATAGACCTTGAATAATTTAAGGGGCCT
Source organism: Aurelia coerulea (assembly GCA_039566865.1). Classification (NCBI taxonomy): domain Eukaryota; kingdom Metazoa; phylum Cnidaria; class Scyphozoa; order Semaeostomeae; family Ulmaridae; genus Aurelia; species Aurelia coerulea. Next base: position 6,959,200 of record CM076943.1, on the reverse strand, counting down.
GTGCAAGATAGAGCCTTTGCGCGCCGACGTTCGACTTTCTGATTGTCAGAAAGTAATATGGCTACCGCACAGCAGCAAGTTTCATGTTTTCAGCGTTTTCCGTTTTGTGTATTAGAAACAGGTGTCTGGAACTGGCTGTAAGCTTGAAAGACCAAAAAGGGGAGCAAATGGACCAGTTGTATATTTTCCCGAGTTGATATAAGTTCTGGATGAGAGCAAAACAGTAAGTTCAAATTCAAACCTTGGTGGTTATAGATATAAAGGTGTTTTATCTACGAACCCCAAGTTTGGTGGTCTAAAAAGGCACAATCTATAGATTTGCGGGCATGTTGGCCATATCATGACGATCGAATTCCAAGCTTTATTTACGACAGAGAAGATCAGGCCATGTTTGTCTTCAACAGGACTGTATGTCGATGTAACGTGAACACAACAGAACGCTTTTTGTGAATAAAGGGTTTACACAATGTTGGTTAGTCTGTGTTGAAATATTTAGCAATATTTCCATCGGTTTTTGTGTAAATTACTCAGTTCAAATCAATAAAGACAATAAGCATAACAATCATGCAAATTAATTTGATTTTGTTCAGTTTAACGGAACGAAATTGATTCGTGTTCACTGTACCGAAAGGCCAAGTATTTGTTTTGATTGCATGCACGCCCCGCAAAGGTTCTATCTTGCAAAATAAGCACATGTCTAAAATATTCCGCGGTCCCAAATACAACAAACGCCCCCAAACTAGGACCAAAATGTATGGCACGGATGCAAGCGTTGAGAACAAACTGATTTATGTGGAACTCGAACGATATTTGAGAGAGGAAGAATTTCACCCTCGTCTTGTTGAAAACATCGGCACGAAATGAATTAGAACGACTTAGAACGAGATACAAAACACAGGAAGATATTATAAATGCTATCTTCCTTACATGACCAAGAAAGTTACCAGTGTTACGATACTTACTCTTGGTTCAGATCCTCGTCTCTTAGCTGCTCCCAATGCGAAGGTAAGGAAGATATTATAAATGCTATCTTCCTTACATGACCAAGAAAGTTACCAGTGTTACGATACTTACTCTTGGTTCAGATCCTCGTCTCTTAGCTGCTCCCAATGCGAAGGTAAGGAACATTCTGTAACGCTGCTTTTGTGGTAGTACTCTATTCAGAAATTCGCTTCGTCATTCCCTTTGTTGCAAAACATGACATTTTGTTCTTCTGGTTTCTTCGCTTCTCGCTATTATTTCCTTCCCTTTGTATTTGAAGAGCATGAAATTGGGATCACAAATGTCTGTATTCAAAATATTTTAATGAAGTTTTGTGAACCAAACAAAACATAAGTAGCCCTCTTGTTCCAGCAGATGTCAAGGGAAATTATTTCTGAATTCTGAATTCCTTTCAATTCAAGCTCCTTCACAATCCAATTTATGGACAATGACGAAAAAATTACGGAGGTATAGCTCTGACGTCATGTCTTGTGCTCTTGTAAAATTCTTATCAATGACGGATTAACAGAATTTGCTTCATCATCGGTAAATATCCTTAACCAGAACATCAGACAATCTTTTAACCCTATCTCACCTGGGCGTTTTGAAGCGGTCAATACCTGAGGGGGGGTGGATTCCACCCCCCCTCTTTTTCTTCGCTGTTGTAGTAGCTACAATCTTTAAAATTGGTAAATATATATACTTTGATGCAAACAATCAAAATCACATGATTAAATCAAATTATCTCTATTGTTCCCGTTGCTATGACAATAAGAAGATTTTAAGTTATGATTATCATGATTGTTACCAACATGATTGAAACAATGAAATGAGGCACTAAATTGAATTTTTTTGTTTCAAATTGAGTTGGATATCATCAAATACATGTGTAAGTATAATTTTGCATATATTTGAGATCAAAATTTGCAACAATTAAGGAAAAAGTATACAAATTTTGTTGACTACACTGTAAAACATTGGTTGCCATGGTTACGAGGCTATATTTAGCATCTTGAAATTTTCATCATTTGATACAGTATAGATATAAAGTCAAAGTAGCGGAGTCTTGGCATCCTGCATTGCATATTATAGCATAGGCGAATAAAAGTTTGGTTGGGGGGGTGGAATCCACCCCCCCCCCCAGGTGAGATAGGGTTAATATTACATTCATTATTCAATCAGTACTGCAGCGTCAAAGGAAAGAAATTATACACTGCGTTCATCGATTTAGAAAAAGCGTGCGACAAAATATCGAGAGACGTTTCACTAAAAAGTTATATGGTGTGGGCACATGAATCTTTCTATGTGCAAAGATGACCAATCCTCTGTATCCAAATTGGAAATAAAAGAACAGACTTTTCCCAGTCCACAATGGAGTTTTGCAAGGCTCCATATTAAGACCTCTTGTCCATCGCATTAACGAAAAAACGAGAGAAGCAACATTTAATACCATTTCAAAATGCTTCATCAAAATTCTTATTCTTAATGACAAATCGTTATCCAAATGTTAAATGTATCAGCTACCATATATGAATTATCAATACTTGTTTAACATCATCATATGAGCAGAATGATAGTTCTAGCAATCCATGATCCATAGATTGCCATAATGTTAATCTCTTTATTTCTCCGTAGTTCTCACTAGCTCATAATTTTATGTTCGTTTCACAGTATTTCTTAAAGTAGCTGGTAACCTATACTATTTTGTTTAAAATTGTATTCGGCTTTTTTGAGTCAATGAAAATCTGAAATTTGAAAAATCAAATAAAGATCATAAGTTTGTTTTCGTCATCATTTGTCATCATTTGTGCCTAATGTTAGCCTGTACGTAGCCTCAGCTCAATGTCCGATGAAGAACCTCTTGAAACATCTGGCAATAGCCTTGGTCTGCACGCAGGCCAATCTAGCAAATGCTTCAGCGACAAGGTAGCCTGCGTGCAGCCTAAACTCCTCCTCAAAGGAAAAGTTGAGGCTGCACGCAGGCTGCGACAAGGTAGACCAATAGAATTTGATGATGAAAACTCGGGGCTGGATTGCTTGCAAATTTGATGATAGTTCTTAGGCCTGTTTTGAAAGGTTTTGAGACGAAGACATTTTCCACAGAAACGCTTTTAATATAAGGGCAATACAGGCAGTTATTTCTAAGAAACTAAGGATTTGGGCCAGCACCAAAAGTTTCTTAAAGTTATCAGATTTTGAGTTCTCGGAGTTTCTTAGGAACTTCTTAGAGGTTTCATAACAATCTTCATGTTCACTACTTTACTAAAAGCTTTATGATAGCTAGTTTAACTTAAAGGGTCTGTTTCATCCAGCATGCCTTGCACTCTTGTCTCTTGGTTGTCCTATGTTGTCGCCATTTTCATGTGTCGCAATTTTCATGGCCCATGAAATGGCGACAACAAAGGCCAAGCAAGAGCCGGCACGTGCAAGGCATGCTGGATGAAACAGACCCTTTAACCTGTGCTTAATTTCCGTCGTATCCTATTTTTAATGATTTTTCTTCTTCTTCATTTCATGTCATTGATTCAATCAAAAGGTGATGAATAAAGTAAGTTCACTTTTTTGCTTTACACTTACTGTGATGTCGGTGATGGATAGACTTAAGGACAGTGCAAAGCTTATTTTATAACATGGCTGGTGCAAAACATAACTGGGCGGGCGACTACTTTTTTTGAGCTTGTCCAGAACCTGATCAACACTGTTTATAAATCCAATATGTACGGGGCAATAATTTTTTATGAGCTCAAGATTAAGTTTGAGATATGAAAATTTTCATTTAGAGGACAAAATTGTAAATCATGCAAGGAGAGTGCTTGGAAATATGTGTATAAAATGACGCGAACGACTGATCAGTCATATCTTTTCACCTTCAAAGTCAATTTTTTCGTTTACAAAGACTCGTACGGACAAGAATTCATTATGTGATGGTCATTTAGCTAATTTATTGGTGATTCTATATCAACAACTATTGTTCATGAATACGGGGCAGATACATTTCTTGCAAAGGCTGACGGGACAAGCAGATTTGATTGGTTTTGCAATAATTTCATCCAGAGCGAAGAGATTTTTTCCCCAGAATATTTCTTCTCCACCGGCCATGTGAAAATTGCAAAAAGATAACATATGGTCATGAGTAGAAAAGATATCCCAAAGTGTGAATTACAAATTGCTGACATCAAAATCAAGCAGGTAAAAAAGTTCAGCTATTTGGGCAGCATGTTGACTGATGACGGAAAATTTAATGCAGAAATCCAGAGACGCATAGGTCTAGCGAAAGATGCCTTTCAAAAATTAAGTAAGATATTAAAAGATCAAAAGATTCTTCTCTACGCCAGTGAATGCTGGACAATTTCCGCACGTATGAGGAGCAAACTTAATGTGGTTTTACCAGCGTATGTTAAGGATTCCATGGTCAGTGCAAGTTACAAATGAAGAAGCTCAGAGGAAAATAGGAACTGAGAGAAAACTGCTGCCAACAGTTAGAAAGCGGCAGTTGGAATTTTGGGGCCATGTAATGGTAATGAGGAAAGAAGGTTTAGATAATTTAACGCTCACAGGACGCATTGAAGGGAAGAAAAGCAGAGGAAGACCAGAGATGAAATACCACAGGGAATCCACTACAAAGATTGCTTCTTTCCAAAATTCGTTTCTTTCTAAAATGATTGCTTTCGAAAATTTTAATCGTTTTCCTCTGCGATGGCGGTGTTAGGAGGAGCGGGAAATGCGGAGGAGAAAGAGCGGAGGAGAATCAGAATCAATTTCCGCTATTTCTCCTCCACACTTCCCGTTCCTCCAAACAGCGCCATCGCAGAGAAAAACGATGAAAATTTTCGAAAGCAATCTTAGTAGTGGATTCCCTATGGAAATACTTGACGAGTTTGAACACATGGATGGCAGAACGTGTACCAGAAGGTGAAAGTAGGAGTTTGAATGAGCAAGAACTGCTGAAGAAAACAAAAGAAAGGAAACTGTGGAAAGACATGATCGCCCACGTCTTGGAAGGACATGACAAATAAAGAGAGAGAGAGACCGCCCCCCCCCCCCCCCCTCGCCATGTAATATAATAAATTTTGCACTGTCCCTTGAGACAAGAGCCCTATGCGTCGCTACAGAAGTACAACAACAACGACAGCGAATGTTACGCCTCAGGAAAGCATTGCTAAGAAATACAAAGCAAAAGTTCTTCCGGACAGGCAAAAACTCTGAGAATATTTCAACTTTAAATTAGCTTATGTTTGAACACGGCTCTGAGACTGTTTCGCAAAATACTGAAGGCTGACCTCGAGCTGGTTTAAATCTTTTATCTAAACATGCGTGGTTCTCGTCGAGAATTACAGTAAAAACCCGCGTATAAGAACCTACAATTTTGCAAGTCAGCCTAACTAGGTTCTTATGTTTTGGGTATTTGAAGAAATTCAAACTTCAGGCCTATTATTTACTGTCAGTTCACATCAGTTGAGTTTATGAGATATATTCCCCAGCAGAAATTTGTGGAAGAATCAGAAATGTTTATATAATCCAGAGAAAATCTTTCAAAAACTTCTCATCGGGTAATATGAAAATTTTTTATTTTTCCACAAACTTCTATTGTGAATAAGACCCCATCCTCTCTAAAAATAAGAACCTATTTCAAATTCCAGGCTGAATGGGTTCTTATATAATTGGGGTTTAATTGCAAAATTTCAGCCTGTAGGTTCTTAATCCACTAGGTTCTTATAGGCGGGTTTTTACTGTATTCAAGCAAAACGGCTTTCTATTTTTATTGCAATTTCATATTTACATGTATTGAGTTTTATTTTCTCTTTCTTCTCCAGTTTCTGACAACGCTTGGTCTTGACTCCAAATGGCAATTTTTTGATGTGTTTGGTCTTGATTCAGAATTGCTTGCAATGATTCCTAAACCTTGTTGTTCACTTCTTCTGCTATTTCCAATCACTGAAAATGTAAGTGTTTTTCCTTAGTGCCTGTAAACCATAACGGAGAAGATGGCGTTGTGGGGCATTCGACCAAGGTGCATTGCATCCTAATTTGGAATCAACAGTGATTCTACCGGGTGAGTCAAAAAAAGTTTACACGTTAGACAGGCTGTGGAATAAAAAGATATTCAAACTAAAATTTTAATCTATCAGTCAATCAGTCAAAGGTTAACTTAGATGATAAAATTTTGCTTGGTAAATCACTCATCCTTAAGACCCAAAAATTAGAAAAATTCCTGTAAGGACTTTGTATGGGAATTGAGAATTCCACATTCAGTTCTGGCCCATGATTTATTTGGCATTGAAATTTAAATTCAATTAAATACCGGGTGCGCCAAAATAAACTATGCACGTTTGGCAGGCCACAATAAATCGTATACTGAACCGATTTTGAAGATTTATGACTTAATTGCTAGCAGAAAGCCTGAATTAGATTCTAGGACTTCTTGCAAATTTTTCCGTTATCAGTTTTTAGAGCCAGAGGCGAGTTTCTTAAAATGTTCGTTTTCGAAAACATTGAAAACGATGAAAAACGTCGATCAAATTTTGAAAGATTCAACATGAATGAACAAAGAGAAAACGTTTTCAGGGGGATTTGGGGGCTTAATACGAATTCTCGTACAGCAGATTACAATTGGTCGATTTTTAAATCCCAAATCACCACGAACAAGTTCTCTCTTTGCCCATTCATGTCGATTCTTTGGAAATCTTGATCGATGTTTTTTGATCGTTTTCAGTCTTTTTCGAAAACTGACATTTTAGAAAACTCGCTTCTAGCTCTAAAAACTGAAAATGAAAAAATTTGCAAAAATCCCAGTATCTAATTCAGGCTTTCTGCTAACGAATAAATCATACATTTCCAAAATCGGACCTATGTGTACGATTTATTGTGGCCTGCCAAACGTGCATAGTTTATTTTGGCGCACCTGGTAGTTAGTTTCAGAAATAGAATTTTATTTTCAATAGCACGTAAATCATGGACCAGAAAGGAAGGTAGAATTCTCGATTCCCATACAAACCCCTTACAAACATTTTTCTAATTTTTGGGTCTTACAGATGAGTGATTTTATGAAACAGAATTTTCTCATCTAAGGATTAATATCTTAGTTTTGAATATCGACCACATACTTCTTATTCCACAGTCCACCAATCCACCAAACGTGTAAACCTTTGTTGACTCACCCGGAATAGAACTTCAGCCATTAAAGGGAATCGACATAGTTACAAGCTGGCCCGGGTCAAGTTAAAAATATAATCTACTGTATTTAACAACTTTGACGCGTGTGGTTTCATTGTGTGACGAAGGAAACAATGGGTTTGTGGGCGTTTCTTCTGTCTATTTATAGCAGCTTGTCGATATAACTTTGTGGATTCCCTTTAAACTCAATTTTATTCCTCAATGCCACCTGTTCCGTAAACATGTATTCTACCGTGTGACTTAAAGAATGTTCACCTATTGGAAAATTGTGCACATAAAGCCTGGTTTCCATATGAACCCAAGGATCGCTGTTGACAAAAGAATCGCACAGATTAATGACCAGCAGTCTTGTGATTTCTATTATCGCAACAATCTCACATTTTTAAAAACTTTCGCGGCAAAATCGGTTTCTCCAATTTCTCAAAAATTCGGGAACAGATGATAAAGGTCTCGATAGAAAGAGAGGCCTCGATCACTGAAATTCATGCTCATTCGGTTTCCAATCAAATTCTCTTGAAGCAAGGATCGCTGTGATCGCTGAGATAGAACATTTTCTTGTAAATCTCACAGGCCTAAATCAGTTGCTGTGGTGACAAAAACGCATCCTTGTATCGTATTATACAAGGCTACGGGAAAACCGCGGGAAATGTGCGATTAACCAATGGGATTGGTGGGATTCCAGTATTGCCTCGTTTTTGCAACGTCAGTCAAGTAATAATGCATGATATTCTTCATTTCTAGTATGAAAAATTTAGGAAAGAAGAACATGATAGAATAACTGCACAAAGCCAGGTATTTACACAATTATCCTATTTAGTCTCAAACATGTAAATTCTCACCAATGTCAGTTCTCACCAATGAATATATCCATTATAAAAGTTTCCCTATCTTTTTTTGTGCCCAAAAACAGTAGCTAAAATCAAGACCCATGAAACGAAACTTCCTTTGAAAACCAGTGATATCTAAGGACGGCTTTGTTATACAGTTGATGGCCAGTAACAGATTTCGGCTTTCATAACGACAAGAAAATATGATTTATTCAAAAATTAGTATGCAGCACGTCATTTTCAGAACCTTTTAGGAAATGGGATCTTTCCACTCTTCCACTTGCAATGGTTTTTCTAAGCTTGACTTAATGAGGTGGGGTAAGAACATTTTCTTATCGACATGTTGGATATTATCAGGAGCGATCAGGAGATTATCAAGGAGCTCAGTCACAGTGAAGCCAGGAAATAATCACTGCGAAAGAGAAACGTTATCTTTCTTTGACCCCTGTGCACTTATTCATTTTCATTTGTGCAATAGACTGAACAGAAATGATGGATGGCGTTGGGGAAATTCTACCAAGATGTACTGCATTGCATTGATAATTGAATTCCAACCGAATCAAGTGTAGAATCCATCATGTTATGGAATCTCTCCTTTCATTATTTTCCTCCTTCCAAGCTGGGAAAATTTTGATTCCCCTTCCAGACTTCTTCCACACCGTCACCGGGAAGAAATGATAACCCGTTTCTATGTCTGAATAAATATGAGCATACGGTAACACCTTCTTTGCACGCCAAATTAGCTGAGAATTGTCCATGAGTTTAGCTAACAGACGAAGTCTAATGTTTTGTAGCTATGTAGCAAATGATCTTCTTTGGTATCGTTAAATTCGTAGTGTATAATTCAAATCCTGTAATTTGATGTTTTTCAGGAAATTAGCAGCAACATTTACTTCACAAAACAAACAGTAGGAAATGCATGCGGCACTGTAGGAATCATTCATTCAATTGCAAACAACCAAAATGTTATAACATTACGTAAGTTTCATTGCTTCTTGCAAATCAAGATTATGGAAGCTTTAACATATTTATTGGGTGGGCCATCTTCAATTGATGTTGAGAAAAACAAGAACAAATTTTGTAAGACAATAGCATGAGTTGCTTTTGATTGACACCGCAATTCAAACGATTAGCGATCGCAGACAAAGGAAATTCTCTCAACCAGTAAATCAAAAGAAGCAAAGCGGTAAAAGTTTCTCTGAAACCCAGGTAGCTAGCTCGTTCGTTGTGCATTCCAGAAATTATTTTTAAGAGCAAACATGAGCATAGATCGAAAGAAGAAGGATATATCTCCACATCTGCCTCAGGCATTTAATTTTTTTGGTTCAAAAGCCGATTGGGAGGCGATTCAATTCTCTTATTTTTTGGGTGTAATTAAAACACTTACTGCTCAGCTTCGGAACCAAAGAAATAAAATGCCTGTGGTAAAATATCCCTCTTCTTTCGATACATGCTCATATTTGCTCTTTAAAATAATTTCTGGAATGCACAACGAACGAGCTAGCTACCTGGGTTTCAGAGAAACTTTTGCAGCTTTGCTTGTTTTGATTTACTGGCTGAGAGAATTTCCTTAATCTGCAATCGCTAATCGCTTTGAATTCAGGTGTCAACAAAAGCAACTCATGCTATTGTGTTACAAAATCTGTCCTTGTTGTTGAGAAAGCAAAATTGACAAAATATTCTTTTTCGTACGGGTGTGCCAAAAAATTGCTCCCATTTAAGAATTTCACCAAAACTCGATTATCAATTTAAATATTTCATCTCCTATTACAGGACTAGTAGATTGTAATTTACATATGAATCTAGGAAATCTAAAATGAAAATAACACTAACATAACGATAATAATGTGTAACGATATAATAACATGCGATCATTCTTATCATAGAATTCTCTTTTTGATATGTTTTTTGAATGATTCAAATATACCCAAATGTATACAATGACATGTTGAAAAGTGTACTCTGAGCTGTGCTCTTTAAGCATAACTATAATACATAAATCTTGCGTATTCATCTTTCATTGCCCTTCAAGTGTACAATAATGATCTCTGTGACAGTTGTAACCAAAAGCTCGATATACATAAAGAAATTGATTTGGTAATCATCAGTGCTTTTTATAGTATGCATCAAAACCAGACAGCTCTAATGAGAGCTGAATTGGCTTATTTTAAACAGATTACAAGATTAGCTATACCTGGGGAATATATTTTGCCCTTTGGCGGACTTGCCAAGAAATGTATTTGAAGATCAGCTATGCAGTCAAATTTTGATGAGTTTTCAAACAGGAGTCTTTTTGGGACACCTGGTGTAATTAGAAAGAAATAACTATTCTCGCGAATAATCAATTTGTTTCAATTGAAAATGTAGCAATAGATGTGTAATGTACTGTAACCAACGTTAAAAAATCAGTCAGCAACGTTAGATTTTCAAGGGAATTTGCAATCGTAAGTAGGTTTGTCTATGAATAGAACAAAGAAACACTCAGACACAGCATTGTTTCTTTGGCTATTGATTTAGTTAACGGCGCATGTTTAACTTCGATTTAAATGGGATATTTTAAGTATTTCTAGCTTTTTTGCTCTTTGCAAATGCAAGCTTATTCGCACAACATTAAATTGCATTTCTCAAATCTGATAATCCCTTCATCTTACGCTATTTCTTAAATTGCAACCAAATAGAAATCTCAACTTTTTATTGGTATTCTTCGCATGATTCTTTGGGCAGATTGTCATGCATTTGATAGATTTGTGTGGGTGGTAATATAAGTGGTAAAATACTGCGTGAGTCAAAAAGATGTATCTAATGTTTGAAAAATCGTACAGGATTGCCTGTGCAGCCAATTTATAAAATGTTAATTTTATCATATTACTGAGGCTGCAACATAATTTTCAAGATTTTTCGCAATTCTCGGTGCATTGGTTTCTTCAGAAATTAGGAATTCGGCAAATGTTTTATCTCTTGATAAGCCCAAAAAGAACTAAAATTGACTTGTTCACCATCATTTAGATTTAGACTACTTGATGCCCATCATTAATGGGAAAGCATAATAGCTTTTCAAGAGTTTCCGTGTTATTAGAAAGCAATGCCCGAGGTAAGAAAAGCGTTATTTAATCATTTTGATTTTTGAAACTTTGATCAAATTGAGCCAATCACTTATAGTTTTAGGAAAAGCCAATGGAAGCTTCTTCTTGGGAATTCTTCATTGAGGTTAAGATAATGGAAATTGAGATTAAGATGAGATAAATTGTTATTGAATTCTCAAAATTATGTTTAACACTCATTCAGGCAACCGAGTTGTGATTTCCAGATCGGTATTATAGTTTCTGTATTATGATGTTTTGAAGAGTGTGTACATCTTTCTGACTCAGCCTGTACGCAAGTGAATAAGGTCTCATTGCAAACGTTTCTGCTCACTGGCAATGTTGTGAAGCTATATTCTGTTATCCAGTATATTTGTCACCTTCTTCACAGGAGATGGATTTTTGAAGAAATTTTTAGAAACAACGAAGTCCATGACACCAGAAGAGAGAGCACAGGCATTAGAAACTGATGAGGTATGTTATTATACTTTGCAAACATAGACATGTATGGACAAATATCCTTGTCAGTCAAAAATAAACACTTGCAATTTCTAGGGTTGTGAGAGGCCCGTTACATGAGAAATTTCAACCTGAGTTGTTCAACGCGGGTTGAGTTTTGACAGCATTGCTTATTTTGCTTTGCGTTAACATGAAATCTCAACACGGGATGAGATTAGGTCACATTATATGAATGCAGTTGCAAACAATAGAAGCAGGAACGCGACCCCCATTCAAAAATTTGAATAATTGCAGAAATAGATTCAATCTTCTTTTTTCACGTTCTATCCTATTTTCGATTTCAAGATTTCAACGCGCCCTGTGGTGAAAAACTTTCGCGTTTACAAGAGAATTTCACCCGTGCTGAAATTTCAACACGGGTTGAGTTGAGTTTCAACTCGGCCGCCTTTATGTTACGGAGTTGAAACTCAGCACGTGTTGAACTCAGCACGGGCTGAGATTTCTCATGTGAAAGGCCTCTAACCTCAGTAGTCATTAATCAATTCCGAGACCCTTTGCATGAGAAATCTCACCTTGTTGAGTGTATCACAAGTTGAGTTTTGTAAACATCGCTTATTTTGGTTATTTTGCAGAAATCCGAACATGGGTTGATATTATGTCACTCGATATGAATGCGGATGGAAACAAAGGAGACAGCGAGCTGCCAATTTCCAGAATGCTACGATTTGATTGCAGCATGCCCTGAGCTGAATTTTGTTCTGTTTACATGCTGTTCGATAAGCTCGTAATGAAAATTTTGCTCGGGCTGAGTTGCTGAGTTTAATTCAGTCCGTGATACTCGACGTCTTTCTTCTAAGTCACGTAAAGGCTTACATAGTGAAGGGCTATGCTTGAAACGTCGTGATTTTTTCTGTTCGCATGAAAGTGCTTATTTTACTTTAGTTATTTGTTTATCTCTGCTTACATAGTGAACCGAGTTCAACACAGGCTGAGATTTCTGATGTAAAGGGTTGCACAGGAGAAATACACAGGAGGAACTCGCCCTGGGCGGAGTATATGTGCAGGGCTAACAACTGATGGGCTTATGTGAAATGCTAACAATTTCGCAATAGTCATAATTCATTTATTCGATTTCTCTAGTGAGTCTACAGTGCGTGTTTTATTCCGATTTAACAACAAATGTAATTTTTCACTCGTTGAAATTGAAGTGCATGGGGCGTGCAAGAGATTCCTCTTTAGCATGGCAGTGTTTAAGACATATAATTTTTTGTTAGTAACGGGTATGTTTTTTCGAAAGTTGTATATTGTGCTGATTTCGTTTTGCAGGGTCTTACTTCTGCTCACGAAGAGAGTGCCAAAGAAGGACAAACAGAGGTAAATATCAATTAGAAATATTATTCTCAATTGACAGACTGCACTAGACTGACGACGTGATTCCTTGTATTCGTTCAACACTTTTAATCTGATGTTTTTATTTTCACTCTAACAAGGACTGACGACCAAGTAGACTCAAAACAAAGACTAAAATCTTACGAGAGATCTGAAGAAAATCGAACGTCTTCCATCCTTCGAACATCCAAAGAAAAGTCGAACATCTCTTCGAACGTCATTTCGAACGCCACTTCGCTTCGAAAAGTCGGACTTTGATCTAATCAACCAATCACAGCCAAGAATAGGCACGTGGTCTGACCTTATTAAGAAAGTAGCGATCTGATTGGTCCCGCCGTAAACGCTGGGTAGATGGCCTAAATTAGTCTGCGTTTTAAAGCTCTATTTTCTTGAGTCTCAGTTTGAAGCCATAACATAATCCAATTCAATGCGGAAAACTGAGTCTCATGTAATCAGTCTAAGACTGTTCAGTGATTTTTGTTGCCTCCGGGCAGCCAGATGATTGAATTATCAAAGATTTTGAATTAATTTTTGCATTTTTTCAGGCACCAACTCCAGACACTGAAGTCAATCTGCATTTCATTGCCTTTGTTCACAAAGATGGCTCGCTTTATGAGTTAGGTAAGTTATACAGGGTGTCAAAAAATGTATTAATTGATGATTGCCGTAGTGTAAATGATTGAAATAAATTTTAATAACAAGCCTGGTAATTTACAAAAGTTTTGAAATGTTGGCAACCCCTTTATGGTTGCTCAGAGAATTAATAGAAAAAATATGCATTACAGATGGCCAAAAATATCGATAGCTAGGAATCGGTAGCAATTTATTTGTTCAAATGCTTCAAAATAAAATCGGATTTCCAAATCTGAATATCTTCTGTCTTGCGATTCATATATATGAAAATATCTTTTTTTTTACTGTAATTTACGTCATGTAATAGTTATTTCAGCTGAATTGTAATTAGGTTATAGGCCTTCTTAACTTAGATGCCTTATTATATAAAAGAAATTGGTTATCAGAGCAATGCATGATATATATGTTATTTCACTTCTAGACGGGCGAAAGAATTTTCCTATAAATCATGGAAAGTCATCCGAAGCAACGTTCCTAGAGGTCAGTAGAGATATCTTGACAAGAGATTTTCGTCAATGCAATAAATTCTGTAATAAATTAAAAACGCTAGTTACAAAACTACTTTACGATACTACAAAAACGATACCCTGGAGAGCATAAGTCTATGGCCATTCTGCAGTCATTACATAAAACTAAAAGTCTGTCTCAAGTAAGACGTCATCGAATGAAACAATTGAATTGATCATTCGTGGCAAGTTTGCGTTGCCCAGATTTCGTGTGACAAAGAGATTCTGTCCTTTTTCTTTAGCCCTTTGACTTTTACCCAATATGAAATGAATGTCGTTCTTTAAGAGTGTATAGTTAACAAATTAAATTTACAATACAGATTACGAACTACATTACTTACAAAATTGCTCTACAATACTACTAGGACGATCAACCCCAGGGAGCAAAAGGCTGTGTCTAACCCGAGGCCATTAAATAAAGATAATAAAGGAAAAGAAACTACTTTAACCATGGAACAAAATCGGGTGGCTTATGAAGGGATGGGTAAGTGGCTACAGAAATTCACTCGAATCGACCAGTTTCATGGATAAAATGTAGCGTTAGCTCAAGAATATGTCTATTTAGTGAAATAGGAAAATCTTTATTGCCATACATTAAAAGTTGCAGTAAAGCTTCATTTGCAAGATTTACATATCCAAGTGGTCGTATTAATGCATAGATTCCAGCGAGGAGGTCTCGTCTTTGTACATCAAAACAAGGGCAGAGCAACAAGAAGTGTTCCGTATCTTCAATACCATCATTTGATTCTAAACCAGGTTACCAAAAACCATGCACTTTTTCCAAAATTACCCTGATTTGACTATGTTGCCAGCTCCTTTTGTGTATAGTTGTGTCAACGGCCAAATTGATTCAAAAAGAGATAACGAAACTCTAAGAATTTCTCGTAGTTTGTTAGAATTCCCTTTTTTTATTAGCTAACTCATTAAATGTGCACTTCAAGTCCCCAACAGTCTGTTGTAATTCCCCACCAGTAGTGATCCGCAGTTTCCCCACTTGTGAAGTGTCCTTTTCAGAGAATACTGGGTGAGTCCAAAAACATTATCCTGTTGTTACCTAAGTGTACGACTAAGGAATCATCGACCAGTTGAAATGAATCTTGAAATATATGTTAAGAAAAGGTTAATTGACATGTAAACATTTATTTGACTGAAATTGGCTACTCCATCTTTGATCTATGTCATATATCACACAACCATACCTACCAAGGATTTTTGGAGTGCCCTACAACCAAAACAATAGATTAAGCATACATAGATGGTTTTTCTCGATTCCTTTTCCTGCAGTGGAATACTTTCATCAAAATTTCTTGTCCCAAGAAATTTGAGATTAGCAAAAGTCATTCAGGCCCCGTTCACACTGTTCCGTTTTTGTTAGTATCCGTTTTTGTGGCATCCAAGCTACCCGTTCACATTGCTCCGTTTTTGTACAAAAACTGAGGGAAAAACATCCGTTTTTGTCCGTTCACATTGATCCGCCTGATAACAAATACGGAGAGAAAAACCTCCGTTTTTGTGCGTTCACATTGCTCCGTTTTTGTGAAACTCATTGTTGAATATTGGAGCGTTTTCAAAAACCTCCGTTTTTGTGCGTTCACATTTTGATAGCGCTTTCGAAAACCTCCGTTTTTGTGGCGTTTTTGTGCGGATCAGTGTGAACACTTTCACAAAAACGGAGGTTTTTCTCTCCGTTTTTGTACAAAAACGGAGCAGTGTGAACGGGGCCTCAGTTAACTGGTCCCTTCCTTCGAGAGGCGTATCACTCTGTGAAAATCTCGTACGCCTTTGCCAAAAATCCTTTTGTTTTAAAGAAAAATCCCATTGTTTTAAAATGTCGTACGCCTTTTTGGAAGAGTGATACACCCCTCGCCTTCCTCATCGAGAACAAAAGAAGAACATTTGGTAATGAGCAGAGCCGAACATGCCTCCAACAGTTTTAATTCACACAAGAAGCTCCATTGGAGTTCTCGCCGATCAAATACACAATACACGGAACCTTTTCTACTCAAAAACTAAAAACTATCATTTCTTATTCAGGATGCTGCTAAAGCATGCCGAGGATTCATGGAAAGAGATGCCTCACAATTACAGTTCAACATCGTGGCACTTTCCTCATCAGAAGGACAATAATGCTCACCAAATGTACTGGACCGTTATGTCAGGACTAACACACAGCACATACACAAGTACCATGCGCAAATAGAAACTTAATTTACTCACATCAAATCTTGTGTGCAACGTATTATTTTGATCGCTCTTTAAAAGGTTCACAAGACACAAGTAAATATAGTAAAATATAACCATTTTGATGCGAATTGAAAAAAGCACGACGTTTCGAGCATAGCCCGTTATCAAGCTCTTTAAAAGTTCCCCTGTGATAAAACAATGCATTGTGAGACGCGCTGCGAAGGTGGGTAAGGGGGTGGTAAAAACAAAACGTTGCACAAAAAGCATATATCACAAAATTATGTGAGTAAATAATATGATTCTTTTTACGCATGCAAGTACTATCACTTTTATAACACTGTGGTTTAATGCACATGATCATGTTATGCATCCATAAGCAAGTTTCAATTTGACGTAGGGCTACGTGTTTTGTGACTTTAAAGCTTGTAAAGAGTAGAACAGGGGCTATCATTGATCATAACCTTGCATCACATCAGATTGGGTTTTAGTAGCTACCTGACAGTAACGCATTCTGGTTAAAAGCTAACTGGTTTGTACTAAAAGTTTGCTTTTCAATGTTTAAGCTCCAAGCGATTTTGTTGTGTGTACGAGAACTCCCGCTTGTTTACACCGTTTTGAAACAGGGGGCCCACTTTATAAGAGTAATGGTATGAGTCCCTATTGAGCAACTGATAACACCTAGGTTTCGGCACTTGAGATTCAAATCGAGGTTCAAGTGCCGCCACCTAGGTTTCGGCACTTGAGATTCAAACCGAGGTTCAAGTGCCGCCACCTAGGTTTCGGCACTTGGGACTTAAAATTTAGGTTCAAGTGCTGCCACCTAGGTCTCGGCACTTGGACTTAAAAAGGATTGTGAGTGTCCCCCGTTTAGAAATATCAATAGAAACGACAATTGTGGGTGAATGAACATAATTTATCATGCTTAAAAACTCAAATTGATCACATTGAGGCTGAAGTGCCGACACTTAGGTATCGGCACTGGAAAATCAAAACGAGGTTGAAGTGCCGCATTCAAGGATGCGGCACTTGAAAATTTTGACATGATGCCCTCTACATGGCGGCACTTGACGAATTTTACAGTGCTGGTACCTAGGATTCGGCACTGCAAGTTCAAGTGCCGAATCCTAGGTTTCGACACTGTAAAATTCGTCAAGTGCCGCCATGTAGAGGGCATGGCTTGAGAAATTAAGATCATAAATCGCGCCCCATTATTTTTGACCCTGACGCCGCTCCATAGATTTCCACGTGCTTCAGCAACCAGTAAGGATTGGAACTGTATGCTGCGCTGTACCTTTACCTTCGCAGCTGTGAAAGGCTACCCAAAAACCTTCGCAGTTTCCTACGCAGCTTTTATTTCAGATTATAAAACTTTAAAAAATGACTTTCAACGCGTTAAAAGCAATCTGTCCCCTATTGTTCTGACCTTGGTTACTGCTTTATTTACCTTATTTACGCTACAGCTAAATTCATGCATCACTGAGTCTCTATGACCCTGATTTCTTTGGATAAAGCGAATTAACACCAACTTCTCAAATATACAATAGAGATCTTTATCGATTTTATTTTCATTCATGGAAGGGGACAGATTGCCTTTAAGAGTAGTCTCATTGGTTTGACATAAAACCTGCGCTGGGTGCCCCTCCTGGGTACACCCTTCGCTTGAATAAATATACAAAGTACCCGTCCCCTGCAGAGTTGCAAAGAAATGAGGCGATCAAAGAATCAGTCTATGAATATTACAAACTATATACCTACCATATCCAATTTGCCTGTGCAATATCACATTTGGATCGCTCTTGTCCCTGATTTTCGTTGGAAGGCTGGCACCAGATGGAAGGTCATACAAAATCAGCCGCAAAGATGATGCATTTGGTCCTGGCTTCTTCCCTCCTCGTTTGCGCTTTCTGTCGTTCTTGGCAGGATAATGCAAATGTCTCAGTGTATCGACATTTGATCGAGCAGCTGCTACTAAATCATTAAAATTGGATGGAAGCACAAAATCGTCGTAGCTCTCTGCGTCCTCAGCCATGTCACTTTGTAATAAAAATCGAAATGTGCATACATCGTGTATAAAGCCAGTTTCACCAAAGGGAAAGAGATGAAAGGCTCCCGAATTGCACATTCAGTTCCTGTGATATACCATTTGGGACACATAACGAGTCCCAGTGTCATAATCCTATTCTCTCCCCCAATTGAATAGTCCTGGCCGCCAGAGAGTGATAGATGTATTGTTCCAAAACAAAGTCACACCTTTAACTATCATTATGTGCTCTAACCTATATTATGTCGACATAAACTAGGATTATGTACATAAACCTATATTATGTGCACATAATATAGGTTATCACTACATAATATAGGTTTACGTCCCAATAACCCATATTATGTGCACATAAACTAGGATTATGTTACATAAACCTATATTATGTCGACATAAACTAGGTTTATGTACATAATCCTAGTTTATGTCGACATAATTGCAGCTGCGGGGGCGCGAAGCGCCTGCGAAGCGGCCATGTAGACGCGACAAATTGCCCATCGTGGATTATTTATGTATGTGGCTCAACTCAACCTTACGTGTCAATTCAATTCAATCAAAATGTTTGCTTCACTGCTGCACTGCAAACTTCCTGGCTGCAGGTAACGAAGAAGGAAGAACGGGATTTCTTCACAATCTGGTGCGTATCACATCATGTGTTTATTACAAATATGCGAGAATTTCGTTTTATCCTGTCTTGCTTCGACCATACTCACAGAATGGCTTCTACAGCTTATCTTGTTCAAAGACAGCAACATGACGATATGGGAGCCTATGATTCCAAGGCCTAGCTAGCTCGAGGTAACTTTGACTTGCACAAACAAATATATTCTGGTTGCCATCGGTAGGGGATTGATGAAGAAGGAATGCTCAAAACTGACACCGGAGGTTTGCAACAAATCGTAGGTTTAACGTGTCCAACATCTTAGTATTAAAAGATAGTAAAAAGGCACGGTGTGGTTTCATAAAGTTTGAGAATAATATCTCTTCATATTCGTTTCAAGATCACAACAAACTTCTCAACAACAAAGATAATTCGACACTTCCGCGTCTACGTTCTCGGGGGGTAATGTCTTTGCTTACAGGAGGAAATGTATTTACTGACACCGGTTATTGTTCATACAGCAAAAGAATTATGTTGTTTACAGTAAATAAAACCTTATTCAGTTTTTGTTTTTGTTGCAGGACCAAAGAATTGCCTGTTCTAATTCCTGTAATGAATGCATTCAGGTCTGGTTTGCATTCATGCAAAGTAAATCACAGTGGGATGGACCAATACAGTTGTCCAGACTAAACACTGCACATTATGAACTTTTTCCATCATGATTGTTTTTCACTCATAAAACCTGTTTTTCTCCATTTTTGGAATTAGACATTGAACAATTTGTTGTGATGATACAGCCGTTTCATTATTCCTGCAATGCAGTTGGATGGAGCAAACAATGAACGACAAGGAAAAGCTAATTGCAAAGCAAGGATCAAAGCCAGTGACTGTGAAGTGTCATCCATGGCAGTTTAAAAGAATAAAGTCCACAGGAACTTTTGAACTATAAACATTAACTACAGTACCTGTACCTGATAATTTGCAATTTAGTAATTGAGAGCAGTATTACATTTGGCTATAATGGATTTTGTAATTGTGGTAACCTGTCTTGAAATGAGGAAACCGTTGTCATTTTTTTAATGTTTCGACCTCAGAACATTGGAGACAGCTCCCTGAGAGGGCATTATAATGTAAATTTCATTTTTGCCACATAGACATGTTAGCTATTCTTAAAAGTATCTGAATCGAAAGATATTTTGATACATTTTCTGGAATCCACGAATGTGCACAATAGTGATTGTAGCTCTAACACCATTCAAATCGAGCCTCTTTTATAAAAATGCTTAAAGTGCCTCTGCACAGAAAAATTTTTTAACTTCTTTCGATAGTATTTGATACAGACGTTTTGAGAACGAAATTTTTTTTTGGATAAACTAAGCCGTTAATTTTCTATGACGCATCAAAGTTGCGAAATCTGAACAATTACGTCTATCTTTTGATTCACGACCGCGCAGCGAATTGATATCGAGAAGCGTCGGTCGAGTGGGCGTTGACGTCATAGTAGGAAAGGAACTTACAATGGTTACTTCCTTGTAGTCTCTATTCACTCACATGCTTTGTGTGAAAACATTCAAGACACACGGATGAAACACTGAAATCGAAATGCCTTTACGATCCATTTTACCAACTTGTAGCAACAATCCCGACGAGGAAAGCTGCATAGCACTTCACAAAATTCCGTTTTTCAACGACGATCGTCTCAAAGCAAAGAGACGAAGGAAGAGATGGGTTGATTTCATATATTCGAAACGAGCAGACCCATGGCAGCTCTCAAAAGATAACTGCAGTCTGCTCTGAACAGTTCTCGCAGGAGAGTTTAGTTCGGAAAGTATTTGTGCCCGGTACTGCCCCAAGACTAATTCGCGACAACAATGATGTGGTTCCATTTCCGACAATATTGGAAAAGAAGATCGTCGATGAAATATCTGAACGAACATGGAGAAAGGTACGTTGTCGCTAGGCCTATTACTTTGGATACAGCCATGAACTTTTCATTCACCAAAACCCAGATCGTCGTTTTTATCGAATTTATAGATTTCTGATTGTTTTAGTGTCGAATTACCATGTATTTATGGAATTCAAATTTTTGTTTATTTGGTTGTGAAGGATTTGCAGCGATCTGATCAAAAAACTATCAGCATCAGTTTCAAGCCAAGATCTGTTAGTCCACGACCAGGGACTATGATACAATGAAAACGTCATTGGGTAAATGGGGCTTACACTTCCTTCCTAAATCTGGATGTAAATTTCTTTCTCTCCTTATGCCTACTTATAGCTTGGTTCAAATTCAAAACACGTATTTTTTATAAGATTGCCTTGACAAACTCAACCCTCAAATCACCAAGAAAAATTAAGAAACTCCAGTACTGGGAAAATGCAAATTAAGAAACCATTTATTTTGATAAAGGAAATCTTTGACATATTTTTGCTTTATTTTACTTGTTCCTTGTATCATATTACTTATAAACAGTGGAAAGTATTGAAATGTGTTGTTTTGAAATGTTCACAGGGGCACAGGTAGTGAACCTGAAGATTGTTATGGAACCTCTAGGAAACTTGTAAGAAACTCCGAGTACTGAAAATCTCATAATTCTAAGAAACTTTTATTACTGGCCCAAATTCATAGTTTCTTATAAAAAAATGTGTATATACAGTTTTCAGATGTACTGTGAGATGAAGGCATGTGCTTGTGCCACCCATATGGGTGGGTTTTGGGCCAAAAACTCTCTAAATAAGGGTGATTCGTTGGCAGATTTTTCAAAAAACTTGGGTGAGTTTGGCTAGAATCACCAAAATAAATGGAAAGCTATATTTCATAGTTGACAACATACAAGGATATTTTTCTCACAGGTGAATTCAAAATTTATGAAATTTTCAGTTCTACATTATTCTTATATTCAACCTATTTATTTAACCTACATTCTTTCAGGTTGAAAGGAGGCTTCAAAATCTGTAGGATTACAAACCATACATAAGAATTTGAGGCATGACAATGTGGCCAAAGTAATTCACTGGAAGCTGTGTGGAAAATGGGATTTGAAAAGGCTGAGAAATGGTACATTCATCAGCCTGAACAAGTACTTAAGGCAGAAGATTGCAAGATTTTATGGGACTTCCCTTGCAGACTAATGAACCGTTAGAGCATAACAGATTTGATATCATTATAATTGAAAAGAAAGATAAAGTTGTAAGTTGATAGACCCATCTTGCCCATGTGATACTTGTATCCAAAAGAAAGACAAAAGAAAAATGCACAAACTACAACAACCTAAAGTATGAATTGCAAGAATATAGAAATTTAACAATTCTTTCTAGGAATGCATAGCTGTGTTTAATAAGAATCCGCTTCTGGAACATATCCTCTTGCATCTCACACCACATCTGGAAATTTCCTCCTTATTGCATTGTATGCACATGCAGGCAATGGAATGTGTTTATTTCTCCCTAAAAGCCGTGGATCAGGCGAGAGAAGTCTCTGTAAGATATGCTTTGTAGATACTGTATCTGCAATGATAAATTAAAACTATTTACTGATTTTCTTTTGATTCCTGTTGGAAAACTGATGCTTTAGTAAGAACCCACAAAATAGAAACCATTTTTTCAAAACAGCACCCAAGGTTTCTTAAAAAATTGTTTTATTTTGCAGGTTTTTACCGCATTCAAGATAAAATATTCAGAGTCAGATAATTATTATCAAAACTGAATTGGACTTGTTTTCACAATTTTTGAGAATAAAGAAACTGTGTTACCTGAATTAAAGGGACTTTTGTGATTTACACTCAAAATGTGCAGTAATAACAACTGTTTGACCTTGTTTTAAGTATGAATTAGGTAATTACTTGTTTTAACATCTTACCACATAATCTATAACTTTCTAACAAAACTGAATCAACTCTATACTTCCTCAATTAAAAATATAAGAACATTTTAGAAGCTTTTGTCAGCTTATGTACCACCCTAAAATTTAAGAAACTATCTACCAGCCCTGGGCCTTAGTTTCTTATATAAACAACAAGTGTCCATACAGTAGATCATATTCAACCTTTGGTGACTATTCATGATAGAAAGTTGTGTAATGTAACCACAGGTGACAGGGAAAATTAGTATAAAAGTAACCTCTATCTTTACTTCAGTATTTACCAAATTTGCCAATTTTGCCTAGATTAGATCAGGCCAACCAGGACAATGAGGTACTTGTTACTTTTATACTAAATTTCCCCATTACCTGTGATGTAACTTAGCATCATTTCCTTACCGGTTTTCAAATCCTGTTTGACAGTACCTTGTTCCTCTTCCTCTTCTCGTTTTATAATTTGCTGCTGACAACCTCAGACACCACTTGTTTAGGCACACTGGTTCAAATCCAAGATGTTCAGTAACACAATGAAAATTACCAACTTCCTCAACTAGACTTCAAAGCTATGGATTTCATGGATGCATGCATCCATCAATCTCTGTGCAACATTGACATTCCTGAAAGTTGTCTAATCTTTCTGTCGAACAATTACCACATTTGCACCTGGGTTGGAATGAGGAATAAATGCTGGTTATGATTAGGGATTTTAGCCAGGATGCATTTCCTTTGACAAGTGAGGTTCTGTCTGGCTGGGGGGGGGGGGTAAATTCATGATCACTAAAACAAATGGCAGGACAGCTAAAAAATCCAAAAAAGGAAAACATTTCATTCCACAATTTAGTTGAAACATGAAGCTGAAATAATAATGACCTACTCCACCATGAAACCGTAGTAAATTGTGTATTACGATTGTCTTCAGTGGTCAGACTTCGCTTATTAGGCCCATATGTTTGAATGATTCACAGATGGGCCTATATGAGTGAAGGCTGGCAGTACCAGATCGAATCTAGATGAGATAAAACAAATAATACATACCAAGATTCCAGCAGCTCGACACCTTTGAAACAACGCATTAATCTAAGGTCCTCTTCCCTAGCTTCAGCAACTTCCCTACGATATGCAACGGTGTAGGCTTCGTCTGCCACTGACCTGACTGGGTCGAATTGAGGAGGTCCTTCGTCGTTATCGAAGTCGTCTTCATCGACATCAGTCATGATTCTCGCTGCAGCGCAAGCACCCAAAGTCTCGATTCCTTCTTCTACTTCAACAGCCGAGCAATGTTCTTCAGAGTCACAGTAAATGGCGATCACTATCATTTGAAATATCACTCTCCGAGGAAGACATCTTAAATTGCTAAGCGTGCCAATTGAAAGTTGAGTTGATTTGAATTTGAACAAAGAATTTGGTTTAATGTTCCTCGATCCCGATCCTTTTGAAGGTCTATTTACAAGAATCAATTTTTCTCAAAAAATAGGCTATTGTTTCAAATAGATTGCGCGCAAGGCAGATCTTTCAATCTTGCTTGAAGCTGCAGTCACTTAACTATGTTAACAGCTAGTATAGGTTTATGTAACATAATCCTATACTATGTCATTTTTGTGCAAATGGCGTTCCATAGAAGTTAGTTTTCAACCAATAAGAACACAGTGAAGAAATGCAAAACGAGGCTGGCCGCAAACTTCCGCCCAAGGAAAAACATGGCGGACCGGATTGAAGCTGGCGGATGCCAGGCTCTGGTTTTAGCACCCGATCGCCGTCTGCGCGCCAAAATTTTCGCCCGATTCAAATCAAAACAGTCTCGTGGGAGGTTGGCGAAGCTGCCAAAGCAGAAGATCTCCAAAGATTCATCAAAGAAGCTTCGGAAAATGTCTCAGTTGCTGTGACCAAAATGATGGAGTTTTTGCACAAATTGGAGATTTCTTCAAATCAATATTGTCCAAAAACTGGTCCTGTCCACTCAATCAAACTTCGTGGAAACAAAACTTGAAGATACAACGAACATGGCTGACAAGGTAGGATATCTGGGAAAATTTGCAAAATACTTGTGAAAACCTGTTACTTTGCTCAAGTCATAGCATCTCGACTTACCGGCAAAAAGACCTCTCCCTAATCAAATGAACACTGACGTGACAGTTCTTGGAATTTGAGGCTCAGAATTGTTCAAGAGACAGTATAAACACCCTGCTTTTGGGTTTTTGTAATTGATACAAGACTTTTATCCCAGCGAGAAAGTTTTTCAGAAAATTTGCAAGCAAACACGTTTAGGCCGAAAATTGTGGCCCCTCAACTACCCTTCACAAAAATATTTCCAGAAACAAATCCCCACCTGTCCACTCAATGAAACTTCGTAAAATGGTAGTCAACATGTTTCTTTACACGGCAGTGTTTTGTGATTCTCCAGGAAAATTTGCAAACTCCTTTATTTTCGCTTTGAAAACTTGGTATTTGATGGTCATTTTTACTGTACACCTCTTACTGTTTATATGGCCTAGGCATGCAAAGGAAGGCTGAGTGCTTTGAATAGGCCACCTGGTATTAATTTTTATACAGATGAAATGGATTGAAAATGTCAACTGAGTGTCTGATATGAAACAAATAGCATAATACAAAGAACCACAGCTTTTAAAGGATTTATTGCTAAGCCAAATGCACACTTGGGCTAATGGGGATAAGGTTAACTTGCCTTTTAATTTTCTGTATTTTCTTCTGATTTTGTGTCAGAAATTTAAGTGAAATCAGCCAATGTGATACTTGCCAATTAAATAATGATTTTATTTCTCAGGAAGTTGTTGAGAATTTGAATTTAATTATGACAGCCTCCATTCCTCTGTGAGACATTTGTTGCTAGCTGCACAATCAAATTTTTATCACTTTTTTTGCACTTTTTTGCACGTTTATCATCATCTGGTTCATGTGAGAATATTGGGATTTTCTGCCTCTTTCAATGGACCACAGGAGGTTTTCTGAAGCCAGTAGATTTTGCAAGTAAACAGCCTCCTCTTTGAACCATTTGGACATTGTTGTCATGTGATTGAGGTTTCAAAGTGAACTTGAGACATTTTCCCAAGAAGAAGTATAAAGGAAAATCAATTGTGTAGTTTTGAATTTATGATTGACAAGCACATGCCATGCCCATTAGCTAGAATTGCACTTTCTCTTTTGTTACATTGAAGCTTATGTGGTCTTAAATCAATGAATCCAGTTGTCGTTCATAAAATGTTGTTTTTCATGAAATTTATACACATTGATTGAAACCTGTTTATCAGAATAACACTTCTGTTTGTTCTTCACAAATATCAACAGTTCAAAATGATTGAAAAATTACTTCACAGATTCCTTTTGGTCAAATGGCTAATTGATGCAAGAGCTGATTGATGCAAGAAACTTGAGCTTTCCAAAGAAAACAAGTTATTTTATGACTGCTTTTTACTTTGTTTACCTTGATTTTTTAAGAAAGGCTGGACATTTTAGATACAGCATGAATTTGGTGAAAAGTAATACTTATGACAGATAGAGCAGTACCCCAGGGGGGTACTTCATTGTGAACATGGTTGGATCTGTATCTGGACTTCGAGAAAGAGACCCAATTGTATGACAGAATATTCAAGAATTTCAAACCAATTTACATGAATATATCAGGAATTTTCTGACCCATGTATGAATTTCTCAAGCAAAATACAAAGGAAATTTTCAGTTGTTTGATGCGAATCATCATCATGGGTCCCATTGATGAGAAAATTCTCAAAAAACTACCCATCAACCAGAATTATGATCAAAACGGACCCATGTGTAGGGAATTTCAGATGAAAAAATCCGCTCAAATAAGCAGCGCATCCGGTATCATTTAACAATGAAGTACCCCCTCCCCCCACAGACAGTTTTTAGACATTTCAAATGATGCCTTTGATTTTACTGTTTGCCAAGTACATTATGCATTCAAGTTTCAAAACTCCAAAATTCAGCTAATTCTACACTCAGAGTCATCAGTGAAATATTCAGCAACACTCTTTAAGAAGGGTTTTGCTTGCAATACAGTATTTCTCCCTGTACTTGGGAAGTAAGAATATGCTTGAGGACAAAAGAATGGAATAGCAGAGCAGCTTGTCTGCATAAATTATTAACTAGTTTCATCAAGATTGTGCCCCATAAAAGCTGATAATTTGTCAGTGGTAGCCCTTTCACAAATCCTTTTTGGAACTTGTCAGATCAATCAAATATTTTCTTACTTAGTTCACTTTCCTTTCCAATATTTAATGAAGATTTGGTGGCAAGATTAAGAACAACAAGAATTCATATTATGGGTTGTTTTTAAATGTCTTGCTCACAGGTGTATATTACATATTTAGCCTTTTGTAAAACTTTAGCCAAATTCAGCTACATTGTCTTTAGTAAAGGCTAAAGTTCTAGATATGGTGTTATCGTTGCATCAATAGATCAAAGCAAATGTTCTCTGAAATTCTGGAGGTGCTGCAAAACTTGATACATCCCTTGCAGAGGGTTGGGCAGTTTCAAGATGATTTCGTTGAACCATAATAGGTTAGCCTTGCCCTCTACCATCTGAAACGATTCCAGTTCTTAAATCAAAAGGTTTCTTTGTCTGCAAAAATAGCTTCATATTGCAAATTTATCAGCAGAATTCTTTGCAATGCACATTACAAGTGGGGGCATAGGACCGACTGTTGATTTTCTTGGCAACAACACACAAACATCACAAGCAAAAGCAATAATGAGGCCTAGGCCTAGACCCACATAGATACATCCTTATTATCAGAATAAAGAAAGTTAGTGCCAGTATAATTTTGAACATTTCCTCCAACTTAGAATGGATTTCACGAATCTGCAAAGGGCTTTTACAATACTGTCCAAGTCGCGCTCCAAATTTCTCCAGATTGATTAGTCCTTTTTATTTCTCCCCTCCCGGCCTTCTCGAAGCGGAAGCTGACTGATTGACCGGTTCCAAACCTGGCCTCGTTTTCGTTTTACAAATTTTCTCTATGTTACCAATAAGTAGACTGATTACCATGAGTCCCAGTAATCGCTATCCAAAACGAGACTATTACGCCAGACCGAGACCGCTCTTACTGGGACTCATAATATTACGGCAATATTTTTGGACTGACTTTTTTCACTTTTGAACGCCCTTGGGAACGAGGCTGCTATAGTCATGTACAAAGTATACAACCAAATACAACGCCATTAGAATCTCTGCAAATTCGATTGATTGATGTTGACCAACGGAAACTCGAAGCTCAAAGCAGAGTTTCAAGGAGCTTGGCCGGACTGAACAAAGTCTTATGAGCAAGAATACCATGAAAACAGTTGGCGACAATATCAAATTTTGTACGTACGTACTATTCTGCTGCTTTCGCTAAGCATTAACTGATTTATTGTGAAGTTTTCAAATCAATGTGTTTCATTGGAAAACTACAAATGTTTGTGCTTTTCTGCCTAGGCCCTTATCGAAACGAGGCAGGTATAGTCATTTCAAAATAATGGCGTTTGATTATGAGTCGTAGTTAGGAGCGTCCGGCAGTATTTCAATAGCGATAACTACGACCATATCATCAGTCTAACCAATAAGGACAATTGTTGTAATTGCTATCTAGACAGTTGTTGTTGTTGCATCCAAAAAACGGTTGATACGGCCTAGAGTTCTCGTAGCTGCGATGGATCGATTTTGTTTCTACAGAGGAAGATTACTGCTTTGAAAGGTATATTGTCTGTGATGGGTAGGTCAGGAAAACATTATTTTTTTAACTAAAGTTTGCTTTTCAATGTTTAAGCTCCAAGCGATTTTGTTGTGTGCACGAGAACTCTCGCTTGTTTACGCCGTTTTGAAACAGGGGACCCACTTTATAAGATTAATGGTACGAGTCCCTATTGAGCAACTGATATCAGCAAATCAAAGGACACGGGGAAACAAGGGACGATAAGTCATAAGTCTAGCAAGGAGCGCAATTTTGACCTATTGCCCCCCCTGCGATCTCATCCCCAGCACGCCACTGCATAGGCGTAGGAGACAGGGGGCCTGGGGGGCTGCAGCCCTCCCAACATCGGAAAATTTTGCAGAAATCAGCCATAATCGGGCAGAAATCCGCCTTAAATCGGGCAAAATTTTCTTAAACAATGGGTTTTCTATCGGGCAGCCCCCCTCCCCAAATTTTATCTCCCCCTACGCCGATGCCTCCAGCAAATAGGAATAGAGAAGGATTCAGAAAAAGAGACCTGTCTTTTCTCTTCAAAGTGTGTCAGTCATTGGTTTAAAGGCAAAAATGAAGATCTTATCGTGCAGAAATATTTCCAGGCTAAAGTGACTAAAGTTGGTGAAGCGAAATTGCTGATTGTTCATCATTGTCAGCAGTGGCGGACTGGCTCTGATTTTTGCACCGGCCATGAACGAGTTAAGGGGGCCCTAAGTGGGTGTGGCCTCGATGATGAGTGTTTATGGGGCAACATTCGTCGCATTTCCTCGATTCCTTATCAATAGCCAAGGTAAACTCACTTTCTTTGAAAATGAGGCATATATCTCACGATATATCTTCGTATGGCATGATTAAAATCTTTACATTGTATCTACTTTATGAAAGTAATTTTTTTACCTTTTTGTATTGTGGGCCAGACGATCTATAATGTTTTCGTTTCTCAAACTGTTGAGGAACCCTTTTCTGACCCCCCCCCCCCCAGCAGTGTGGTCAGGGCAAATTAACTGATGGAGTATCAAAATGAGGGGTCTGGGGGCGAAGTCCCCAGGAAAATTTCTGAGGACAAACCCTCTACTTTGGCTTAGAACGCTTCTCCCGATCCCAGGTTTGCCGATGCTAAAATTGAATTATCATTTCTAACAGTAGTTTTATGAATAAGCACCCACAGGGAAATTTTTTAAGTAAACATCTGTTTCTAGAATGCCTATAGCCATACCATCTTATCAGAGCAGAATTTGAAACTTTGAAATTCTCAAAATTATTTTTGCAGTTTTCTATCAATGAACACTCTCATGAAAATTATCGGGCAAAAGCTTTCAGTTTTTCACAATCCAATTTTTGCATGCCCCAAAAGTGGAGCAGTTGACAAAGTGCGTCCCGGAAGTTTTTTGAAACTTGCCGCCTTTACTTTGGCTTAGAGTGACTCTCCCAGTCATTTCTTTACCCTACACTACCTATAACAACTATTTTCTGTGAGGGAATCTCGAGAACCATCTTTTGGCAGAAATGAAGGGGGGCCTTTACTTTTTCTGCAACGGTGCTCCCTTCTTCGCCATCCGTATCTTCGCTCTCGACTGTATCCATTTCTTTGAGCAAGTTCAATAACACTGAAGGATTCAAATTTGAAGTGAGATGTCCATTATTCAAACATTCAACTCTACCTAAAATTTCCTTAATTTTGCAACAGGGGCCCTTTTCCAGGAAAAAGGGGCCCTTTTTGCAATATTTTGAGGGGCCGGTGGGCCGGTGGGCCAGTCCGCCACTGCCGGGAACACTGGGGGCAAGTGCCCCCCAAGATTTTGCAACAAACCAAAAAGTGCGCTTTTTGTCTCAGGATGTGCCCCTTTTCAAGACTGATGCGAAACTGGTTAATTTTTTTCTTTGTGATTTAGTTATGTTTACTCCTCCCTTCGTTTTATTGCGAAGGAAATCGGATATCTATCAGGATTCACAATATATTCATGCTTGATCTTCAATGTATCACATTCTTTGCCTTGAAATGCCATGCCCCTCCAAGCTTTAGATGCTTCCTACGGCAATGAGCGAAACTAAAGAACTGACAAATTTTCACTTTCTCCTGACATGAGTTGTCACTATAACAGTGCCACACTTGTTTCTCCTTCCTTCTGCCCTGAGTGAAAGTAAAGGAAAGCCGACGATATTGACAATGTGTTTACTTTATCCCGACTCGACAAGAATTGCCACAACAACAGTGCCATACTTGTTTCTTGATGGGTTGATAGGTTCCCTTGTTAAAAGTTATCGATATTGAAGATTTCAAACAGTAAGGGCAGTGTGCCAGGCAGGGCTTGAAAATGTCCGGCAGCGCCGGCAGCGCCGCTGCCAGGAAATTTTTGACGAAAACGGTTCGCAGGAAATTTGTCACTTTTTCGCAGGAAATTTCTGCCATATTCTGGCATATTCCTCATTATCATGTTATTTTCTTGTTCTTTCCTCTTATTTGTAACACAATTTTTGCGATAGTTTTTGTTTGAGTGACGTCTTGCCACTATTTCACACTATTTGTACTATACAAATACCGGTGAACCAAAAGAACTTCAAAAGCTAGATCATAGGTAGCTTTCTGAAAACAAAAGTTATTCAAAAAGGTTTGTACCACCGTCTATTCAAAAGACTTAACTATCTTTTGAGTGGCTGCAGGGGCTGCAGAGGCTTTTCAAACTATGATTATTGTTTGAAAAACGAGATCTAAAGAAAATTTCGAATCCATTATTTCTCATTTGCAGTGAAATAATGAAGACTCCTTTTCCAGTCAACATTTTGTGAAACATAACTTAAGAGGTGGAATTGAAGTCATCTGGAGAAATTTGTTGTTTGAAAAACTATCGATATTTGTTCCTTATTCGAAAATCGTGCTACCATCCAAAATTTGGAATTCGGCTTTGTTCCGTCTTCCAAAACATGGACGGAAAAAGGAGGAAAGATTCCATGAAATAACTCAATCACCATATTTTCTCAAAAATAGCTTAGCCATTCAGCTACATGCTGACCCCTTGTTTGTGTTCATAAAATTTGCTTTCAAGGACCCTAAACATGATCCAGCTTCCGAAGCTTATTTCTGGGTCAGCCGGTGCCCCCTTTTCAAAAGCCTCTTTGTGGGAAACCCAACTTTCGTATATCGCCAAAGGCATTAAGAAACTCAGGTATTTGAAAAATATCAGTTAAAGGGAATGTAAGCATATAAAAGTGGCTCAAGCCACTTGTGGTCAAATTCTAGCCTATCAGATATCAGTATTTCCTGTTGACGTAGATCAATTACCCAAATATGGAGCGGCACTTGTCATAGTCTATTGTCTTCGTGCGGATATTTCTATGGATAAATTATATATGCTTAGATTCCCTTTAAGACACATTTTCATTGAAGCATACTTCCACTTTTTGTCCTACTTTGTTACATGCATATAAACAAAGGCGTAGTTTTATAAAATTGGCTTGATGTATTCACGAAGGGGCAGGAGATCCCCTACAAATAAATAAAACATCAATTTGAAGAGCCTTTATGAAATCGAAACTTTCAGTACTTTGCTAGAATCAACAAGCTTTCAGTTATGGGTCAATTCTTATCTTCTTATGAAAATCACGTGTAAGGGTGGAATGAATCACGAACTGAAAGTCTGAAATTCAATCCAATAAATTTTGCAATCTGCGCTTAATGAATGACGGTCAATGTGAATGTTCCTCTGCCATGTAAATCGGGTTGAGATGGCATCAATGAAAACAAATATTAAAGGAAAGAAGACTCAACGAAACTGTTTCCTCGTGATAATATTTTATGAACCAACCATTTGGCAATAATTGAGGCCTTCGATAATTCAAGCTTTGGGCCTTCTTTGAGCCCCTGATGAAGATGGCAATTAGTATCATTTTATGGATTAAAAACCTTTGTTGGCCATCAAAGCACAAAATAAAGCTTTTATCCATGTAATTGAGTCTTTCATGAGATCCTCAAATGGAACAGCAACCATGAAACCCAGAGCAAATAGATGGTTCACTAAGCATTAGCTGGGTTTATACTGTAGTTATGTAAGACTAAGCTTTCCCTTTGAAGACAAGATGTGTGGTCAAAGACTTTCCATGACCATGCTATACCATTCAATGTAAATAGTTACCTTGTTTTCAAGTAACATTTTATCTCGATGGGCTGTTTTTCAAGTACAAGTTAGTACTTTAGTTAGAATTCATGTTCATTCTGGACAAAATTCAGGGATGCTGCTTGAACCATTGAAAACTCTTATAATCCTACTTCAGTCCTTTTCGGGAATAAAACAACACGCGTGCGGCAAAACGCACAGGCAAATTCATTTGCGCGTGCGATTCGCACACGTAGTTATTCAAGACAGTAGGGTAAGACGGGGTAAAGTGAACTATTTTCGAGGTTTTTCAAGGATATCTTAAAGAGACAGTAGCTGAGGGCAAACTTTTTAACGTTGCTTTGACATTATGTCTTTGGGTCAGTTTATCAAGCAAAAATATTTTTCAGATCTTTTTCCATTGTCTCACAACAGAGCTTTCTTTGGCGACCGCTCTGCCTAGTTCACTTTACCCCAGACCGGGGTAAAGTGAACTACTCAGCAATTGTTCGATAAAACCAAAATGATGCTGGTAAAACCCGAAAACATGATTTATTTTGCAACTCTAAGGAGTTCTTCGCATGTAAAAACGAATTAAACCCAAAAATATCACAAAAGTGATATTTAGAAAAATTAAACGGTGACCTACGTTGAGAACGATCTTTGCAGATGAAAGATCGACCAAAAACTATTGTTAAAGTCACAAATTCGAGTCAGATTGCAAGACCTGAATATAATTCGATGAACAATAATGGGAATACACTTGGAAAATACTATATTACATATAAATACCAAATCACCACAAAGAAAAACACTATTTTCAAAGTAGTTCACTTTGCCCTGAAACCTAGACCCAGAAATAAAACCAAAAATAGTTATAAATCTATGACAATTATCAATATTCTAATTTCACAGTGATTGCCATTTATCCTTTCCATGTCAATAGGTATGCTTGCTTCATCAAATCCCAACAAAATTCTTGGATCAGTAACCGCATTTTTGAATGAAGGTCAAACTTCGGCTGTCAGATTTTTGGAGGTTTTTCAGGGAGCTGGTATCAGAATATATTTCTGTGTCATTAGAGCGAAAAATTATTCTGCAAATCATGATTTTCTGAAGGCAGAATTATGAACCAAATGAGATTAAAAAGGTCTTCTTCATCTGACTTCATGTTCACATGAGAAAATAAAAAATCATGGGTAGTTCACTTTACCCCGGTCGAAGCAAAATATCGACTGGACGGTACATCTTTTAAAATATTATGTTAGCGTACAAAAATGTCTTTCTTGGCCCTTTCCTTTTGGAAAAAGTAAACACATGGTATGTGCTTCAAATCGATCAAAACAATTATAGAAATGAATTTCGTCTTGGGGTCAAAAATTATGACCAAAGATAGGAGCCCAAACCTAACAACCATAATTTCCTGAGGTTGTTTTTACTGCCTCGGGTAAAGGGATTTTTTGCAACAGCAGGAATAACTATTTTGCAAAAATGATTTTATTTTCTGTGAGCACATGTAACAAAACATTGGGCATAAATCATGTTTTATCATTGCATGTTTACTTTTGGAGAGAAGCGCGAATGTTCTGAGTAGTTCACTTTACCCCGTAGTTCACTTTACCCCGTCTTACCCTATTTAAGAAGTGACACAAAAATGGGTCTTCAAGTCTCCCTTTACTGATAAAGGTAATCACATTACTGATAAAATGAATATCATTGTTCATATGTTTATGTGTCAATGAAGTTTTTGTTTTTACAGGACTATACTCAGCAGTTTCTTCCTCGGTAAACTCAGACTCGTCAGTGTCTGATTCTTCCGAACTATCAATGTCAACAGGACAAATCTGTTGTCTGCTCGGTTCATTTTTGATTACAAAGTCCACTTTGTAATCTAAGAAGGGGCTTCGATGTCAGTCAGTGAGAAAGAAAGAAAGAAAGTAAGTAAGTAAGTAAGTAAGTAACCCACTTCCGTCACGCTCGTTAAAGCGATTGATTAACATTTTACCTCTGCTAATTGGAACTGAAATAAAGAAAGCGCACATAAAGCGCATACAAGACAGAAGTTTCCCACGATCCTATAGGAACATTTGACGTCGGCTTATTTCATGTTAGACAGATTTGACACCATAAGATGGATAAATCACCATGATGTTTACCCTGGCACAGCAACAAATTTACCCAGAATTGGCACGTTCTTGACTTCATTAGCAGCTCAATTATGTCAAAACAATCGTTTTCTAGAACGAACGAATCATTAGCCTTATTGATAGTACTCATTATGCAAATAAGTCAACTTTAGAGGATGATGTAACCGGTGGCCTGCACAGAGGCTAGCAGTCGCAGCATCACCGAAGGTAGAAGGATCCCCCTCCTACACAGCTACAGAAAGTTGCAGAATCCCAGCAAACAATGGCGCCATTGATAGGGGGAAGGCACGAGATCACACTGTACCAAAACATCTTCATGCATATCATTCTGCACAGAGGTTATCTTCGTGACTGCTTGTCTCAAATTAGATGCCCGCGAATAGTAACAATTGAAACGTTCTGTTGGGTTCTGCATAAGTAATCTTGCGTTATCGTAAATCTCACATGACATCTCATTTGACACAAATGCACCAATAGTTTTTTGCACGAACTAAGCAAACTAAGGGTAATGACTTTTGATTTTTGCGTATCATTCTCGTTTGACATAAAGACCAAAATGTTGCCTTTGATGCGGTTCTTTTTCTTATACAAGGCGCTCGATTTTCCATTGAAGGGGACTTTAGCAGCAACACTCATCTCTCTGATTGATTGATTACAAAGTCCACTTTGTAATCTAAGAAGGGGCTTCGATGTCAGTCAGTCAGAAAGAAAGTAACCCACTTCCGTCACGCTCGTTAAAGCAATTGATTAACGCTTTATATCTGCTAATTGGGACTGAAATAAAGAAAGCGCACAGAAAGCGCATACAAGACAGAAGTTTCTCGCGATCCGATAGAAACATTTGACGTCGGCTTATTTCATATTAGACAGATTTGACACCTTAAGATGGATAAATCACCAAGATGTTTACTCTGACGCAACAACAAATTTACCCAGAATTGGCACGTTCTTGACTTCATTAGCAGCTCAATTATGTCAAAACAATCGTTTTCTAGAACGAACGAATCATTAGCCTTATTGATAGTACTCATTATGCAAATAAGTCAACTTTAGAGGATGATGTAACCGGCGGCCTGCACAGAGGCTAGCATTCGCAGCATCACCGAAGGTAGAAGGATCCCCCTCCTACACAGCTACAGAAAGTTGCAGAATCCCAGCAAACAATGGCGCCATTGACAGGGGGAAGGCACGAGATCACACTGGTAACTCTGCTTTCCGCTCTAGTGCACAGCGAGATGCCGTTTCGCAAAACCACTCTCCTCAGAAAACAGTTCATTTCTCCAATATTATTCGGTCTATCGAAAAGCGGTAAAAAGGATGTTGTTCTGTATAATCTGGGCAATCGAAAGATGTATAAATCGCAATGTTTCTGTCAACCCTGGCTTCGCAAATCCTTGCTCAAATCTTTTTGCTGATTTCAGAAAAGTGGATTTACCTCCAAAACTACTCGAAAAGTTTCGATTTTTTTTCGCTCCATCATTAGCTAAGTAGTTGATCTACAACTTTGCCAAGTCTGATTGAAAAAGCTAGGCTAGATTTCCTGCAATCGAATTTTGCATTTCTGTTTGACGTTCTGTTGGGTTCTGCATAAGTAATTCTGAGTTATCGTAAATCTCACATGACCTCTCATTTGACACAAATGCACCAATAGTTTTGTATACGAACTAAGCAAACTAGGGGTAATGACTTTTGATTTTTGCGTATCATTCTCGTTTGACATAAAGAGCAAAATGTTGCCTTTGATGCGGATCATTTCCTCATACAAGGCGCTTGATTTTCCATTTAAGGCGACTTTAGCAGCAACACTCATCCCTCTGACTGTAGCTAAAAACAGCATCTACGATCATTTGGGGTTATGAAGAAATCAATATTCAGATATTCTTAGCTTGTTTAGCTCAGGACAGACTTTGTAATCATCCAAAAGGATCTTATGTTCTTCATAAACATCGGTTCGGTAACAGCAATTACCTTCGCTCTATGAGCACCAAGTGTCGCAATTATTTATAATTGAGGGAATTGCCACTTGGGACTTTGTTGAAAGTGTTATAGGATTTGTCAGTAATCATGGTTTATTGAAGCACATGATTTGACATTGGATGTGTCGAACATCAAAGTACCACTTAAGCAAAATAACACTTTGCGTGTGCGATGAAAAGCGCCCGTGACTCAAATTGCGTGTGTGCCAACGTGTGCGATCGCACGCGTCAAACGAAAAGGCCTGCTACTTGGAGGAAATTTCGGCTAGATTTCGCAGGAAATTCTGATATTTGAATTTTGCTGCCAGAAAGAAAAACCTTTTTTCCAGCCCTGGTGCCAGGTCAAAGAGGTCAAATTTTGAAGATTGCTTTGTAATGAGCTGGCAGCTGGATTAATGTTAGGAGCAAGTAGTAATTAGACTTAATGAGGAAATGTCAATTGGCAACTACGCCAAAATTCATTGTTGGCCCAAATATATCAGAATTGTTTTGATTGTATACATTTAAATATCTCACATGCTTCGCTGATTCTTTCCATTGTGTGCACAAATAATGCCCATTGTTACAACATTCCTGATTCCTATGTACCTATATGTCTATATAGGTGTATTCCTTCCGGTTGGAGGAAAAGCCCCTCCATAATGTTTTCATTCTTCAAACATAATTAAAGGCCCCCATTAGCCATGTTTGAAGAATGAGATGATGCACATAGCTTGCCTCAAAGTAATAGAATATCTATTTGCAATTGCAATGAATGATTCAGTTCATATCAAAATGGATGTAGCCTAATAACGAGCCCACTTGATGAAGCAGATCAGATTTCGTTATATGCATCAGATTTATTACATTAGATGTAGCGAGAGTCCAGAGACGTAGAAACTAGTGGGACACAGGGGGCACGTGCTCCCCAAGATTTAGCAACAAACCAAAAGGTGTAATTTTTGTCTCAGGATGTGCCCCTTTTAAAGACTAATGCGGACAGAAAGTAGTTTAATTATGTTATTATTTACTTCTTTATTTGGTTATGTTTACTTCTCATTTTGCTTCATTGCGAAGGAAATCGTATATCTATCATTATTCATACTATTTTCTCCTAGATATAACATTTTTCCCGTCGAAAATCTGATGTATATTAAAATGCTCTTCTTATGAAAAAAGTGCCCTTAAATTGCCATGCCCCTCCAAGTTTAAGATGCTTCCTACTGCTCTGATAAAAACTGAAGGATGGCTGACAATATTGTATTGGCAAATTGTTTACTTTATCCTGACAAGAGCTGCCACTATAACAGTGCCACACTTGTTTCTTGATAGTATTATATGGGTTTGTTGGTTCCCTTGGCAACAGCTATCTATATCGAAGATTTCAAACAGTAAGGGCAGTGTGCCAGGTCAAAGAGGTCAAATTTTGAAAATTGCCTTGTAAAGAGTTGGCAGCTCGATTAATGTTAGGAGCAAGAAGTAATTAGCCTTAACGAGGAAATGCCAGTTGGCAACTACGCCAAATTTGATTGTTAGCCCAAAAGATCTCTGAATTGTTTTCATTGTACACATTAACAATGCCAATAAATATCTCAAATGCTTCGCTGATTGTTTCGATTATCTTCATAAATAATGCCCATTGTTACAACATTCCTGATTCCTATGTACCTATATGTCTATATGTCTATATGTCTAGGTCTATTCCTTCCGGTTGGAGCAAAAGCCCATGCATAATGTTTTCATTCTTCAAACATAATTAAAGGCCCCCATTAGCCATGTTTGAAGAATGAGATCATGCACAATGCTTGCCTCAAAGTAATACAATATCTATTTGCAATTGCACCGCACGATTTAATTTATATCGAAACGGCTGTAGCCTAATAACGATCCCACTTGATGAAGCAGATCAGATTTCTTAATATGCATCAGAGCGATTACATTAGATGTAACGAGAGTCCAAAGACGTAGGGAACCGGGAGCACTGGGGGCACGTGCCGGCCAAGATTTTGCAGCAAACCAAAAGATGCCCTTTTCGTCTCAGGATGTGCCCCTTTTAAAGACCAATGCGGACAGAAAGTAGTTGAATTATGTTACTATTTACATCGTGATTTAGTTATGCTTACTTCTCACCTTGTTTCATTGTGAAGGAAATCGGATATCTATCAGCATCCATACTATTTTCTTTTATGTATCACAGTTTTACCGTCAAAAATCCGATGTATATTAAAGTGCTCTTCTTACGAAAAAATTGCCATTAAAATGCTGTGCCCTCCAAGTTTAAGATTCTTCCTACTGCCCTAAGTGAAACTAAAAGATAGCCGACAATATTGACAAATTATCTACTTTATCCTGATAAGAGTTGCTACTACAACAGTGCCATACTTGTTTCTGAAGATTTTTCAAACAATAAGGGCAGTGTGCCAGGTCAAAGAGGTCAAATTTTGAAGATTTGCTTTGTAATGAGTTGGCAGCTGGATTAATGTTAGGAGCAAGTAGTAATTAGCCTTAATGAGGAAATATCAATTTGCAACTACGCCAAATTTCATTGTTAGCCCAAATATTTCTGAATTGTTTTCATTGTATATATTAAGACTGCCTGTAAATATCTCAGATGCTTCATTAATTGTGTCAATTGTGTGTACGAATAATGTCTATTGTTACAACATTCCTGATTCCTATGTCTCTATATAGGTAGGTAGGTAGGTCTATTCCTTCCGGTTTGAGCAAAAGCCCCTGCATAATGTTTTCATTCTTCAAACATAATTAAAGGCCCCCATTAGCCATGTTTGAAGAATGAGATCATGCACATAGCTTGCCTCAAAGTAGTAGAATATCTATTTGCAATTGCAATGCACGATTTAGTTCATATTGAAATGGCTGTAGCCTAATAACGAACCCACTTGATGAAGCAGACCAGATTTCTTGATATGCATCAGAACTATCAAATTCGATATAGCGCGAGAGTCCAAAGACGTAGGGAATCGGGGGCACTGGTGGCATGTGCCCCCCAAGATTTTGCAACAGACTGAAAGGTGCCATTTTTGCCTCAGAATGAGCCTCTTTTAAAGACCAATGCGGACAGAAAGTAGTTTAATTTTGTCATTATTTACTTCGTGATTTAGTTATATTTACCTCTCAATTTGTTTATCACATTTTTCCCGTCAAAAATCTGTTGTATATTACAGTGCCATTCTTACGAAAAAAGTGCCTTTAAATTGCCGTGCCCCTCCAAGTTTAAGATGCTTCCTACTGCTCTGAGTAAATCTGAAGGATGACCGACAATATTGACAATTTGTTTACCCTATCCTGACAAGAGTTGCCACTATAACAGTTGCCACTATTTGTTGCAAGAGTTGCCACTATTTGTTTCTTGATAGTATTATATGGGTTTGTTGGTTCCCTTGGCAACAGTTATCCATATCGAAGATTTCAAACAGTAAGGGCAGTGTGCCAGGTCAAAGAGGTCAAATTTTGAAAATTGCCTTGTAATGAGTTGGCCGCTGGATTAATGTTAGGAGCAAGTAGTGATTAGCCTTAATGAGGAAATGTGAATTGGCAACTTCGCCAAACTTCATTGTTGGCCCAAATATATCAGAATTGTTTTGATTGTATACATTAACAATGCCTATAAATATCTCACATGCTTCGCTGATTGTTTCGATTGTGTGCATAAATAATGCCCATTGTTACAACATTCCTGATTCCTATGTACCTATATGTCTATATGTCTATATATATATCTATATAGGTGTATTCCTTCCGGTTGGAGCAAAAGCCCCTGCATAATGTTTTCATTCTTCAAACATAATCAAAAATCTGATTGCCGCGCCCCTCCAAGTTTAAGATGCTTCCTACTTCTCTGAGTAAAACTGAAGGATGGCCGACAAAATTGACGAATTCTTTACTTTATCCTGACAAGAGTTGCCTCTATAACAGTGCTACACTTGTTTCTTGATAGTATTATATGGGTTGGAAGGTTCCTTGGGCAACAGTTACTGATATTGAAGATTTTTCAAACAGTAAGGGCAGCGTGCCAGGTCAAGAGGTCAAGTCTTGAAGATTGCCTTCTAATGAATTGGCAGCTCTATTAATTTTAGGAGCAAGTAGTTAATCAGCCTTAATGAGGAAATATCAATTGGCAACTACGCCAAATTTGATTGTTAGCCCCAATATCTCTGAATTGTTTTGATTGTATACATTAACACTGCTTGTAAATATCTTAGATGCTTCGTTGATTGTTTCCATTGTGTGCATAAATAATGTCCATTGTTACAACATTCCTGATTCCTTGGTACCTATATAGGTAGGTATGTAGGTGTATTCCTTCCGGTTGGAGCAAAAGCCCCTGCATAATGTTTTCATTCTTCAAACATAACAAAAGCCCCTGCATAATGTTTTCATTCTTCAAACATAAAAACCGCGCTAATCCCCATGACCGTCCTTTACACAGAAATCACACGACTGAATAAATGTCTACCATTAGCTTTATATAGCGACATAAAGTTTTAAAGTTCACGGCAAGTTTGCACTTTAGCGGACACACTTATAACATTTCTCCGTGTGTGAATTATTTTGCACCGATTTTTGATGGAAAATGCATCGAACTAAGATTAAAGTATACCCAATGAACCAGCGGGGGCTTGGGGGCGGCAGCCCCCAAAAAATCGCAAAGAAAC
The DNA here is from genome assembly GCA_039566865.1 of Aurelia coerulea. Lineage (NCBI taxonomy): Eukaryota > Metazoa > Cnidaria > Scyphozoa > Semaeostomeae > Ulmaridae > Aurelia > Aurelia coerulea. Next base: position 6,917,898 of record CM076943.1, on the reverse strand, counting down.
GACTTTATTGATTGGCGGTTCCTGCTGCATCTTTAGGCCATATTTAAGTCATGTTGACGTTCTCAAGTATGTGCGAATTAATCTTGCATTATCCCATCAGATGATATGAATTATATCACTATTGTTTAAAAAGCCAATCAGCAGTTAGTTCTAACAATTCAATTCAACCTCTGTTTTCCATGGAAACCGTGTCCGCCAAAGAGCAATTGTCCCAAAATTTAAACAGCGCCTGGCGCATGCGCATAGCATCGTTAGCTCCTTCACAGAGTAGACCTTGGAAACGACAGCCTGGTCTGGTTCCCTGTGCGTCAACTTGACTGCGTTCGCGTGAGGATACTGGGCACCAGGGAAGCAATTTGTTGATTTATTTTGGACCGCTTCCGTGGAGCCCAGTCCCCTTAGTCGAAAATGACGTCAGGGAACCAGACTGTTGAAACGAGATTCTATGCTGTGAAGGAGCTAACCATTCTCTGAGATGCGCATGCGCCAGGCGCTGTTTAAATTTTATTTCTTGCACTGGCGGGCTTTTAGGCCGAAGAGAAAATATCGAAGAAAAACAGCAGCAAGAGTGGTTCCAGTTAATATCCTTACCCCCCCCCCCCTATGGAAGAGAAAATCCGGAAGTGTGCGTCAATCCCAAAATATCCAGGGGCATGCAGCTGCTGAGACACAAAAATCCAGGGGAAATGACAAAAATTTGGAAAAATCCAGACCTGCAAGTTGCTGGTAAACTCTTCCATAGGGGGTAAATCATTGTCTGCAAAATCGAAAAATCCAGACGTTCCTGTACTTTTAGAGGGAAAATCCGGATCTATCCAGCAAATTTTATCATAAAAAATACGGGTCCTTCCAATTTGGTGAGCAGTCTTCTATAGGGGGATCCGGATTTTTCCCGGAACCACCCTAACGAGGTAATGAACTTTAATTCCTAAGCTACAAACACTGTGCATTATTGCCCATGGTAAACCAAACGGGCAATAGGCCAATATTCAGATCCGTTTATAATTTCAAACCGGTTCTAGTTTCCTTATGTATACGGTTAATACCGTACTGGTCAAAATCCATACTTTGCTTAAGACACCCCATCGAGAATTTACAATTTGAGAAAACTTACGAAATATTTGTTTTGCCTCGACTGAAATTGCAAATTCTCGGGGGCGTCGAAAGCTAAACTAAGGATTCGGGCCAGTACTCAAAGTAAAGTTTCGAAAAAAGCTCTACAAGTCTTAAAACACAAAAATGACTTCCGAAGTTTATTTTCGTTTGCATAAATCAGCGAAAGGGTAAGCTACCAAAGTAATAAAAAGGAAGCAAGAGTTCAGTTCGATTAATCTCTACTTAACCTCTTCTTCTGCGGACCAATCGTCTGCGGGCCAATCGTCTGCGGGCCAATCGTCTGCGGAACCATCGTCTGCGGAACCATCGTCTGCGGAACCATCGTCTGCGGGCCCATCGTCTGCGTACCCATCGTCTGCGTGCCCATCGTCTGCGTGCCCATCGTCTGCGTGCCCATCGTCTGCGTGCCCATCGTCTGCGTACCCATCGTCTGCGGGACAATCTTCTGCGAACTGCCTTCTTTGCATCTGCATCTGTAAATAGTATGAAGAAAATCTTGACAACTTTTTCCGCTACTTGTTGACAAAATTTGCGGGTTTAAACGCCTGGATTTAGCATTTTTAAACAAAGATCCGCATTTGGATGCAAGTATTGTGAGCAAACAAATTTCGATAATACAGACGAGAGATCTTAGTTTTCAAATGCCTTTAAAAATCTACCTGGAATTAATAATTTTTTGGAATCGACATCAGTGCGCGTAAAAAAAGTTGCGAGAAGTAGCTATCCGCTGTGAACTTGGAAGAGCAAGTGACTAGCTGTGGCGATGCGGAAAAAAAGAAAAAAGGGTAATACGACTCAGCGCCATGTACCTTGATCACCGACACCGTCCTCTGTTTCAGCTGGCTGTTGGTCTTCCGCCTCTTCTACTTCGCTTGGCTCCTCCGCCTCGGGGTCTTCCTCGTTTTCCTGTACAGCCTGAGGGTCTTCCTCGTCTTCCTCGTCTTCCTCTACAGCCTGGATTGGCTCCTTTTCCTCGGTGGTGGCCGCTTCTACATCATAACTAGGCTCTTCTCCTGCAATTATGAAATAAAGCGTCAGTTAGAAGCGAGAACATGACCACGACGAATTGTAAACAAAAACGAAGGAATAGATTCGAAAACGCGTATACTACATACTTTAGACCTCGTCCTACGGAATCTGTCGAGCGTAGATTTGTCTAGGGCTTGCGGGGGAGTTTGTGAAAATTGCAATAAAACTAGATGGAAAAGCACTAGCTGCACAAAGAAAGCAATTTAAATCGTTTCCTTTCAAGTAGAAACTGCCTTCCACGGGAAAATTTAGGAACCACATCTGAAAGCAATGCAGACTCGACGAAAGATACATCTAGAATGAAAGAAACGTTTCATACCTCTGCATTGCACGATGCCAGAGAGACCAATCAGCAACAGCAATGCAAGGACCTTCATCTTGAAAATAGTTCTCCAGACGCCTAGAATCGAAAATTGAATATAAGAATCGAGAAAATATTATACTGGCAAAACTTGAGAACGGCCAAAATATTTCGACGGTACCAGCTCTTTCCAACTCTGATGACAGGAGGGCTGCATTTTTTGGCGATCTGCCCAAGGCCACTAACTCCAAAACTACTACATCTAAAGTTCACAAACAAGTGCTTCAGTGTAGAAAGCTTCAGTGTAGAAAGCATCTGTGTAAGGGACAGTGCAAAGTCTATTTTATAACATGGCCGGTGCAAAACGTAACGGGGCAACTACTTTTTTTTAGCTTGTACAGAACTGGGTCAACACATTTTACAAAGCAAATATGAACGGGGCAGTAACTTTTTATAAGCTCAAGATGGAGTTTGAAATGGCTAATTTTGAGGCCAAAATTGTGGATCATGCAAGTTGAGAAATGCTTGGAAGGATGTGTATGAACATGACGCAAAATGTCCTTTTCAGTTACTTGCAAGAAAGATTCATCAGTCGTTTCTCTTTATCTTCAAAGTCGATTTCTTCGTTTACAAAGTATCGTGAAGGCAAGAGTTGATTATGTTATGGTCTTTGGCTAATTCATCCGAGGGGCATTTCACTCCCAAAAAATATCGTACGCCTTAGGCAAAAATCCTTTTGTTTTCAAGAAAAATCGACCAAAAATCCGTAAAAATCGTTTTGTTCTGAAAAAATCTCGTACGCTTTTTTGAATGAGTGAAATGCCCCTCGAATTCATCGGTGGTACGATACAACATTTGTTGTTCATGAATACGGGGCAGATACATTTTTTTAAGGAAAGGGTGACGGGGCAGTTGGTTTTTTGGCAATAATTTCATACAGGGCGTGCAGATTTTTTTGCTAGAATTTTTGTTCTCCACCGGCCATGTAATATAATAAATTTTGTCCTGTCCCCCCCTGTCCCTAATAAATTTGGAAATGTAAAGGCGAGTTATCCCGGCAAGGCGGGATTATGTAAACAGGCCTTAACATCATACATCTCACTTCGGACACTTAGAGATCACCAAAACATTTACTTACCCTTTCCTCTTTCGACGCTCTGTCCCACCAAAGGAGGCTTCAGTGAGCAAACTAGCCAATGGCCCTCTTTTTATAGGATTTCGGAGCATTCCGATGTGAAAAGGAATTACAGCTAATCTGTTTCTTTGTGTAATTGCCCATTTGCTCGTGATTTATTAGATATTGGAAGGTTCTGTAACAATAGCGGCGCTCCAAATGTGGTTTCCCCAACCAAAACAGCACAATGCGTGGCACATAACACACCCCTTGTGCAATATAAAATTAGCTAAGCGCCATTTGCGGCCCTACAAGGATTAAGAAAAGAAAAGGAATTTGTGCAGGCATAAAATTATGCACATCTTTTAACTAGGGGAGCAATTACGTGCATCTGCCATTATCTTCGGTTACTAAGTTACTTTTGACTTTTAAAATATTTTCCACCTATGTCAGATCTTCCACCCACCTCCAATTGAAATTGCATTCTCAAGAGATCTTTCCTTCATTTGCATTTCTACAGTTTTTCCAACAAAGGAAAAAGCATGAATCATCTCTCTGTTGTTTGTTCAAAATTCTTTTATTTCAGATTTCTAAACTTTTTCCTATCATTGTGTATTTTTTGACAACTTCTGCCTTCCAGGACGATTTTCAACAGCAAGGTTTGCCGTTAGCGCTGCGAAATCGCAACCTTCTGAAATTGGAAGGAAAGCTCATTTTGCGCGAGCTTCGAAGGCATCTCAGCATCCCTAGAGAGAGTTTTGGGCAAAAATCCGCAAATGCCAGAAAATTCGCAAAATACTCCTACCTTCCTTTGTTTATTTTCATTTAGAAAGAGTGACAAGCTCATCGACCTTGCTATTTCACTAAATAGGAAAGCTGTAAGGCATTGAGTCATGGTAAATAGACCGCCTATACCCAAATTGCAAAAATTTCTGAGTCATGATGATAAATCTTTCAGGGGCTGCATAAGATTTTTTGGTAAACAAAGATATATAGTGCCAAGTAAAAAAGTCGGAGTTGAGAAACGTCGGAGAATCTTTGCTCTGACATCTCCGACATCTCAGAGTTTTTTACCTGGCCATTTCATTTCATTAAGCTGTTTTTTAAAACGATTAAGTGTCGGTAACTCGCGAATTTCGGCAGGTGTATCATCCCAGGGGGGTACTCCCTAACTTTCAATACGGGGGGGTCCGTGCCACTTTTTCTTTGCTGACCCTAAATATTAAGCCTAATGATTTGGGGACCCCAAATATTGAGTCTAATGTTTTGGAGACCCCAAATATTTTTTATCTATTTCTGGGGCCCCTCACATGTTTTTGAATGATTTCAATTTGAGCCTCTTGATTTTTCTCAGTTTTTGAATAATACCAAAGCATTTATTTCGTGATTCGCAACTTCAGGGCCAAATTGCAGGATTCTTCCTTTCCTCAGATTTGTAGACCCCAAATATTCAATTGTTGTCCATGTTGTAATTCACAGACCCCAAATATTGATTTGATCAGTGGCGGACTGGCTCTGATTTTTGCACCGGCCATGAACGAGTTAAGGGGGCCCTAAGTGGGTGTGGCCTCGATGATGAGTGTGTGGTCAGGGGCAACATTCGTCGCATTTCCTCGATTCCTTATCAATAGCCAAGGTAAACTCACTTTCCTTGAAAATGAGGCATATATCTCACGATATATCTTCGTATGGCATGATTAAAATCTTTACATTGTATCTACTTTATGAAAGTAATTTTTTTACCTTTTTTGTATTGTGGGCCAGACGATCTATAATGTTTTCGTTTCTCAAACTGTTGAGGAACCCTTTTCTGACCCCCCCCCCCCAGCTGTGTGGTCAGGGCAAATTAACTGATGGAGTATCAAAATGAGGGGCCTGGGGGCGAAGTCCCCAGGAAAATTTCTGAGGACAAACCCTCTACTTTGGCTTAGAACGCTTCTCCCGATCCCAGGTTTGCCGATGCTAAAATTGAATTATCATTTCTAACAGTAGTTTTATGAATAAGCACCCACAGGGAAATTTTTTAAGTAAACATCTGTTTCTAGAATGCCTATAGCCATACCATCTTATCAGAGCAGAATTTGAAACTTTGAAATTCTCAAAATTATTTTTGCAGTTTTCTATCAATGAACACTCTCATGAAAATTATCCGGCAAAAGCTTTCAGTTTTTCACAATCCAATTTTTGCGTGCCCCCAAAGTGGAGCAGTTGACAAAGTGCGTCCTGGAAATTTTTGAAACTGGCAGCCTCTACTTTGGCTTAGAGTGACTCTCCCAGTCATTTCTTAACCCTACACTACCTATAACAACTATTTTCCGTGAGGGAATCTCGAGAACCATCTTTTGGCAGAAATGAAGGGGGGCCTTTACTTTTTCTGCAACGGTGCTCCCTTCTTCGCCATCCGTATCTTCGCTCTCGACTGTATTCATTTCCTTGAGCAAGTTCAATAACACTGAAGGATTCAAATGTGAAGTGAGATGTCCATTATTCAAACATTCAACTCTACCTAAAATTTCCTTAATTTTGCAACAGGGGCCCTTTTCCAGGAAAAAGGGGCCCTTTTTGCAATATTTTGAGGGGGGCCCACCGGCCACGGGCCGGTGGGCCGGTGGGCCAGTCCGCCACTGATTGTCAGGGGTCTGGAACAGGCTGTATTGTGCTAGTAGTTCTTCAGAGTTTTTCAACGGACAGCAATTTCAATGAAATTTTTATTACAAACCTTCTGATAGCTTTCCTACAGTTGTTTCCAGGCAATAAAATTTTCAAAAATTTTTCCAACAAACATGTTTTTAGTCGTTGCCCCCTCTATCTCCCCCTGTCCCCTTCGTCTCCGTCTGTGTTGATTGGTTGGTTTTGGTTGATTGGTTGATTTTTGGTTGATTTGATCCACCAACCTCGTATTCAAACAACTGTTTTAAAATTGAGCTGAATTGGCCTAAGCATATCAGAAATCAGAGTCAAAAAACAAGAATCTACTAAAACAGTGGTGCTGTTACTTCAAGAAGCTCCTCATTTATCAAATATTAGTGGTGGAATCTGAATTTGAACATTTACAATGAAAACTATGAAGCTTACAGACAATGTTGTGCGGGAATTTCGTGTTGCGAAAGTGTTCAGGGAGAACAGCGAACAGATAAATGCGATGGACTTCGCGCCAAATGGCGAAACACTCATCACGAGTAGCAATGATGATTCGGTTGTTATTTACGACTGTCTGGAAGGAAAGTGAGCAAATTTTCGGTTAAGATGTACCTTTACTATCAGTTTACTATCGTGCATCATTTGTAGTAGATAAATGAGACAACAAAAAGGCAACGGAAAATTCGGCTTGGAGCGAGACCCAAAATCAAAATGAACAGTGCAGGTGTGCAGAGAGACATATTGTGGCACTTCTGTATATTGAGATTTTCAATAGGCTATTCAGAAATGGCTATAAGTATAGAGAGTAAAGAGAATTGTTCTTATGCACACCAGACCAGAGAGTTAGAGAACTTGCCAGTTTTTTGCTAAATCTGTGTTATGTCTGAACTGAATGAAGGCTAGCATCAAATTTCTTACATTATTAAGTGCAAAAATTTTCAGCAGATAAAATTTTGGAGAATTAACTTCTTCAGCGAAAATATTTTTGGACACATTTTGGTATTTTTGGACCCATGAATTTTCGGATAAAATTTTGACTTGTCTTTGAATCATTTATGCAAAACCACATCAAGTTTTAGATTTATTGAAACGAAATACCTTCATAAAGTTTTGGAATAGAGTCCCAATGTCCTAAAGTCCCTTCTAACATCAAATTGTCTAAGATAGAATAGCAAAAAATTCACTAATTTTCTTGCTTCTATTTGTATTCATCAATTATTTGTACATTTTAAATCTGCAAATGGGTCTTCTTGCTCTATGTCGTTTTTGATAGCATCATCAATTTTGGCTATTTTGATATGAATTCTTTTCAAATTACATCAGCATTAGTGAGAGCATGTAAATCATGATGGACGATGAAGAGGTTCTTGTTGTTATCTGTTCTGACCATATGTTCTGACTAATGACAATAATATTGGATTGGAAACAGGTTTTTTCAAAAACTTTGCATGTCTACGATAATCTTTTGCGAAGGTGCTGGAGATTCGATTTCACATTTCTTGTCTTGGTTCCTATTGTTGGCATTCAATTCTCACTGGGCATGCGTATATCTATGCAAAAATTTTCGGCGTGATAAATTTTCTAACAACTCCATATTTCTTACAAATGAATTCTTGGGCAAGTCCTTGTCCGAAAGTTTGTCACACCGAAAATGTTTGCACTTAATAGTAACTTTTTGTGACCTGAGAGCTAAAAACCCATTGCTATCATGATCCCTTGTGACACCAACATTAACTTTCGTATTATCTGAATGCCATTTTTGGCCTTGGTTCTTTGTCATTGCTTTTTGTTTGGCACACAAAGACTCAATGTTGATCATGGGTCTTGATCATGGCTCTTGAAAAGAGTTTACTCACAAAATAAAAAATAAAGAGGGTCTGAGGGTACTCCACTGTGAAAATTTGTGTGACTAAGCCCTTGAGATTGTCTTCAATGGTATTTCAATCGTTTCAGATCATTTTAATAGGGTACATTTTGCTATCTATTTTCTTAAAAGATCTTTCTTGGATGCAATCTTGTTAACAGAGAATCTATAAATTGAAAACATGAGAAGTAAGCTACAAGTTGGTGTGGGATTCGCTGCGAAGGAAAGCGTTGAAAGATTTCAGCTTGTTGTTGGAAATGCCCACTTGTGAAAATTTTACTTTTACTGTGAAAAAAGGGATCACCTCTAGCAAGCTGTGCTTGGAAAATTTTTCAAAGCAGGGCATGAAAATCATGTTAAAATGGCTTTGTGTTTATCGTTCTTTCTTCTTTGAACGTCAACGGAAAAGTTTTATCCAAAAGTAGGTTTACTCACAAAATTTCTGGGAAACTCCTAATTCCATGTTTAAAGGTGCATGCTGTGCGTTACGCCACTGCATGGCAGTCTGGGTTGTAGAAAATTTAGATCGTCTAAAATATGATAGAAAGAGGCATATTGATAATTGAATTAGTTAAGAAATAATGCAGTGATTTATGCTCCTATCTCAGAAAATTCTTCTTTTATTTCTGCAGACCAAAAAGAACACTTAATAGCAAAAAATATGGTGTGGCAAATATCAGATACACACATACTACAACCACAGTCATACACACATCTACAAAAGTTGATCGTAAGTGTACTCTTATTCAGGATAACCTCCTTTACAGAATTTTTTCAATTGTTCCAAAACTGTTTGTCTTGACAACAATAAAGCCAAGCCAAAGCTACCAAACCAAAACAACCAGTCACCCTTGTGAGGAAAATGTTATTCCTGGCCCTCTAGCTGCCTTTGGTCTCTCAAATCAAATTTGTGATTTTACTTGGTGATCTTGGTTCTCTGTTATTTTCCTGATAAGATTGTAACGTGCAATAATTGTATGGACATTTGTATCCCTTACAGGTGTGTCCAATGGAATTCTTGCAAAGTAGTTGAAAAGTTGGTTTAAAATTCAATGACTTATTTCTTTGCACGTAAAAGAAACTTTTGGCTACTGTATTTTGCTATGATTCTGCCATGCGACTTTTCTGAAATCTTCCATATTTTCAGAATTAGCCTGCTTTTCTTCTTGTTATAGATTCAAGAAGAATTTAAACAAACTTAAAAACATCGTAATTTCTATAAGTGCTGCATGGCTACATGAATTAGTTTCCAAGAAAAGTTTTAGTGTATGGATATCTACAGCACTGTATCAAGCAAACGTCTGTCACTTTTGTGGTTTATGATTTAGAAATTTGATGACGTCACATCCTCAAATGAGCTGAATTATGAAACACACTGTAATTTTAAAAAGAATTCAAAATTTCTGAAAAATCCAACAGTAGGATTATAGATGGTAGCTAAGGTTTCATTTAAGCCATTCAGGCCCCCATCCACACGTATACGTTTATGTTTGTGAATGCATAGAATGTTTTCTATCCACACTGATCCACTAATCCTTTACAGAGCGTTTTAGCCTGTCCATACGTGAATGCTAAAACAATTGAAAATGATTGATGAACATGGTGGATGTGACGTCACCGCTTACAAAAGTATGCGTTTACGACCATCCACATGCAGTGGCGCCACCAGGATTTTTTATTGGGGGGGGGGCGAAAGAGAAAGGGGTCTTGGACCACGCCCTCTACTTTGGCTGTAAATGTGGCCAACGCCCCTTTTTAGGTTGACATAAAGATAAATGAGTCTGTTGAAATAACACAAGTAGGGTACCACAGTTAGAAAATGACGTCCTACCGGCAACCGAACGACAAACTTCGAATTTCCAAAAATTTCTGCAACAAATCTAAAACGTCACTCCGTAATGGAATTATCGAAGGGATTTCAAGTTCTCTCAGATTCAGAAATCTGAAGTATATGGTTTGTGAAAAAGAGGGCATCGGGACCAGCAGAAGCTTCCAAGTTCAGTATATATTCAGGGGCGGATCTAGCCGGATATTTTAATGAGTTCCCATGATGAGATCGAAGGTGAGCGAAGCTAGGGGGTGCGGGGGTACTCCCACGAGAAAATTTTTGCAGCCACGTCCTTTAGATTGCCTTAAAATGCTGTCAAATTTTTCTTAACTAATTAATAACTGATAAAACTTTGAAATGAAAAGCATCCCACGAAACTAATTTTGGACATTCATATGATCATAAGGCCTAAGTTTACCTCAAATGTTTCTCCTTCAGCCAGCCACATTTTGCCTTATTGACACATATAAGGGGCCTAGTTTGTAGCCCCTTATATAAGCGCAGTTGAACAGATTTTGAAATCGTTTGTTATTTTCATCGCGGATCTCATTTCATAATTATCGTAATTCTATTCTCAGAGAGAAATCTATCTATGAAATCTTGACTAAGTTCCCAAACTCATGGAACTCACGTCAAATCCGCCACTGGATGAGGGGGTCTGGGGGCAAAGCCCCCAGGAAAATTTTCGGGGACACGCCCTTTACTTTGGCTTAGAACACTTCTACCGATCACATGTTACCTGGTGGTGAAATAGAATTGTTGATCATTTCGTAACAGTTGTTTAAATTAGCATCCCCTGGAAACTATTTTTGTAAAAATATGATATTCTTTGGTTTAGAATGCATCCCATCTTTACCAGTGCCCAATTGAAAACTTTCATAATAAGGTAACAGTATTTTTATGAATTACCACCACAGGAAAATTTTTGCGCAAACACACTATAATTTGTCCCAGAACCGTTCTAACAATCCAATTTGCCTGGCCTCAAAATGGAACTTTTGACAGTTCTTTGATAGTTTGTCTCGGAAATTTTTCAAAAATCCAACCTATACATTGGCTTAGAACGACTCTACCATTCACTTTCCATCATTTCTCCGAAAGAATCTTACCCTACTACCCATCCTATACAGAACTACTTTCTCCTCATTTGGTTTGTGAAAAAGATCTTGACTTAGATCTTTCACAAGCTATGTTGTTGAGATGTGCAAGCTCGGAGGGCACATAGGACGGGGGTCTAGGGCCTTCGCGACCAGAAAAAAATCCGAGTCAGTGCCCTACAGATCGTTGGAAAATGCAATAAGACAGCAAGATTGTACAAACCGATACTCACATTATAATTGCTAAAGATCATCGGCCTTACCCCCCCCCCCCCCAATAATTTTACAACGGAATTAGACGAATTAGAAAAGTGATCCTGGAGAATATTGGGGGGGGCGACCGCCCCCCCTTGCCCCCCCCTCCCGGCGCTTCTGTCCACATGTATACGCGAAAACAACGTTTTGGAATTTGGAAAGCGTTTTCAAATGTATGCATTTAGGGTAACCTGAAATGCCATTTGCGTGTGGACACAAGGTGTAAACGTATACCAATGTATGAAGTGTACCGTTGAAGAGGGCCTAACCATTCAAAGAAAACAGGCATCAATTTGGTCTTTTGCGCTTTTTATTCTTTATTTCAGTGCTGACTAGTTTCGCCCACTAGGGCATCTTCAGAGCAACTGATTTATTCAGAGTATCTACCTCTATTTATAGTTTATTGTCTGTCCATATAAGGTTTATTAGTTTACAAGAATAATTTTGTCCTTATAAGGTAAAGATGTTCTTGTCGTATGTTGTTGTTGTTGCTGGCCTCGTTCTCGTTGTTTTCAGTTGAGTCGTTGTTGTCGTAGGGGTCGGTTCTCGTATCATGGTGTTGTATGGTGTTGTATACCAATGTATGCATTTATGAACGTAAACGTATACGTGTGGATGGGCCTCAGATGGAAGAAATAGTTCATAGCATTTACACCCACCTTTTTACACCGATTTAAAGATTTGGAACCTATGCTCAGGGGGACAGAGTTTGAACCCCACCAACTCCTCATGAATGGCATAAAATGGGTCACAGACTCAGTTCGGTCTTGTGTGCTTCTGCAATCCCAGTACTTGGCATTAAAATTGCAACTTCACCTTCACTTATTATCTCAGTTGCAATTGATTCAAAGGTGTTGCAGTTTCAATTTGATCATTATCCTTGATCACACTTGTTTTTATTTCCTGCAGACACAATTCGATATCTGTCCCTTCATGATAACAAATACCTGAGATATTTCATTGGACATACAAAAAAGTAAGTGACAGTCTTTCTCATCACCTTTTAAAAGAATAGAAATACTGAACAGAATAGGAAAGAAATCTTGTGTTGATAACCTCGAGACATTTACTACATTTTGTACACAGGACAGCAGCGTGCTTTGTGTGAAGTCAGCGACTTGCTCTGCACAGCTTCCAGAATAACTGACTGTACGAAATTCACAAAAATAAAAACAAATGATGGCAAAGGCTGCTGGTCTTTGTACTCCCCTTAACAAGAAAGTGTAAAAAGATTTGGATGCAAAATCTAAATCTTCTTGCCTTTTTTTGCATCCCAATCTTTTTACAATTTCTTGTACACAGGAAATGATCTGGGGGAGCCAAAATTGTGCAAGGAACTCTTTCATTATTTCTAAGGCAAGTATTTGATATAATACATGGCCCATCATGGGTCTCAAGAACTATGTTATCCACTGTGCATTGAGGCAAGATTTAAGCAAAAAATATGCAAAATTACTATCATTTTCTTGCCAACAACTGAGAAATAACACAATCTACTGCTTTGAGAAATGTGACATAACCTGGCACCAGCACGTGATAAATGAGGCTTTTTTTAAGTTTTACTCTGTATAAATGCTAATTCTCAGTCAGTGGAATTTACTGAGTGGGCGCACTTTTAGACATATGTTCGCTCAGTTGTAACTTTCTATTCAACTCCAGAGTGAAATTTTCTCTGCAAATAATAGAATTCCTACCTTCTTGGGAAATTCCACTGACTGGAAATCAGCCTTAACGGCTTTAACCCTTCACAAAAATGAGGTTTTGTATTTAGTTTGCAGCAAATTTGCAATAATGTTTGTTGTGAGTTTGTGCTGAGTATGTTTCAGATTCAAAAGAAAGACAGTAGGAGTTTGCAAATTGTTTGTAAATACTTCAAATTTGCACAAAACCAGTTTGCAAAAATTTTTTTAAGCTTCTTGTAATTCAAATTTGCACTAACTCCATACAAACTTACAAACTCCGAAAGAACAAGCACATTCAATACAAACTGCTTAACAAGAAGATTTGCACATATTATATTTTACTAGGAGAAATTACATTCATTAGCCCCATGACATTTTGATCTACGGCTTCCATTGCCATGAAGACATGTTGTGCAAAATTACGTATTTTCACGTTGCAAAAGTGTCAGTGCATGTCATGTATGTATCAAATAAAATTATTCATACTCAAATTTAAGTCCAATAGGATCAAAGTGCTTGGCAATAACCTCATCTATGCGCTTATTCATCTCATTTGTAAAATAATTTTTCCAATCTCCTATTTCACCTTTACGCATGAATACGCCCTGTTTTTCATCATACAGTCCTTCTGCTCTTAATCCTTCATAATTAACTGAAGTGTTACTTCTCATTTCATTAAAACTCAGATGTTTTCCAAGGCTTTCAAGCTGATCTGCATTGAGTTCCTTGTTGAGAAATTTTGCAACCCTTTGAATCTGTGAGCCCAAATCTTTTTTGAGATCTTCGTAAAATAGGATGCAGAGATTTGGGTTATTTCTTTTCTTCCATGCCTGAGTCACATATTCCCAATATGGGCTGTACATAACTAAATTATCCATGAAGAGGTCAAAATGAGTTTCAAAATCACCAGTATACCCGTGCAATGTAAGCAGCTTTTCATAATGATAATATGAAGTGACAGTGTCTTTAGGGTTTCGCAAACACAAAACAGCTTTGCAATTGTCCAGGATACTTGGTGGCAGCAGACAGAACGGCAAGTGTGTCTTTGTCGCTCTGCTTTCTCTGTCTGATGACGTCAGTTTCTCCGATTGTATTTGTCCATCAAATTGACGTACCATTAGAAATGGGGCATCTAAAAATGCATTACGCTTTCTTATAGGTACTTCTCTTGCTTTCATTGTGTCACAGTTATGTAAAATACACCAAACCATTTCTTCTACCCAAGTCATCCCACATTTAGGCCATGCCATAACGAGAACATCCGTCGGTTTCAAGTGGCACTTGAAATGAATGGGTTCTGTCGCCTTGGACGGTGGCACTGGTACAATTAAATTCCCAGGAGATGTTCTAACATATGTATGACTTCCTTCTCTGATTGGGGTGTAGTTTACACGAAGCCTTTCTAGTTCGTCGTCCCTCAGTGGGATTCTGGTCACTTCTACTATCGACGACATGTTTATTTCGAATTCGCAAAATCAACAAAGACAAATTGACATTTCACAAAGACAACAAATATGGCGCCGCAGTGTCAGCCATGACGAAGGAGCATCCTAGATTTATTATGAATGATGATGTTATTCTTGCCGATAGGCATTGGTGATCAAATGTGAACTGAGTTAGTGAACAGACGTAGAAATTATTATGGAATAATTCAAATCACACACTTCGACAAATGGGCGAAAATGTTACTATTATAAAAGATGGAACCCTAGTAAAACTTTATTGGACAACAAATGTGGAAAAGAACGAAAAACGCGTCATCAGAGAAAACGAAAAGATCATCCAAGAAAATATCGGAAAGCTTTGCGTGGCCTATCAACGAACAAAGTCATCCCACATTTAGGCCATGCCATAATGAGAACATCCGTCGGTTTCAAGTGGCACTTGAAATGAATGGGTTCTGTCGCCTTAGACGGTGGCACTGGTACAATTAAATTCCCAGGAGATGTTCTAACATATGTATGACTTCCTTCTCTGATTGGGGTGTAGTTTACACGAAGCCTTTCTAGTTCGTCGTCCCTCAGTGGGATTCTGGTCACTTCTACTATCGACGACATGTTTATTTCGAATTCGCAAAATCCAAAATCAACAAAGACAAATTGACATTTCACAAAGACAACAAATATGGTGCCGCAGTGTCAGCCATGACGAAGGAGCATCCTAGATTTATTATGAATGATGATGTTATTCTTGCCGATAGGCATTGGTGATCAAATGTGAACTGAGTTAGTGAACAGACGTAGAAATTATTATGGAATAATTCAAATCACACACTTCGACAAATGGGCGAAAATGTTACTATTATAAAAGATGGAACCCTAGTAAAACTTTATTGGACAACAAATGTGGAAAAGAACGAAAAACGCGTCATCAGAGAAAAGATCATCCAAGAAAATATCGGAAAGCTTTGCGTGGCCTATCAACGAACAAAGTCATCCCACATTTAGGCCATGCCATAATGAGAACATCCGTCGGTTTCAAGTGGCACTTGAAATGAATGGGTTCTGTCGCCTTAGACGGTGGCACTGGTACAATTAAATTCCCAGGAGATGTTCTAACATATGTATGACTACCTTCTCTGATTGGGGTGTAGTTTACACGAAGCCTTTCTAGTTCGTCGTCCCTCAGTGGGATTCTGGTCACTTCTACTATCGACGACATGTTTATTTCGAATTCGCAAAATCCAAAATCAACAAAGACAAATTGACATTTCACAAAGACAACAAATATGGCGCCGCAGTGTCAGCCATGACGAAGGAGCATCCTAGATTTATTATGAATGATGATGTTATTCTTGCCGATAGGCATTGGTGATCAAATGTGAACTGAGTTAGTGAACAGACGTAGAAATTATTATGGAATAATTCAAATCACACACTTCGACAAATGGGCGAAAATGTTACTATTATAAAAGATGGAACCCTAGTAAAACTTTATTGGACAACAAATGTGGAAAAGAACGAAAAACGCGTCATCAGAGAAAAGATCATCCAAGAAAATATCGGAAAGCTTTGCGTGGCCTATCAACGAACAAAAGATGGATATACTATAACTAACATCGTCACAAAACTGCCAAATGAAGTAAATTTTGATGTAATTTCAAACAAAATTATTGAAACATATAATAACGACCATTACACGATTGAAAGAAAAGAGAATAGCATTAACATTTCCCTGATCATAAATGATGGAAAAGATGAAGATTCCCCCAAGCTGAAACTTTCAATTTACATCTATCCTTCCAAGAAAAAAATTCTGATTCAAAGCAACGCAGAAGATTTAGAAAAATTTGCAAACACGTACCTTAAAACGAAGAAGAAGTGATAATAAACAACTATTTCAAAAATATTTTTAAAATCGAAACGCCCATTGCGGAAGTAAGCCTGAAGCCAGACTTTGAATCGTTATCGCTGCTGACAGATCAAACAGTGACAAGAATGGAAACGCAAATGGACACGGAAATCCCTATTGTCTATGAAACGAAGAAAATCGAACAACAGTCTGCAAACACGAATGATGAATCATCATCATCACCGTCCAGTACAGAGCAAACAACCGTAAAATTATTCCTGGAACTAAAAGAAGACATGAAAGACATTCAACGAAAATTTGATGAAGTACTACATGTTATTAAAAAAATCGATCAAATTGAAATAAATCTAACAAAATGCCAAACTGACTGCCTCCTGATGAATGATAATATTAACCATCTTCAACGCCAAATCAATGAAATAAAAAAAAATCAGGAATCCCTCAACGGAAATGTGTCCAGTTATTCAGGCAAAATAAATAACTTGATAACCCGCCAAAGCAAAATTGAGTCTGAAGCACTAGTTAGTATCCCCGAATCTATACATAAGGAATGTAACACAATAAAGAAATCAATTACCGAAGACCTTACTAAAAGATTCAATAATGACATTGAACAATCCCTATCATTCTCAATCAATTCACTCAGACAACCAAGCACTACTTATCACACCCCCCAAAGTGCCACTAAACAACCAAGCACTACTTATCACACCCCCCAAAGTGCCACTAAACCAAGAACACAAGAAAAGCAACCAACCAAGCAAGTAACGCAACCAGCCCAAAAACTCCCACGCTCTTACAGCACAGCAATTTCTACCACCCCAACACCACAGCCGCCAAAACAACCAAATCAAAGTTACCCACACGATTTAAGCCAAAACCCAGCCCCCTCTGGATCCAAGACAAGCGAATCTAACGATGCAAAGCCATTTATTAACGATGGAAAACAATCAAAAACCTTCGAACAAAGAAATGTTTTAATCGGAGATTCCAACATAAAATACATCTCCTCAACCAGATTCCCAGAAAAAATAGCAAAAATAAGATGTGGTACTTACCAAAGCCTCCCAGAAACAATCCAAAACATTGAGCTCCAAAATGCAAGACGTATAATTTTGCATCTAGGCACTAATGATACTGAAACGGCAAAATCCCCACAAGAATTTCAGGGGCGGGCAAGTACTGTAAAATATTTGACCCCATGTTTGTCCAGAGGAATTGGAAAAAATAACCGGTTCTTTTGTCACATAGTACGATTTTCCTGCCCAAAAACAACCAGTTTTGGGACAAAGGTGAAATTTGAATATCAATCTTCCTATTCCATCAGTTTGTCACAAATATCAAGTTTTCTAACCTCCTATCTGATCAAAATCCTGAAGTTTACCTGTAAGCTGGTTCTCCCTTTGTCCGCCAAATTTAAGCAGAAAAAACCAGTATTTCGAATTTTCACGTGAGCGGTTCTACCTTTGTCCACCAAATTTACGGAAAGAAGACCAGAAATTCCAATTTTTCACCAATTTTTCCGGCAAATTTCCGAAAAAAAGGCCAGAATTTCAAAATGTTCACCAAAGCGGCTCTACCATTGTCCGGCAACCGGTTTTGGGACACTTGTACTTTCATATCTATGATTACCACTTGCTTTCGAAAAACAGTATTTGGTCGAAACTACCATTTTTTGGGACAAACATCGTCAATGATAAATCATGTTGAAATTGTCCGCCAAATTGAAAAAAATAACTGCCTAAATTTGCCATCAAAAACTACCAGTTTTTGGGACAAAGGTGGTGCAAAATTTTTTCGTTAACTACCGGTTTTCGGACAAAGGTAGGACCATCGTTCCCAGTGTGACATGCCCGCCCTTGGAATTTGAAGAACATGTCCTAAAAGCCTTGGAAGCGATTTCAAATAAATACCCAGATGCTGAAATAACATTATCAGAACTCTTCCCAAGAAAAGACAACCAATACACGAAAGTTCAAATGGCTAATGAAATATTGAACAATATTGCCAACACAATACCATGGAAAGGACTGCTGGGTCTTCTCGGTCATCCATACATCGAAGAAGACATGCTCGAAGACGCCAAACATCTGAATAGATATGGACTGAAGCCCTTCATCACTAGCATCAAAAATATCCTCTTTGGCTATCGTCATTTCAAAGAATATTCCATTTGGTAATTAATCAAACTTATGCTCTTTAGGAAATCTTCATGTTATTTAACCTACTTTTAAATTACAATATAAATTCGACCTGTGCCCATTTGTCGAAATGTTAGCTAAGTAACCGTTGTTGATTTTGATTGATCACCAACAACAGAAATGAATAGAACTCCACTCCCATTGTCAATTAGCTATTTGAATATCCATGGTCTACATGGAAGTATAGGATGCAAAATACCTGAACTCACGAATGTTTTAATAAATGACATCAATGTACTTGCTGAAACATGGACTTGTGATCATGACAAAAATATACCAAACTTTGAATACATAGAACTGAGCCCAAACAAAATTACTGGAAAAAATAAAGGTAGATCGTCAGGTGGTCTAATAATATATTACAAATCACACCTAAGAAGCCATATCAAAATCCTTAGAAAGCAAAAGACCAATATTTGGCTAGAAATTGATAAAAAACTTCTCCGTAACATACAACATAACCTTAAAGTTTGCTTCACTTACATCCCCCCAGAAGACTCTCCATACTACTCGAATGATACATTTGAAGAACTGATAAACGACATACTTGAAATTACAAAAGTCAACGAGGACTACCTTATCATGGGTGACTTTAACGCACGAACACATTCACTGAATGATCATGTTCCCATAAATAAACATTCGGATACAGATTTAGATCTCATCAATACCAATTGCTTTATCCTCAGACAAAATTGCGATGAGCACTTCCCCAACCAACATGGACGTAATCTCGTTAACCTTTGTAGGTCAGCAAACCTACGTATCCTTAATGGTAGAAAGCTGGGAGATTCCAGGGGGAATTTTACATGTTTCACCCACAATGGTGCTAGCACTGTAGATTATGGCCTGTGTTCACAGGAACTTTTCAACGAAATCATCTTATTTCACGTCGGACAGCAACCAGAATACTCTGATCATTGTAAAATTACCATCGAAATTCCAAGTAAACAACAGAATGAAGCCAACATACCCGAATATAACTGGAAAAACCTTGAAAAACGTTTCTTATGGGAAGAAAACTCAAAAACAGCTTTCCAAACTTCACTCCATAGCGAAGAGATAGTATCACTTATATCCACACTAAAAGACCTAATTAAAGAAAATCAAGCTACTGAATCATTAGGATCAAAACTAAATGATATCTTCTTAAGAACTGCTATGATATCGCTTAAAACTAAACCAATAAAGAAGAACTTCACTCAAAACAAACCCAATCATCATAAAAAATGGTTTGATAAAGATTGTAAAAATCAAAAATCTAAACTTAACAGATGTTCAAAGCTAAAACATAACAATCCGCAGAGCGAATACCTACGTCTTCAATACAGAGAACAACTCAAATGTTATAAAAAGCAATGTCTTCAAAAACGACAAACATTTTGGAATGATTGTCTCTCAAAACTACAAACAAATATGGCCAAACAAAACTTTTGGGACACCTGGAAAGAGTTTGATGAAAACGTAAAGCAAGAATCTATAGCCATCAAAGATGGTAATGTTTGGGAAAAATACTTTAGCACGCTTCTCTCCCCAAACTCAGACAACCACAATCCTGCCCTCAACAACAGCACCACATCTATTCCAAATTCAACACTAAACATTGATTTTACCATGGAAGAAATCAATGACGCCATAAGGAAGTTAAAACCAAATAAATCTCCTGGAATAGACAGAATTAGTAATGAAATGATCAAAAGTGCCTCATGGCAAGTAACCGAAATAATTAAAGATATATTCAACCTATTCCTACATAGGAAGACAGTCCCTAAAACATGGTGTATGGGTTTAATCACCCCCATTTATAAAAAAGGAAATAAAATGGACCCGAATAATTATAGAGGCATTTGCGTAGGAAATGCCTTGCTGAAATTGTTTTGTACAATTCTTAATCAACGCTTAATCAAATATATAACTGATAAAAATATTATTAACAAATGTCAAATAGGCTTTAAAAAGAACTGTCGTCGTACTCACTACTGATCATATACTATATGTCGTACTCTAAAAGCCTTAATTAACAAACACGTTAAAGATAAATCCAAGCAAAAAGTTCACGCAGCATTCATTGATTTTGCAAAAGCCTTCGGCTCTATCTGGCACAAAGGATTACTTCATAAAATGCAAAACAAAGGTATCAATGGTAATTTCCTAGAAATATTACAAAATATCTACGAAAATACTGAATGTGCCGTTAAAATTGGATCTCAGCACACAAACTTCTTCCAATGCTTAAAAGGAGTACGACAAGGATGCCCTTTAAGCCCAACATTATTCAACATTTTTATGGATGATCTTGTTAATGATCTTAACAATGCAAACACTGCTCCATTACAATTTGAAAACGAATCAATCACGTGTCTTCTATATGCAGACGACATCATCATTCTTTCCTCAACACATACAGGACTCCAAAATTGTCTTGATACATTGCATCAATATTGCAATAAGTGGAAACTTTCGATAAACAATTCTAAATCTAAATGTATGACATTTTACAAAAATTGCTCAAAATATAAGCATAAATTCTCTATTGATAACACAGAGCTCCAAAACGTTACGGAATTCACTTACCTTGGCATCACGCTGGATGCAGCATGTTCCTTTAAACAAACACTACAACTTCTAAGCAGCAAAGCTAACAGAGCAATTTTTGCACTCAATAGTCGTTATAAACTAAAAGATCTACCAATTGTTGCTGCACTTAAACTGTTTGATAGCACTATAGCACCTATCCTCCTCTATGGATCTGAAGTATGGGGAGCTTTCGAAATCTCGACCCCAGATCAATGGGATAAGACCTCTATTGAAAAAATCCACACCCAATTTTTAAAGAGATTACTTGGCGTCAACAGATCGACAACAAACATCCTATGGTACGGGGTGAGCTTGGACGATACCCTTTACTAACCCAAATTGAATCAAGAATATGTAGTTTCATCAAACATATCGAAAATGACTACGCTGAAACATCACTTGCTAGTCAAGCATTCTCATACGAAAAGAAAATATTGACAAGAAAATCAATGTCATCGCATATTGACGAATTATCAACATTACTGAGAAACGACCATTTGATAAATTCCCCTTTGATCTCAATGTCTAAACATTCTATAAAGAAGACCATAACTTCACACTACTCAAAGCATTGGAAATCAAAAATGGACGAATGCTCCAAAGCAACTTTATATAAAACACACAAACAAAATATCTCACTTGAAAAATACCTGATAAAAATGCAAAAAAGAAACTTTCGAAGAACGATAACAAAAGTACGACTCAGTGACCATTGTCTAGCAATAGAAAAAGGAAGACATACAAAACCAAAAACCGAAAAACATAATCGAATATGCCCACTATGTAATGAAAACAAAAATTGAAGATGAGATACATTTCATTATGCAATGCAAATCCTTTACAGCGGAAAGAATAAGCTTCAATAGCAAAATCATCGACACTTATCCAAACTATAGAAATATTCCAACAGATGAACAAAAATACATATTTCTTCAGACAAATGAAGATCATCATTTTCTCGAACTTCTTGGTGAATATATGTTTACAATTTATAACAAGAGACTGCAAATCCATACCGAATCTCAAAATGGATAATTCTTTGAAATACCTCCACGCAACTTACCAAATTACATACTATCGTTTATCGTCACTATTATTGTCATCTTTATAATTGTTAGTAAAATAGAAATTAGTAGTAGAAAAGTAGAAGCTTAGACCATGTATCTAATTAGATATTGTGTCTTATGTAAAAAAAAATATTACATCATCGTATTTTCGCTCTCTTGCTGAAATTATCTCATTGAAGCCCTCAACTTTCGCTCATTGAATTGAATTGATGTTGTCGTTGCTGCTTGAGTGACGTGAAGTTGTAGCGGTATCATGGTTCGTCCAAAGAGCGAAACCTTACCACGCCATGTTTTTAGATTAATCTAACTGGATCTTGAGATGACTGCACATGGATGACCATTGCCCATGGCCTAAGCTATCTCAATTAGACACAGATGCTGAAACTAGTTAGTAAACTAGTTCGTTAGTAAACCAGAAATAACATTAGTCAGTGAGTGCGGCGATTGGGGCATTGAAAACAAACTGAACGAATATATGGGGGAAAAGTTGATCTGGGCAGTTCTCGATTTGTTGGCATTACAAATACAAAATCCGAACATCGATGCCTGTCTTCAATGCCCGTCTCCCCCCGTCTCAGGAAGGCTCCGTTACAATTTCCTTTGATGTTTCATGATTTTGTGATCACAATAGGCTTTTACTGGACTTGCCCAAGTCGGCCCAAGTCGTGGACTTGCTCCAAGTCTCGCTCTTGATCAATAAATACAGGAGGGGAAAGGAGGAAAGGGGGAGGACACGGAGAAAGGAAGAAAGAAAGAAAGAAAGAAAGAAAGGGAAGAGAAAGGGGAGAGCAAGTCCACCCAAGTCGTAGAAGACTTTGGCAAATCCAGCTGTTTACAGACAATTTGCTTCACCCCCGCATCAGCCTTACAGTTGGACTTGCCCCAAGTCTATCTCTTCCGTCCGTCTACAGTTCCCTTTACAGTAGATCGATGCCAATTCCAATGCCAGTTCCAGTGCCATGCCAGTATTCCAATGCCGGTGAATACAAATGGCCTTAAAATATTGCACACAAATTGTATTGCTTCAAAAATAGAACTTCTTAATCAAATCATGACAGGGCCGTAGGAAGAAGCTTCGGATTGGGGGGGCAATTGTTCTTAAAACAATAGAGAACAATACATCTAATTAAGTCATGTGACGTAGCACCATTGTGTTAAAAAATTATTGGGGGGGTTTAAGCCCTCCCTACCCCCCCCCCCCCGCTTCCTACGGGCCTGAATCATGATAAAGATCAGATTGTACAATGGGGCTGGCTTGTGTTGTGTCAAAAGCTCTGTGTTGAACGGGGGGCTCTTTAGTCATTACTTTTATAAGAGTTTGTTTTGTTTTTGAAAGTCAAGAATTGCATTGTGGTACTGCTGTCCCACCCAATGCATGCTGGTTGACATTGACAGTGAGTCTTGCATCTCAAAATGCCGGTGATCACCAGAAACAGATTGAATGATGAAGAAATGGAGAAACTTCGCAAACATTTCCGTCCAATACAAGAAGGAAAGCACACGTATGTGAGGACATCGCCTGGCAACTTCATTGCTCCAGTACCGATTGGCCAAGCAGATGAATCAATCCACTTTGACTTCAAAGTTGACAGTAATAATGTTTTTGTTATGACATGGCCTAAAAGTGGAACAACATGGACAGAAGAACTGGTTTGGTGTATTCTAAACGACTGTGATACAGAAACTGCCAAAGCCGTTCATTTAAGAAAACGTAATTTGTTTTTAAATGCACCAGTTATCTGTGCACGTGAATACGATATAGCGGTGGAAACTTCATCCCCTCATCCCATCATCACGACACATTTCCCATTCTGCTTTTTCCCGTCAAATCTAATTGACCAATGCAAAATTGTGGTGTGTCTTCGAAACCCAAAGGATACTATCGTGTCTTACTACCATTTTGAAAAGTTACACAAAAGTTACGGTTTTACTGGTGACTTTAAAACTTATTTCGATCTGTTTATGGACAATCTGGTCCAGTGTTCTCCTTACTGGGACTATGTTGTTTCAGTTTGGGAAAGAAGAAAGCATGCTAATATTTGCATCGTATTTTACGAAGATTTAAAGAGAAATATGAATTTGCAAATTCAAAATCTTGCAAAGTTCTTCAAAAAAGAAGTCAGCACAGACCAGGTTAAGAAGTTGGTAGAGCATCTCAGTTTCAAACAAATGCAAGGAAACAAGGCAGTTAATTATGATGACATGGAAAACATGGGATTATACTATGAAGATGTCGATCAATATAAATTCATGCGAAAAGGCGAAATCGGTGACTGGAAGAACTTTTTCACTGAAGAAATGAACAAACGCGTGGATGAAGCTGTAGCAAAACATTTTGATCCCATTGGACTTCAATTCGTCTATGAGTAAAACTAAGATAGAAATTTACTGGATGGACATTGAGACGTTTCTAACAACTGTTAATTTTTTCATCTTAAAGTAGATGCAGTCTAGGGGAATATGCAATTAATCATAAGCTAATCAATGACAAGGACAGAAAAAATCAAGTCTAGCTTCTATCCTTGGCTTCTATCCTAACTGTTTATCCGAATGGAACAAGCTTGAGCCTGACTTGCACCTTCTGTTGCTGTTTTTAAGAAAAAGATCTTATCAATAATCTATCCTGCCCTCCTGCAAAATCTTTGAATTTCCACAGATTCAAGCATAATTTAGGGATACCATACAGGGGCTAGACTTGCCCCAAGTCTATCTCTTACGTCCGTCTACCGTTCCCTTTACAGTAGTTCCTGGATCGGCCATTTCCTGGATCCGCCATTCCAACAAACAACCCAGAGAGCTCAAGAGATCTCTGGGTGGAATGTTGGAATGGCGGATCCAGGAAATGGCGGGTCCAGGATCTGCCGTGAAGGGAACGGTAGACAGATGGAAGAGATAGACTTGCTAAACCCAAGCCCTTTTCATTTTAAATTTACTCAAAGCGGTCAAAGCAATCATTTGGGGCGAGGCCGCTCTACAATGGCAAGAGCAAAATTTCTCATATAAAGTATTGAATGTGGACAATAATGCACCGATCCTTATGATTGTCCCTGATTGAGGAACGCTGTGTTATTTTCCCCCTGGATTTCATTCATAGATATATTTTTTCACCCACAGGGTCGTTACACTTAACATGTCCCCAGTTGATGACACTTTCATTTCTGGATCAATGGACAAAACTATAAGAATATGGGATCTGAGGTCTCCCAACTGTCAGGTAAGCTATCCGTTAGATTACAGTCTGTGCACTCGACTTGCGAATCAAACCAGAAACTTAGTTCATTAACCTTTGCATCAGCCAATTTCCATTAGAGAAGTCTCAATGGAAACATTTCTTGAAGTGCCCCTATGCACATACACGGGGCAACAAGAGCATTTGTGAGAGCCATGTGGTTTTGCTCTCTTGGGCTAGGCATCAAATATTTAGAAAAATGAAGCACAAATGATTAATCCATCTTTCTTTGCATGGAATCGCTTGAAAGGAACTTCGGGTAATTTCATTCGATTCTGCATGGTTTTTTTAAGAAACTGGTTGCTAAGGAACTAGTGCTAAGTGTTGTGTTACTTAGAGTCGACACAGAAAATAGGCCTGTGTGTGTTTAAGCCAACGAGTATTCAACAACATGTTTACGCAAAACTCATACCGTTTTATACTATGGGTTGTTTACGCGAATGGAAAGTCCCCTGGGTATAAATATAATATTAACATGAATCCTTCAATTATACAACATCTCCCTTTCTTGAGTTCATAAGTTGTCCATATTTTCCAGTGCTTTCAAGGAAGGTTTTATTGTTCTCTTCGGTCTTGTCAAAATGCTCAAAGGTGGAATTCTTGGTCCCTGAGAAACTGACTGACTGCTTTCAGTTGACTGACTGATTCTGGTTGCTGCTGTGACTGGTGAAGGTGGTGGTAAGGGAGTGATCTGTACCCGGTTACGCTTCACTTCTGAGGTAGGTGTTGCTATGACATATTGCCTTGGATTATGTGACTTTTCAACAACAACGCCGGGTTGCACGTGACTCTTGATTTTCACTTCCTGTCCTGTGCATAAAGGAGGTAATGGTTTTGCATGATGCCGTGCATTGTAATACAATTGCTGCTTTCGCCGGTATGCTGCCTCTCTTTCATTCAACTTGCCGAAATCTGGCCACTTTGGATAAAGTTGTGCATGGAAAACAGGAACTGTTGTTCTCAGCTTTCTTCCCATCAACAATTCTGCAGGCGAGAAACCGTTTTGCAGCGGAGTCGATCTGTATGCTAACAATGCCTGATGCTTGTCTTTCTCCTTCTTCAAGATGTTCTTGATTGTTTGCACTGACCTCTCTGCTTCGCCGTTTGACTGAGGGTAGTATGGACTGGATGGGTTTAATTTGATGTCCCAATCTTTTGCAAAATGAGTGAACTCACTACTGTCAAATGGAGGTCCATTGTCGGATCTGATCTCTTCAGGTATCCCATGTCTTGCAAATACGTCCTTCAATGTATTGATTACATCAGGTGCTCTTTTGCCTTTGTTCATACCTGCAACTTCAACGTATCTAGAAAAATAATCTACTATTAACAGATAATCAGATGACTTGGTGTGGAAGAAATCGATACCCACAAGTTGCCAAGGTCTTTCTGGAAATGCTGTGGGATTTAAAGGTTCAGGGGTATTTGTTTTATACCCTGCACAAATTCTACAAGATTGAACCATATCTTGAATTTCTCTACTAATTCCTGGCCACCAAACTGATTGTCTAGCTCAACTTCTACACTTCACTATACCTTGATGTCCTTGATGAATTTTATCTAAAACATCAAGTCGCATCACAGAGGGTATCAAAATCTGCATAGATTTCAAAGTGACATTTTGAACAATGGTGAGTTCCCCCCTGAAATTCCAATAAGGTTTAAGAGAATCAGACATTTTATACTTCTCTGGCCATCCTTCAAGTATAAACTCTTTCAGTTTGCAGCATACAGGATCATTCTCTTGTGCCTGGATGATTTGCTGCAGCCTCACATCAGAAACTGGCAATGCTTCAATTATGTTTGCTACGTACAGCGTCATCTCATCATGATCAATCAGACTCTCTGCAGACTGCTCAACTGCTGACAAACGTGACAATGTGTCTGATGTGTACATTTGCTTGCCAGGAATGTGAATCATTTCCTTGATTTGAAATCGCATAAGTCGCATTCTGAATCTCTGGATTCTTGGAGGAAGTTTCTCTACCATATATGTAGTCAACAAGGGAATCAACGGCTTGTGATCAGTTTCACCAATGATTTGTTTTCCCAGGATGTAATCACTTGATCGCTCACATGTCCAAGTGAAAGCAAGACATTCTTTCTCGATTTGACTGTATCGTGCCTCTGTAGGCGTACCACCGTAAGTGCTCTTGAAACATATGACACTGGTTTCCAGTCCCCATCCTCTTGTTTCTGAAGAATAACACCACCATTGCCATAAGAAGATGCATCTGCATTAATTTTTGTTTCCTTATTTGGATCATAAAGTGCTAAAATAGGAGAAGACACAAGTGAATGCTTTACATTTAGAAAGGATTTATCCTGTTCTGGGCCCCAGTACCACTGATTATCTTTGCAAAGTAAATCTCTCAATGGTTTTGTTTCACTTGCCAAATGACTTTTGAATTTACTGAGATGGTTGACCATTCCAAGAAAAGATCTTAATTCTTTCACATTTTTTGGTTTCTGCATAGAAGTAATTGCATTTACTTTCATTGGATCAGCAGAAATTCCATTTGAAGAAATAATGTGGCCTAAAACTTTCACAGTTTTCACATTAAATTCACACTTTTTCTGATTCAAGGTTATATTAGCTTTAGCTAGTCTATTAAGGACAGCTGTTAGTCGCTTGTCGTGCTGCTTTTGATCAGCACCGTGGACAATTATGTCATCAATGAGTACTTCAACTCCTTCCAAACTTTCAAGTTTTTCACTCATACATCTCTGGAATTGTTCACTTCCAGTGGAAATACCATATGGTAGGCGATTGAAACAGAAACGCCCCCAAGGGGTTAAAAATGTTGTCAACAAACAAGATTCATCAGATAATTTACGTTGCCAAAATGCACTGTTAGCATCCATTTTGGAGAAAATCTTTGACCCACCAAATTTTGCTAAGGTGTAATCCACAGAAGGCAATGGGTGGACTTCTCTCAAAATGTTTTCATTCAATTTAGTTAGATCAACGCATATGCGTACATCACTATTTGGTTTTGGAACAACAACCATAGGTGCACACCACTGGGTTGGTTCAACAACATGAGAAATTACTCCTATCTCAAGCATTCTATCTAACTCTGCTTTTGTTTTCTCAAGAAGTGGTAATGGTACTTTTCTAGGCACTGTCAAAGCAAATGGAGTAGGCTCGGGTATCAATCGGATTCTGTATTCGCCCTCTAATTCTCCAAGACCTTTGAATAGAGATGGGTAACCTTTAATGATGTTTTCTGTATGCTTTTCATCAACTTTATTTGTATTAGTGGTCACTGTTTCAACTTTTTGAATTAAATTCAATTTAGAACTAGCCATTCTTCCTAACAAAGGTGTTTGAAGACCTTCTACAACATAAAATTCTTCATGTAAAGACTGGCTGTTTGCAGTTAATTTTCCAATAAATTTTCCTGAGCATTTGATTTTATAATTACATGGGCCTAACAATATTTTATTTGTTGGCTCCAATTTCAGATTTTCTTTTTCAGCAAGCGTTTCGAACAGCGAAAGAGGAATGACAGAGACATCTGCCCCTGAATCTAATTTGAATTTCAGCTTATTTTGGTTCAAGCAAACCTCAGCCTGCCAAGGCATATTATGAGTACAACTACTCCTCACTGCATCGATGTACACTTCACCAAGAAATAAATGATCGTCATTATCAGCAGAATAAATTGGAAAGATCTCATCTGAGACTTCATTGACTCGTTTGGTTCTGCAAGCCTTTTTCCAGTGTCCGGTCTTTCCACATGAATTACATTGAGAATTTCGTGCTGGACACTGACTTCTTTTATGGAGAGGGCCAAAACACCGGTCACATTTCTTTGCATCTGGCTTCGAAGAAATTTGTTCATTCTGAGTTGCTCGTGTTTGTTTTGCTCCTCTCGACCACTTGTGTTGATCTTGTCTCTGCCTTGCATGTTTTGCATCTTTCAGCACGTCGACGTTAGGCCCTGTAAAAACTGAACGAGTCATTAAACTTTGTTGTTTTCGGACAACCTCCTTCTGGCGAACCAAATTGACAGCTTTTTCCAGCGTCAAATCTGCCTCCAGTTGAAGTCGCTCTGATAAGGCTTTATCCCTTATTCCAACCACGATTCAATCTCGAATTAATTCGTCGCGTAGATCATTGAAGTTACAAAATTCAGCAAGGGTATACAAATCAGTTATAAAATTATCAACAGACTCACCCTCGGTTTGTACACGCATATTAAAACGAGCACGCTCGAATATCACGTTGCGTTTGATTATGAAGTGCCCTTCAAATTTGTTCTTTACTGCGCTGTACTTTTTCTTATCATCTGCAGTCATTTCAAATGATTTCAAAATATCGTCTGCTTCATCTCCCATGGAATAGATGAGTGTGTTCACCTGACTTTCTTCGTCTTTCTTGTTCAGCTCTGACGCCAGTCTGAAGCGATCAAATCTTCGGATCCACTTCGACCACTCTTCGGGCTTGAACGAGAACCTCTCTGGGGGTGAAACCTGGAATGTTGCCATTTTGCGAGCTCACAGCTGCGGCGCCTTTAAGTCTTCGACCGTAGTCTTACGACCGCTCTTCCCCAACTGTAGCTTTCCAAGTTCAACTCCAGAATGTAGCGTTGAGGCTCGTTAGAATACTCCTGTCACCAGTCACTTCGGTGGCGCGGGTTCGGATCCCGCTCCTGTCACCATGTTGTGTTACTTAGAGTCGACACAGAAAATATGCCTGTGTGTGTTTAAGCCAATGAGTATTCAATAACATGTTTACGCAAAACTCATACCGTTTTATACTATGGGTTGTTTACGCGAATGGAAAGTCCCCTGGGTATAAATATAATATTAACATGAATCCTTCAATTATACAACACTAAGATGGCCAAAATTTTAAGAAACTCTGGTACTATTTCTGAAAAGTGATGGGAAACTTTTAAATCTTAAATTCAAAGATGTTATAGCAAATATGTCGTTGAAGCTTTACTCTTGAATAATATTGACTACCCGTTTTCGTTTTGAACGATATAGAGCACTATTTATTCCCCTATGGTATTTGAAATGTCGAGAAACATATCTTAAGCCTTTTAGAGACTATATGATGATTCAAAAAATAGGAAAATAATTAGGAAACTTTCAGTACTAAAATTCGAAATTGTTCATGTTGAATTAAGAAACTTTTAGTACTATGGCCTGATGCAAGTTTCTTATCAAAAAACGTGTAATAGCTAAAGTCCGTCTCAAATTAGATATCACCTGAGATTTGCGATAGCGCAAAATCCCTTAGCAAAACACTTCTATTGTTTTTATTCGCAGGCATTTGCAGGAGACATCTAACTTGAGACCGACTATAGTTATACTTGTAATGCCTAAAACATTACTTCTCTTTTGCAGGGTCTTATGCATGTCAGTGGAAGGCCTGTTGGATCTTTTGACAATGAAGGCTTAATTTTCGCTGCTGGTGTAGATGCTGAAATTGTTCGACTGTACGATCTGAGATCCTTTGATAAGGTATTCAGCCGTTGCGAACATTTACTGAACACTTCCCAAGATTAATGTTCAGTGAAATGTTTGCACCCCATTTGACCACTTTGTTTAGTGACCTAACATTTGTTGGACGTTGTTCAATGAAGTTTGATCATGATCAAAAGTAGATGGTGGTGTAGATGCTGAAATTGTTCGACTGTATGATCTGAGATCCTTTGATAAGGTATTCAGCCGTTGCGAACATTTACTGAACACTTCCCAAGATTAATGTTCAGTGAAATGTTTGCACCCCATTTGACCACTTTGTTTAGTGACCTAACATTTGTTGGACGTTGTTCAATGAAGTTTGATCATGATCAAAAGTAGACGGTGGTGTAGATGCTGAAATTGTTCGACTGTATGATCTGAGATCCTTTGATAAGGTATTCAGCCGTTGCGAACATTTACTGAACACTTCCCAAGATTAATGTTCAGTGAAATGTTTGCACCATTCGACCACCTTGTTTACTGACCCAACATTTGTTGGACGTTGTTCAATGAAGTTTGATCATGATCAAAAGTAGATGGTGGTGTAGATGCTGAAATTGTTCGACTGTATGATCTGACATCCTTTGTTAAGGTATTCAGCCGTTGCGAACATTTACTAAACATTTCCCAACATTAATGTTCTGTGAAATGTTTGCACCCCATTTTACCACTTTGTTTAGTGACCTAACATTTGTTGGACGTTGTTCAATGAAGTTTGATCATGATCAACAATCAACATTATATCTATATACTTAATTTGAATGAACGATTGCGGTGAAGATAGTAGTATAACTTTTTCACGAAAACCTTTGCTTTTTGCATCAAGTCCATCAATCAAATTGATTTAATTCGGTGGGGCGCACAGAATCGTTTCGTAACTCCTTTCCCGCAGTCTTTGATGCCACAAACGCTTATTGTAGTTAACTTATGTTGTATTTAGCGTACAGTGATTGATTTGTAAGTGTTCTTTTTCCTTGCTTTTCTTTTTGTGTATTTTCCTGGTAGTGTTGATTGTTTTTGTTACATATAAGACCATGGGGGTAGTCACGCTGTTCTGCTCCCCATGTTATCAACCCTGTAGTGTTGTATAGTTGTATAGTATCAATATGTAGAGTAAGTAGAAACATGTATTGTAAGAATCTTATCTGGATAAGCAAAAAGGTTTTCAGTGTAACAGAACATAAAGGGTGTCTCATAAAAAGCTTCCCAGTTTTAAACTCAAATATCTCTCGACCTGCTTATCCTAGCAAAACAAATAAAATATTTTGTAAAAGCATGGTTCTGCAGTTACTGAATGAGCACTATTTTGATAAAATTGAGCAACGGAAACGGAAACGGGATGTGGTCAAATCTAAATCAATTTTTCAGCATTTGTAAGCAGCGTTTTTCAATATCAGCATGTGTAATTGGCCGTACCATAATGATTTACCTAAATAATATCAATGATACCACCGCAAATGAAGTGTATCTTGAGTGTCTCAAACCCCATTTCTGTAAACAGGATGGGGGTTATTGGAGTAAAAAAGGTTAGCGTTTCCATCCACCTATTTATACTGTAAAATGCTGCTTGCAAATGCGGACAAGTTGATTCATATTGTACGACCCCCCGGTTTTGTTTCCGTTGCTCAATTTGATCCAACTGGTGCTCATTTAGTAACTGCAGTACTACACTTTTAGAAAATATCTTATTTGTTTTGCCAGGATAAGCAGGTTTTGCCATTAGATAAATCACAATGTTTAACTTAAGAAAAAGAAAGATCTCTAATTACTGGTGTAAAAATATTCACAGGCAAAAGCTATGATGATAGAAAAATATGATCGAATTTTAGACTCACCTTTTCAAAGATAAAGATAGAGATTTGAGCCATATGCTGGTAATTCGCTGCTCATTGTGTTAACAATTATCATTATTTATCTTTCAGGGTCCATTTGCAACTTTCCATCTGCCTGTTCGAGATCCAGAGACAGAACTAACAGATATCAAATTCAGCTTAGATGGCAAATCTATTCTTGTCAGTACGACAGTTGGTGTCGTTCATCTCTTAGATGCTTTTCAAGGACATCAGTTACAGGTGTTTACGGTGAGCAAATGTTATGATTTCGTCAATAATAAACATCGATAATTTATTAATTCTGACCAAGGGCTGTATGAAGTATGTACAGGGTCGGCTGGACAAAAAAACTTCACGAGCTACCGGGTGTCCCAAAAAAGAGTACTCCCGTTTGAAAAATCACCAAAATTTGATTTCACAGCCGATCTTCAATTTTCTTTTTTTGTCAAGTAGATCAAGGACCAAATTATTTTCCAATATATAAAGCTGATCTTTTAATTGACTTGCAAATTAGCAAATTTAGCTCTTTTTAGGGCTACCTGGTTTTGATTCATACTGCAAAAAGCACTGATGATTGCCAGATCAATTTATTTGTGCATGTATAACTTCTAGTTTGGTCATAAATGACAGAAATAAATGCGCAATATCATTGCAGACCTCAGTGATGATAAAAAATCTGAAAATTTTGACTCTTAGGCAAGATTGAGTATTTTTCTTAAAAACTATAGCTCAAAATAAGGTTTTTCAACGTGTAATTTTTCTACCTTGCTGTATCAGAAGCAAACATTTTATGATCTATGAATATTTTTGGGTCTTTGACAAAATAACACAAAAAGAAAATTTTATCAAAGGTTTGATAATCAATTTTTGGTGATTTTTCAAACAGGAGTACTTTTTTATGGGACACCCGGTAGATGGCAAGCAGATTCCGCTAGGCAAACGTTATGAACACAAACAAGGTGTCTTTATGTATCTGAAAACTTAGCTATCATTCGAGATTTTGCTTGGTCAGTTTAAGCTTGATTATACTCGGAACAAGTTTTTCCAAAACTGTGCTTATTCATTCAATTTTCGGATGTTCCCTTCCTTTTCCAGTCCATGTTTTTGAAGCTGTGAAAAAGCTGACTTCTAACTATACATGGGAGCACGAAATGTAAATAAAGAACAGAGACCTATCATTTTGCAAAAAACAGATTACCCCAGACGACTTCAAATCCATCTCTACGCTAAGTTTTCACAAATTGTTGACTGGGAGACAATTTCACTCTGATTGAGAAATGTAGGCTTCTAAATTTCCTTGAATCTGAATTTCCGAATCACAAACTGGTGGTGACCATGCGGCATCTCAAAAGATAGCCAACACTGTTAGGCCCGGGGGGTCTACCTTGGAGAAAAACAACGGGGATGTGCCTGCCAAAAGAAAATTTATGACCCTGTCCTGGAATAAATGTTTGGAAACATAGTACCTGTCCTGGATAATACAAGTGTCTTTTGTGAGTTACCTTAATTTTGCATGTCAAACCTGACTTGTCCTGGGAAAAAGCTTTAAATGAACATACCTGTGCCGGAATAAATACACAAAAGGTGTGACCCTGTCCTGGAATTTTCAACTGAAAATGGGGCCCCATTGGCAGGCACATCCCCGGGTGCTCAATGTATTAAGTAGACCCCCCGGGCTGTTAGGTTGCATTTGTTGCTGAATAAGGGGAGTTGTGCTGAGGTAAGATCACAAAGTTCGTGAAAATATCTTATCTTATTAACAGCATTTGCTAGATCTTTGCTTGTTTTTGTTGAATAAAATTCCATTCACAAATAGGGAAAAAGTGTTCAAAGAAGCTCACCTAAGACGGAGCTGTAAGTGTCCACCATTTTTAATTTCAAATTTTGTTCCCCTGTTTTTTTGTTTTGTTTGTTTTCTTGACGTCGTTCCAACTTTACCAACGAAACATGGCCTCACAGCGAATAGGTACTTCACGTAACATTTGAAATACAACATCCGTTTACACCACGACGGGTTCTCTTTGTAAGCTGTCTGATTTGCCCAAGTCACCCTGGCTGAGGGCCCTGTGGTATCTTCCGGTTCTCTAACTTCATATGCGCTTATATTTGTGAGAAAAGGATAATTTACGGCACAAAAACAAGTTTATTCTATCGATAGACTGTCAAAAATATTTTTCAACAGTTTGATTTAGATAAGTTTATTTAGTATTGTTCTGTTCACAGCCGGAGGAAGAATTGATGTCAGCTTCCTTAAAAGATATTCGAACAAATGCGGCAACAAAGATCAGTGGTTGAAATAACAAAACGCATCAAACACAATCAGAAAACATTTGATAACAACCAAAACTCTATCATCGTTGATATGCTGATAATTTTCATATCAAATTGTCTTAAATGTACGTAGAACAAATTGAAAGTGTGGATACCCTCAGCCAGGGTGACGTCGGAAATTTAGGCCTTCTGGACCGTTGTGTTCTCGAGCAGCTCGCTCCAAAAGACGATATCGCGAATGACAAATATATTTTATATCAACAACGGGGAAGAGTTCAACAAGGTATTCATGGTAACTTTCTTTCTGAAAATTCTTTCGTTTGGCAGGAATATTCGACCAATGTGAAATACCCTCAACAGGGCGACACCTCCCTTGCTTGTGAAATTTTTTTGGGTGACCCGGTAGAGAAATAAATCATATTTTACTTTCCTTGCTCTTCACCTTTCCCTGCCATTGTAATCTTCTCGGCTGGTGTTAATGAATATTCACTTCATTCACATCACCACCTGTTGTCCTATTTTTGTAGCCTATTGTTTAGCTGCTGCAAATTTTACGGCAGCCGCTTCGCTGTTTTCCTTTTCGTCCTCCGCAGCAATCAAGCAGTCTTCTCGGGGCTATCTCGCATTCTGGAGGGGATTTGGAAGTTAACGGAATTGTGCATTTTATAATTAACTACTCTTCAAACAGTCTGGACCAAGCGAAATATTTAGACATTTTGCAGAAATCTAACAAATTCTTAATTTGCAGAAGACAGGGTTTCCCAAAAAGTTGTTCCCGGTTTGATTAAATGTTGAAAAATGGCGATAAAATGAACAGCGTCTATGGTCAGATATTCCTAAGATCTTGAATTAATTCTAGACAGCAGAATTTCATAAATACATTTAAAATTTCACAGAGCTACAAGCTTTTAAATATCAATTTGTGTGAAAGCTGAAGCCATACAGAGTGTCCCAAAGAATTTTTCGAGGTTTGATTAAATATTGTAAAAGTGTGATGAAATTAACTGCCTCTATGGTAAGATATTCCTGTCCCTGAGGGCTTAAGGTTACTGCCCACCCTCGTGGCGATTAATTTTTGCTTTTTTTTATATATATTCTCATAAAATTTACAATAACAAACAATTACAACATTACAAAACAACGGCGAAGGGACCATGGAAATACATAACAACCCTAAAACCTACACTTAACCTATCGACAAATATTACAAAACTACGAAAATGACTACAGTGGTGTCGCCCATTATGTCCATGTTGTCGCAAATTTGAATTTTTGTTTTACTCTCTGTAGTACCATACCGCGAGAGGACAACAGCAAACCCATATATCATTCGATGCGTATTTTTATGATGAATGTTGTTATGCATATATGCAGTTGA
The DNA here is from genome assembly GCA_039566865.1 of Aurelia coerulea. NCBI lineage: Eukaryota > Metazoa > Cnidaria > Scyphozoa > Semaeostomeae > Ulmaridae > Aurelia > Aurelia coerulea. The sequence goes on along the minus strand of CM076943.1, from coordinate 6,881,624 downwards.
TTGAAATTCCAAGTAAATAGATTATCAGAGAAAACATGGTTCCAGGGTACACCTCCTTTGGGTGTTATTTAGGACCCCTTGGAAGAATACAAAAACATGAAAATAGCTTTAGCTGAGAGGACATATCCTTGTTCATGATGTGTGTCGCAATTTTGCAAAATCTTTGAGAATTGCGCTCTTCACAGTATTTCGATACATGCCAAATATGTGAAAGATTGCTTTGTAATAGCGAGCGAGGACACCGAATATGACTCTTGGAACAGACTTTCACAGCATATCTTCTTTCCTTTAAGCTGTCGAACAGGAAAAGGTTTTTTTGGCATATCCAGTAGGTCGGACTCATTTCAAATGCGTTGCAGAAAATGAGCCTACGTTGTCTGTTGTAGGGTCATAAATTTGAAAAAGGGGCACAGTTAGAAGCATCATACAGTCCTGATTCACAATATGTCTTTACAGGTAAGATACATCAGTAACATGCTTCTGCTTTTGGTACATATTTTCCGGTATTCGAAGACGCAACTTTACTTTAATCTTTTTAATGTCTTAAGTTCAACTATCCGATCGCTTTTTTTAAGTCTCGGGACCTAGGGCTTTTTTAGGGCTGGCCACTCTAAAAGATAAGCAAGGGTTTTAAGAAATTGGTTGCTTTTTCTACTTGAAAGTCGGGAAGCCTTACAAAAACACATCCATTCTTCCATAGGCCACAATTTACATCAAAATCTTTAATACTGTTTCGGAGGTAGGCTGATCACGTGAGTCCCTGGTATCCCTGCGGTAAACATTGCGCAACAGGGACTCATAGTGAAACAGTGAAAAATCTGACCCTACCTTCTGCATTCGATCGATCGAATCTGGATCGAATGACTGCTTCGGCTCTGTAAAATATCGAAACTCCACGAAGAATATAGCCTACGCGTTTGGTCTACGCGTAGGCTACGAAGAATATTGCTTCAGGGAAAAGGTAGTAGAAGAGGGCCTTCAGTCCACAGCTATGGCCATAAGTTTAAGACCAGCCCTTGGATTTTTAGTTTGAAGTTACAAGTCATATACTTATTCCAATTAATGTTCAAGAATTATTCTATTATTTGAATTATCGAACATCACAGGCTCTTTCCTTATAAGCAGATAATTTTTTTCACGCTTTTCCAAGGTTGGTCTTCAACTTATGGCCATAGCTGTGGATTAAAGGCCCTCCACTACCTTTTTCCCTGAAGCAATATTCTTCGTGGAGTTTCGATATTTTGCAAACAAATCATAGAAATGAATTGTGCATAGATTGATGTAAAATCCAGCTGAGTAACACAATTTTTCGGCCACACTGCTTGTCGGCAGAACCACTGTAATTTCCGAGAATTTCTATAGATTTTATTGTGACGTCATAGCAAAATGGCGCTGGAATTTCAAAATACAACATCAAAATTTGGAATCTACATGGAAAGTTGATCCAAATAAACTTGAAGAGAGTAAAATAGGCAGAGTGGTAGGGTTCCATATCGTTACGCCAAGAAACGTTGTTGACAAAAATGTGGTCTTAAATTTTTGGCCACGACTGTATCATTTAAGTATTGAAATCATACTAGGTAATTTGGGATCCCTTCTAAGAAAAATGGATCAACATTAACTCTACATTTCGTGCATTAGGAATATAGGAATCTCATCAGAAACTTTCAGTTTCTTATAAAAACATGAGTTTGGTTAAACCTAACATAAATATTACCAATTTCCTTTCTAGGCTCAAGTGACGGTCGTTTGCATGTCTGGGCTACAGACAGTGGCAAGAAAATAACTGTATTAGACGGGAATCACCCTGGATCAGTGCAAAATATCAAATTCAACCCAAAGTATATGATGATAGCAAGCACATGTACAAATATGGTGAGTGTTATGATTATTGTTATTGTAAATTTCTTTGATATTAGAGAAATTATGATATTTAGGAGCCTATGTACATATGACATATATTTACAGGCGAGTTTTTAATATAAATAAAGCAAGATCAATTCAAGAATCCAACCTGTGCCAAGAAAGTCTTGCAAAATCGGCAGTTGCATTCATCGTCCTTCCACTCCTTTATACGTTTTTTAAAGATGGAAATATTTCTGGGGACGCAACGATCGCAGAAATTTGTGACCAGCAATTCTCAACGATCCTTGCGTCATGTGGTTTTCCATTAATCGCAACGATCGCTTATTTTTTGCAACTTTGTCGGCAAAATCAAATTCTGTAAAAGGCGGGAACAGATGACAAGGGCATCCATCTTGAAAGAGAGGCATCCATCTTGAAGGAGAGGCCTCGATCCCTGAAATTCATGCTCATTCTGTTTCCATTGAAAATCTCTTGACACAAGGTTCGCTACGATCGCTGAGAATATTTTCTATCTCAAAAGAAAGGATCGCTTGCAACGTAAGCATTGCTACTTAACTGAACAGACAGTTTATATTTCAACGCAACGATTGATGGTCACAACTGTGTGCGATCCTTGTGTCACCAGTGATCCTTGCGATCATATGGAAACCATTTTGCTTCTCAGTAGGGTGAGGGAGAAAATGCGAGCAATTCTTTGAAATTTTCAGCAGAAATCCATTGAAATTGCCGTAAAATTTACCCTCAAAACAAGATGGCGTCGTGTTTTAGTGGTTTTGCTTCGTCGTGCCATATGAACGAACCGCCTTCTTAAAAGCTTGTTCATTGATGATTTTACTGTATTAACCAAATGGAAGCTTCAATAAAATCTTTGAAAAGCATTGCACCATTGGTCATTGGATCTTTCCTTTAATTTAATGGCTTAAAAGGAACTTCATGTACTTTGATATAAGTGTTTGTTGGAAATCTTTAATATCTTGACCATTTCAGAATCATGGCGTTTTGAATAAATTAATATCTTTGTAAATCCTAAATTAGTAAACAAAATTTGGAACAATCATAAAGGAAACCATGAGCTTTAAAGGTCTATAATATTGTACCGGGTGTCCCAAAAAAAGTACTCCCGTTTGAAAAATCATCAACATTTTATTAGACAGCCGATCTTCGATTTTCTTTTTTCGTCAAGTAGATCAAGGACCAAATTATTATCCAGTTTATAGTTATTCTTGTAATTGGTTTCAAAATTAGCGAATTTAGCTCTTTTCAGGGCTACCTGGTTTTGAATCATACTGCAAAAAAGCATTGATGGTTGCCAGATCAATTTCTTTGTGCATATAAAGCTTCTAGTTTGGTCATAAATTGCAGAAAGAAATGCGCACTATCACTGGAGACTTCAATAATGATAAACAATCTGAAAATTTTGACTCTTACGCAAGATTGAGTATTTTGCTTCAAAACTATAGCTCAAAATAAGGTTTTTCAACGTACAATTTCTCTTCCTTTGTGTGTCAAAAGCAAAAATTTGATCATCTATGAATATTTTTGGGCCTTTGATAAAAAAATTTGTTGAGTTGTTTTATCAAAGGCCCAAAAATATTCAGCCTTTGATAAAACAACTCAACAAATTTTTTTTATCAAAGGTTTGATCATCAATTTTTGGTGATTTTTGAAACAGGAGTACTTTTTTATGATTATGATGTTCCACATAGATCTGTAGCTGTTCTGGTTTAGTGTTCTTTCTATTTAAAATGTTTTCTCCACAGCACAGTACCTGAAGTTCCTTTCAAGGTATTAAATCAAATGAAAGATGTTTTCAACCAACCGTGCAATGTTTTCTAAAGATTTAACTCCTATGCTCTAAATGAATTTCTTTAAATAGATCTGTTCTTTGCAGGCTTTTTGGATTCCAAGCTTAGAAGATATTGACTGAACATAGTATGAAAAGGTTACGATGATGTACGCCCTTGTGCTAAGGAGAATTCGTTGCTCGGTTGGAACCAACCAAACTACATGCTCTGCCATTGGTAGAAATAAAGAGGAATGGCACATGGTTTTCGCGAAATTGCCTAACATTAGGTAAACCTCTATAGTTGTAAGTAAAAGTGTACCGGTATCTCAGAAAAAAGTATGCAGATTTCTTTGAGTCCAGCGATGAGAATTTAGCTTTAATCGATGGCTAACAAATGAGGTATCTATGTTCAAATTAACTATTGAAGAACATTTTGAAATTGATTAGCCATTGATTAAAGCTAAATTCTAACCGCTGGACCCGGCCAAATCTGTATAATTTTTTCTGGGACACTCGGTAAGTCATAGCTAATTTGGATCCAGTGTTGTCTCCATGATATTAAAAGTTTCAATCTTTGCTTACATTCATTTTCTTCCTTTTGTTTCGTCATGATCTTTCAGTTAATGAGTAGTTTAAAAGCCCTGATCTGATGGCTCATTACCACCATGTTACCACGGATGCCCGGGGGAGGGTCACTTCAATAGGCGGATTACGGGGGTGTGCCATTTTCAATTGTAAAATCATACCCTAAAATTTATGAATTTTTCAAAAACCATACCCCAAAATTTACGGGCCTTTCAAAAAAGATACCCTAAAATTGTGACCAAAATTCGAAATTCTAACCAAGTACCTGAAATCAGATTAAATTCAATACCCTCAAGCATTTTTCTTCCAAAATGACACCCAAAATCTATGTTCATTTGCGATGTTACCAAAAATGACACCCTAAAATTTATTTTCAGCCTGAAAAAAGGTACCCCAAAAAATGGCACATCCCGTACTGGTACATATGGTAGTGACCCCCCCGGGCACGGATGCCGAGCAGACAGCAATAGACCGTTGAGTTATTCTACTGCTCCCTGAATATCAAAGCAATGATATTGTAAACTGTTTTGTTTTATGGCCAATATGTTCAATTAGGTTACTGATACCTATTGATTAGACTGATTACAATTCGTCGTAAATTTCGCTCGTTTTTTATATTTTGATTTTAACCCTTTCGCTCAATCTACGACTCATAAAAAAGCTATGTGAAAACGAGGACAAAACTAATGAATGAGAATTTGACCGAGACTTGGTCGGTCGATTGATTGATTGATTGATTGATGGATTCGATTGATCGTTCGTGCCGCAGGGAGACTTCCTAGCTGTGATGGAGGTCATGTGACTTTTCCACGCCTTCAAACTTTTTCGGAATGAGTGAACCAGACAAACTTGCGTTCCTTTGACAATCAAAACAATAAAGATTTCGTCAAATTCAGCCAGCCAGTGGGATCTAATTTCTTTCAAATGAAACAATGATAAATCTAAAACAATACAATCATGATTGTTTCGATTGCTAAAGGAACCCAATGTATATTTCAGAAACTTTTTGCTGAAGCCTTCTGCAACCTATTGTGAGACTGTTTTACGCAAAAAACCTGCACTAGCTATTTTGTAATAATTTCAATCACTAATATTTCTGCTGTCAATACTATGGTTAACAAAGCATAAACGTTTCATCAAGTTTCGGTTATTCTTTATCTTAAAATGCGCGAGTTTTCTGGCGTTATCTTCAGGGGAACTTTGCAATGTTTTCTAGAATGTTCTTCGGTCGGGGAAGCTCAAGAAACGAACACAAATTATTCTCGCAAAGAAAAACACCCAAAAAGGCTTCTCAAAACTATAAATAATTCTCCTAAAAAATGTATAGTTATCCACAAAACTCTTATGACACATTTGTTTCGTAAGATTGAAAATAGTTTCTGTTTAAGCAGCTTTGTACTGTAGTCTGTGATTTTAAACTTCAGGAGGAAAGATAAATCGATCGGCACTTTGCAAGAACGAAGAAACGTTTTCAAGGTTTAAGCCTCTTTGAAAAATTTACTATAATTTGCACAGAATTTCAAATACGAATACTTCTGCTGTTTATAGAGGAATGTTTCAAGAAATTTCGGGTATCTTTTCCACATTGAATGTGAGTTTTCTCTTAACTTTTTGCCGGGTCGAAGTGCTTACCTCAAGCTCCTTTTTTGTTTTGCTCAGGCCAAAAAGGAATCCAGTGTTTCACGATTTAAATTCGCCAAACAGTAAGTGTTCCGGGGTCTTCCTACAGCAAGTTGGCAAACAAAAAAATGCATCCTTTCCCTTCAAAACTCTTTCGTACAGTGCCTTTTGAGATCACCTTTATTCTGTCCGTAGCTGCGATGATAACAACCTCCATTTTGGCAAAAAGCAACGCGAAGCGCTGTCTTATTGACAGGGCGACCAAGGGCACCGACAATTAAAAAAACTACCGAAAATTTTACCGAAAACTCAAAAATTTACGCGGGAAATTTAAATGAGCCAATCACAGCCGAGCAGCCCCGAATGCTGCAATCTGATTGTAACGTCAGGAACTTGACGTGAAAACGAGTTTTTGTCCTGATTTTGAGTTAGTTTGATTATGAGTCCCTGTTTGAGAGAGCGATTCCATTCAATTCAATTAGTAATTCAACTCAATAGCGAGCGAAAACTAGGGACGAACTGTAATAAGTCTACCTATTGATACCTATTGAGACAATATGTCTGCCATTAAACTATACATCTGCCAATATCATCGTCTCGATATCCAGACCCCAGTGACCTTCCAAAGAGGGATTCCTTTTATTGATTCACCCGGTACAAAAAGAGTCTGGATCAAACTTTTTTTTTATAATAATAAGCACAATAGCTACAGCTATACGGCTAAATACGGCTAAATAACAAGAACAATAAATTCTAATTAAAAACAACAACAACAACAACAGCAGCAAACGAAGGTTTTTTGTAAGTACATTTTGTAAAAATCTGTCGAATTCTTTTATGCTAGAAGCTGTCGCGCCGCTCAGTCGAACCCATATCGAACCCTTTCCTATGAAAATGTGTCGCTCGATCCAGTCTCTGTGATAATCCTGTGTTATCTAGCCTGCGTGCAGACTCTACTGATTTCCTTTCATTTCAGAGAGGTTCTCCTCACCTCTCTGAAAAGAAATCAGTAGAGTCTGCACGCAGGCTAGTGTTATCAGGAAATTGTGATTCTCGCCTGCCATAGTAGTGCCCTATTTCTATGGTAGTGCCATAGACGTGCGTTTCTTGGAACAAGAGATATCTTTGATCTAATTACAGATGTATCTTGATATGTGCCATTATCAGTTTATCCCATTTCACCAAGTAGTGGAAGCTAATTCAATCAGGAATTTTAACCATTGTTGGATCAAACAACAACAGGCGCCACTCATTAGAGTCTGGAGAAGTTTGTGCTTTGTATCAGGTAAATTTCCCCAAATGATGATAACCTATGAAATATGTTCCGTCCTAAGGACCTGGCTGATCAACCTGTTAAGGACCTGGCTGATCAACACAAAAATTGGATTGACAATTCGTTCATTACTTTGACGACAAGCAACATTTCTAGTCATTGAGCATATTCAAAGTGAAGGCAAGCGAGTGGAAATTCTTTATTAACAAGTGAAAACGTCATTTTTTAATTGAATAGATCTTAGGTGTGAATGATTTTTGATTGTTTAAAATTTCGCCTGCTCGGAAAATCCCACGTACTTGAAATTAGCCCTCGGTGTGAAGAATCGAGTCAAAAAGGTCTCTTTGGGAAAACAGTTTGCTGATGTAATTGTTGCATTATACCAACTGGGAATTTTAAAATGGAAATATTTCTGTTTCAATGTTTTTTTATATTATGTATAAAAATTTACAAAATCGGGATTACTTATAACAACACTTACGAACTACAAGGACGAGATACCATGGGGAGCAAAATAGCTACCATGACTACCCCATGCCTTTGACATAAAGACGAGCAACTACATTAAACCTAAATATACAGTTAAATACAATTACTACTATAATTACGCATAAAAAATCTCTACTGATAAACACTGGAGTCAGTCAGCGTAAACAACCCTTAGGCGTCTAGTCCCCAAGCTATTCTCCAAATCATTGTCTTACTGCAGATTTTCAGAAAGTCAAATACCTTTCTCAAGTATGCTGCGTGGATAATCTCCTCAGGATTAAGAAAATATCTCGATCAACAGCTTTCTCATGACTGCGCGAAAATCTGACAGTATTGCGTGCAGTATCTCTCTCCTTCCAATGCAATAGATGAATGGATTGAAGACTGGGTTCAACAGAGTCAACAGTAAGACGATCTTCCTTACATTGGCATACTCGGATGAACTCAATTTGGTTTTCAGGAAAATCAATAATGAAGCAGGCAACATGCAAGCTAAGTATGCCACAACAACTGCACTAACTGCAACATTTATTTTCACTTGCCGGAGAAAGGTGCTCCTGCCCTGGTACGTCGCACGAGTTTGTCCTGCAGGAAGAATTCTCGACCTCTTATGGATAAATACAAACAAACGCAATTGGACAAAGATCAAAACAGCTGATGTTGCAAATATTAAGATAGAATTAGCATGAATTGCTGTTGTTAAACCAGCTTCATCGAGTGTCACTTTACTGAGTTTTCCACCAGCAAACAGGATTTCATTCAACAGTCCCCAGATGAGCCCGGCACACCATATGAGGCTGATTGATACAATTGTCCTCTTCTTCGTCATTATTGAATGCAATCGAAAGCAATGAATACATGTAATGTAACGTTCAAGGGAGAGTGCTATAATCGATCCACTGGAACAAGCAATCATCAAACAGAAGAAAAATTCTAATGCTTTTCTTGCGTTGCGGCAAGTTACGGATACAACATTGGGTTTCATTGAATTCACAATAGGTATTGTCATGATGAAGCTTATCATGTGAATGAGGTCTGCTACGGACAGGCTCAATAGGAATTTATGCATTGGCTTTCGTAGCTTCAACTTTGAAATCAATGCTCTCACAATGAGAATGTGCAAGATCACTCCCGGCGAATAAACATAAAGCAGAGACAAATGTCGCATCGGGAAGCAAGGAACATCTCCAGTATTCGATGAATTGTTTTCCATTGACTCTAAGATCTGCCAAGCAGATCACGAGAATCTGAAACCGATGAAAAAAAAGGTTGGAAGACCTCCCATGACCACGGACAATAAAGCACTGGTGATGTGGCCTATGTAATGATCAAAACTGTCTTCTTACTCAACGTGTTGTTTCTCTTCCACAGGATTGCATGAAAAGCGCTTGATAATGTTGCTACTCCTTCGTTCTTCCCCCGTTCTTCTCTCGTCACAACAAGGAATGAATGTCGCCGTTACAATGTTCAAATAAAGTTCAAATCTTGTTCGTGCCTGGGCTCTTACGGAGCGATTCGCCTTATTTCAAACTTCCACTGAAATGCCGAAATGGTGGAGGTGCTCACCCAAAGCGAGCTTTTGTCAACTGCTCGACCGTTGCAGTTTACTAGAACACGAATGACTGCGTAGGAGCTCAGGCATGAAAACAGTTTCAACTTCGTTCGAACACTGCAATGGCGGCATTCAGCGATGAGAAGAACGAAAGACTGTTAGCTATGGCGTTCCACAAGGTTCACTCCTCGGCCCAAGGCTTTTTCTATTCATGTGAATGATCAACATTACGGTATGGTACATCAAGAACAACTGTCCATATGTTTGCAGATGATACTGAAAGCTTTTGGAATTGGGTGCACCGTAGTTAAGGTTATACCCAAAAAAAGTGACCCAACGCAATCTGTTAAAGAAAAAAAGGTAAGTGGGTATGTGGCTGATTGAAATGCTTTAAGCGTTGTTCTGTTGCTAAAAGACTAGCCTACGTCATGATCATGATTTGTGATTTTTTTCGACAGGGTAAATTTCCTGAATTAAGGATTATGAGAAAAAGGGCATGTTTGAAATCATCAAAAAGTCGTCAAAAACACGAAAACAGGGGGTCGATTCGCAGCCTTTTCAGATCTTCAAAACAATGAGGGGCGTGATTCATTTCGGCCTGGGAATAGGCAACTCAGTCGAGATCGTTGTCACAGCAAGTTTATAGTCCCTAGATACCTGGAATATTCTTGTCTCTCTCAAAGGACAAGGATAGTCCTGCTTTTCTATAAGCAACAACAAGGGCAGATTTTTGTAATACAATAGCACGAGTTTCTTTTGTTGAAACCTCAATTCAAAGCGATTAACGATCACAGACAAAGGAAATGCTCTCAACCAGTAATTCAAAACAAACAAAGCCGCAAAAGTTTCTCGTAAACCCAGGTAGCTAGCACGCTCGTTGTGCATTCCAGAAATTATTTTTAAGGGCAAACATGAGCATAGATCGAAGGGCCTATTTTGAAATTGGTCACGCAAAGAGGTGAAAATTGAAACTATTTTTTCGAACTTCTCGACCTCAATTTTTCAAAGATACACATTTAGGCCTTCCGAATTCAGGTTAAGTTTAATTATATATCCATTTCTTGCTTGCTGTGAAGAAATTTTTTAATATGAGGTCTATCTTTGCTGCATGCTCGACTAAAAAAAGAATTTTCTCTAATTTCGAATTAGTTAACTTAAGATTTGTTGTTTGCCCTTCATGATAGCCTCTACGGTTCATATAACTGACATACAAAAATTGGCAATCATGTGTGATTCCACGCAGAGTTGGCAACAAAACATCTTGGTAATTGTCCGTCCGACAGAAAAAAGAGGGGATTTATTTTTCCCAAAACAAATGGCAGTGATAAAACCATGGAATTTTGTTGCAGCTATCTCCCAACTTGCTAATTTGTTTGGAGAAATCACCTTTGCACGAAGAAAAGTATCTACATCCTTTAATTTTGACTATAGACTTTGTCCGTCCGACAGTTGCTGATGTGTACTTTTCACAGTAATCTTCAATTATGCAACAGTGCATACAGCAATTGGAATTGCTCACAATAGGAACAACAGGAATTGTTCGCAATACGTTTTGAAGATTAATTCGGCATTTTTTGTTTCTAACAGGTTTTTTACAAAACCTGTCGGATGGACTTTCGTTATATTTTTTATCCGCAATAGAACTCAATAGTGTGTCCCAATGTTAAAAAGTGGACATTACTGTGTCATGAATAGGTAGAAATTATGCATCAAAAATAGATTTATGCGTATTTTGGCACCAAACTCTCCATTCTGAAAATCTGTCGGACGGACACTCTAATGAAATAATGTTTATCTCGTCCCTTGGCCAACAATAACACCAACGAGTAGGTGGAACCTACGCAGCGCCATGTTGTTATTAATTTAGAATTACTTATGTTTGTGTTTTCAGAAGTTCAATTTTGCAGTACATTTTTGTCCATCCGACATGTCCATCCGACAGGGTTACCCACAACGTTTGCTATCCTTTTTTGACGAACAAGGTGTTATTTTTCTAAGTGTTACCTGTGTTACATTGTCAGCAATAGACAATACCATAGAATAGTTACAGTCTTTTGTGAGTTATGTTCAATGCTGAGATAGAATTGAGGTTGAAGTTACTTTTTTGCACATGCGCATTTTCTATCTAGTCCATCCGACATGTCCATGTTCTTCGTTATTCCCAAAGCAACATTCGTTTTGAAAACAAATCAGTTTATTGTTTTCATTACCCTTTGGATGCTTTATATCATGCAAGGTTACATTATGGTCTTACATCAAAGCTAAGAATTTGGTAGGCTTTCAAAGTATCTAATGTCCATCCGACAGATTTTTGAATTAAAAAATAGGCCCCGAAAGAAGAAGGATATATCTACACATCTGCCGCGGGCATTTTATTTCTTTGGTCCAGAAGCTGAGCAGTAAATGTTTTGATAACACCCAAAAAAATAAGAGAATTGAATCGCCTCCTAAATGGCTTGTGAACCAAACAAATAAAATTCCCGCGGCAGATGTGTAGATGCATACTTCTTCTTTCGATCTATGCTCATGTTTGCCCTTAAAACCAATTTCTGGAATACACAACGAGCGAGCTAGCTACCTGAGTTTCAAAGAAACATTTGCGGCTTTCTTTGTTTTGAATTACTGGTTGAGAGAATTTCCTTTGTCTGCAATCCCTAATCGCTTTGAATTGAGGTGTCAACAAAAGCAACTCATGTTATTGTATTACAAAATCTACCCTTGTTATAAGCAACTCCTGAACATTTCGATTTGCGTAACAAGGACAGATTTTGCAAGACAATGGCATCAGTTGTTGTCGTTGACACCTGAATTCAAAGCAATTAGGGATTGCAGACAAAGGAAATTCCCTCAACCAGTAATTCAAAACAAACAAAGCCGCAAAAGTTTCTCTGAAACCCAGGTGGCTACCTCTCTCAACAAGGGCAGATTTTGTAATACAATAGCACGAGTTTCTTTTGTTGAAACCTCAATTCAAAGCGATTAACGATCACAGACAAAGGAAATGCTCTCAACCAGTAATTCAAAACAAACAAAGCCGCAAAAGTTTCTCGTAAACCCAGGTAGCTAGCACGCTTGTTGTGCATTCCAGACATTATTTTTAGGGGCAAACATGAGCATAGATCGAAAGAAGAAGGATATCTACACATCTGCCGCGGGCATTTTATTTCTTTGGTCCAGAAGCTGAGCAGTAAATGTTTTGATAACACCCAAAAAAATAAGAGAATTGAATCGCCTCCTAAATGGCTTGTGAACCAAACAAATAAAATGCCCGCGGCAGATGTGTAGATGCATCCTTCTTCTTTCGATCTATGCTCATGTTTGCCCTTAAAACCAATTTCTGGAATACACAACGAGCGAGCTAGCTACCTGAGTTTCAAAGAAACATTTGCGGCTTTCTTTGTTTTGAATTACTGGTTGAGAGAATTTCCTTTGTCTGCAATCCCTAATCGCTTTGAATTGAGGTGTCAACAAAAGCAACTCATGTTATTGTATTACAAAATCTGCCCTTGTTACCTCGCTCATTGTGCCTTCCAGAAACAGTTTTTAAGAGCAAACACAGCATATATCGAAAGATGAAGGATATATCTACACCTCTAATACGGGCATTTTTCTTTGGTTAATTACACTCAAAAATAAGAGAATTGAATCGCTTCCCAATCGGCTTCTGAACCAAAGAAATAAAATGCCCGAGGTAGATATGTAGATGTATCTTCCTTCTTTCGATACATGCTCATGTTTGCTGTTGAAAACTACTTGGGTTCCGGAAAATTCTTAATGGTCAATCTTTTGATTGCAAAATTGTATGCCTGCGGTTTCTCTCGTGAAGCCTTAATACTAATTAACGATTACCTTACCTCACAAATAGACAACAAAGAGTCAAAAGTAAATGGGTAATTCAGTTCTTGGAGAAGCGTCACACCTGATGTTCCTCAGGGGTCAGTCTTAGGAGCTCTGTTATTCAACATCTACATCAATGATCTTTTGCTCTTTATTCAAAATTTAGCCTGCGTGCAGATTCAATTCCATGACCAATTTCTACAAAAATCATACCCTTGGCTAGACCAATATTTAAAAACAATACCCTTGGCTAGATTCATTTCAAAGCTTTTGAAGTCTCAAAATTGATTGTTTGAATTCGGAAATATCAAAGGTTGATTCGGTCGCGAAGTTCATTCTCAACAAAAATGCGTTGTCAGGATGAAAAAATATTGCCAAGACTACTTTAGTTTAGCTGAAAACATGACTGTTCCCTGGACCAATATTGTCAAATATGATACCCTTGGCTAGACCGTAGCCTGCGTGCAGACTCAACTCCTCGAAAGTATAGTTTCTAGGAATTGAGTCTGCACGCAGGCTACTAGACCGTGACTAAACCAAAATTGCAAAAAAAGTATACCGTTGGCTAGACTAAATGTCCGAAAAAGTATACCCTTGCTCCTGGCACATCCCCATGTACCTTTACTATGGAAGAACCCCCTCCTCCGTGGCTATGCTCCAGTGACGGGATGACTCTTTCATCCCCCCAAAAGGAGAAAATATTGCTGTATTGAAGTCATTGCTGTAGGTAGAAAATTTGATCGTGATTTTAAGCCTGATTCGAAGGCTGGAAGGTTTTTTGGACGGGCTTTCTTGAGAAAATTTTTCATAATTTCAGAATGGAGTACCCGATTTCAAGCCGGTCAATTTCAAAATTATTTGCACATGTCCGCTATTGAATAATATGTTAGCTAATTTTGTTGCCACCAAATCGAGGTGCACCTCGGTGTGAAATCCGTCTTATTTCGTATGCTACGCATTATTGCAAAGAGAAGAGTTCCCAAATAGAAAAAGATACTCACATATCTGCTTCAAACTTTTGTTAATCAAAAATTTCTATCGAAGTTCCCCCTCTGTGTGCCTGTTGTTAGTCCAAATTGAGTTCTGCACTCCGAAGTGAATGAAAAGTGCAAATACGAGACATTTTCGTTGTCGTCTTGTTATAAAGAGGCCTGTGAAGTTATCTGGAAAATTTGATTTCCAACACTTAGTCAAAGTTTGAATGGCCAAATTTGGTACATTGTAAAAGCTAGACGATGCCTTAGAATATCTAAATGACCTTGTGATCTCTACAGTTCCTGTCCACCATGGCTGCAGCCAATAAAAGAAAATTTTAAAGATTTTAAAGAAAGAAGTGTCTTGAAGAAAATTCTTTGATGTACTACCTGTACTAAATAACGCCTTGATTTATATGTTTCCCCCATATTTAAATCGAAACAGTTAAAAAATTGTGCGTTAGAGTCAGGATAAAGGGCGCTTTTCTCGCCAAAAGGGGGGCGCCAAGCTGAGTTTTCATCGTGAAGGGGGTGGGCAATTGCCCCCACTTGCGCCCCCCCCTTAAATTCGCCACTGGCTGCAACCATTTCGGTTTATCTCTCTGAAGGACCGTGCCGTGAGAGGTTGATGGCCACAATAATGTTTTTGGGGCTGAAGGGCACAAGTAATACCTTAACATGAAGGGTCAATTGATTCCATCAAGCGAACATGTAAGGCTTCTAGGGGTAAACATTGACAACACACTTAAATTTGAAATGCATGTGAAAGAGCTATGAAAGAAGGTCAACCAAAAAGTGCATGCATTTGGAAGGTTAAAGCCATATTTAGGAGAAGAAAAGTCAAAGTTACTTTCAAACTCAGTGGTAATGTCGAACTTTTCCTATTGCCCTCTGATCTGGTTATTCTGTAGCAAAGTTGCCAATAATGAAATTAATAGAAAAATTAAAAGAAAATTAAAAAAAATCTCATGGTTGAAATCTACAAATCAATCAACCATCTCAATCCAGGGTACATGTGGGAATTTTTATAAAAAATAGATGTTCCCTATAACCTTCGTACTAAGGAACTATGCAAACTCCCCTCAGTGAGTTCTCAGCGCTACGGAATAAATTCCCTATCCTTTAGAGAGAGTCTCCTTTGGAATACCCTGAATGATGACCTACAATTGACAACTTCTCTAGTGAATTTTCAAAAAAGGAACACGTTGCTGGGATGGCAACAACTGCACGTGCTATATTTGCACTTAATTTAGGGTTTTTATCTTGTTTCGTTATATTTTGTATTGTAAATAGTTGGTATTAATTAATTGTTGTTAACTAGAAACCAACCAACTGTAAATAAGTTTGATTTGATTCGATTTGATTTGATTTGATTACTTGTGGTGTTCCCCAGGGCTCCGTCCTTGGTCCACTTCTCTTCCTCGTCTACATAAATTATCTTCTAAAGTCATCTAGCAAGCTATCTTTTATCTCTTTACTGATGACACAAACATTTACTTTGAATCTGACCATCTCTATAATCTACCGGGTGTCTCAAAAAAATTACCCCCTTTTGACTGGAGATAGTAACCAAAAATAAGATATCATTGCCCCCCCCCTACTTCACAACTAAATTCCTCAATCTTCAACTTAGATGCACATACCTTGCATTTAGAAATCGTCCACCAAACACCAGAGTTACAGGTTCGCCAGGTTCGCAAAGTCAAATTTACAGTGCACCCAAAACCAGAAGTTTTGAGAAAGGGCCTAATCATGATTTGTATCGTGGACACTTTACAAAGTACCTGTAGACTTTAAGTTTCCGTTTTTTGCTTTTGAAAAGAATAAAAGATGCATGGACATGATGCTGATTAAACAAATATAGTAAAAATGTGGTAAGAATGACAAAGTCGTGCCACATCTCCAAAATAAGCGTGCAAGTGCTCCTTTTCCTCTTTTTTAATACAAAACACTTGGGATCGAATGCAATGCAAAGACCGATTCCTCAAAAAAAGTCACTTGAAGAAAAATTGAAGTAATTCAAGGTATAAATCTTTTCAAAAATAAAAAGTAAAGGTCAAAGTTGAAAATTCGTTTGCAAAATACCTGTTTGGTATCAAATCATGGCTAGGCCATTTCTCAAAATCTCTGGTTTCAGGTGCACTCCAAATTTGGACGTTGTGAACTCGTATCTCTGGTGTTTGGTGGTAGATTTCAAAATGCAAGGTATGTGCATTTAAGTTGAGGACCAACAAATGTAGCCATGAATTCAAAAAGTCCCGAAATGTTATCGTTTTGTTGCCTTGTTCAGTCAAAAGGGGGTACTTTTTTGAGACAACCGGTAGAAAAAGTGGTAAACAAAGAACTGAGGCATGTTGAAAAATGGCTTGATGCTAATAAACTTGCATTAAATGTGGACAAAACAAATTTTATCATTTTCCATTCTCCACAAAATTCTTTAGATAAAACTGTCAGCATTAAAATTGGTCGGGAGCATGTAAATCAGGCTAGGTATGTTTATTCTTGGCCTTCTCTTCGATGAAAACCTCAACTGGAGGTATCACTTAAGTGAACTCTCAAAGAAGTTAGCAAGAACTTGTGGTATCTTCTTTAATATGAGGCATCTTCAACCAGCTAATGTTTTAGTTTTCTTCTATTTCTCTTTATTTGCCTCTTTTCTTCAGTATGGAATCATTGTCTGGGGCCTTGCCTATGACACCCACACTAAACCCATCTACCTCCTACAAAAGGAAGCTGTCAGAGCTATTACCTTCAAGAATTTCACATCTCCGTCTTCGCCAATTTTCTCTGAATTAAAAATTCTGAAGTTGTTTCATTTATTTCTTTTCAAGCTACTTATCTTTTTGTATGAATCTGTTCAGTTGATGTCTCCTACCTTCTTGCACAATTTTTTGAAACTTTGTCATTTGTTCATCAGTATGATACAAGGCAGGCTCGCAAAGGTGATATTTTCATGATGCGTAGGAATACTCTGCAGTATGGCCTAAGATCCATCAGATATGCAGGTGCTAAATCCAGAATGACATTCCCTTCAAGATCAAACAGTCTCCTTCAGTAATGATTTTCCGTCGCGAAATGAAACTCCATCTTTTCTCCATTAGTTACCAGTCCTGATTATTTTGATAGAAACAACTTTTTTACATCGATCGATCAAATCAAGTAAAAATGTTGCAAATTGAAAAATAGGTCTTTAGGATAGGGGGTGCTCTCCTTTTCGATTAGTCTATCTACTGGGAGAGCTCCTCCTTAAGAAATTCCTCCCCATACAAAATTCTATGTAACCATATTGTAAAATTTATCATTCTTATTCTGTAATTCAATAATTTGGATAATTGTATTGAAATTATAAGCAAATCAATTATCTTCATGGGCGTAAGGGGAGATAAAATTTGGGGCGGCTGCTGCCCGATAAAAAATCAATTGTTTAAGAAAATTTTGCCCGACTTAAGGCACATTTCTGCCCGATTATGGCTGATTTTTGCAACATTTTCCGACAAGTTCATCAGTTTGTGTGATGACATAAAAATGAATGACATCATATACTCATATATCATATTTACCATGCATGCTGAGCTGCTGAGCATGCGCACGATGACATAATAAGATATTTGGCTTTTTTGGCCTCTTTCTGATCAAGACTCGGCCTGTTTGTTATGCTACTTGTAAAATCTGGCAACCCTACAGCACACAGAAACACGACAAAAGGTTTAGCCGAGAGGTCATATTCTTGTTCACAAACGTGCGTCTCAGAATCTTGATATAACGTCTTGCCAACTCCATGTCTACACGCTACATCTATCTAAAGGATTTCATTTGTGTTTTTAGCCCTCATTGAATTTTGTTTCATTTAAAGTCTAGACCAGTTCTAACCTCAGTTGAGAGGGGAACTCGACCAAACTTTGTTGCACAGTGGTTTAAACCTCCGACTTTGCCCTTTGTAGCCACTTTGTAGCCAGAACAGTCAAGCGAACAGGATTCGATCCCAGGTAAAGCCCTAGACTTATAACTTTTCGTCCCTTGTTTCCCTGCGTTCTTTGATTTGCTAATATCACTTGGTAATAGGGACTCATATCATTACTCTTATAGCGTGGGCCCCGTTATAGGCCAATATGGTGTGCTTCCGTATTGACCAATCAAATTGCTAGATTTTAGTTTTCAACCAATAAGGAGACGCTATTTAGACATTTGTTGTTGTTGCATCCAAAAACAGTCGATGTGGCCTAGAGTTTTCGTAGCTGCGATGGATCTATTTTGTTTCTACAGGGGAAGACTACTGCTTGAAAGGTATGTATTTTGCGAGTAGTAGGTCGGGAAAACATAATTCTTTGTACTGAAAGTTTGCTTTTCAATGTTGAAGCTCTTTAAACCAGACTTTGAAGCGATTTAGTTAAGTGTAAGAGAACTCCTGCAAGTTTAGGCTATTTTGAAACAGGGCCCACTTTGGCCCACTTTATAAGAGTAATGGTATGAGTCCCTATTGACCAAGTGATATCAGCAACTCAAAGAATGCAGGGAAACAAGGGATGAAAACTCATAAGTCTAGTAAAGCCCTACCTCTTGATCGTAATGACAAGTAGCCTGCGTGCAGACTCGGGTCCAGGCGCATGACAAGGGGTCGCAGACTTGATTACTGAGATCAAGGCAAATATTACATACATACATAGATCCCAGTAACTTCACATTTACCTTCACTAAGTCTCTGTCAATAAGGTTTACGCCTTACCACTCTCAAAGTTCTCTCTCTTGATTGTCACAAGCGCGACATAACGCGTGTAAACTATACATTATTCACAAATCATTAAATGGAGAGCCAAGAGGAATACAAATATCCAAGAACTGTGTGCTATACATCGAAAAACGCGAAAATTGAACCTTCCCCCGTCTATGACCTTACTATACCCCCAGATCTGTTTCATATAAACCTCAATGAAATTTTTGCATTCTCAACACATTAGCCCAGCAGAGGTGTCTCAGACTTTCTTTGCGTGTCTTAGCTTCAGAATATTTAATAAAAAATTTTACCCTTTGCCCCCAGGCCTCGTTTTGAGATTCAAATTTGAGATTCAAATGTCAAATTTTGACCATGCAAATTTTCTCAAAACTGAGACAAAGTTTGATTCCCCTATGCTTATTCTCCCTGTCTGCCAAATCTCAGCCACACCCCACGGAATGTGCCAAGTTGCTAAGGGCTGTTCCAAGTTAGTCATAAATAAAATACCTCTATCATAATGCCACGTTTGAAGCTGCAGTATTTATAGCTGAACTGATAGGAGCGTAAATATAAATGCGTCCAGATGGAAGAACTGCACATAGAGTTTTCGCAGAATGTACCAACGAAGGAAAGTAGCAGTTTTTGCTCCATTGACTCTTCTTGTGGTACGTAACGAGAGGGACTTGTTGAATTCTCCTTTAATCTTAGCAAGCTAATAACTTTTCGTCTTTTTTTCGTTAATTTGTCCTCGTTTGCAGACCAGCAAACGTTGCTTTTGAAGTCTAAATATATTTTCATCTCATTATATTTTTTGATGATAAATCTGCTGCGTTATTGTTCTCAGTGATAAAGTCTCGTGTGTCTCTGCACGGTTCCTTTGATTCAAGCTGGGAACATCTTTTTATCAACATAAGTTAGTTATTCAAAACAAAGAAACCTATAAGAGAACACACCAAAAATATCACTATTGTCTAACAGTAATGTTGTTTAACTATTCCATAATGCAACATATATTTAACAACACAAAACCAGCTACGTACAACAGCAGCGAAGCAGTGAGGTCGAATCTATGAAAATGCCAGTGAATATGGTTATTAAATCTTTCAGTGGATCGATTTGAAATGAATTTTATGTAATTTGCTATAATTTCAGCAAGAACATTTTTATATCATTACCACTTTCAGAATTACATTGCCTCTTTATATGGGGGTCGTAGGGGTATCAAAAACCGGAAAACCGCCAAAATATTTCAGAAAACCGAAAAATCTCCTCTAACTTTAGCTAAAACCGTTATAACATGTTTCCGCACTTTTAATTTATAACTTCGGTTCTATGTCGCTGACGACTGCCTCGTTATCAATTTTGTAGCCCCAACAAAATAGAAAGCTGATTCCTTCCAATGCCTTAAATTCACTGGAAAAGTGAAATTAGTGAAATTCTCTCCAAAATTACATCAAATTGGACAACTGTAGGAAGCTTTATCTTCAATCTAGTAACGATTTGCCTGGTTGAATCATATTTAGTGAAGCTACCTGCAAGTTGTTTTGAGAGAAAGGAACCGTAAAAGCGATATTTTTATGTTGAAAAAACGTAAAACCGTTCTAAAAATTGCTAAAAGCCGTGAACCATGACGACCCCCAGGTCAATGAAGTCACCAAACTGCTGGATCGTAAACCAAAAAGCAACAGACTTGTGCTTGACACCAAACCGTAGGCCTTACTTGGTTAAATGTTTTTTAGAAAATTCTATTAGTTCAACTAAGTTTATTTATACGTTATGGTGGGTGCGTTTAATGTTTCTCACAGCTTTAGCAGAGTACCTCTCCCATCCAAGAGGGGCAGATTTTGTAATACAATAGCAACAGTTGCGTTTGATCGACACCTCAATTCAAAGCGATTAGCGGATGCAGACAAAGGAATTTTCTCAACCAGTAATTCAAAACAAACAAAGCCGCAAAAGTTTCCCCGAAACTAGTAGGGCAAACTCTTGCCTTGTGCAAGCGAAAGATGGTTTTTAAGAGAAGTTATGTGCTAATAGCGAAAGAAGAAGGGTAAATCTAAAAAAGTGCTGTCGCTTAGATTATGTTTATTTGATTCAGGAGCCGAGCAGAGGGCATTGTAATTCTCGCGTCTTTAGGGCGTAAAATGAAACGATCACAAAACAACTCCTAAATCAAATAAACATAATCTAAGCGACAGAGCTCTAGATTTACCCTTCTTCTTTCGCTATAATAAGCACATAACTTCTCTTGAAAACCATCTTTCGCTTGCACAAGGCGAGAGTTTGCCCTACTAGTTTCGGGGAAACTTTTGCGGCTTTGTTTGTTTTGAATTACTGGTTGAGAGAATTTCCTTTGTCTGCATTCGCTAATCGCTTTGAATTGAGGTGTCAATCAAACGCAACTGTTGCTATTGTATTACAAAATCTGCCCTTCTTCTTCCATCCCACTTAGGAAGGCTGTGATTCTGAAAACACTAATGATCCTGATTTTGGTAATGTTTGGAAATGAGTCGTAGTTACAGCGACATAATAGTTCAGTCAAGGAGAAAAATTACGACGAGAATAATTAGTCTACCCTTTTGTCTACGGCACTGAACTAGTTGTCTCAGCATTGTTGTATTCAAGACCTATCAAAATCACAATTCGAAATTCACAAAATCCGAAGTTACATTTTAAACGAAGCTACAATAGTTATAAACATAACGCAAAGATTTGCAACACATAAATTACTAACTACATGTCTTTTGATAAGAAACTTGGATTAGCCAATAGCACTGACATTTTCTTAATCCAACATGAGAATTTCCGCATTTTAGTAGTACAATTTCGAGGGGGCAATGAAAATGGCGACACCAAAGAGAAGACACGTCGCATTTCAGAAGTACAATTTCGAGGGGCCATGAAAGTGGCGACACGGTGTCGACACCAAAGAGAAGACACGTGCAAAGCATGCTAGTTGAAACAAACGAGTTCAACCGGGTCTAAATAAGGTTAAAAGTACCGGGTGCGCCAAAAAAGTATAAAATTTTGACAGACGACCATGAATTATGCACTCAGCAAATTTAAAAATTGATGACTTAACTTTAGTCGAAATTGCTTATATTTCGAGGTTCTTGACGAATTCTGGGTAACTAATCGTCGAGTTATAAGCAATCTCTTGAAAATTTTAGTTTGTAACTTTCTATTTTCCTGTTCACTCGACTCTTTGGAGGAAATTTTGTTGACTTATCTCGATGAATCTTGATTGTTTTAAGATTAAACATGTCCAAGGAAACGTACAAAAACATCAAACAAATTGCCAATCTTCAACCTTTAAATCGCGTACGATTTATTGCGATCTGTCAAAAGTGAATTTTTTGGAGTATCCGGTGGAATAAAATATCTGTTTCTAATGCACGAACGAGTCTCTTAACTTTCCAAACTGTTAACTTAAGAATTCAACTTCTACTCAATAATTAATTTCAGCCTCGTTTCACAAGTTGATACTTCAAACCATAACGAGACTTCTTAGTTAAAGGGGCTCCGTCGCCAAACTGTAAACAAATTTGTAAACACCACACATGTCCTTTGTTCTCCATTTTTTTGTCAGTTTGTTAGGTGGCTTCACCTAAGCCACCAAAAAAGTGCTCGTTAAAAATCCATTTATATCCAATCAATCGTAACAGGTATGATTGCTTGGTTTTTGCCTCTGTAAAGTAAAAAGATTTATCTTCAAAATAATGCTTTCATTTTCAAAAAAACATGTAAACGTCTGTGTGATATTGCCCATCAAAAAACTCTTCAAAATCACCGTTGTGACCGAAATTTGGAGACGGAGCCCTTTAATGAAAGAAAGAATACAAATACTATAATTCTTCAGGAGAAATATCCTGAGAATAAAACAAGAACTGTCTCCCCGGCTAAGATTATTTATCTATTTCTGCATTCCGCATTAACTTAAAGGCTGAAACAACTACTCTGGGTAAATTTTACGAAATATAAATTTAAAGACAAAGAAATTCTGAACTTAAAGAAGCACCATTTAACTACAAGTCGAAGAGCATACGTAATATCTATAATATCTGCCAGAATGCTAGAATTTCCAGTCAACTTCGTCGCCCTTCGTAAGTCATATAAATATATTGACATTTTAACTCTGCAAGAGTAATACCGTCTTATCCAGCCCGGGACCTTTTCTAACAATTGTGACATGCTTGACTCGAGATTTGCAATGAGAATTGTTCAAAATAATATTAGCAAAAAAGCAGATAAAATACAAAATATTTAGTAGGAGAACTTGGATACCCCAAACAACGAAAAAGAATTTAGGCCCATTTGGATCAGAGCAATGTTGCATTCTCTCCTACCAAGCGGCTCTGAACTCTTCAAACGTTCCGGCAAAGATTATAGCTACCTTAAATTATCAAATTCATTCCAAAAAATTATCACTGTTTTTTTCTAAGTTTAGAGAAGAGAGAACGTTTCTTGGAAACCACAGATTCACTTTTCACTGATATCTGGTCATCAGATTGTATTTTTCTCCATTTCAATGAGGATTTGGATGTTTTCTTTTTACTGTCCTCATTACGATCCAAAAGATCTTCAACTGAACCAATACAGCCATTAACATCATTTACGCTTCTAAACTGCTTTTTCTTTGACTCAGCCAATAAACTTTCATCCAATGACAAAATCCTGCTTGTATTACATTCTGATTCACCATTTTGAGAAGCCGTAGGTCTCCCACAAGTCTGGTTGTCTTCTTCTGATTGCGAGGAATGGTCTGAAGATGACGTCATACTGTGATGATTAGGAGAATACACGGAAGAGCTCCGAACAGGCGAATGTCGGATTGCTTCAAAAGTCGGTGTCGACCGACTAACATGAAACGTTTGATGATTAACGGCTTCAGAGTGGATACCATTTACGTTGTCATTGGTTTCACCAGATTGACAGCCGATAGATTCGTCTGATTTTAGCTGCACACATGATTGGATGTCCGATGCTCCATCCGACATGGGAATTCCACTGGAACCCTCAATGCTTCTGTAACTGGTCGATGGAATATCATTATCTGAGCACAAGCTACTTTTCATCATTAGATAACTTTGATATGGTGATTCTCGAGCAGATAGAACGTCGGCTGGTGAGTTGCGGCCGTTTGTCGATGTGCAGTCGCTGGCTAAAGACGAATGACGGTTGAGAGCCGTAAAATCCTGGTCGCTTCTGATTGATTTTGTCACTGACCTTGATTGACTCTTTAATGGCTCTGGAGAGTCTTCTCTTAGAGTTACTGGCCTTTGAACAGCATTGGTTAAGGAGCCGATTCCACCTAAATTTGCACAAACGGCTAAAGCACGGGCAATTGAGCTTCGGCGAGACTGGTCTTCAATTTCTAAACTTTGGCCTAGTAAGCCATCGTTCACAATTTGGAAACCACAAAGTTCTTCGATTTGTCTCCATCTATGCTGCCGTTCTTTAAGATCGTTGGTTACTTCAGCAAGGGCACTCCTGTTATAGAAATAAAACATCTTTGATAAATAAGTAATACAGGGCACAAGATAGGGAATGAAAAAAGGCCCGAATGATTTGATGAATAGGCGAATAAGTACTTTAAAACAGACAGCACACGAGCCATCCCTTTACCGGGTGCGTAAGAAGTAAAGTGAAAACATTTTCAAGCCTCAAACGGACGCTTTTACCGGGTGAATGAAAAAAAACATCCGGCGTTTGAAAAATTCTATTCCCTGAATATGAAAACTATAATACTGAAAACTGTCTAGTATTATTGCCGATATGTTGAATTAGGTTCAGCAATCTACCAGGTTAGAGGTTATTAGATATTGCTTTCTAATTGGTCAGTCAAACAGATCCAGTGCATTTGATTGGTTGAAATCGAGCCTGGTTTAGATAAAACTGGTTTAACTGTGTCAATGTGAATGGAGTATTATATGATAGGATTTAATTGGCCAAGATTTTCGTTTTATTGTTTTCAAACGCCATTAAATTTTTCGCCACTGAAGTTTATGACATTAACTATCAGCTGTATGACATCAGAAACCTAGATGACGTCATTTAATTTGAAATTGCTGACATCATCAAGAATGAGTAAAATTATCCAACAGAAAGCTCTGGTCAAGACTTATAGAATGGCGGGGTAGTTTCAACGATTTGATTTGATTTTTAATTTTTTGAGCTGTGATTATCGTAATAAAAATGAGGCTCAATGTTTTACGTTTCCAGCCGACCACATGTCGAAAAGACATTTTTCACATGTCTACCATCTTGAACTAATTTTGTAATCTTTAATCAGCCTATCAAATTTTAAGAAAAGTAACAAAATTTCAATCCATTATCCGACACAACATCAGATCAAAGTTAGCGCGGACACCTTGTGCCCCCTCCTCCGCTACTCCCCGGCAGTAATGGGGTTCACTCTCACTTCCATTAACGCAAGTTGTTACTGTGGTGAAATATGCACTGGCTATCAGACAGAAGTTTGCGAAAGAGCTTTTAATCTGCATTGCTCGGTTAATAATTTACAAAAGGCGTCAACTGTTCAATTCTCACATTTGATTGGCAAAGTACTATGTTGAGAAATCATTTATTAGAAGCGGAATTTTTAACTAGGATTTATCAATAGACGAGAAGACACGTACAGCGAATGAACGGACCCCAATTGCAATATACCATTTAGGGCCTGTCTTTATCAGCTCAGGCTGGTAAATCTCCGCCAGGTGGGATGTCTGTTCATCTCACGGTTCAGCCCAAGAGCCCAAGCTGGCTGCCAGCATTTGTTGTGGCGCCAATGCAGTTTATCAGGTCTTATCAAAACAAGGGAAACTGACACCGGGTGAATGGAAAGAAAGCACGAGGTTTCAAAAAATACTGTTCCCTTAATATCATTGTTATGATTGCTATGGAACTTTAAGAAACTCGTAGGAAACTCTGAAGAATAAAACTCTGATAATTCTAAGAAACTTTCAGCACTGGTTCAAATGCTTAGTTCCTTGTAAAAAATACGTAAATTATCATCTTGAGAAGGTGGAATTCCGTTCAATGAAGTTGTCAAACGAGTGGGGATAACTTTTTCATTCTCTCAAGAGGATAACATGTGCTAAAACGTGTTTAAGTCATCGCTGCAAAGGTGGGAATGTTAGGGAAAATTGATCGTGATCACACGCCGTTAAGGAAACTTCTCAAGAAAATTCCTCATAAAATCGGAAGGGAGTGACCGATTTCAGCCAGGAAAAATTCTAAAATTAATTGGTAGTACGGGTATCCCCAAAAATACTCCCGTTCATAAAATTTTCTGTTTGATCTGTTTTGTTAATGATCCAAATATATTTGAAAGTGATAAGATGTAGCCTGATAACCAAACCCACGCCAAAAACCTCATTCCGAGCTATACTCTTCAAGCAACATCGTAAATCTTGCCTAACAGCCATTATTTGATATTTTCATTATCCTTCAAGTCTGCAAAGGTAGTTTGCGTTTCCTTCTGATATTTTTGATCAAACTAAAAGCTTAATATAAAAAGAAATTAATCTAGCAATCATCAGTGCTTTTTGCAGTATGCTTCAAAACCAGGCAACCCCAAAAGAAGCTAAATCTGCTAATTTCAAAACCAATGACAACATTAGCTATACTCGAGAAAACAATTTGGTCTTTGATCTACACGTAAATGAAAGAAATTTCAAGATCGGCCATGTAATCAAATTTTGGTGATTTTTCAAACAGTACTATTTCTTGGGATACCCGGTATAAAACTCAGATCTTGGCTACAGTCCCTCCAGTTCACTTCATTCGCTGTTCGGTGTGACGAGCGGAACTTGGGGCAAGGCAAGTCTAGGCTACATCATTTATTCGATTTTCTTGTTCATTTTTATATTACTTTTGTTACTTTCATTTGTCAATTTTCATTTCGGTGATCGTTGTTGTGAATTGGCTTCTTCTCAAATGAGCACAGATTGTCAAAACTGCCAAAGATGGCTGACTACCAAAACTTAATAAAAACAACACTCACCTTGCACTAAGGATTTTCTGATCCACTTCATCAATTGTCTGCCCATGAACTAACCGCAGTGGACCAAATATAGAACCACGCTTCTTTCGAATTTTTTCACACTAGTAGAAAGATCAAAATGGTGTTGAAAATGACAGATGAAATATAATTGACCGAGTGAAACAAACACTGAAATTAGACTTATGACTTTTCGTCCCTTATTTCCCTGCGTTCTTTGATTTGCTGATATCACTTGGTAATAGGGACTCACAACATTGCTCTTTTAAAGTGGGCCCCCTTTAGGCCCATATGGAGTGGTTCCGTATTTACCAATCAAATTGCTAGAATTTAGTTTTTAACCAACTCCAATGAGCATCCCTGTGGGAAATTTTTCCAGAGTGCCAATCCGTTGATGATGGTGCATACATTTTCCGGCAGAAGACAACTGATTTCTAAGGGGACGCTCAAACTTCAACCTTTCATAAGTCTTCAATGATATAATCAAATGTGACAAACAAGTACATTTTCTGAATCTACCGGGTACCGGGTGAATCAAAACAGGTAAATGTTTGACGAGTTGTGGAATAAAAAGTACGTGGCCGGTATTCGAAACTGAAATCTTATCAATCAAGAATTTTAGTCACCAAATTACGAACTAGTGATCATGACCTAGAGATTGAAAAAGGCTGACACCACAGACCAATCATACCAAGGGAAAATAGACTCTGTAAATTTTGTAGCAATAACCAAATTGAAGACGAGACACATTTTATTTTCGAATGCACCCAGTATGAACCCCAAAGATCAAATTTCCTACTAAAATGTTATGATCTATTCCCAAGTACCAAGCTATTAGGTAACCAAGATCTCCTCCAATTCGTTTTCATGAACCCCAACCCTCAACTCCTTTTGGATCTAATATCTTATATCCATGATATTTCGAGCATCCGTTCCAAACTCAACTTAACCCCTGCGCCTCCAGATTAACAACTGATTACTTTAGCTTACGATTAATTATTTTAAATTCGCTGTTGCTGTTTTGTTACGTTATCTTCGTAGATTTAGTTTTTGGTACAATATACCATGTATAACTTTATATCTATTGATGAATTATAAAAAAAAATCAAAGCTGAACCTAGATGTGAAAATTTTGTTTGGTAAAATCCAGGGGGGGGGTTCTTCCATAGTAAAGGTACCTGGGGATGTGCCGCGAGCAAGGGTATACTTTTGGACTTCTAGTGTAGCCAATGGTATACTTTTTGCAATTTTGGCGCAACGGTCTAGCCAAGGGTATCATTTTTTAAAATATTGGTCTGGCGAACGGTCATGATATCATATTTGGTACAAATTTGACAATATTGGTCCAGGAAATGGTCAAAATTGGTCTAGCCAAGGGTACCATCTTCGTAAAACTTGGTCCAGAGAATAGTCAAATTGGTCTAGCCAAATGTACCATTTTCCTAAAAATTAGTCTAGCCAACGGTACCAATTCGAATATGCTCGCGGTAGACCCCTACCCAAATTTGGCCAAGAACCCCCCCCCCCCGTGGTAAAATCACCAATCTTTCAGACCCAAAAATAAGGAAACTGCTGTTAAGGGGTTTGCATGGGAACGAGAATTTCACGTTTGATTCTGGTCAATGATTTATCAAAAAATTTAAACAAAATAGACTTACTGCTTCTTTAGCATCTTCCATTTGTTTCAACGCATTATTCTTCTTCATTATGAAATATTTTGATTCTTTTCTATACGTTATATTTAGCCACTGCTGTAAAGACCGAGGTGATCTAGGTGCCATGGAATCCATTTCAGCCTCTGCTTTTTGCAACGCTCGTCGTACTTCAGTTAATTCTTGTTCAACTAAAGACAATTTTATTCTTTCTTCTTGGTGATGGCTTCTCTCTTCGTGCAGTCTCTCTGCTTCTTTCTATCAACAACAGATATTGCAAATCAGGATGTGCTTGATTGGTACCAATTCCGAAAACAGTAGACTTAGAAGACTCGGAATTTGTGTTTGATTGACTGCGAAATTCTCAACAACCTAGGTTTGGTAGGTTTGTACGGCCTTCTGAACCTTCTGCTCGAAAAGACAAACAGCTTGGCAGACTTCGGAGAGACTGTTGTTTTCATTGGTGAATGTTTTTTTGTATACATTTCTACCTAACATTCTAAGGTAGTTTTAGGACGCTGAGAAGCTGAGCTTATCGAAGCAACGTCCTGGTCCTTCCCTCGCTGTGACCATACCTCGTGATTTCTTTTGCCTGGAATTACAGAGAGTTGGCAACTCTCCTCACACTTTGTAGCAGGTTCGGCAGGGCGAGGACTCGAACCACCAACCTTCAGATTGGTAGTCAAGCGAGCTACCACTGAGCCATCCCTGCTTTTGCCATTGTGAATCCCGTAAGATTCTTGTTTGATTGGGAATATATTTCCATCTCTGCGAAGTCTACTGTCTTCAGAATTTGGTAGGCTTGGAATTACTAATCAAACACACATTTAGGAATGTCTTCACACTATTCACGCAACTCGATGTATGATCTCAAGGTCTGCAGCAAAAAATATCCTTAAGAGGGGCTGGATGACGGAATTTCTGTCGAAATAGCTATTTTGGAATATTAAGGTCAATATTAAACAACCAGATATACTCGTAATCATTTTTGTCCAAAAAGAAAGCATCATTGTAAAGAACAATTCTTATATTTCAGTGAGAGGCAAAGAGAGCATTCATATGTTGTAAGATTGCAGAGAAGATAGCAGATTGCGAACAGACACTTTGGAGTGAATTCAACCCATCCACCAAAAGAAATGCAGCAAACAATGGGCACAACATAGACTCATTCATTCCAAAAGTGTCTTGCTTCGCTTGATTCGCGGACTTGCTACAATTCTCTCTTTTGGTTCGTGAAAAAGAGACGGAAAACACGATTAGAGAAAAATAAAGAAAAAAAGAGAAAGGAAAGGAAATAGAAAACTTCAAGAAAACTTCAGGCCAGTGAACCCCCTGAACGCAAATTCGAAATCGTTTTTTAGATAGCCTTGATTGGATGGACAAGAGTTACAAGTCTATCCTTCCTTCTCTTTTTCTTTCTTTTTTCTTTATTTTTCTTTATGTTCTTCCTCTCGTTCTTTAGGACCATCTTCTGTAGGACCAAAAGATAGACTTGTAGCAAGTCCACTTGATTGGTCGCTACAAATGAGGCCATAACAACAACAACAACAAAGAGTGCCAGTTAGATTACTGGTTTGATTACAGTCTCAGACCCAACCCCTTTAATTCTTTTCCATTACGCTCTGTTCTCTAATAATAACCAGAGGCGGATCCAGACTATTGCTATTGATGCTCAAGCAACAGTCAGATTTTCAAAACAATAGTAATAATTTTTTGTGTATATAGTTGTTCAATTTAGAGATTTTCCTTCCATGAATTCATCTCATCGTTAAAGTCGCAATGCGTCGATTCCAGCAGTTAAAACTAGCCTTTATACCCCGTATACTAAGCTTTGATGTTAAGAACTACTGCGAAGGAGAACGCATATTTGGTAGACCACTTTGCTTGATATTTACCTTTGTTCTGTCCGTCGATAGGAGGTTTAACAAAGGCTGACATTCCGAGCAACAGTGGTCCGCAGATTACTGCCATCCCACGCTCAATCAGCTATGGCCTTCTGTAGGCAAATTTTAGCGGGAGCAACAGTGAAATTTGAAAATGTGGGTGATAGCCAATCAGAGTTAGAGTTGACTGTTGCTCGATTTTGGCGGGAGCAACAGTGGACTTTGGCCTCCAGAGCTGCACTTTGTTTTATTCGAGAACTGGAGGTCAACATGGAGCTGTGAGAAGCCGTCGTTGCTACTATAGCCTTTCAAAATGAACGAAACCTTAATTGAGATTGAAGAAATAGTGAAGCATAGAGCAACGCTGTCCGAGGAAGAGAGAAAAGCCGAATAGAGAAGTAAGGATTCTATTTTGCTTGCAAGCAGGAGTCCTCAAGACGTTCGTAGGCTAGGCCTAAGCTCAGCCCAGGGAATGTGATCTTTCTGCACTGCAGTTCCCAAAGATGCAGTTGGGAATGGCTCCTCAAAACTTTTGCCCTATTCGGTATGCTACACAGCTTTCCAATTGCTAATTTTCTTTCCTCCTCATTCTTTCACTTCATCAACTCAGAGCAGCATTGAACAATTTTTACCATCGAGTCAATGAAATATGTGTGTCACGTTTTCTCTTGGGATGAATTTCATACAGAATTGTGACAAAAGGACCCTAACAAAGGGATATTGTTCTGCGGGGATCCTCATGCAATGAGCTATTATGTTCAATGCTTTGGTCTAATAGGCCGTATTCTCTGCATTGTCACTGATCTTGATTAAATGGAGTGAACAAATATTCTGAAAGGCTCTTTTGTCATTAGACCATGGTAGTTTTGAATAGGAATATGTTGTGGAACTGGACGAATTTGATTCAAAGCTTTGCAAATGAACACTGGGGGCAGTTTCGTTGCAGGCAAGTTTTAAATCAGATCGAGACTTTGACGGGAGAGAAGCTAAAGGACGGAACCCAGATCAGTGTGAATGATTGAATGCATGGCCTAACACAACTTGACGAGGAAATAGTAAACACCCATCCACCCACCCTATTTCTCTCTTTTTGATACGTTTGATTCTTGATTGCCATCAGCTATAACTTCACTTTGAGATGTTGTTCGAAAAATGTACGTTTAGTTCATATTAAAAGTTCAACAACATATTTGGCATAACATTTTTGCATTTAACTCACAATGTTTCTCAGGACTTCTCAGACAATAATGCTGGAGTTTCTCAAATGTTGGCCATATTAGTGCTGTTTATATAATTTAAATATTTTTATGATATTTAAGACACCGTATTGGGTTTTACGAGATATTCTCATTTTAAGGAGACTTTAGATTCTTTTTGAATAAGTACTATTTAGGGCGTTTCCACGAGGTTTCTCTTTAAATAAGGGCGTTTCCCCTTATGCAGAAGGGCGTGGTCCCAAAAATTTTTCCGGGGGCTTCGCCCCCGGACCCCCAATACCCTGCGCCTTCGGCGCATAGCACCTTCAGCTATAGTCAGATTTTTCCCTGGATCCGCTCCTGATAACTCCTGTCTTTTACAAGATTTTTTACACAGCTTCAACACAAAAGGTTGTGCATGAAATCTTTTACCTTCGGATAAACTTGGACATAAAATATCATTTAAGCATGATACATGCGAATGTAAGGCTATTTGCCATGCTCTTATACCAATACAACAGCAGCACCCTAACAATTTTGTTTTGTTTCTAGTAGTAAGTTCATTTCAGTATTTCACTTTTATATATGGTCTTTACCAACGTATATGAATAAAAAAATGAAATAAAATCTAATTATGAAGCCCAATCGCTGAAGAACTTATATTTCTTGTTTAAAGGAATTGAGTCGATATAAATAACTGAGCGTTAACGCTATGCTGACAAACTGCTGACGGCCCTTTGTTATCGCACAATTGTGCTAAAGTCATTAGTAGTGGAGACCAAAGACTTCTTAATCCTTGCTTTATCCTTAACCCTTGCATTATTAAGAAGTCTTTGGTCTCCACTACCAATGACTTTAGCACAATTGTGCGATAACAAAGGGCCGTCAGCAGTTTGTCAGCATAGCGTTAACGCTCAGCTATTTATCTGGACTCAATTCCTTTAAGTACTTACGCATTTCCGAAGCTTTGCTAGATTTCCACGTCTAGCATTATTATTATTAATAGGCCAAGTGTTACACGAAAACAATAGGATCTTAAAATATAAGACTCACCTTGGCTGATATAATTTCCCCTCTGAGCTTTTCTTCAATTTCCCTCTTACTTTGCACTGTTGACAGATGCTCCATCTCAGCCTTTGTGAGCCTGTAATACATGTCAAACAATTTCAGACTGTTCAGCATCGGTTCAAAATCTCTAAATCGGTGTAAAATGGTGGGTGTAAATTTATGACCTCTTTCTCTTAATTTAATGGCTTGAAGGAAACTTTCGCTACTCAACTATAATTCTACTGTTGAACATTTCAGAAAATCTTGAATATTTTTCGAAATTATATCGTATTTATTTTTCAACTCATTAGAGGACGTGAAGTCATCAAAATTCTAAATCGTAAACCAGAAGAGTGACATAGTTTTGCTTTATACAATATGTAGGCATCCATAAAATATGGTTCTCCAAAAAAATTATTTCATGTTTCGTGAAAAAGTTTACAAATCACGAAAGTTTGTTTGCAACGTTTCTTGAATCCTTAAAAAGAAGAAAACACTCTAAATCTCAAAATATTGAAGATTTCAGAAAAGACCAACGGCAGAATTGGAGCGAAATAGCTAAAGTTTCTTTGAAGCCATACAGTTCAAAGGAATAGGTCATAGAACTTTACATCAACCTTTCTAAAGATGTGGATCCTATGCTAGACTGCTGGGGTTCGTGACGTGTTTTGCAGTGTTCATAAAATCATAAACAAGTAAATAAAGCAAAATATAAGCACTTTGATGCGAACTGAAATAAGCACGACGTTTCGAGCATAGCCCGCTATCAAGCCAATGCTATGCTCGAAACGTCGTGCTTATGTCAATTCGCATCAAAGTGCTTATATTTTACTTTTTACTTGTTTATCATTGTACAATTGCACTACACGCAACAAGAAGACTTCTTTGTTCATAAAATCATCGTCGCAAAGGCGAGTTTCTCGCAACTTTCTTGGACTGAATTCGCAGGCGTCATGTCATCTGAACAAATACCATTTATCCAAATTTCCAAACTTGATGTCCATGGCACGAGGTGCTAAGAGAGGAGGCTGGGCTGTTTGAGTTGTCTCATGACTTTTCGTCCCTTATTTCCCTGCATTCTTTCATTTGCTGATATCACTTGGTCAATAGGGACTCATATCATTACTCTTATAAAGTGGGCCCCCTTTAGGCCCACGTAGAGTGGTTCCGTATTCACCAATCAAATTGCTAGAATTTTGTTTTCAACCAATAAGGAGGCGGTATTAGCATAGGAATCATTCGTCGTACATAGCCGATTGCTCGTGGCCCATGGTCGAAACCGCCAAAGCCTCATTTTCACGGACCAATCAGACGGCTAAAAAGCGAAGGAGACAAAAGAAACACGTGAAGATTTTCCTAAATTTTACCTACCTTCATAAAACGCAACCAGGACAAAAAACTGCTTGAGATTTCCCGAATTTTTTTAAAGCAATCTACTCTCCAGATGTTTGGGAGTAAAAGTTTGGATGCCGGTTAAAATATCTCCAGGATTGGCGGAGTTATTGCCTCTCCAATAGACAAAATCGGCGAAGGCTTGTCGAGACCTGTTTACGCCACTTCAAGTCAGGTGATAAAGCCTCTTGATAAAACCTCTTTTGAATTTTATAAGTTATTTCGCAACGAGCAAACTTTTGCCATGAATGTAAAAAGTAGTACAACACAGAAACTTCCCTAGAGTATTGCCACATGACTTGAAAGGCGCGAACAAGCCTTTGTAGACTTTTTCAATTCACATAGAAACCGTAGGGGCATTGAATCTTCAATAAAAGAAAATTTAGCGAAAGACAATAGCAAGAACAATTGAAAACACAGATTGTGGCGTTTTCGGGTCGTTCTTACAACAATCACTATTGTTATTACTATTGTCTCCCGGCCAGAATCTCTATTGTTCAAGGTTCAGTGCCTTGTCAGTTTGTTTGTGGCCATAACTCCACCAATCCTGGAGATATTTTAACCGGCATCCAAACTTTTACTCCCAAACATCTGGAGAGTAGATTGCTTTAAAAAAATTCGGGAAATCTCAAGCAGTTTTTTGTCCTGGTTGCGTTTTATGAAGGTAGGTAAAATTTAGGAAAATCTTCACGGGTTTCTTTTGTCTCCCTCGCTTTTTAGCCGTCTGATTGGTCCGTGAAAATGAGGCTTTGGCGGTTTCGACCATGGGCCACGAGCAATCGGCTATGTACGACGAATGATTCCTATGCTGGCGGTATTTAGACAGTTGATGTTGTTGCATACAAACAACGGTTGATGCGACCTAGAGTTCTCGTAGCTGCGATGGATCTATTTTGTTTCTACAGGGGAAGATTACTGCTTGAAAGGTATATATTTTGTGGTTAGTAGGTCAGGAAAACATCATTCTTTGTACTAAAAGTTTGCTTTTCAATGTTTAAGCTCTTGAAACCAGACTTTGAAGCGATTTTGTTGAGTGTACGAGAACTCCCGCTAGTGTAGGCCATTTTGATACAGGGGGCCCACGCTATAAGAGTAATGGTATGAATCCCTATTGACCAAGTGATATCAGCAAATCAAAGAACGCAGGGAAACAAGGGACGAAAGGTCATAAGTCTACTGTTTGAGTTCGGCAACAGACCACTTAGCTATTCTACAAATGAATCTGAATCGAAAGATATTTTCATACACTTTGTAGAATTTTCGACAGTTAACAGCAGTGATAGAAGCCATAACGCCACCCAGTTGAACCCCTTGCATACAATGTAGAAAAATATCGCTCGATCCAGGCTCTTTTGTGGAATAGCTAAAAGGTCCATGAGCCACTGGGGTCTGGGGACCATTCTTCAAGAGAGTAAACATGAAAAGATGCCTACTCACTTTTTCTGTGTATCTTTTAAATTCTCTTCAGCCTGTTGCATAAA
Source organism: Aurelia coerulea (assembly GCA_039566865.1). Taxonomy (NCBI): domain Eukaryota; kingdom Metazoa; phylum Cnidaria; class Scyphozoa; order Semaeostomeae; family Ulmaridae; genus Aurelia; species Aurelia coerulea. The sequence goes on along the minus strand of CM076943.1, from coordinate 6,846,278 downwards.
TTCAACGTCCTTCATCATCTGTTCAATCTGCTTTTTTGCGAATTTCCGTACTGATAATGCATACAAACATGCCAAGGTCATCAAAATCACGACAACACCAAGAATCACATCCTTCGTATGGCCTGCAAAGAGAGTTGAAGAGCAATTTTATACCGAATTCATATTGGCACACTTAGACTAGCTTTGTTGGCGGGGATGGCTCAGTGGTAGGATGGACTACAAATCTGACGGTCAGTAGTTCGAGTCCTCGCCCTGCCGAACCTGCTACGTAAAGTGAGGAGAGTCACCAACTCTCTGTAAATCCAGGCTAAAAGAATCACGAGGTGTGGTCACATCGAGAGGAAGGTCCAGGAAGCTGCTCCGAGCGTCCTCAAACTGCCTTCGGATGCTAGGTAGAAATGTAAAGAAAGAAGAAAAAGACTAGCTTAATCTAAACCAATTCAAATTTTAACCAATCAAATGCATTCAATTTGTGTGGTTGACAAATTAGATGGCCCCATTCGATTACCTGGTTTAGATTAAACTGGTTTAGTTTGCCAGCGTAAAAGGGTATTAGATACAACTGATTTAGTGGCAGCTAAATTCATATACCGTGCTTTCTTTTAGCTTTCAATTTTAGATTCCATCTAAAAATTTACATGACACATTACCAATTACACTATCTAAACTACTTCGCAATACCACTATTACGATACCAAGAGGAGCAAAATACACATGACAACCCCGAGGTCCTTAAAAAAATTAAAGACATTGAAAGCTACATTTATACGGTACCTATAAACTAGACATAACTATTACAAATAATAAAAAGAAACAAAGCAAAATACAACTAAATAAAAACTAATAAACCATCACAAAAGCTACAAATAAACAATTGAATACTGATAGACGCTAGGATCCGTTTCACATTGGATGTCAGGCTAGCATGGGTGTATGATACTATCCTCCGCCGGTTTCTAGTTCCGTAGTCCATGGTCCCTGGTTCTGTAGTTCTGTAGTCCATGGTTCTGTGGAGCGTAATTTTTCGAAAGAAACCGCCGGAGGAGAGTTAGGTGTATGATGCTGAACAACAGAAACTCCAGACGAGGGAACGCCAGCAACAACAAAGGATATAGTTCAGTTTAAAACAAAACGATTTGTCAGCCTTAGGAATAGATTTCCAACCTTCAAAGATGCCAGCCATAATTTCATTTCATTCGTTTCCTTCTGACTGATAACAGACGATTAATCTAAAGATGGCGGCAAGGAGCATTTTGCCACAGAGCGTTGTATTCTTTTATCGAATCCCTACAGAATCGTTTAAGATTCTTGATTAAAACGCGATGAATCTTGATAAAAAGCTCCCTGTCACAATCTTTAGTGTTAGCATCTATTCTACACGTCCTGTCTCTTCTCATTGAGTATCACGAGGAAGACCATGCGGGCGCTTTTATGCAAATCTCATGAAGATATCCAACCTTGTTCCCAAGGGTATCCGTTGTTGTCAACATTTCAATGTAGGCGTTGAAATTTACGGAAAACCTTCATTGACTCTGGTTATGAGGTTGAGATTTTCATTGAAATTTGTCAAGAAATTTACCAAAAAAAACATTGTGTTTTCAGTGTTTTGAGACGTCATGCTGTCAAGACAAATTCAAAGATGATCACCAACAGTTATTTTTCCAGATCGAACGTTCAGCTGCTCCCATATGTCCCCCACATATCAAGCTTGCAAAGTAACTTATCGTAAATTTTCTCGGATAAAACCCTTAAAGCTAAAGAAAGACAGCTGACACAGCTCAGACACATTTGAAATAGAAATATAAATTGTTCAAACCTGCTAAATTTAATCCGCTTAAAACTTATCTAGCGCGAGCTCTCAATTCAAAGCATGCAACTGTTTTGACTTTAAGGCCACTTTGCAATAAACGATCTTGCGATATGGTAACATGACGTGGTATTTTAAGGCAACTGGGACAAGATATAAAGCACCCGCATATACGTGCTTCCAATCTGATAAATAGTTTGAATATTTTTTCTTGCATATTTGTTCACGTTTTAAATGTTGATAAATGTTCACGTTTTAAGCATACAACACACGGGAATCAATTAAGATCGCTGGCGATAATCGCTGCTGAAAGAAAACATAAAATTTTTTTGATGAAGCGAAAGCGAAACGTCATTTGAGCGTACTATATTTTCGAATTTCTTTATTACATTTCTCGACATTTATGTAGTTTATAGAAAGGAGCTTATGATTTATCGTGATAAATAGTTTGTTTACTAGCCTCCAGAAAGATTATTACCATCTGCGACAAATGGCAAGCACACACAAATACGTACATCGGCAGTTCGGCTGTCCTTATATCGTCTGTTCTAAAGGTTCTTTACCTACTTGAGAGCCCATGATATAAAACTGACTTTGTTTTCGTTGTCGAATGACTTGAATACATTTTCTGACTGTACGACAACGAAGCACTCTACTGGGTGTCCCATAAAATTGTGCCCCATTTGTGTGGCTGTTGCGAAGGAGCCGTACGTTCTATTGTCCCATTCTTGACACAGTTGCATAGGATAGGTTTCAAACTAGAGTCCAAGACCTCGTTTTAGCCAATCTAAGTGGTTGCTGATTTATGGCGCATGGAACTTAAAAAATGATTGTTTTGAAAAAGCACTTTCTTTGATCTCCAAAAAATGCCAAAATAAGGTAAATACGCAAAATGCTAAGCGCGAATATAATTCTGGCAGTAGATCTTTACACTTATCTGTCTACTTTCATTGTATACTCATGCATTCTGTTAATAGCTTCTTCTCGCATGCAGCACAAGTGAAGTAGCTACCTAGGCTTCAAGCTGTATTGTGCTCTTAACCCTATCTTGACCAGGCTTTTCTGAGCATCCTCAGGCAATTAGCCCCCCTCCGAGCTTCAAATTCACAAGGGCTAGAAGTAAAACAAGTGGCTTTCTCATGTAATGTGATGTGGGAATCCGAATATCTAATTTATTTCACTCTAATCGTTGTATTTTCGATGTCTTCGTCAATTTTCTTTCTCTTAAGATGAACTGTATTTACATTTGCGGTTCGTGTGACTTGATTTGTCAGGCGAAAAAGTCACTTTGTTTACTTCGCAACTACAAATCGCTTTGTACTTGCGTGTCAATAAAACAACGGATAACAATGTGTCGAAATCTGCCTGCTTCGCAGTGGCATAACGCACGGTGGTTGGGTTAGAGCAACTCCTAAGGGCCCCGGAGCTTTCGGGGCCCCGTACGATTTTCAATAAAGTACTAATTTAACTTTGGAGAAACAGCGTGTTGACTTACATTAAATATACTGTGTGGCCCCTCTAAAGAGACCCCAAGACTTCTAATGAATCGAACACCGTTGTGAATTGAAATTTAACGCAAGTTTAGTTATTCAAGAAATGATATAAATTGCTAACTTATCAAAAATGTTTTGTTATCGTCTGGGGAACATGAACACATTTAGCAGACTACCTGACAAAAAATCAATTTCTGTACGAAGCTTTAGCACAATTTTCAAAAATTTCCAATGGAACCCTATCGTCGATTACAATATTTCCTCCATTTGACGGCGATTGTTCTACGAGAGGTTCCTTTTCTGACAATCTAAAGAGCATGATTCGAAAATTTTCTCTGATGAGATACCCTAGACCCCAAATTTGGCTCGCTTCACTCGCATTCAATTTCAACCACCTTCTCCAAAGAGTTTCTTGTGCCAACGTGCCTTGGTATATAAAACCCCAGTTATGGAACTTTTGATGTGCTGGGCTTGCTTTCACAATGATCTGCCGATGAAAACGCTGTTTTGATTTTGGAAATTTGACAAACTTTTGTTGATGTGTCTGCCGCCTCAGGAGGCCACTGTGTAACTAAATTACCAAGGGCCCTGAGCTGCTTAGCCTGCGTTGGCTAGAGCTGCTCCGTTACGCCACTGCTGCTTCGCATGACCTCTTTGGATGGATCTAGGAGCATAAAAGAGAGGGTAGAAAGAATGTTGTACCTCGTCTCGGTGGGCCAAACAAAACAATGTCAGTGGCACGTAAGTAAATCTTCTTTCGATGCTTCAAATTGGTTATTCCAAGATCACTGTATAAGCTTGATGATTCATTTGTAAATCTAGAAGAAGATAATATCGATGGTTAAATTATCATCAACATAGTAAAGAACAATATCAGTTGTTAATTCTAATCAACGAGTTGCAGTTAATATAGGCAATTCTGTTGTGGAAAATACGGAAGAGGAAAAGTTACCAGGCGTTGAGACACTTTCTGCCAGGCAAAAATGTCAGGCAAATGTCAGGCAAAAAGTCCACAGGGCATTTGACCAGATTTTGGCACATGCCACCAAAGCCCCAAAATTTCCCCGAGCCTTGAGCCAGTTTTTCAAAAACGGATACCAATGTAAATGATACCAATTTTTCAAAAATGGCCTACCGATTTGTTCTTTATACAAAAATCGTGAAAAAAGATACCGCTTTGTACCAAAATCGTAAGAATAGACACCATTCCTTGTACCAAAATCGTGAAAACGATACCTTTCCTGATGGCACGTCCTCGGTACCCAAAGCATACATCTTGCCCCTCCCCTAGGCGAAAAGGTCTGCCTGCTGATGAAGAAAATTAAAACGTTTTGCATAAGTAACTTTGCTTTGTTGTAAAGGGGTTTCGCCTGCTAAATTTGCGTCGTCTCGCCAACAGACAATGGAAAATCTAATCTTCCACATTAAACTTTGGGGTTCCAACTCGAGATACTAAATTTTGAGGCAAATTTACTGCTGTTGGAATTCTTAGAGAGAGCTAGTTAAAATTTTGGAAACGCAAAAAACGCGAAAAACAGTCAAAACTAACCACAAGATGAACAAAGAGATTGTTCTCAAACCACCTTGCCGAATGACAATGGAAAGCAATTGCTAGCCCTTAATGTTTGTACATTTAGAATAACTCTAAAAATTTAAAGATGATCTTCTTTTCTCAAGAAAGGCATCCTTTTTTATGAATTTGAAAGAAAGTTTTAATCACAGTTCTTGACTAACCCTAACACTAACCCTAAGCCGGGCAAAATGAGTGACATGACTTTTTGCTTCTATTGAGTAACATTGAGGCAAATCGTTCTTCGTTGTAAACTTGCAGCTTTTCAAACATAAAAACATTTTTCTTATTATTCTGGTTAAAGGACAAGTGCGGTGTTGGTAGAATTGGTGATAAAATACAAGATTGTACTGTTATGGATGGTGTGTCGTACTGTGCATAGTGATGACGTCACTACGCATTTGCACGAGATGACGTCACTACGCACAAATCGCCTATTTGAATGCGTAATTTCGAAGAGAAAAGACGAAAAATGGTGGGAAAAGTACGATACACCATCCATAACAGTACAATCTTGTATTTCATCACCAATCATACCAAGATAACATAATGTTATCGTGATCATCCCAATCCCGGACTTGTCCTTCAACGGGCTAGGCTAAATAACATTGAAAATCCATGAATCTTTTAATGACCCATCTCCATACACTGCAACTGACCATTTTGCCCACCTAAACCCTACATGATTCCGGTTATATTAAAATCGAAAACTTTCGGAAGGAAAAGTTTCGGAAAAACAACTTCGGACAAAAAACATTTGGACGCTTTTTGGAGAATTTCGGACAAAAAAACCTTTGGACAAACACTTTTTCCATAAGCCAAAATATATGTTAAAGCTTTTATGTCGCTATATAAAGACCGGCAGCCTCGTTTTGCTCATTCGACAATCACCGGCTTTGTGAACGGATGAACCAAGGCGCGAACTAGTGGTGTTGTGGCTGGAAATGGAGGAGACATCAAAAGAAACCGCGCGTTCATGAGCTCCGCACGCTACGCTCTCTCGTGACAAATGATTAAATGTCTGCCATTATCTTTATATTGCGACATAAAAGCTTTAAAACTATACAGATAGATACATAAAAATGCTTCAGAATCAGAAGCATCCAAAAAGCAGTTTTCAAGATTGCAGATGAAAACTAGAGGTACCTTCATCGACTCAAGAACATTTTCACTGACAACTGCAATGTGGAATGTCACTTTGGAAGGAGGATCACAGGATTTCACTTTTTGACAGTGGCATGATAGAAATTTGTGTGCTTTATGCTATTTTCAAAGAACTTAAGACTTTCGGACAATAAAACTTTAGGACAAAAAAATTGTCAGAAAGTTTGATCGTCTATCCGTTATTCTTACCTTGGAAGCATTCTTCCATCAATCCTCAATTGCAAGAATTCATCTTTATATTGTGGCAGGCCAACTATGGTGCTCACCCAGTTGATAACTTGTTCGTTCGTCCAGTTGTGAACTGCAAAACAATAGATATCATCACTTTTGTTAATAACACTATATGCATTGACAATGTACTTTGTTGGACAGTTTCGTGTAGCTGTAAGGGTCTTATGAAGATTGAGATTTAGGTGTGCCCACTAATCAACGTTTTTAATCAATGTACCTTCTACTTTCAGTCACTTAAGAGCATTCTTCATTCTTCCACTCACCTACCCTGTTCGCCGAGAAAGGGGGTTGGGTGGTAGCGATTACTAGGATTCGTCTAGTTAGATAGCTAGTTCGAACACTATCGAGGCAGAAAAGTCGAGTTCTGTACTTGAGCTGTAAGGAAAGCAGTGGTCAAGATAGTACTAGTGTCAATTAGCATTGGGCCTCGAATCTTTGCAAAAATTTGAAATGAAATGTGTAAAATGTTACTGCCCCTTTCTTTCAAATGAATTGATTCGAAGGGAGCTTTATGTAATTTGCCGTAATCTCATGAAAGAGCATTTTCGACATCATCATTTTTTCGGAATTACAGCATGTTAAAGTTTTACAAAAGGATGAATGAGAAGAGGTATTTGAAGCTTTGACAACAGTGGCGTGGCCACGGGGGTATGGGGGCAATTGCCCCCCCCATTTTTGTCGAAAGATGGTTCTCGAGATTCTTTTAAAACCGAAGAGAAATTAGCTGGGTATAGGTTGGGTAAGACTTTTCCGAGAAATGTCAAATCTTCCATTTTAGCACTGTCAAGCATGATATTGGGAGATGCATTCTAAGCCAAAGTAAAGGGAGTGGCCCTAAAAATTTTCTTGGGCCCCAGACCCCCTCATTTCAAAATATCCCCCACTTAATTTACCCTGGCCACGCCGCTGTTTGACAAACATTAAGAGCTCCATGAATTCTAAACTGATGGAGAAAAATCAATATGACCGACAGAAGAAATACTCAGTTTTGAAGGTCTAGAAGATGGTAGCAAGCAAAAGTCTGTAGCTTTTATGGTTTACCTTTCAGAAATTTGATGAAGTCACCACTTCAAAACTAGCGGTAAGTTTATAAATGCTGTTATTCTGAAAAGGATGATGATATCGAAAATGCTCTATCTGAGATTATGGTAAATTACATGAAAATCCCTTTGATCCATTCAGTTAACAGAACGCGGCAATAACATTTCACACAGACTATGCTGCGACAATTAGGATAAAAATAATCAGCTCAAAGGTCCTTCATTGCCATCATTTCAGCACAGTAATCGTCTAAAGTCTTTAGATGAAACGTTCAGACTAAAATTTCGCTGAGTTCCATTTGCGCTCATTCCTAGACTTTTAATGTAACTATCAGACGAAAAGTCATGTCATAGAAAGATCACTTTCTCTCCCAAGAAGAACTTATCGGAAAATCAATCACTTTATAAGTTAATTTCATCTGCTAGACTTTGTTATAATGCGAGCATAACGAATCGTACAATCCCATCAACTCCCAGCAGCTTAATGAAGGGCTTAATAAGGTTACAAAGTGTATAAATCTACGTGGAATCCTGTCTTTTCAAGAGCGGCAATCAGAAATCGTGTCAAGGAATAAAGAATATTTTTATGTAATTTTCTGTGTAATGTCAAGGCTTCGGGCAGATGGTTTTTTGGCTACTGGGTTTGGGTGCACCAAAAATTATCTACTGTTGGCAAGTCACGATAAATCGTAGATTTTGAATGATTTTGAAGATTATTTGTTTACTCCTTTCCCAAAATTCAAACTTACAAACTAACAAATAAAAGAAGCATCTTTGCCGACCCCTTGTAAATATATACGACGGTAGCAGATCAAATTTGGTTGCTCAAACCAGCATCAGTCTCCCATCAGTATGGGGTGTCATTCCCGCCAAAATTATATCAAAACATTATTAGGCATTCTGATGTCTTTATTCAGTAATTTTCATCGTGATTAGGCACATTTTTCATAATCATGCACCATTTTTCATTATTATGCACACATTTTTCATTATTATGCACACATTTTTCATTATTATGCACACATTTTTCATTATTATGCACACATTTTTCATAATCATGCACCATTTTTCATTATTATGCACACATTTTTCATTATTATGCACACATTTTTCATAATCATGCACCATTTTTCATTATTATGCACACATTTTTCATTATCATGCACACATTTTTCATTCTCATGCACCATTTTTCATCCCAATTGCTATAGGGTTAACGGTGCTCTCTGGGTTAATGTTTGTGTCGTGCCCTAGGAACAACTTATAACTTCCTTAAAATCTTAGCCACCTTTTCAGAAAGCCTACAGTAAAAATCTGCACAAAACAACCTGTGATTTTCTGTAATAGGCTGAAATGGCTCCTGTACAATTATTCAGTGGTACTTATTTAAGGTAAGGTGCTTCATTGGCATAAAATCAGCCTTGAGGTTCTTAATCAGCAGTTTCTTGGTTGCGGGTTTTTACTGTAGAAGCTCTTTATCTAGCCTGCGTGCAGACCCTTTGTGCAAACGAGTTTGCGCGCAGGCTACTCTTTATTAAGACGCCGTTTCAACCAGTATGCTTGGCGCATGGCATCTAACTGCTGCTGCTATCCAGATATATACCCAGCTGCTCAGTAACATTCACAATCATTTATCACTCTGTGTTCAGGCCGAACAATCTTCTCGACAAACAACTCTATAAAGTCGGACCTTTTCATCGACATTGATTTTGATTTATATTCTTTGCCGAAACTAATTGCCAGCGGCGTAAGTCGGCTTAGCCAGAAAATTGTGAATACAGTACTTGAACTTCAACAATATCGTGAAAAGTGATCCTAACCTGACAGCATGGGAGTTGTGTTATGAGCGATTGTGACTCTGGGTGGGGATTTTTTTTATTTCGAGTCCGAATTATGTTATTTACTTGTTTTGAGATCATGCTAAGTAATTTTGGGAGCCCATTAGACAAAACAAAATGAACTACACAGTTCTGGCATTAAAAGTATAAGAAACGCATAAGAAACTTTTGCTAGCAAAATGGCCCAAAAATTTACAAAAACTGCCTACCATCACCGGATCTTAGTTTCTTATAAAAAAATGAGTGTAAGGCAGGATTTTGAACAGCTCGAAGCATGTATTTCAATTGCCAAAACTCGAAGTTTAGGTTATTTCTTATTGATATGTTTGCGCTTAAAGTACCCAATGATAAACAAATAACAGTAATTGAAACTGTTTTTCTTATTGAAACCTTTTACCGGAGAGTAGCGTTACTTTTTGTCCTGCGGCCATAATGGGCGACGCTCAAAGAAAACGACGTTTTACCCCCTTCTTTAAAACCTTCTAAAATCAGTATAAAGAGTTTATGTAAAGAGTCAATACTCTGTGGTCTATTTCTCCACTAGTTGGTGATGTAACCTGGCTTCTTGGTTTTTTCATTAATTGCTCTTTTAGGATTTAACTCAGAAGTTCGCAACGACATGGGCATAATGGGCGACACTACTCTACTTCGATCTTTCTGATGTCAACCAAAATTCGCTTTATCGAAATCTAACGCCTGAAATTTTTTGACACAACCGGTAATTCAATTTTTGCTGAATTCTCAAGCATTGGAACTTTCCTTTTATTCACACAGCATTTCGCAGTATTTAGCTTGAAGACTTCTTGATTAATCTTTTAAATGAAAAATTGACTACCTTCGCTATTTTTCCAGCTTTGCCATAAATCATCCACTGAGATCAAACTGTCATTTCTATGGAAGCGTGAGTGACGCCTTTCATCATCAAGGTGCAGTTCATCAACCATAAACTAAAAAAGAAATCTATTTTGTCAAATGTATGCATGGGATGGCTAAATGGTAGCGCGCTCGACTACCAATCTGAAGGCTCGTGGTTCGAGTCCCTTCCTTCCCGTGGATATGGGTGATTTTCTGCAGAAAGCCCCTTCCAAAAACCTGCAAAACGAATGAAAACAACGAGCACATTTTCCTTCCTAAAATTGATGACACTCACATAAGATCATGTATTTTGTCCTCTTGGGAGAATGGAATCCCCTTGAATAGGTTATCGATACCAGGGGGAGGACTTGTTCATCCTCCCAAGAGGATAGCACGTGCTAAAGCGTCCACAAGTCATTTCTGTAAGGCCATTGTAAGGCAGAAATGTTAGGGAAATTTGTTCATGATTCTGGGCACGTTTTGAAGGTTTTTTGAAGAGGCTTTCTCGAGAAAATCCCTCATAATTTCAGAATGGAATGGCCGATTTCAGTCAAGTAAATTTCATAGTAGATTTGAACATTTCTACCATTAAACTATATATTTGCCGATATCATTGTCTTGATATCCAGGAAGCCGTGACCTTTCAAACGGGGATTCTTTTTTCTGACTCACCCAGTATGGTGAAGGATGAAGAAGAAGAGCTCATTTTATACCTTGACATCTGTAAACGAACATAAAGATCCTGAAACAATGCAAAGTGAGGCCAGGATTGCCTCTAGTACCCTGAAATATCATTTTGACAATATTTGATGGCCAAAACAATCAAAAACATAATTAAAGTTTATCTGAACCCAAAAATATCACTTTCGGCAATATTCAGACCCAAAAATATCGGACTTACCTCCCCGCAGGTGCATTTGCTGAGGGCCCCCCCCCCTTGGGAATGAGGAGAGTCTCCAATTCTCTCTAATTCCAGGCTAAAGGAAGCACGAGGTGTGTTCACTCCAGTACAAGTCCCAACACTTTCCTAGAAACCCAACTTTGTGATCAAAACGTTAAGGAGTACAGTTCTGCACCCGATAGGCTAATTCACCGAACGCTGTTTACACCACTTCTATGGTTTACACCCATTTAAGATCACGTGACAGCATAGGGCTCAAATCTTTCAAAGCTGTGAAAAGGTGGGTGTAAAATCTTACGACATTTTCTTTGAACTGAATGGCTTGAAAGGAACTTATGGTACTTTGCTGTAAATCTGCCGTGGACATTTTTGATACCTTGATTTTTTTCAAAATGGCGGCAATTTAGTTATTTTTGGAAAAATTCATTCATCGTAAATCCTAAACCAATAAATAGATGATATAACCTTCAAGAAAATCAAAGTTTATGAAGGTCTACAATATGGCGGCAAGCAGAAATCTGTAGCTTATCTTGTTTAGAATATAGAAAATCAAGATATCATTAAATTTCCATGGCAGATTTACAGAAAAAAGCCTCAAGCTCCTGCCAAGCCATTTAATTCAAAGAAAACTGTGATAGAACTTTACACCGACCTCTTTAACAATTTGAGCCCTATGCTTCACGTGACTGTACTCTTGAGGAAACTTTCTTTTCATATAAATCAAGAGCTTCGTACCATGCAAAGCGTGAAATGGGTATATCAACCCAAGTGTATGCTTACTTGACCCGAAGTGGGTATAAACGTTAGCTGAAGTTGTCTGTTGGCTCCTAAACAATCGTTGTACGCTCATTCGCCATTTCTTTCTGAGGTACAAAATGGCGCCTGTTTACATAACAACAAGGCAATCAGATCCGAGACAGAAAACAAAACAGGTGACAATCAGACTTAGTCCTTGTTTCCCTTGTTTCCCAGTTGTTGTTAGTGGTTACCTAATAACTCAATTCAGTTGCAAAATGATAACCACCCAATGCAAGTTGTTCTTCCCTCCGGAGGAGCGGTGAGTATGGTGACAGAGGAGTGAAACTTAAATTCGTATCCCAGTTGTTACGGACCCATAACAACTATTGTCCTTGAGGGCACCTTAGCACCAAATCCTTACATCAATTGGTTTCCTTGGAAACATCTATATAGGCCACGCCAAATGTGCTTAATGCTTTGGGAACAACAACTCAATCCCCAAAAAGTAGCCGCTTAGTACATCTCAGCTAGTTGGCATTTACGTCAGTGAAGTTTCATGCCTAATGCTTTTCAAATGAATATTTTCGATCTCTTTTCTCTTTTGACGTACCGTTTTAAATAAATTGAATACCAGATATTCATTGAATTTGCAACATCTTAAAATCATTAACTTCAAATTTACGAATAATTTCAATCAAATCATCATCATAGCTATGAAAAGTCTTCAATATCAATGTTCATCTTCTATTTAGGCACTTTCGATTCATCAATTTCTTTTGCCGGGTACACTGAAAAAGAACTATCCACTTTTGACAGGCCACGATAAATCGTACCCTAGACCGATTTTGAAGATTTATGACTTAAGATTTATGTCTCGAAAACACTGACTGACATCGATCAAAACATGTCGATCAAAGTTTCTACAGACTCGGCATGAATGGACAACGAGAAAACTTTTTCGTGATGATTGGGGGATTTATAAATCGATTAGTTATAATCTGCTGCACAAGCGTTGGTGTAACATGCGGCCCGTTGCGAAATTCTGGAGAAATTGCAATGACGTGCCACGGCAAGCCGTTGCCCGCATGACAAGTCAACGAGACTCCTTACTTGCTCAAGCATGGGAACATGGGAGCACATAAACGGCATCAAAGTATCAATTGAATGAACTTACGAACGGAAAGGCATTTCTTTGTATCATTGAAAGTAATAATACGTTTTTCCCAATGTTGAACCAACGCTCGTCCAACAGATTATAATTAAATAGATTTCTAAATCACCAAGAATAGTTTTCTCTTTTTCCATTCGCGTCGGATCTTTAGAAAATTTGATTGAAGTTTTTAGATCGTTTTCAGTGTTTTCGAGATTGACAATTTTACGTAACTCACTTATAGCTCAAGAAACAGACGACTAAATAATACGCAAAAAATCCTAGAATCTAATTTAGGACTTTCACCGAAGAGTGAATCATAACTCTTCGACATCGGCAGAGTGCATGATTTATCGTAGTAGCCTGCCAAGAGTGGATAGATATATATGCAGCAGGATCTTGAAAGCACCGATAATGCGTGTACTTTTCGAAGCAACATTAAAGTCAATAAAAGTGTCATGTGACATAAATTGCTGCAGGAAATATGTCTCAAATACTGCACCTTTTCATGTCAACGAAGGTGAATTTGGTGAAGGTAAGTCAGATCGGCGCTCCCTGGTCAGAGGATTACACCATTGCGCCACAACACCTTGAACGCCCGTTCAAATAAATACCTCCTAATAATAACGTTCGAATAAATGAATAAATATTTGTGGCTCAACCTCAAGAGCAGCATTCATTCAAAAAAGCAGAGATTTTCGTCAGGCCTGCTGTCGGAATAAAATTCATATCTGGGTGGGGGGCTGAAACTAGGTACAAACAGAGCAAGCAAAAATGGGGGTCAGGGGACTTGCCCGTTAGAATTTTTGTGGCAACACCCATTAGCTTGGAGGAAAACGCCCCTGTTGTAAAGAATTTTGATAAATCCTTCTTTTCTTTAAAGATGTGACAGCCTGCCATATTCTTAACAAAAATCGGCAAGGTTAGGTAACGTGTTTGTTCCTTAGCCTTAATCCACAAAGCCCCATAAACTTTTGCTCATCTCATTAAATTGATGCTGTTGTTGTCGCTTCAGTAATTGTAGTGTAGCAGTTTAGTTAAAAAGCAAAACTACGATATTATGTATTTTGATGAATCTATTTCCTTATACCGGGTGCGCCAAAATAAACTATGCACGCTTGGCAGGCCACAATAAATCGTACACTGGACCGATTTTGAAGATTTGTGACTTAATCTTTAGCAGAAAGCCTGACATAAATTATAGGACTTTTTGCAAATTTTTTCGTTTTCAGCTTTTAGAGCTAGAAGCGAGTTTCTTAAAATCTTAGTTCTCGAAAATATTGAAAACGATCAAAAAACGTCGATCAAATTTCAAAGACTCAACATGAGTGAACAAAGAGAAAACGTTTTCAAGGTGATTTGGGGGTTTATTACGAACTCTCGTGCAGCAGATTACAATTAATCGATTTCTAAATCGCAAATCACCACGAACAAGTTCTCTCTTTGTCCATTTATATCGATTCTTTAGAGAGCTTGATCGATGTTTTTTTTATCGTTTTCAGTGTTTTCGAAAACTAAAATTTTAGGAAACTCGCTTCCAGCTCTAAAAACTGAAAATGTAAAAAATTGCAAAAATCGCAGTATCTAATTCAGGCTTTCTGCTACAGATTAAGTCATAAATCTTCAAAACCGGTCCAGTGTACGATTTATTGTGGCCTGCCAAACGTGCATAGTTTTGCATAGTTTATTTTGGCGCACCCGGTATGACATGCAAAGGAACTGCATTTACTTGATCATTCCCTTGTCCCTTGCTGTTCCCTTGTCCTATTTATTGTTATATCTCTGCACAACTCAGCAAAGCAGTCAACCTTCATAACTGTGACTATGTCAAATCTCAATAATGAATGTTCAAGGCAGTGGCCTAAATCAGATCTCCATCAAACCAGGGAGATATAACCAGTTACAGGAAGTTGAAGGTCATTATTGAACAAAATTAGTGTCACTTGACCTCCTGAAATAGCTGGTCATGCAGCTGCTAAGTGTGGCCTAACATTTTTACTCAAATTGGATAAAAACTTGGCATACTGAATGAATTAATGATGTTCAAAAATAGCTGCTAAAAGTCATTTGTGGAATTCAAGCAGGCTCTGATGAAAACCAACCTATTATGATTAGTGCTATGATTAGTGCTAAAGTGTGCTAGACAGTGTGTGCTGATTGCACAAATTTTGGTTTGATCCTTCAGTGGTCTAACCAACCTACAATAGTTAGAGTTTCCTCTCATTAAGTTAAGCCCTGTGAATTCAACATATGTTAATTTCTGTAGCTGTAACATACCAAGTAAAGCATGCAGAATATAATTAGCAAAGCTTTACATGTCTTATAAGATTCATCAATTTGCTTATGTGACATACTGCATTGGCTGTATTTTTCTTGTAAATCTAATGGTATTACACTGCACAAACATGGACAACTTGCCCATTAGCTAGTCTCTTGTCAAGTGCAGCAGGAGGTTCACCCAAGCTCAACGATAGCATAGGGCCACATTCTTTGATGTGTGGATTTTTCTAAGATCAATCATTTTTCCTGTATTAAATCACTCTGATCAGAGTTGAAACGCATTATGGCCATGCTGGCCTCAATAATGTTTGCAAGCGCCTCTTGCAGGCACAAATTTCATTAGTTACACATTGTTTATTGGCATATTTACTACACTCTCACATTGATTGAAGGCACATTTTTTTCCAATCATTTGCTCACAGGCACACACACAGAATATTTTTAATGAGGCCCTGTGAATGGTGAATGCCTCTTGCAGTAACTTTATCACTGATATAAAGCTACAGAAATAGTATTTAGCAATTGCACGCAAGCTCCTGTTTTAAAAATTTTTTGGATGTGATAAAGTACATCATCAGTTATAACTTATCAACTGGAATGATCCACAGGGACTTAGAGCTACATTGAGGGTGCCAGGGGTGCAGCACCCCCTGGCCAAATTTCAGTTGGCAAATAAAGTAAAGTTACACTCAGTTGGCAAATTGAGAAAATTCCTGAGATCGGAACAAGAGCAGTTCAGTTTACCAAGTTACGTCACAATACAAAGTTTGTCAAGTTAATTTTGTTGAGCAGAAATTCTGCTCATAGTTTAGATTATGAGAACAAAAATTCTATGTAGCTTCATTGTTTCTAATTTAAAATTTCTGTGAAGCTCTGTCCTTATCACGTTTTTTATAACCGTACATTCCCTTACCATCTTACCAGAAAAAATAACTAAATTCAGTGTTAGATATCGCCAAAGCTGATGAGAAGTTTCAATTAGGGAAACAATTTGGCTTCTCATGTATCATGTTAGAGCCCTATCATGTGAAAAGGTAAGTGAAAGTAAAATTTGAAGGGTTTCACAATAGGAAATTTAGCCTCTCAACGAGGAGTATGTGTGTGTGACAATAAAAGGCCACGCCTTAAAGCTATGCCCACCAGTCAGCAAAATGAGAGCTTGCACCCCCCTACCTTGATATCTCTAGCGACGCCCTGATGATCCCTGACATATTGCAACAGAAAATACCTGAGAAAATACTCTGTTCATAACTTATTGTATGCATTTTACTTGAAGCATCAGTTAAAAGGTTTCTTTTCAAGGAGGGGCAAATCATTGAATTTTGTTCATACCTGTTCATATGAAATTTTTTAGCAAATCACAAAATCATAAAAATCACACAAAAATCACAAAACAGCAAAAGATCACTGACACATCACAAAATTATAAGAAAATCAGACAAAAAATTGCTTTTCCCCACACTTACCCCTGTGGATTCTTGGAGGTTGACATCACCATCTTGGTCATCATCTAAATGTTTATGAATTGCTTTGATCGATTTGTAGCTTCGAGCTTCTATGTCTTCATTGGATACTTTTGCTGCAAAAAAGCATCTATTTGTAAATGGACCTGCAATTTAGTCTTGAAATATCCATTGACACCTCAAAAAGAGCTTTACCAACCATGACTTTATGCTGAGGTGTTGACTCACAACTGCGAAACAATAACATTATTCACACCAACAAAAAGCAAAATATCAATGGCCTTGATATGCAGGTGCGACAACATTCATTTATTGTGAACAAAATGTATAGGGCCTTTTCACCTGTGTGATAGCATAGTGTCAAAAAATATTAAGTTTTTCAATCATTTTAATATATCAATGAAGGATATGTATATCATACATATCATATATATTGTTTATGGATTGGATTTGTAGTCTCATATTACCTCTAAGAAAACATTGCACCAAATTCACAAAATTTACTCTTTTTGACAACCAAATGAAAAGTTTATTTTATAACAAGACAACAGTCTCACAAAATGTTGGTTAGTTTTGACCAGTCCTGCATTTATAGGTTAAGCGGTGGGTCAGTCAGCCACAAATCTTTTCTATGTTTCCAGACCAGCAAAAAACCATAGGAATTCGATCATGGTGAACATGAAGTTGCAGTTTTTAGCGCCAAGCACTGGGATCGCAAGAGTAGCTAAGTGCTAATCAAGTTTGCTGCCATTGCTACAATGCTAGGTGTTGATGTGGCTCAAACTCCTACAACTTGACTGTTATAACTGCAACCTTAGTACAACACAGTGCCAGGACACTTCCAAGTTTACAAAAGAATGCTTCCAAGCTCCCAAGGGATGATAAATACAGATTTTTTTCAAGACAAAATAAACATTATAAGTCACTGACAATGTCCTCGAGTTGCTGGACATCAAAACTACTAACTAGGACTACCACATACCATTATAAAGAGGTGTGGATGTGGTATATGTTTACAGCAGGGGTTTAGGCTTCTCCTTCTTCTATGATTGAGGTCAGAACATTTGACCTTATATAACAAAAATTAAAAGAATTCATCTTGATTGCTCCATTTCATATCTTAACTTAATCAAAACACCCATGCACATTACTGCATCATTGGCATGGAAAAAACGCCGCAAAAATTAAATGAAAACAGTTTCCTTGTCACACAGACAGAATGTTTTACTGTTCATCGTCATGCAAATTGTTGATTTTCCCACACCGAAACATCGAAACTAGACCTGTCATTATCGATTGTACAAAAAAGTCAGACAAGAAAACTTACCCTGTGACAATAGTAGTGCTGAAACCATCAAAATGATTGCAAAAAATGGGGAAATGTTCTTCCTCATGGTGACCGATTTGCTTGCAAAAATGTCAGTTTGATTCTTCTTTCGCTGTTTGATATGTTTACAAGTTTAGAAGTGCTTGCTTGCGTGGTCCAATTAAATTAAAGCATGATGAAGGCACTTGGCAAATCCAAAGAAGTTCATCAAAACACTTGAGTGGGAGATTTCTATTTACATTTGATGAGGTAGCTGGGATTGGCCAGGTCCATACGGATTAGCTATAATCAATTGACCCGATTTTGTTCCAACTGGATGACACCACTCGATACGATAAGCTCATGAGGTGTCTTCCTCTTGCTTGGCTAAACCTTGGCTAAACCCCGCCGGCTGATGACACATCTAAACCGTGTTCATCTTAGCTTGATTTCCTTTGAAACAATCGATCGAAGTTCCAATCCAATCATCATTAGTATGTCATGTTGATGATTTGATTATGATCAGATCTGTTTCTCTTTGACCTTCCGCGTACAGAACGAGGTATTCGCTGCATACCAGTTGTTACTTTCCCAGAGATGTTTTAGGCCAACGAATGTTTATTGTTGCTGTTGTTGTAACTTGTTATGACGTATTCCAATTTCAATCATTCTAAATGAATCAATTTTTCCCTGAGCTCCTTCGCAACTCGCAACCGCCTGAAGGACAATCTCTGCCAAACTCTTGAAAAAATTGCATGTTTTTGCTCTTCTCCCCCCCCCCCCAATTACATTACAATGTTGGTTCCGATTACACAATGCTTCAGGGCACGACAACGCTGCCAAATTGATTTTCTTCATATCTGGTGATCATATTTTCGGATCAATATTGTTCAATAGGGGGGGGGGGGGGGGGGGGCGGAAAAAAGAGTGAAGTGAAATGAAGTTTCCTGCTGTGTATATGTGTGTATCGTGGATGGTTAATCAGAGAAGAAAGCAGGAAAATGAAGTTTTTTTTCAGTTTCTTTGGCAAGGATTGTGTGGATTGTAGTTTCATTCTAGCAGAAGAGGTCAGCTCTGATTGGCTGAGCAAAGGGGTGAATGTTGTAAAGCAAAAGATTTAGCCCTACAACATCACAAAACGATTTACCATTCTAAAGAATATATTTTCACACTTCTGCATGCATTCAATAAAATCAAAATAAACAGAGTGAGAGCTAATAAAAGTTATGTGCCGAAGGTGTGAAGTATTTTCTTCATAAGGCAAAGCGGCATACAAGCGCTTTGTAATGCAGGAGAGCTGTATCCTTTGTTTTACCATAGATCTATGGTTTTACAAAATACACCCTCGTTGACAAAAAAGGCACGCTTCTACGAAAGGGTCGCAATCGCAACATCGCAACACCACTTTATTGATCAATTGCCTTTTTTGCGGCAGAGAAATTCCTATTGTAATTTTTTCAACAAATATGTTACAACGTAATTTATACAGAGAACAAACCGTACTTGGAAGGTAAAATCAGTAATTTCGGCAATAAAATCGAATTTTGAAGATTTTTGAAAAAGTTTCTCTTTTTGGCCCAGCAGTCCCTTCTCATTCAATCCCAGTATCTCATTCAGTAGGTTCTCTGTTAGCGAGCATAATTTGCGGTGTGAAATTCAAGCTGCAAATATTACTTAGGTAGAAGGTCTTTGGAAATTCAAAAAGTCCTTGGGCTTTGGCCCTGATGGAATTGCCAATCATTTCTCAAAAATTGCACTTCCTGTCCTCGGTGGATCACTTTGCGACATTTTCAATCTTTCTATAGCAACCAGTGCATTCCCAGATTGTTGGAAGATTTCTACAGTTGTTACCCCCATTTTTAAAAGTGGTCAATCTGATCATCGATCAAACTGTAGGCCGATTTCAGTGCTCCCTTTCCTGTCTAGGGTATTTGAAAAAATGGTTTTCAACCACCTTTAATAATGATAATAATAATAATAATGATACATTTATAAAGCGCTAAAATCTATGAATACATATTCTGAGGCGCTGTGCAATTTTATTCCAACGTAAAAAGTAAAATCATGCTGAGTTAATTAAAGGATATACAGATCAAATGCTAAAAGAAATGTCAAAGGGTCCAATGTCATTTATTGGTTAAAAGTAGAAGTAAATAAATGTGTTTTTAATCTTGATTTAAAAGTTTCAATGTCTTGAGATTTTCTAACTTGAACTGGTAAATTATTCCACAGTTTTGGAGCTGCAGCAGCGAAAGATCTATCTCCTCTTGTTTTGAATTTTGTTTTTGGAATCACCAACATCAAAGATTCTGTTGACCTCAAAGCGTATCTTCCCTTTTTGATATTTAGCATATTTTTTAAGTATGCTGGTGCCATGTCATTGAGTGCTTTAAATGTCAGCAATAAAACTTTAAATTCGATAGTGACGCGATCGTACTTTCGTTAACCACTTATAATCTTTGCAGCTGCGTTTTGAACTCTTTGCAGCTTCTGTATCTGGGAGTGGCAAACCATACATAAGGCTATTACAATATGAGTATGAGTACTTTATGAGAGTATCTAAGGTAAAAGCAAGTTTTCATAAACTATAAACAGTCTAGCCTGCGTGCAGCCCAACAATCCTTGCACGCAGGCTATAAACAGTACTAGGCTTGCCGGTCGGCGCCTGCGGCGCCGACCTGGCCCGCCGTCGTACTGAGTGATTGCTTGGGAAGGAATTTGTTGCCTCTTGACGTTGTTTTCTGTTATCACTTTATGTGACAAAAATTTGGGCATAGGTAAATTCTACATTCTACAAAGCTGCTGTTCATAGTTGCGCAAGGGAGCATTTAACAAAATGAGTGTTTAACCCCAGGGCCGTCGAGAGAGAGGCCGGGCACCACGCCCTTTTATCCTTGGGCCACGCCCCCTATGCACTGGTAAGACACTGCTTTTAGATTTTTTTTAGAATCTCAGTGGGCTCGCATGCCTGAAAACGTTCCTGAAAGAAAACTACAACAAAGAAAAATACATACCTTATTTCTTGCTGGGCCACAGAGGCCCCAGGCCCCCTGGTAACTACCCTGGCTACTCCCCTCTCTGTTATGAATATCCCCCTACTATACAGATGATGCCTCACCACACACATCATGGTATCCTCCCATTGTACTCCAGATGCCTCCCCACTGTACTGAACACCCCCGTCCCCCACTGCACTGAAGGCATCCCCAACTGAACTCCAGAAGCCTCCCCACTGTACTGAGCACCCCCGTCCCCCACTGCACTGACGGTATCCCCCCACTGAACTCCAGATGCCTCCCCACTATACTGAATTTCCCCACTGTACTCAAACATACCTCCCCACTGTACTGAACATCCCCAACTGTACTGCACCACTCCTGGTGGGTGCAAAATTCAACAGTAAAAGGTCTACCACGCTCGTCCATACCATTCCATTGGATACCCTTTTATAGCTCAATTGACTCTGTATGTTACGATTATTGTGGTAAATATTTCCCGGTTTATGGGGTCATATTTTAAAATTTTGCCCTGGTTACGGGTCCTAATAAGACACGGCTTTTAGATTTTTGTTAGAATCTCAGTGGGCCTGCAGGCCTGAAAACGTTCCTGAAAAAAAACTACAACAAAGAAAAATACATACCTTATTTCTTGCTGGCCCACAGAGGCCCCGGGCCCCCTGGTAACTACCCTGGCTACCCCCCTCTCTGTTCTGAATATCCCCCTACTATACTGATGATGCCTCACCACACACCACACACATCATGATATCCCCCAACTGTACTCCAGATGCCTCCCCACTGTACTAAACACCCAACTGTACTGCACACTATCTGAATTGCCGGTGGGTGCAATTCAACAGTGAAAGGTACATCACGCTCGTCCGTACCATTCCATAGGATACCCTTTTCTCTGACATTCTAGTTGATGAAAAAACCCCTTATCAAGGAAAATTTTGAAGGTAACCCCCCTTTAAAGGAGTATCACTGAGCCCTAAAGTAATCTGTACAGTACCAACACTGTTTCTAAGAGAAAGGTTTGGGATTTTGGCACTTTATTACGATTCACTTATACTGATATCTCTTCTCTTTGTTGGAAAACAGTAGAATTCCATAAAACTTGGGGTATGAAACTTGGGCCAGGTGAATTTTGACTTTTATTTTAGGGCCCCGAGTCCACCAGCCAGCATTTCACTGTTTTTGGGTTGGAATATTTTCTGAAGAAAAATACCCCGTTTTTCCTAAGATTCTACAAAAAACTTTCATAAAAAGGAATATAGCTCTGTAAATTCTCAATTTACTCTGTATGTTACGATTATTGTGGTAGACTTTTCCCGGTTTATGGGGTCATATTTTAAAATTTTGCCCTGGTTACGGGTCCTAACTCTGAATTCTCAAAGACACATATATACCAGACCCCCTATAGGAGTTACCCCATCGCCCTTTGCTTTCTAGCCCTCTCATCCCAAACAGAGGCTCTGAAATCACTTTCTGATTGTTCTTTCCAGCAATTGTTCTGGTTTGAAAAGTATTGACGTCAGATATGTGTCTGGAATGGAAGGGCAATTAGCGGTGTTGCCTTCCAATGAAGAAAGTACAAATAGAATTGTAATGTAATGTTTAATGTGTTGTTGTTCAATTTCAATGACCTCTGAAAACAGAATAGCTTGTAAACATTAGGCCTCTCGATTCAGATCACCCATCCTGTTCAGCCGAGGATAGTTCGGAAGGGTGATAGCACCCCTCAACTCGTTTCACGTTTTTAATCGGGCAAAGGGCGACGTGCAAATCGCTGGTTTCTTTGTAAAAATGCCTTGTAAATTAGCAGATAAGTCCCAGTCATTGCTCATAAAAGCATAAAAAGACAGCAGGTAAAAATAAAACTTACGGAGACTCGTAAAATAAGACTGCAGGAAATCACAAGAGTCGACAGGAGTCCCACAGGAGTCTGAAAAACTCCGATAGCTAAACTTTGTTTCGATTTGGCCCAAGACCTGGCCCCTGTCTTCTTTGAAGGATTTTCTTCAGCTTCAATTTCTGCACATGTGGTTTCTGTCAAGAATAGAATGCAAACATTCGTTGCCGATCCCTTACTTCCAGTTATCGTCCAATATTTCACACCATTTTACTCTTCCTTCCCTCTTCTCATTTCATGAAGGCCTAGTCTTTAATAAGAGACTTGGCCAATGTAGGTTTAGTGGCCATTTGCTGCCAGAAGCTGGTCGAGAGTATCGTACATGTTAATCCTCTCAAGGAACAATTCAAGTACTATTTTAATGTAAAAACTATCAACAGTTTGAAAGCAATTTTCCATGCTACACAACAATGTCAAAAGCTTTTTGCGTGACAACTCAGATGATAGTTGAAAACATAAAAGGGGATGTTTCTCTTGAGAGGAGGGGGAGTCCCAGAGAAAGGGCTAAAAAAGGCATCTAAAAATTAGAAAATGATGCAATTGTGGCACCCTGGAGCGCCAACCCCTCTCCTAATAACTCATATTTTGGGGTAGAAACCCCTTAAATATAGCAAGGCTGTCAAAAGACAACATTTAGCAAATAAACTGGGGAAAATGGCCTTTGAAGGGTGGGAAATGTGCAATTTCCACTCGACCCCCCTCCGGCACCTAGAGAATCCCCGGACCTGAATCCCTCTCCAAATGGGTCCCAATGCATACCAAGCGAATAGAGATCCCATTGGGATTTTTAAAAAATCAGAAAACCCCTCAATGGGGTTTTGAAGGACACCCATTTTTTGACGTCATGAGCAGCGCGAGAACAATCGAATGACAAAGGACTTCGAGCTCAACACAAAGGGAAACAAAGGGCTTGGCAAGCCGAAAGTGGGGTGAGGAATTTGGCGAATAACCCCTCGACCAGAGCCTAGACTGGAAAAGGAGGACGTTTTGAGGAGGAACGGAATGTTGGGCGACGTTTTCACCTGCAGTTTGACTTCGCCCATGTTGCGGTTCTGCCAATCGAACTGTCTAGACGATGAGAACGTTCGCGAGAGGGACAAAGGGAATGACGCCACATCCGACTGCAACGAATATGTATATAGATCCTGCTCCACGAATGAAAACGACGAGCAACCACCAAAAAGTGTTTTCGTTCTGTGGATCAACAGTTAGGAATTAATTAGAACGACCGAATATCTATTTTATTTTACTCTAATTGTTGTATTTTCGATGACGTCATCAATTTTCTTTGTTTTAGGCCAAAAACAGTACTCTTACAGATTTAACTGTAAAAACTTTCTTACGAGAAATATCATGCTTCTTATAACTTTAAAGAACAGATGAAATATCCAATTTTCTGAAAAACATAATTTTTTTAAAAAATTATGAAATTTATAAACTTATATTTATTACCTAAATTCATTAGATATATGACGTCATGAATGACGTAATACAAAAGAAAAACCAAAACAATAAGTTATTTCCATATTGTCTTATTGATTTATGGTTGCTCTGAAAATTTCATCCATTTATCTCACTTCTGTCAAGAATGATATTAGTTTGGAGTTATAAAGGGTGGTTTGACCGTAAAACAAACAAGATATTAAAACTACTCTCTGAAAAAATTGTTATATTTCCAAAAATACATGGCATATCTTGTAGAAATTTTTGTGAAAGATGCGAAAAGGATAGTTAGGAAAAGTCACGAAAAATAATTAGCCTAGAAAGTATCATAAAAAAGATCCCGAGAAAAAACTGGTAGGGGGGGCTATTTTAGCCCCCCCCCCGGTCCAGATAGGGTTAAGGACTCAGCTGCCTTAACGCTTTTAGGTGCGTCACCCGGGGGGGGGGGTACTTGACCTAAATTTGTACGGGGGTGTGCCCATGCAAAAAAATTGTTTTCCCCTGCTCCAGAATTTTTCGCTCAAAATGATAACCTGTTCTAGAAAAATGTCGTGAAAAGTATACTCCAAAACATGAAATTTGACCGAAAAACGACCCGATCTAAGAAAATATTCCTTTTTCACATGTTTTGACAACCTGCTCTAGAAAAATTGCCTCATTTTGATACCCTGTGCTAGAAAAAATTGGTGAAAACGATACCCTTGAAAACGGCTCATCCCCGCGCGACAAATATACTAAGTACCCCCCCCCTTGGGGGTGCGTCAGTTGCGTAACGGGACTCAGTTGGTATAGTGGCCTAACTTACGTTAGTGGCTTCTTGCTTTAGTTGTTGAGTAGATTTAGTTGCGTTTCTTGGCTTAGTGGACGTGGTTATAGCTTGATGCTGTTTGCTTTTATCTTTGTTACCGATGGCAGCCCCTCAGTTATAATAACTGATTTTTAGGAGGCTATGCTAAAAACTTAAAGTGAATGAACGGAGCTAAGAGGAGGTCATCTATAAATAGGGCATTGAAAACTCCTACGCATGTTATAGTTCCTCTTGCTAAACAATATCCATGGTCGTCTCGAAATCATCAAATACAATAGGCTAATAATAGAATACCCAGACTCCTTCCGCGCGGGGCTTTTATCTCCGTTGATTCTCTTTAAAATAACTAATAATGTACATGTACATTGTTAATTTGGTAAATTACAATTGGTCGTTTGATGATGCATTTTTGCAACTCTTTTTTTAATGCTTTCAGGGTGGGGAAATTTCTAACTTCAGCGCCTTTTGTGGCGTTAGTTGCCTTATTGGCCTCAGTTGCTTTAGTGGACTAACTTACGTTAGGTGTTGTCTTTGTTTAGTTGTGGAGTTGGTTTTGTGTTCTTTCTTTTCTTAGTGGACTTGGTTGCCTCAGCACCTTTGGTTGTGTTAGTTGTCGTATTGGCCTTGCTTTGATGACATTACGTACGTTCAATGATATAGTGGCGCTTTAGGTTATATTATTGTATACGTTACGTAGGGTGAATGTTGTGGTTGCCTTATTTGCTGTAATTGCTTTACTTGGCCCAAGCAGCTTGTTAAAAAAGTTATAGGGGAAAATGAGTTGGGTATTGCCCCAGTAGCCCTTGTTGTACAGTCTTGATTGTTGAACAGTCTTGGGCCTGAGATCAGAAATACTTCAACCATGAGATCTTTTAAAAAGAAGGTGCAACCCGGGGTGCAACCATGAATTTCACTCACCAGTTCTTTTCTGTTTTCTTTCGTTTATTTAGCACAAATTGTAATTAGTTTAGGTTTAGGTTTTATAGCAAATTTCGTTCTATTGTAGATTAGTAGTTATTTGTAAGTTTTTAGCATGGCCCCCTGTAAATCAACTATTTTTATTGAGGGGCTACCATGGGTAAGAAAGATAAAATCAATCAATCAAATCAATCAAATCAATCATGTTGCCTTAGGTGACCCTAATCCGTATGGGTTTTTTGAGCTACCATTTATGGGGGGGGGGGGGGGGTTCCGCCCTTCTGTGAAAACTGCCTTAGAGTCACCAGAATTCAATATAACTTGGTTCAATTACAGAGCAAGTAGTTTGTAGCATGTAGTGCAATTTGGGTATGGCTGCCACGTCTTATGTGGTCACAGTGACATAATGAAGTTGAAAATCAGTAAAAATTAGGCGTTTAAAGTTAAATTTGTGTTTAAAGACCATCTTGCATGAACTTTATGCAGTTGTTGGTTACATTTATCAACATAGCTGGTGGGAAAATATCATTTTATTGAAAATGACGATTTTGGAGTGATATTTTGAGCGAAATTAGCCAATTCTGATGACGTAATTTGTGCCACTGCTTTTTCTATGTAAAAATAGAGAGAAAGTGGCTGCAATCTATGACAAATGTATCAATAGAGCTCACTGAATTGAAAAAGCTTGAAGAAAATTGAAAAAATTTACGAATTAGGCTAAAACGGGAGCCAGAATGACATCATAATAAAAAAATGCCGACATCAGCAAATTCTAGAAATTCCAGCATCAAACGAAAGAAGCTCTTATTTGCAGATTCATTTGCTATGTGATGCTCCATAATTCAAGGAAATCTTTCCATGGAAATCATGGAAAACAATGATCTTGCTGCTACCTGCTTCCAAGTATGGGCATATCACGTGACTTGTGTGAGCTCTATTGTTTAAAAATTTTTCTGTCAAAATGTAACTAATCAATAATTAGCAAAAATCAGGGAGGTTGGGGTGACATAGCTGATTTCGTTTAACAACGTGGCAAGTAATACCTGGAAGGGGGTTGAAAAGCCCGGCTCACATATGGATTAGTTTCAAGATAGCTGGCTTACTTGCTTGCTCGATTCCTTTAGTTATGCATCATTTACGTTTTTCTTAGTTAGTTAGTTAGCTACGTTGTTACAGTAGCATTTGCTGCGTTAGCTGCTCTTGCTGGTGCTGCTGTCTTACTTGCGCTGGTTGCCTTAGTAACGTTAGCTTCGTTTTTTGTTTTTAGCAGGTCAGTAAGTGTTGAATCTCCCTATGCAAGGTAGCTTTTGAAATAATGATCAGGGGAATGTGCTGCATGTCATCAGGGGGTGAATTTAGGGGAAGTTGGCAAGGTGCCAAGTGACGTCACAGAACTCGGCAAGGTGCCAAGTCACATGCTGGAAACCTGGCATTGTGGCAAGTCATGTGCCTACATTGGCAACTTGCCAAGTAAGTCACATGTCATGGGGGCTAGGTACGTGCGTGACTCCCACCAGCAACTAAAAGTATCATTACCCCCACATCTTCGTCAGTAACTATGTTATATGCCCCTGACTGCCCCCAGCAATTTAAAGTATCATTACCCCCACATCTTCGTCAGTAACTATGCTATACGCCCCTCACTTGGTGTCATCCCGGTATGTCTTGTATACTCTTAGGAAGAGCACCATTGTGAAGGAGAACGTATCACGTGATATGGGTGTGGCCACGTGACAACCCCCAATTGGTGGTAACAATCGCTGGCATCGATCATGCACCCCACCACCCTACAACCTCGTCAATACTTACTGCGGGATGATGAAACCCTTGAGAGTGCCGTTGTGAAGGAGGATACCGCTGGCAGAGGCCTGCCAGCCACTGCGAAGGTGAATGTGCATGTGACGTCCGATGTGACGTCTTTGGTTGTTTACCATCGACCACAAAGTGATTTGTTCGTTGATGGCCCTTGATAGCACCATCAAGTGTCGTTAGTAACAATCGGCAGTCACTCAAAAAACAATAGCCTGCTGAAGAAGGCTGCCAACAAATTTCCCCCGCTGATACCCCAGCTGCAGGAGGTTACCCCAAAATATGGACATCCTCATGCACACATAGATTTTCCTGTCGATTTTTGGAGACGAAGAGCGGGCTTCCAGGACACGGGAGAGGTGTCGAATAAGTGCGGCAGACAGACAAATTCAGCGTTTGATCTGACCGTCTCAGCGAGTAGTAATATAGACTAGGAAGCCGAACCCGCGCTGCGCGCGGGTTCGGAGTTCCTAGCTCCTGCGGAGGGCTTGGGCGCCTTTGGCGCCCGGGCCTCCTGCGGCGGCCACTGTCGCGCTTCGCGCGCCACAATATCAGTACTTCCAGTCTTATTTTCGTCGTTGGTGTGGTTGTTTTATACTTGCTCTTGTTATCCGTCATTGTTATAGTTACCTTAGCAGATTTAGTTGCATTATTAGATGAAGTGAGAATAGTTGCCGCAGTTCTTCACGTAGCTGATGTGTGTTAGTAGTAGGCCTTAATTAGTAGTAGGCCTTCTTAGCAGGCCTTCTGAGTAGGCGTTAATTAGCTGTGGTAGACCTTAATTAGCTGTAATTTTTGCTATTTGTTTTCTAGCCTACTTTAAACAGATTTTTAATTATAAAAATAATAGCAAAAATAATAATGTCTATAGTTATTGCCGTTAACTTTATTCTCTTCTTTTTTCATTAATTCACTTTTTTTGTTATTGTTTTCTAGCTAGCCTCTTGACTTTTGTGGCGTTAGTAGCCCAACGGCGGGGTGGGGGAGCGGTAGTTTGCATTTAATGTAATCCATAATTTTTTTAAAGAGAAATCCATAAAAATTCCCTACAAGCCCCATTGTTTTAAAGAGTCCCGGAGGCTTGTTAGGAAGAGAGATAGACCCCTTGGCTTGCTCAGGCAGCTTTGCTTCAGTTGGGTTGATTTAGTTGCCTGGTATTTGTTCACTTAGGTGTTTGTTTCTTTTGTGGCGTTAGTAGTCTTCGTTGTTTGCCTTTGTTTTAGTGTATGCGTTATTTGTTTGGTAGAAATGATGTAGTCGTAATTCTTAGCTTAGGGGCTATAGTAGCTTTTTGCCGTTATTGACAGTACCCTTGTT
The DNA here is from genome assembly GCA_039566865.1 of Aurelia coerulea. NCBI lineage: Eukaryota > Metazoa > Cnidaria > Scyphozoa > Semaeostomeae > Ulmaridae > Aurelia > Aurelia coerulea. The sequence goes on along the minus strand of CM076943.1, from coordinate 6,817,236 downwards.
CTTGTGGTAGCGTTGTTCATTTGGTTGCTCAAGTAGCGTTTGTTGCGTTGACCCCTTGATTTAATGAAGTAGCTCTTCTTGCCTCATTGCCGTAAGTTGCAGTTGCATTTCGTGACGTTGTGATTATTATGACAGCTTCTGTATATCTCTAATCTCCCTACTCGTAGAGCTTTATTCGTTTCAGTGGAGTTGATTTCGATTCCTTCGTTGCCCTAGTTTTCTTTCTTTCTTATGTGGCATTGGTAGCGTTTGTTGTGGGAGAAATTAGTTGTTAACTTCGTTTCGGTGTGTGCGTCATTTGCTTAGTAGAGAAGATGTAGTCGTAATTGTTGCCATAGTGGGCATAGTAGCTTTTGTGCCCTTCGTTGCCTTCCTTGCGTTATTAGTGTTAGTTGTGCAAGGTAAACCTCGCTGTTGTGGTTGAAATCCATAAAAATTGCCTACAAACCCCGTTGTTTTAAAGAGTCCCGGGGGCCTTTTGGGAAGAGAGATAGACCCCTTGGCTTGCTCACGCAGCTTTGCTTCAGTAGGGTTGATTTAGTTGCCTGGTATTTGTTCAATTAGGTGTTTGTTTCTTTTGTGGCGTTAGTTTTTTCATTTCGTTGTTTGCCTTTGTTTTAGTGTATGCGTTATTTGTTTGGTAGAAATGAATAATGATGTAGTCGTAATTCTTAGCTTAGGGGCCATAGTAGCTTTTTGCCGTTATTGACAGTACCCTTGTTCTTGTGGTAGCGTTGTTCATTTGGTTGCCCAAGTAGCGTTTGTTGCGTTGACCCCTTGATTTAATGAAGTAGCTCTTCTTGCCTCATTGCCGTAAGTTGCAGTTGCATTTCGTGACGTTGTGATTATTATGACAGCTTCTGTATATCTCCAGTCTCCCTACTCGTAGAGCTTTATTCGTTTCAGTAGAGTTGATTTCGATTCCTTCGTTGCCCTAGTTTTCTTTCTTTCTTATGTGGCGTTGGTAGCGTTTGTTTTGGGAGAAATTAGTTGTTAACTTCGTTTCGGTGTGTGTGTGTCATTTGTTTAGTAGAGAAGATGTAGTCGTAATTGTTGCCATAGTGGCCATAGTAGCTTCTGTGCCCTAAGTTGCCTTCCTTGCGTTATTAGTGTTAGTTGTGCAAGGTAAACCTCGCTGTTGTGGTTGCGTTAGTTGTTGAATTTCCCCCCAGTAGCTTTAACTCCGTCCATTAATGTAGTTGCTCTTCTTGGCTGAGTTGCCTTAGTAGCATTTGCTGACGTTGTTGTTATTTTATAACGTTTCCATAAATCTCAGCCTCCCTTGTGGAAGATAACATCAGGTAGGAAGACTGCAAGTGTTATACTCAGCCCTTCAAGGAAAGTTTCATGGAAATAGTGAAAGAAATGGACTGCTCGTGCGCAGGGGCATTTGTGGCGGGAAGTTGGCACATTGCCAAATGACGTCAAATAATTTGGCAAAGTGCCAAGTCACCACTTATATCCGAACAATGGTACAAGATACGAATGTTTGGTTTGTTCCTTAGTGAAGTACAATGATTTATGTCCAAACGGCAACCTTCATTTTGAAAAAAATATGAAAATCCTATGTGAAGACCTTTCAGAAAAACTGCGAAAATCATCGTTTCGTTTACATAGCTGCCTTAGCGCTTTTAGTTGCGTTAGTTGTCTAACCGGCCTCGGTTGGTTTAGTGGCCTTACTTATGTTAGTTGGCTTTTTAGTTGTTGAGTAGATGTAGCTGCGCTTCTTGCCCGTGGACTTAGTTGAGCCAGGACCTTCAGTGCCCTTAGTTGTCTTATTGGCCTTGGTAGCTTTAGTGGGCTTTCTTGCGTTAGTTGGCGTCTTGTTTTAGTTGCTAAGTAGATCTGGTTGCGTTTCTTACCTAAGTGGAGTTGGTTATAGCTCGATTTGATTTGATTTTATCTTTTTACCCATGTTAGCCCCCACGTGACCTACATTGGCAACTTGCCAGGTAAGTCACGTGACATGGGGGCTAGACACGTGACTGCCCCCAACAATTAACCGTGGTAGCACCCTATTGTTCCTTAGTAACAAACTTGTATTGTCTTAACTTACTATAACCGGTGTCATTTAAGCATTTTCATAAATGGAGCTCCGTATATTCTTAGAAAGAGCACCATTGTGGAGGAGAAGATATCACGTGATATGAGTGTGGTCACGTGAGAGCCCCCAATAGGTGATAATAATCGCTGGGACCGATCATGCACCCCACCACCACCCTACCACCTCGTTGATACTGCGGGAGGAAGCCCTGACAGAGCGCCGTTGTGAAGGAGGACACCGCTGGCACCACCTTGCCAGCCCCTGCGAAGGTGAACGTGCCTAATTTAAATGGATTTTTAATAATAAAAATAATAACAAAAATAATAATGTCGATAGTTATTGCAGTTAACTTTATTCTCTTCTTTTTTCATTAAATCACATTTTTTGTAATTGTTTTCTAGTTTTCCTCTTGACTTTAGTGGCGTTAGTAGCCCAAGGGCGGGGTGCGGGAGCGGTAGTTTGCATTTAATTTAATCCAGAATTTTTTGAATGAAAAATCCATCAAAATTCCCTACAAACCCCATTGTTTAAAAGAGTCTCGGAGGCTTTTTGGGAAGAAAGATAGACCCCTTGGCTTCCTCAGGCAGCTGTTTTTGCTTCAGTAGGGTTGATTTAGTTGCCTGGTATTTGTTCACTTAGGTGTTTGTTTGTTTTGTGGCGTTAGTAGCCTTCGTTGTTGGAGAAATTAGTTGTTGCCTTTTTTGTTTTAATGTAGTTGCTCTTCTTGGCTGAGTTCCCTTAGTTGCATTTGCTGACGTTGTTGTTATTTTAGAACGTTTCCGTAGATCTCAGCCTCCCTTGTGGAAGATAACATCAGGTAGGAAGACTGCAAGAGTTATACTCAGCCCTTCGAGGAAAGTTTTCAGGAAATAGTGAAGGAAATGGAGCGCTCATGCACAGGGGCATTCGTGGGGGGAAGTTGGCACAGTGCCAAATGACGTCACATAATTTGGCACAGTGCCAAGTCACATGATCGAAACTTGGCACCGTGCCAAGTCACATGACCAATTTTGGAACTTTTCCAAGTAAGTCACGTGACGTGGGGGCATACACGTGACTGCCCCCAACAAATATACATTTTAGCACCCTACATACTCCTTAGTTATCAACTGATGTAGTCTTTACTTACTATCACCCCTGTAATGAAGCATTTTCATACAGGGAGCCCTGTATATTCTTATAAAGAGCACCATTGTGGAGGAGAGAATATCACGTGATATGGGTGTGGTCACGTGACATCCCCCAATAGGCGGTACCAATCGCTGGCACCAACCATGCACCCCACCACCCAACGATATCGTCCATACTGGGGGATGAAGCCCTGACAGAGCGCCGTTGTGAAGGAGGATACCGCTGGCACGAGCCTGCCAGCCCCTGCGAGGGTGAATGTGCACGTGACCACGGGCGATGTGACGTGTTAGGTTGTTTACCACCACCGAGCACTGACTGGATTGTTCGTTGATAGCCCTTGATAGCAACATCAAGTGTCATCAGTTGGGAAGACAATCGGCTGTCAATCAAAAACAATGACCTGCTGAAGAAGACTGCCAGGAAATTTGCCCCGCTGATACCCCAGCAGCTGGAGGTGACCCCAAAATTTGGAGCTCTGATGAGACGCATAGATTTCCCCGTCGATTTTTCGAGACGAAGAGCGAGATTGCCGAGAGCGGGAGAGCTGAGATCTCGCTGTGGGAGAGGAGCAAATTGAGCGTTTGATCTGACCGCTCACTCCTTATGTACTCTCAAGTACCGAATAATCGTCCCCCCCCGCTTATTAATTTTTGAAAAATTTTCCAACCCCCCCACTTTTATTCCAACCCCCCCCTTTTATTAATTCTTGAAAAATAGAAGTAATAGTGAACAAATTTTTTTACTAATTCCTGCTAAGCAAATGTACTTACTGTATTTATTAACTTTATTCTCCTTTGTTTGTCTGACCCGTGTTACATACGTGTTTTACATACGTGGTACCCATGTTAGATACGTGTTTTACTAAGAAAACGAAAAACGACTATTCTCGATTTTTCCAACCCCCCCGATTGTTCCAACCCCCCCAATTATTAATATATCGAACCATTTCCAACCCCCCCGATTATTCTCACCCCCCCGTTTATTCGGTACTTGAGAGTATATAGACTAGGAATCCGAACCCGCGCTGCGCGTGGGTTCGGAGTTCCTAGCTCCTGCGGAGGGCTTGGGCGCCTCCGGCGCCCGGGCCGCCTGCGGCGGCCACTGTCGCGCTGCGCGCGCCATATTATCATTACTTTCAGTGTTATTTTTGTCGTTGGTGTGGTTTCTTTATACTTGCTCTTGTTATCCTTCTTTGTTCTAGTGACCTTAGCTGATGTAGTTGCATTGGTAGATGAAGTGAGAATAGTTGTAGCAGTTCTTCGGGTACCTGGAGTGTGTTAGTAGTAGGCCTTAATTAGTAATAGGCCTTAATTAGTAGTAGGGCTTCTTAATAGGCCTTGTTAATAGGCGTTAATTAGCTGTCGTAGACCTTAATTAACTGTAATTGTAGCTATTTATTTTCTAGCCTACTTTAAATAGATAGAATAAAAAAATAATAAAAGAAAATAACGATGTCTATAGTTATTGCAGTTAATATTATTCTCTTCTTTTTTCATTAATTCACATTTTTTGTTATTGTTTTCTAGCTATCTCCTTGACTTTAGTGGCGTTAGTAGCCCAAGGGCGGGGTGGGGGAGCGGTAGATTGCATTTAATTTAATCCATAATTTTTTAAAGAAAGATCCATAAGAGTTCCCTACAAACCCCATTGTTTTCTAGAGTGCAGGAGGCTTTTTGGGAAGAGAGATAGACCCCATGGCTTCTTCAGGCAGCTTTTTTTGTTTCGGTAGGGTTGATTTATTTGCCTGGTATTTGTTCACTTTGGTGTTTGTTTTTTTTTGTGGCGTTAGTAGCATTCGTTGTTGGAGAAATTAGTTGTTGCCTTGAACATGATTCTCTTCTTTTTCATTAATTCACATTTTTTGTTATTGTTTTCTAGCTATCCTCTTGACTTTAGTGGCGTTAGTAGCCCAAGGGCGGGGTAGGAAAGCGGTGGTTTGCATTTGATTTAATCCATAATATTTTAAAGGAAAATCCATAAAAATTCCCTACAAAGCCCATTGTTTTCAAGAGTCCCGTAGGCTTTTTGGAAAGAGAGATAGACCCCTTGGCTTCCTCAGGCGGCTTTGTGTCAGTAGGGTTGATTTAGTTGCCTGGTATTTGTTCACTTAGGTGTTTGTTTCTTTTGTGGTGTTAGCAGCCTTCGTTGTTAGCCTTTGTTTTAGTGTATGCGTTATTTGTTTGGTAGAAATGATGTAGTCGTAATTCTTTGCTTAGCGGCCATAGTAGCTTTTTGCCGTTATTGACGGTACCATTGTTGTTGTGGTAGCGTTGTTCATTTAGTTGCCCAAGTAGCGTTTGTTGCGTTGACCCATTGATTAAATAAAGTTGCTCTTCTTGCCTCATTGCCGCAAGTTGCAGTTGCATTTCGTGACGTTGTGATTATTGTGACCGCTTCGGTAGATCTCCAGTCTCCCTACTCGTAGAGCTTTATTCGAGTCAGTAGAGTTGATTTAGATTCCTTCATTGCCCTAGTTTTCTTTCTTTCTTATGTGGCGTTCGTAGCGTTTGTTGTGGGAGAAATTAGTTGTTAACTTCGTTTCGGTGTGTGCGTTATTTGTTTAGTAGAGAAAATATAGTCGTAATTGTTGCCATTGTGGCCATAGTAGCTTTTGTGCCCTTAGTTGCTATCCTTGCGTTATTAGTGTTAGTTGTGCAAGGTAAACCTCGCTGTTCTGGTTGCATTAGTTGTTGAAGTTCCTCCCAGTAGCTTTAACTCCGTCCATTAATGTAGTTGCTCTTCTTGGCTGAGTTGCCTTAGTTGCATTTGCTGACGTTGTTGTTATTTTAGAACGTTTCCATAGATCTCAACCTCCCTTGTGGAAGATAAGATCAGGTAGGAAGACTGCAAGAGTTATACTCAGCCCTTCGAGGAAAGTTTTATGGCAACAGTGGAAGAACTGGACTGCTCATGCGCAGGGGCATTTGGGGGGGAAGTTGGCACATTGCCAAATGACGTCACATAATTTGGCAAAGTGCCAAGTCACATGACCGGAACTTGGCACCGTGCCAAGTCACATGACCAATTTTGGAACTTTGCCAAGTAAGTCACGTGACATGGGGGCAGACACGTGACTGCCCCTAACTAAAGTGAGATAGTGTGACTACCCTTACAGTGTAGCCCCCTTTTGTATGGGATAGGTCATTTGAAATTAGCCAATAAGAGTCGGCTGTTGTGTTTAGTAAGTTCAGTATGGAGTTTGTACCAATTGAAATTAGCCAATGGCAATCTGCCTATGCTAGATGGGCTGGGTCATTTGAAATTAGCCAATAACAGTCAGCTTTCATCTTTAGTAGCTTCACTATGGGGTTTGTACCAATTGAAATTAGCCAATGGCAATCTGCATATGCTAGATCTGTTAGGTCATTTGAAATTAGCCAATAGCAGTCGGCTTTCATCTTTAGTAGCTTCACTATGGGTTTGTACCAATTGAAATTAGCCAATGGCAATCTGCATATGCTAGATCGGTTAGGTGATTTGAAATTAGCCAATAACAGTCGGCTATTATGTTCAGTAAGTTCACTATGGGCTTTGTACCAATTGAAATTAGCCAATAGCAATCTGCATATGCTAGATCTGTTAGGTCATTTGAAATTAGCCAATAAGAGTCGGCTTTTATGTTCAGAAAGTTCAGTATGGAGTCCGTACCAATTGAAATTAGCCAATGGCTATCTGCCTATGCTAGATAGCATATGAGTCAAATCTTTCAATAGGGCACAGGGAAACCCGCAAATCTTCCAATTTCACGCTTATAAGCCAATGATATCGTCGTATTCCGATCACATGACTGAAAATAAGGCTTTCGAGATAAATTTTCGAGTACCTTCACGAAAATAAAAATGGATATTCGAGTAATAAAGATACAGAGCTGGTTTTACCACGAATCGATTCGAGAGGCCTCACTCCACATTTGTTTTTCTGCATTTGGTTAAAATCTCGTCAGAGATCGGCGTTACATCGAATTTCATTCCTTCGAAAATTGGCCTATGTTCAAGAATTCTTCAGGAACGCTACAAATAAGATATAGCTTTCAAAATTTCACATGTTACGTGAATTATGTCCAGGAATAACATGAAAATATTTGTTTGTGTGATTTTCGAAAATCGTAGACGAATTAAAGCTATTTTCTGCGAAGAAAGCTAATGGGCCTACCTTCACGCGCAACAAAATCCCAGTAATCGGCATTAAATCACTCTTTTTCGCAATAATAACCAGCGGATACATTAACGAATAACTTCACCACAAATCCAATTTCTTTCCACCATTCTATCATCGATAATTTCGATGAAATGTGACAAGACTTTACAGCCTCTGCAGCAAACCGTCCAACTACCGTCGATTCAAAGTTTTCTTGTTGCAAACACGTTGGAAGTCTTGCAAGACTTCATAAAACAAAAGGTTTTGCAAGACTTAGGTCTCCCATATGACACAGCAAAATGACACCTTTGAGAATAGATTGCACACTCCTGGAGGCATTCTATCGTTGCAAAATAAAGAAAAATTAAAACATTTCTCAAAGATTGCAAATTTCTTTGTCACATCGGAGAAGTACATAATTTGTCTAAAGAAATTTCCCCTGCAATCTATTCTCAAAGGTGTATAATCTATTATCAAAGGTAACAATTTGCTGTGTCATATGGGAGACCTGAGCCTTGCACAACCTTTTGTTTATGCAAGCTTTCCTGGTGTTTGCATGCAACAAGAAAACTTTGAATCGACGGTAGTTGGACGGTTTGCTGCAGAGGCTGTAAAGTCTTGTCACATTTTATCGAAATTATCGATGATAAAATGGTGGAAAGAAATTGGATTTGTGGTGAAGTTATTCGTTAATGTATCTGCTGGTTATTATTGCGAAAAGAGTGATTTAATGCCGATTACTGGGATTTTGCTGCGGGTGAAGGTAGGCCCATTAGCTTTCTTCGCAGCAAATAGCTTTAATTCGTCTAGGATTTCCGAAAATCACACAAACAAATATTTTCATGTTATTCCTGGACATAATTCACGTAACCTGTGAAATTTTGAAAGCTATATCTTATTTGTAGCGTTCCTGAAGAATTCTTGAACATAGGCCAATTTTCGAAGGAATGAAATTCGATGTAACGCCGATCCCTGACGAGATTTTAACCATATGCAGAAAAACAAATGTGGAGTGAGGCCTCTCGAATCGACTCGTGGTAAAACCAGCTCTGTATCTTTATTACTCGAATATCCATTTTTATTTTCGTGAAGGTACTCGAAAATTTATCTTGAAAGCCTTATTTTCAGTCATGTGATCGGAATACAACGATATCATTGGCTTATAAGCGTGAAATTGGAGGATTTGCGGGTTTCCCTGTGTCCTATTGAAAGATTTGACTCATATGCTAACGTAAGTAGGCCTATGTTTTCGCTGGAGCAGGAAGAAAGCTGGAGTTATTTGCTACTTGCTTTTTTTAATGACAGAACAGTGTTACTTCTTGCTTCAGTAGAGGGGAATAGGCCTAACTATGCTCGCTGTTGACTTCCATACTGAGCTCACTCGAAACGTAGGAACTTACCAAGTCACATGATAGGAGCTATGCCGAGTCACGTGATCAATTTTGGCGACGTGCCAAGTGAGTCACGTGACATGGGGTGCCAACACGTGACTGCCCCCATTCAGTTTCCCCATTGTTTGTGTGGAGGTGAGCCCCACCCTCAACGGAGGAGGAACGGAGCCCCTGTGAAGTTCATTGCGTGACGTCGGTGTTACGTAGCCCAAAAGTTGTTGACAATGCAGCATTGTCTGCTGTTGACAAACCGATTTTGTCCGTTGACGACCCTTGATGGCCCCATCAAGAGTCGTTAGTGACTCACGTCGATTGTTCCGTGACGTTCAACCTACGTCAAACTGGAAAATAGGAAGGCTGCCAAAAAGTTCCCCCGCTCCTACCCCAGCGCGAGTGGCTGCCCCCAACTTCTCACACCGATTCGGCTAACTTAGATTTTCGGGGTGATTTTTGGAGTGGAAGAACGGAGCCGTGGGGGCAGGGGAAGTGGGAGATGATAGGAGTGCATACACATTAATTACCACGACAATGGAACAATCTTAACCGATCGCCCCGGCGTTATGTATATAGATTAGAAACTGAGGTCAAGCTAGCCATCTCTCTCTTTACTTTTAAACGTATACGCAGCAAATAGCTTTTAATTTTCTAATTGATTCTAAATATTTCTTGTTTGTTTATTATGATATTGTAATTAGGTTTTTACCACGGCCCCCTGAAAAGCCAGGGGGGTGGAACAGGGGTCTAAATCTTCCTTCTCCCACGAAAATTTGGCAATTTCTCCCTTCTCCCAGCAAAAATGTACAGTTTCTCCCTTCTCCCACGGATTTTTAAATCTCCCTTCGTCTCTAAATTTAGTCTTGTATTTATTCATTTTCTTTCAAAAACATCCAACTGAAGATACAGGTTTTATAAGAAATTCGTTCAGAAGAATTGTGGGCTTAGCAAAATTTTTGAGATGTGCATATATTTTTATAAGAAACTGCCCATAAGAAACTCAACTATCAGATCGCCAAAAAATTGAGAAACTCCAGTACTGGCAATATCTAAGTTAAGAAACTATTTAGTTTGATAAAGGAAATCTTTGGCAAATTTTTACTTTACTTTCACTTGTTTCCGGTATCATATTACTCGTAATGAGTAATGTCTAAACATCGGAAAAGCTAAAAAACCTTGTTATGAATGTTCACGAGGGCACACACAGGTAGTGAACATGAAGATTGTTATGGAGCCTCTAAGAAACTCGTAAGAAACTCTGAGTACTCAAGTTTATCAGATTTTGAGTACTCAGAGTTTCTTACTAGTTTCTTAGAGAGGTACCATAGCAATCTTCAAGGGCGGATCCAGCCCGAAGTTGAAGGGGGGGGGGGGCAACTTGCAAAGAGGGCGCCAAGTATACAACGGAAAGTGAGCGCGCCGAAGGCGCGCAAAATTTTCTGAACATTTTTTAAAGAAAATTCTTTGATTTACTACTAAATAACGCCTTGATTTATATGTTTCCCCAATATTTAAATCGAAACAGTTAAAAAATTGTGCGTTAGAGGATAAGGGGCGCTTTTCTCGCCAAAAGAGGGGCGCCAAGCTGAGTTTTCAGCATGAAGGGGGGACAATTGCCCCCACTTGCCCCCCTAAATCCGCCACTGGCAATCTTCATGTTCACTACCTTGATTTCAAAACAAGGTTTTTCTCAGCCATTCCAATGTTTAGACGTGACACTACTATGATACAGAGAGCAAGTAAAAATAAAGTAAAAATGTGTCAAGCATTTCCTTTATCAAAATAAATAGTTTCTTAAATTATATTTTCCCAATAATAAATAGTTTCTTAATATTTTGGCGATCTTCCGGGGGGGGGGGGGGGTACTTGACTTTTAATTGTACGGGGGTGTGCACTCCAAGAGAAACATTTTTCACCTGGCTTTACAAATTTTCCCTTGAAATGATAGCCGGCATTAGAAAAAATCGGCGAAAAGCATACTCCAAAACGTAAAAATTCCTAGAAAAACAATCAAATAACACTTTTGACAAGCGGCTTTAGAAAAGTTGCCTTCTTTTGATACCCGGCGTGAGAAAAAAGAGGCGAAAACGATACCCGGAAAGGAGTGCACATCCCGTCAGCAGAATATACTAACTACCCCCCCCGAGGGGCGATCTGAGAGTTGAGTTTCTATGGACAGTTTCTTAGAAAAAATACGTGTATGGGCTTTAGCCAATTGACAAAACATTAACAATCCAGGTGCGCAGAACTGGTAAAAATAGATGGTTTCTGAACAGAAGGGCTGCAAACTAGACATTTAAAGAAAATTTAAGCATCCATCATAAGCCTTTGATGAAATACCGATCCAAAGACAATAGGCGGTGACACGTCATGCACCATATTTGGCTAACTGACCATCGTCAACAAGAAATACTGATATCTCAAAAGGAGGCCAGCCTCCAAACCGTTTAAATCCAACTTTTGCCGCAAGTTTTTCAAATTGATAGACGTGCTAAATCCGGCAAAATCAATTCTAGTTTCCAATAACAAGCATGAAACGGTGAAAATAATTTTAGGAAAAAATTCAGTGGCTCCCACCATGAAATGCGCATCGGAAAATCATAGCAATAGGTATCGGGGGTAAATTTTGCGCGGTATTGCGGTAATGACGAAAAAAACTTGCGGTATTGCGGTATCGAGCTTTCACAGCGCGGTATGCGGTATTGTACGAAAATTAACATCCAAACTTCATGCAGTGCCATTTTCCTGTTGAAGAAGAAAGCATCTTCGAGACGAACTGATAGAGGAAAGAAAAACGAAGAAGAGGGTGGTCCCTTATCCCTCTCTCCTTGTGCCTGCTCCACCTGCTCAACCTTGAAAAGGTGCCTGCAGAGAAGAGCACGCAACATTCTTATCTGAAGAAAAAGAATCAAAATATTTGCACGACTCAAAACTTTAGATGTAGGAAATCACCCATATTTTCAGGCAATCCGACAATGTTGGACAACTATACGCCTATCACGGTAATTCCTGCTCTATCAAAAGTTATCTAGAAGATCATTTATAATCAACTGTCCCAGTACCTTGAATCGAATAGCCTATTGTGCCTAGATCAGTTTGTGTTTAGACAAGGGAGATCTACGCAACATGCAGTTACCTCACTGCAGGCCCGATACCAGCCTTAATTCTTAGGGGGGGGGGGGGCAAAGAACCAAAATTTTCCGATGCTTTTAAATCAGCAACAACAACAGCAACAACCCAGATTTTGGGAAGATCCGTTAAAACATGCACGAAAGGACTGATGTGCTCCTTTAATGACTAGATTTTGGAATTATTTTATAGTTTCAAGGTTGGGGCCTTCAAAATTGGTCAATATGAAGAAAAAAATGCTGTAGATTCAAAATTCATATCAAAATTTATCCTCGAAAGTCAATAAATTCATGTTCTTTGCATCATTTTCCCAGTAAAATCTTCTACATGTGGGCCTGTAACAACAACAAAAATCCGACAAGTGGAGTGAAATTTCCGATTAATGGCCTTCTGGGGGGGGGGGGCGCTCCGCCCCCAGCCCCCCACTGGCTTCGGCCCTGCCTTACTGTCAGAAAAGTTTAGACAGAGAGTTGAAAAAGGGCCAAGTTATGGTATAGATGATGTGGAATTACAATGGATAGGTGATTATTTCTTTAATAGGAAACAATACTAAATATTTGATAACACCAGCTCATGCGAAGAAAACGTTACATGCGGTATACCACAAGGATCCATCCTGGGATCCCTTCTCTTTGGGCTGATAATCAACGCAATCCATATTCCGCTCACTGATGCTGGCATTATATTATATGCCAACGATACTGTTTTATATTGTGCAAGGAAGAACTCAATTGAAATACAACATTTACTTAACAGTGAACTGCAAAAAGTTGCAGACTGGCTTCATGAAAATAACTTGTTCATTTAACTTGAAAAAAGGTAAAACTGAATTTGTGCTATATGGATCACATCAAAAGTTGTCCAAACAGCCAAACGTGGACATCAAAATCTACAATCAAACTATTCATGAGACAAAATCATACAAGTAGATTTTTATAACCATCTGAACTCACACCGACATTTGGAAATGGGTAAAAAAAGCTTCAGCCAGAATAAACTTTTTATCTGGTATTCGCGAAAAAGTCAGCCCTTATGTAGCAGAATCGATATTAAAAAAGAATTGATATGTTCTACATCTTCGTAATTTCTGCTGTGTGTCAATGCAGTTTTACTGAAAGCACATCAATGAAACTTTTCCCGCCGTTCTCACGTCACAGTTTTGTCTGTAAAATCTCTAACTACGATCTAGCTAATAGACCAAACTACAAATTTTGATGAAGGAAGGTGGATTTAGGTCGGAATCAAACTGCTACAGACCGGTATACTGTATGAACAGCGATGTTTTTAGTTTTCTAGCGTTTGCGGTATTTTGCTATTTTTGGGTGCGGTATTGCGGTATTTGGTGTCTTTTTCGTGCGGTATTGCGGTATTGGGACCCCCCCGAAGTACCCCTCCAATAGCTACGATGATTTGGAAATCTCCCTTTCTCCCTTCATTATTTTTTCTCCCTTCTCCCCTTCAAAATTTTCTGAATTCTCCCTTCCCGAGTGAAATTTCGGCCATTCTCCCTTCTCCCTTCGCAGTACCACCCCCCTGAAAATGAAAAGAGTAGTCCCAGCACAATGAAAATCCCATTGCCAGTGTCCGAAATAAACATTTAGGATTGACAAGAGGGTTTTGAAAAACACAGAGAATTTGTCAAAATTTCAGGAAAACTGATGTATTCATATTTTTCAGATCCAAGAAGCTCGAATTAATGTGGGGGTTTAGAATGAGGATGTCCTGGGTGCAGTTGTTCCGCACTGGACGGTAGGTATCAGTATTCAGGACCCTCCTCCATTTGCGGAGGCGTTGTTTTGGTGGTTGCTGCGTGCATAATATATGCAAGGAAGGATCAATCTGCGCATGAAACGTATTCATAAATTCTTTTAGGCCTACGTGATTTCTTCCTCTCATCAAAATAATACGATGGCTGTTTATCAAGGAAATGGTAAGACTTTGCTCTTTTTATACGACTAGAATTATAAATTTAGTCTAACTATACATGAGTAAAATAATCGAATAGTTGCGTCGAATGTCAACGAACATCTGTTTAGAATACGCTCTTGGCTTTGTCAGGTGACGTAAATCTCGCTTACGTGTAGGAAAAAATGGCGACTGAAATTTTTTACGTAATCTAGGAGAATTGTTTTTGCCATGTCGCAATGTTATGAAATTGCATTTCACATTGATTAACTTTGGGCAAGGCAATGCGGCATCATTTCCGGGTTGCCAATTAGGCAATTAAACAACTTTTGTGAGGAAAATGAATACCGCCCAATGTTGTCGTTTTCATTATGAAATGAATTGAACGAAGTCGAAGGGAAACCGGCCTAAAAAAGGAAGTGCAACCAGGCACTTTTCACATTTATCGCAAGTTCACAGTGATTTCATAATTTTTGGGAGAAGAAGGGCCTCTCTTGTACTTTAAGGACTTGACTCTTGGGAAGAAACTTTAGGAAACTTTCATGGGAAGAAACGTTTTGCAAGTTGGAAAAATGCGAAATAAACTTTAGTGAATTAGGTTTCTTATCAAATTTTGTAATAATGTAATGTCTTGAATGCTCATCAAATCTTATGAATCTTCCATACCAAAATGCCTGTTTTAGTGGCATTTAAATCAAAGGGTTGTTAAAAATGGTCATATTGCATTTCCTTGCATTTATTAACACATATACAACAAAATGACAAGAAGAGGTATCATTATTTGATTATATGAATATTTAATTCACAAATTTCAGTCACAACATGAAAAACGCAAAAGTTTCTTCCCACAAAAGTTTATTTCGGTAGTTGACAATTATTTTATATCCTTCTTGACTCACAAAAGCCTTATTTGCACAAATCATTCATTTCATTTTAAAAGTAAAACTATTCTTTTGGCCAACTGTACATGGCAGCTGTCCTGTTTCAATTTTCAGGCTGATACTATTCTTAGGGGACTATTCATTTATAATTATCAGATTGTTAAGAGTTGTTAAGAAGCAAAAGTTTTTCACAAATTGTACATTCTCGCCAAAATATCAAAATAGAAGATATGTAAGAAAGGAATGATTTAGCAAAAATCTCCATAACTAAATTGAATCATTCTTCTGCATTATGAAAACTTCAAGGAACACAGTCTGGTTGTCTTTTTAAATTCCCCACATTTTTTTGGCTCAACTAATTTAACTTTCGTTTACAATTAGGACCACCTCCAACAGGAGTTCTTGCTTACAACAGCCATTCTGAAAGAGGGTGGAATGATCCACCAACTTTGGCTTTTGCTGCAACAGGACAAGCACCATCAGCACCAAAGAAGAGACTTGACCTAAGGAAGAGAGTTGCTCATGATTTCTTTAGTGGCAATGGTTTAAGTACAGGTATGTATTTATAAGATGATTTTCAGCCTGCACTGGATAGTGAAATTGAAGACAGGCAACCCATCTACAAATTTAAGGACTGTGTATTCCTCATAGAAATCTCATCCTTTATGAAGTAAATTGATGATGATGATGATGATGATGATGATGATGATGATGATGATGATGATGATGATGATGATGATGATGATGATGATTCACAAATCAGCTAAGAACTAAATAACATAATGAGTTGTGTGCCCCAGAAAAAACAATTCTTATCTAGTCATTATTGTGTTTTGTTTCTCAATATAACCCGTGGGGGGGGGGGGGGTACTTATATATTTTTCCATAAGGGGACGTGCCGCCGAACAGGGTATCATTTTCAGGATTCCTACTCCGGGACAGGGTATCACTTTTGTATGGTCGGCTCCATGACAGGGTCCATATTTTGTGTAATTGACTACATAATGTCGTTGTAAGCCATTTGCACTCCGCGGATGTGATTTAAATCGGTTCGATGGAAACATTTCTGCTTTTTTCAAAGATTTCTATCAAATTTCTATCAAATCCCCAAGGCAGTGTACGATTTTGCATGAAGAAACTCAAGAACAGGGTATCGTTTTTTAGATTTTACTCCGGGACAGGGTATCATTTTTGGGAATTTTACTCCGGGACAGGGTGCCTTTTCAGATTTTCCAGCGGCATGTCCTCGTATTTTTTTAGACCAAGTACCCCCCCCCCCCCCCTGGGAGTAAAACTGATGACTGACACATTTCTATCGGCTAGTGCCACCTGCTGCACAAAGTTTGGCAAAGCACTCCCTTCACCATTTAATTTCCACAGTCCTATCTGGTCTACAGTTCCTCATCATGATCAGCATGATGTTTTTCCTCATAGACATACGGCAAGTCTGGTGTCTATTTTGAACATGATCATTTTAAGAATTTTCTGATGAAATTTTCAAATATCTGAACTCAAATTTTTATTTACAGGAATGGCAAACATGACTGTGAACCAGACTCCTTCTAATCAAATGCCTTATATGAATGGGACTGTAACTTCAGCATACACTCCTCCACCGCAGCTCCCTCCAGCATCACAAATGCCACCAGTATCACAACAATCTCCAGCATTACAAATGCCACCAGTATCACATATACCTCCGACATCACAAATGCCACAAGTATCACATATACCTCCAGCATCACAAATGCCTCCAACAGTTCCAATGCCAGGACATGCTTATGGCACAGGTCCAAGTATCCAACCTTATAAATATCCACCTCATGGAAGCCATACACTCCCAGGCTCAATGACTCCACCTGTGGTACCAGTTGCCCAGCCACATAGCCCACATTTATTTCATGCAGCCAGCATGCCTAACCTGCAGCACAAAACAACTCAAGATCAGACTACTCCACCATTTCCAAAGAGCCCTGCAAGCCTTGCACAACCAATTTTCAATGTCAATACACCAACAACGGTGGCTGTATCTGGGGCTCCCATTGCACAAGTTAGTAGCCATCTAAGTGGAATACCACATGTTGGCAAGCCGTTGTTTTATCTGAATTCAAATCAGGATAAGCCAGCACTAAACATTGATGTTTCTACAGCTAATGCAAGTCAAGTATCATCAGCAGGTATGGCCAGCATGACTACAATCATACCACATGATTGTAGGAAAAATGAACAAGTTATGATGAACAAGACTATGCCAGAATTAACTCCAGAACATTTTGAACATGCACATCATGTTAGGAGTAATTCTATGCCTGATTTTAAACCACTTATAGACAGTCCTCCAATTCTAAGTGCTCCTCCCACTGATGGTTATTACACTCAACGGTCATCTTCAGCATGTTCATCAAGACAGAGAACGCCATCACCACTTGCAGCCAAAAAAGAAATACTTTCAACTGCAGACCAAGCCCCAGTAACTGATAATATCGAAGTTAGAACTACTGTTATAGATCAGTTAAACTTTTCACTGGAAAAATGTGCCCCTACTATAGAAGTAAAGATTTATGAAGATATTCAGAAAAGAATTAATATATTTGACACACAATGGACTGAACAGAATTTGAAAGAACCTGTCAGAACCAGGATGGTGTCTCTGAGTCAAGGTAAGTAAAATCTCAATCAATTATTGAATGTGTTACAACTTGATCTTGATTAGTTATTAATTTTATTCATAGTTGATTATTTATAATAGTAATCTAATTACGAAAATATACGAATGTAGAAATCATGGCCATTTACAAATCCAGTAGCTACTTTTATCATCAGTTCAGTGCTTGATAATTGTTTTTAAAGCTGCAGCTTTTGGTGGTGCTTAGAATAGGCCTGTAGATAATGACTCTATTCCAAATTTTTCTGTTTTTGTCTTTGGCAGTTGACATAAATTTTTTGTTCATAGTTCACAGGTCATATTTCATGAAATCCCCAATAAATATCCTTCCTTCTCTGTCGACAAGACATCAAGTACCTTTGAGTTTGGTTAAAATGGGTTGAAAAAGGATTTGAAGGAAAAAGCTTGCAGGAAAAGAAAGGAAAATGAACTTAACATTTAACTGCAGAAGATTGAAGATCAATCGAAACATTGTCCTTTTTATCAAATTTTTAAAGAGGAGATGATAGTTAAGGTTACTTGACGAAGATGAATAACTATTTCAACAGCTGCCTATGCAAGTCTGAAAGGACGAGATTAAAGTACCGTTAAAGCTCTATTAAGCCCGGGGGAGGGCTTATTTAATTTTGGACACTTTTTAGTACTTTTTGCATCACATTTTCCGGTTTAAACAATATAATTTTACGAATTAAATGCATGAATTCGACAAAATGTTTTCTCAAAACACATCAAAATTAACATGCAAACTTGTTTAGCTCAGTAAGTGGAGAATCTTAGGTAACCTCTGGAGTTTGATATAAGTTGGGGGCTTAAAAGAGAGGGGCGGGGGCTTAATAGAGCTTTTCGAGTAGTTAAAGGAGATTTTTTTTTAATAATATGTAAAATATCATACCTATTACCAAGATTGTCCTTGGTTGTTTCTCTGTTGATTATTCTCTTGGCTTTGCTTCTCAAACGACATAAATTCCTTGTTTTCTCAAGACGTTCTCAAGATAAGACAACTCAACATTGGCAGCCATTTTGTTTCCTTTAACAACCAAACTTTCGTTTGCTGCTCAAAATAAAACATGGCGACGAAAACATGCGAAGCAGATGGTGTATTTCAACTTTAGAAAACTAGGGATTTCTGTCGTTTGAAAAAGTAAAGCCAAGATAATAATCGACAAAGAAACAACGAAGGACAATCTTGGTAACAGGTATGATATTTTACATATTATTAGAAGTCTCCTTTAACTTATTTCAAATCTCGTCCTAGGGCCCTTGATCTAAGTTGGCCTTCCGCCTTTCGTGCATCATCGGAGATTTAGCGATTTGTTAAATCTATTTTGCCTACTGTAAATAAAAAGATGACGATGGTGCTTGTTTTGTATGTCTGCCGTATAAATAATGTTTATCCTTTTTTCAAAAGCTCTCACAAATAAGGACTTCGTGGAAGCAGATAGGATTCACCAATCTCTCATAGTAGATTACTCAAATGAGGTACGTCATATTATTTATCTTTTTCTCAAGCCCTGCTTCACTGTTTCATAGCCACAGGGTTGTCATAGTCCTTTGCTATCCATGGTATGATCCCTGTAGTATTTTGTAGTAGTTCTGCATGCATTCGTACAGACAGTGGTGGTTCCCGATGGTGGTAAAGTTTTCAACGACACAGATGATAAGAATCTTTGTTGTGTTGCTCGTGTCACTACGATTGCTGATAGGAAATAATAGTGATTTCCATTAAATATTTGTGGTGCTATGATCGCTGGCATGTGTTTCTGCGACGGAAGCAACACAAGCGATCAAATGGAAACCAGGCATCAAAGGGAATCTAAGCATATCAAAGTGGCTCAAGCCATTTGTGGCAAAAATATAGTCTATCAGATATCAGTATTTGCTGCTGAAGCAGATCAGTTACCCAAGTATGGTAGGCGTATATATGCCTAGACTCCCTGTTCTTTTAAGACCCCGTCTACGTCTTACTGGTACAACTTTGGATTCTTGACGGCAAGTTTCACAGACTAGCTTTTGTTAAAACTCAGCATCAATGATTTATAACGCTGCCGTTCCTCTGATCTGTTTAGATTGATAAAATAGTACCGTAGATGTTAGGTCACAAAAACAGAACTTGCATTGTGAACAAATAGGCAGTCCAGCTGGCAGTCTACTTCACAAAGACATTTAAATTACTTACTTGTTGAGGATACCGAGGACTGCCCCTTTTGTCTAAGCCTTTTGTTATGCTGGTAAAGTTCTAAGCACATCAACAGCTGGGGAACCTATTACCATGCGCGAGAATCTCTTTGTTTCTTTGCTAATCCTGGTTTGGATTGTGGTTCGATTCTCCGCCCACATTCTTTTCACAAACCAAAATATGCTGTCTGCGCATGTTCACAGGTTTCCTTTTTGGGGGATAACCGTAGCTTGGAACTTTGATGATTCGTATCCCCAACAATTACCCGACAGTTTTTTGCGACTTCTTTGCAGCTGCAACCTTTCGTTTATTTGATCTTCCGTTGAATTGAATTCATTTCCTTGAATTCAATTCACTTCAAATTTGGAATTATTGTTATTCAATTCAACGAAAAATTTTAACTCAATGGAAACACTAGGGGATGTACGCAGGCTACTCTTTTGCCTGACTAAACGAACGAGACTCGGAACAAGTCTACATTCCGTGTAGACTTGCTCCAAGTCTCGTTCGTTATCGTATTCGGGCCCACTCGGCTGGTCAGCAAGTGAGCGGCGATCCGCTCGCTTCGCTCGCTGCACTTTCGCCGCTCACTGCCAACCGAGTAGGCCCAAATACGATAACGAACGAGACTTGGAGCAAGTCTACACTCCGTGTGACAATGATGGAAAACTCTCAGATGCGAAAGGAACGCTTAATCTTACGAACTGATGTGACAGTAGACTTATGACCTGGAGTCTCTTGTTTCCCTGTGCCCTTGACTTGATGATAGCTTTTCGGTCGCAAGGTTTATCGGAGGGATACAAGGGACTCATCGTAATAAGTCTAATGTGACAGCGAGTGACTGACATATATAGCCATGGGTAGTTAGACACTGCTGGTGTGCTTCTATGGAGGAGTGCTGGGTAATAAGACCGTTCTTTCGATATCTCCTCCGCAGTGCTATAAAACATTTCCTCCGCAGATACATATTACCCAGCGCTCCTCCATAGAAGCACACCAGCAGTGTCTAACTACCCATGATCTAGCCAAAGGTTTAGCTGCTTGAAGCAATTGCCATCTTCTCTTCCTATAATCCATATTTTTGTCTCCACAGGTCAGCCAGTGGATGGTAGGAATAAAAAAACTCATTGCTGTTTGTAAGACTATAGAGCTGCAAAATTCTCAATAAAATGTTCTCTTCGCTGTAAAATTATATCATAATAGAAATACTTAAATATAGTTAAATAGACGTCCTTTATTTGCGCAAAGTAGAATCTATCACGCCTCGAAAATGATGGAGGAGGCATGGCTTGCTGTGATAGAATTAAGTTTTCTGGCTGTGATCGTTTTTGGAGAATTGTCCATTACAAGCAGTGCTCAAAATGATTTTTCCCTCCCTGGTAACAAGCAAAGCACCACCGAAACCTTCGTTGAAAACCCATAGTTGAAGTCAAACGATTTTAATCATAACTTTCCAGGACTTATTATTGACACACTCATGTACCAGAGGATCGAAGAGTGAAAACCACATTACAGCTATATATTTGCAAATTTTGCATGCAACAGACACCTAGATTAAGGCTTCTGTTAACTGTGAACTACTGAAATTGAGTTCCTTTATTTCCTCATTTCTCCCCCTTTCTGGTCCCTTCGTATTCCTTCTCTTCTTTTCATTGCCTTACTTCTTAGATTTTCCATTCCCCTCTTTCCTTCCTGAGAAACTTCCTGAGAAATGTTGGCTACCGTCGTGGTAGCGGTGCTCCCCGCTACTTCGTTCTTTTAGCTCTGAATACTAGTACATACATACATACATACATACGTACATACAAACGTACATACATACATTTTCTATTTCATTACGCAAGTTGAATGTTTGGCAGCCTCTTTTTGGCTGATGTGGACCTGCAAGTTAAAAGTTCCAAATGAAAATAATTTTAAAACAAAACCCTAATACCTTAATTAAAACCTAGTTTCATTTTGCTATTTCAAATTCATATTCATATCGAAAATTTGCTCGATTAATTTGCAATTCGTTGTCAACGATTTCTTAAAATTCAACAAATTGTCAGCACTCTACGAGTCCGACTTTAACGTATTCCATAATGAATTTTAACGTGTTTCATTCAGTTTCTAATTTCAACCTTTCTACCCCTTTTACATTTGATGGTATACATGCCTTCTAGTCTTTCTTTCTGCTCCCTTTACGATCTTTTACATCTCAACGGCAATCTTCCTCATGTATGTTCGATGTTCGATGTCCAGCTTGCTCTTTGGAGGACGTCTACAGGGTGTCCCAAAAAATTGTGCCCTGTTTGCCTGAAGAGCGACAAAACGGCAAAAGATTCTCGCCAAACTTTTGCATGATGTTGCGCTTCAGATATTCAATTAAAGTTTGCTACCATCCCCATAAACATTCGTCGAAAAATGATGGAGTTATGACCTTCAGGAGACAAAATTTGCCCGATGATTGAAACAAGCGGTCGGTGGAAAATGAAACAGCAGTCTCCAATGTCATAGCTCTCGTGAAAATTCCGATAATCCTAAGAGAGTTCCACTATTTCTAGCATGATATACAGACCCGGAAATCGGGTCTGGTTATCAGGCTACACTATTTCTGACGTCGCAGAAATTATTTCTTACCTCACGTGAAGCTAATTATCGCAGCAAAATAGTAAGACAGAATGGCCGACCGCTGGTTTCAGTCATCAGGCAAATTTGGTCTTCTGAAGGTCATTATTCCATCATCTTTCAACGGATTTTTTACGGGGATGGCAGCAAACTTTATTTGAACATCTGAAGAGCAGCATCATATAAAAGTTTGGCGAGAATCTTTTGCCATGTTGTTGCGATCTTTAGGGAAACGGGGCACAATTTTTTGGGGACACCCTATGTATCTTTCACCTTTTCATTCGTTTTCCTCACAGTCCTAGCCGCTGCTGTTTTCCGCACGGTCCAGTGCCTTTAAGGTTGCTGTATAGCATCGAAGAACGATGCAAACAATGCCAATAGACCTGTTAGCTTTCCTTGAAAGGAGTCTGGATCGAGCGATAGTTTTTATGAATTTAGCAGAAATCTGATATATCATTTTATGTGCACAAATGTGGTAGAAGCTCCAACGTCACTTAATTTGACCTTTGGACTAAAACTGTATTAAACTATCGCTTGATCCAGACTATTTTGTAGAATAGCTGCAAGGACTACTATTATCAAGATATCTGGTGTCCCATAAATGCCCCCACGTAATAATACCTTCAAAGGCGGAGTTTCCTTGAAGTTTGATCAGAACATACAAACTTCGTGATTGCTCGTGGAAATTTTTGAAAGGAGATTTGTTGAAGATTTCTTCAACCTTCCTTTTGGAGGTTACATCTCAAGGGGTTTGCAAGTAAGCTGAGACTTTAATTGAATTGTAAACATTTATAAATTGAACGTTCAGCTCTCTTTAACATATCAAACGTGCATATGAAACAAACGTTGTGACTTTTTGGGACTCCTATGTAGAAAGGCTGCAAGTATGTTCAAAGAAACATCTCTCAAATAATAACGAACTGTTCTTGCAATCATGATTACAAATCTACACTTCAGACAAGCAATCAAAGGAGTGTTTATAGAAAAATTCTTAGAACATTATAGCTGTATTATATCAATATTTTAGTTGGATCAAATATGTAAGCGGATATGGTTGCTACTTTTCTGCTTACTCTCTGTTGTGCCCCAAAGTATTTATTTTTCTCCTGAGGTGTACGATGTGGATGAAGACAACTTGTATGATAGGGAAAATCATAACAATTTGATTATACCCAAATGAATAGCACTATTGAATAATGAAAACTTCTGTTTAAATTTTTTCATATCTTGTTTCATTTTCGAGTTATCCACTCAATTTTATGATTGGCTGATGACGTCATTTTGTTTGCAAAAAGTAAAGAAAGTGTGCAAGGTTTACTATGTTCCCAAAGGGAAATATAATCAAAAAACTTTTCTCAATCAAAAAGCTTTTCTAAACATGATATTAAGTCATGAGACAAAGTTTATCCTTAAAAATGTTTAAGCTTATCTTTAGCACAAGCACAGCTTGCTGAATCGTCATATCTGACAAAACTTCACATTGGTCATTCACGCATCTATAACAGCCAAAACGTTGGGACAGCAAAATTTTGGGACAATGGATAATTTGATTTAAAAACTAGGCAATGAAAAACGAGTTCTTCCATGAAAGGCTCCAAACAAAAATTCGAAACAGTCGGCTATTTACACTATTCTAGAAAGCGTCATTAATTTGCATCAAAATGTCCCTTATTCCACCAGAAAAACAACCAATAATAACATAATATGCTGATGCATCCCAAAATTTTGGCTGCTAAAATAGGTCAATGTGGTATAGTTTTTGTCATACAATCTTTACTCAGACATCATCATCTTCTGTAGTTAGTTGAACTCTGCTGCAAAGTAACGCCAAATTGCATCTTGATCCACGGGTCATTGATATCTCAATCTGACTGATGAACTTGGACATTGATCCTTTGTGAATTGTCACATATCACTCTTCGATTCCCCAGGTCTTAAAGTCCATTTCTCTTGCACCAGTTACACCAAGAACTTCACCACTGCTGTAAAAGCCTAGAAAACGTTTCCCGTCCTTATTTTTAAAAATAAGAGAAAATAAGTCCTAACTAGAGACTTACCCCAAGTCTTTAGTACATGAAATATCAAGGAGCCAGGCACCTCCAAAGCAATACAGGATATGTACGATACCTGGGGTTTTACAAAACAAGAGGAAGTTTATTGCCTGTAAGACTGAGAATCATTGAATGCAATTGAGGTGGCACAGGGAGAAAGGGGGATGAGTCCCTCACCTCTCTCCAAGATCAACGTTTCAAGTCCATTGTGAGAAAGTCAACGGAGGGGTTACGCTGTAGCTATATTTTGAATTTTGATGAAAAGACAACATTTTGAAAACAGGTCAGTTTCCTTGAGTTGAAGGGCCTTACCTGAAGAAAAAAGGGTGGGGCCCTCCCTGAAACATTTACCTCTCACGATACTTGTTGCCCTACAAACAATTCTGGAAAATAGAAAAAACATTGCCAACACTTAATCAGCTTTTGAGGATCCAAATAAAATTCATAGCAGGAAAATTGTTCACATATATTGTTATTGTACATCTTTTTTAGAGACTTCCCAGGGGGTCACTTCACTTTCATTTGAACAGGGGTGTGCACTCCAAGAAATCATTTTTTCACCCAGCTTTAGAATTTTCCCATCCAAATGATAGCCAGCTTCAGAAACAGTCGGCAAAGGGTATGCACCAAAATGTAGAGGTACATAGGAAAACGATGAAGTAACAATTCCATTCTGACAGAATACCCTGCATGTTGACAAGCAATTCTAGAAAACATGCGTTTTTTAAATGTCCGGTGTTAGAGAAAAGAGGTGAAAGCGATACCCAGAAAGGAGTGCACATCCTGTCAGCAAAATATACTAATTGCCCCCCTCCTCCGGGAGAGACATGCTGTATGTAGATATCAAAGAAATCAAGCTCTGCCGCAAAGTAGATGTCACATGAGATTTGAGATGACTCAAAATCACAAAAAACACTTATCGTTTTTACTTGCAGAAATTTTCAGATGAGTTCTAATTTGAGGCAGAGCCTACTGTACCTACTTACCAGAAAGTACACTTGGATAGTTGTTATGCATCCAGAAACGATATTCTAAGAATACAACAAAGAACCATTGATGGAGCAACATAAAATCAAAAGAATGGCAAAATAATAGGCCTACGATTTTCAAACAATAAAATTGACACACTGCCTGCACACTTGCTACAGAGTATGAGCATGGCACTCTTTGACAAGATCCAGTGACAGTGAAAAAACAGTGTGCAAAAGTAGATAGTCCTTAGTTAGGGCAGGCTGAGTTTTTTTCTCAGAGACAGAGAGTAGAGTAAGTAAGTAAGTACTTAGTGAAAAAAAGGTTGTAAACTTGATTGGTAAAAACTTAGGTTAATATAACTGATAAAATCCCAAATAGAATTGAAATATAACAATATTAGTATATATTTAATAATGCGATATTAATAGTCTAACCAAAATAACCTTCTTACCTACCTTGATTTGTGTTCATTTTGTGCCAAACTCTGTATGAACCAAGTAGAAATACAACCTCACCAAGCGCAAGTCCTTTTATGATGAGAGATCTCGTGTTGGCTGACATTTTCCGATGGCGATGGGCAGTTATTGAATATTTAGAACATTCATTAGCAGTAGGGAAAATTGTACTTGCCATGCGCAAAGAGCGCACAGGGGACCATTAAGTACAATATTGCTCTTACGGACATTCCACGCGAGCAGAGTTGTGGTGCTGTGGCCTACATACATACATACATACATACATAAGTTATTTGTTTAAGCAGGTTAAAACTACGGCAGCGCTAGCTGATGTGGACCTGCTATCTAGCTACTTTTACAGTCCATTTAAAATTGTCAGTTCTAAAATTTATGAAAAACGGAATGCAATATAAAAAAGGTCTTAAAAAAGAATCACGTAAAAGAGTTAATAATAGATAAAATCTTGCTGTTTAAAAGTTATCACAGATGCTTCTTTTTGAAAACTTGATGTTGTTATGACTTGTTTTGCAGTCTTAATGTTCCTTTTAAAAGTTTCTTGGTTATGATTTGATCTTAGAGTCTCTGGCAACTGATTCCACAGATTTGGACCACGAAACCTTGCTGACATCCTTCCTTGTTCCGTTGCTACTCGCGGTAGAACAAATGAATTATTTCGCGCATAACGGCCACAATTTTTGTCAAAGAGCTGTTTAAAGTCTTCTGGACAATCATCATTACATACTTTGTGCATTATCGTCAGGATTCGTCTTTTGTAGATGTAATCTAGTCTATCCCAATTCGCATGTGACAACGCTTCCTCATCTGAAATGTTCTTTGGTAATTTGTGAATGAGTTTAGCAGCCCTAGCGTGAATTCTTTCAAGTTGCGATAAAAGTGCTTGGGAACATGTTCCCCAAACTGCTATTCCATACGTTACTGCAGCAATTACGGTTTTGAAATATATCTCTTCTTGGGTGGCGACTGGGAGGTATGTCATTCTCCTAAATTGGCTCATTTTTGCTCTGTAAGATTTTGTAACTTTCTTTATTTGTTGATCCCATTTTAGATGATTGTCTATGGTAACTCCCAAAGATGTTACGCTGTTTTTGTACTTTATGATATTATCGCCAATCCTTACTGGGTGCAAAGGACCAACGAAATCTTGCCTTGTTATCATCATTACTTCAGATTTGTCACTATGGATTGTTAGCCGATTTTTCTCGCACCACTGTTTTATCTCTACCCCAATTTCATTCAGTGTATCGACGACCTCTTCAATATTTTGCCCTATATAATAGAATGTCGTATCGTCAGCAAATAGATAGACATCACCTTTAGTAATATGATCGGGTAGATCGTTAATATGTATGGAAAATAGTCTTGGGCCTAGGAGTGAGCCTTGCGGCACCCCATAGGAGACATCTCTCATGCATGATCTTGTACCATTCAATTCCACGAATTGCTGCCTGTCATCCAGGTAGCTTTCAAGCATTTTGTATGCATATCCTGTAAATCCACATCCTTGTAGTTTTGCTTTCATGATGGTATGGCTGACTGAGTCAAAAGCTTTCCGAAAATCAATAAGCAATACACCAACAATCCAGCCCTTGTCTAAGGCCATTTTCCAGGTTTCAGTCATCAATAGGAGAAGTCCCTCTGTAGATTTGCCCTTTTTAAACCCCCACTGGTAAGGAGTAGTGGCACCATTTAGATCAAGATGCTTGTCTACGGTCTTGCAAATCTGACCCTCCTGTATCTTACTAGGAATGCTAAGTAGTGACAGTGGCCTATAGTTTTCCCTTTCGACATTTGACCCTTTTTTGAATGCACTTTTTAGCTTTGCAGTCTTCCATGACTGGGGGAATTTGCTTTCCTCAAAGCTCTTATCAATCACATACTTTAATCCTCTCAAGATGGAATGGTTTGCAGCCTTGAGTTCTCTTGGGCCTATTTCGTCAGCTCCCATGGATTTGTGTGGATTTAGGGCTGAAATTTGATGTGCCAAATAAATTGAATCACTGTCAAAAAGTTCACAAGTAGGTGTTACTCGAGTGATATGTGTCATACAGTTTTCGTCGTCTTCGCTTGGAAAGCTGGATGCTAGTTTTCGTCCAACATCAGCAAAATAATTGTTCAATAGCTCAGCCTTTTCAGAGTCGTTTGTGACAAGCTCCCCCGCATCATTCTTTAATGCTTGGATATTACTAGGCTTAGACTTGCCTTTCATTTTGTTTACTGTCTGCCAAAACTCTCTGGAGCTATTTGATTTGTTAAATTGCCCCTTCCAATACTCAGCTTCAGCTTTTCTGAGCATGATGTTAACATTATTTCTTAAAGATTTATATTTGTCCCTCAACTTTTCATCTGCCTAAACTCCTTTTCATTGAAGATTTCTTGATTCAAGCACAGATGTAACATATAAATACAATTTCCATTGACAATTATTCTGGTTACTTTCTCATCAATCATTGGAAAGAGTGGTGCATTCAAGCTGACACAGAAACAGACTGAATTTTATTGTGGAAACTTTACTCCAGATAATAGAGATAAATAGGCCTAACTTACATTCTTCTGAAGAAGACTAATCGATTATCCCTTGAAAAAACTTGCAATAAAAAGCAAACACCTGTTTGTAAACATGATCTGGTTTGGCACTTGAAATTACAATCTGGCCTAGAAGAACCCCGAGTATGATATGATCAGCGTGTGATGGAGTATCACAACAAATTCAATGCTATTGATTACATCGTCTGTAATGGTAAAAAACAGTCCATCAAAAATCAAGTTTCACTCTGTGGTCATCCTCAGTGCTTGCCTGCAAACCATCTACTCATGCACTCGATGTTATTACATACAGAGCTATCCCAGGGCAAGGGGGGGGGGGGGGGTACTCTGGTATATTCACGAAAGGGGTGCTTAGGCTCATGGGGGTACACAGCATCAACCCAAAAAATAACTTTCTTCACAAATTTGGACCCAACAAAATAATTTTTCTCACGCCAAAAATTATTAAATCTGCATCTTAAAGCTATGAAAAAGCACCTGAAGATACAGACTTCACATAGTGTATTTTGATTTGAGTAATGTTGCTTGATTTTAATTTTGTTTGCAAAGTATATTTTTCTCTATCATCATTTTTACTTTTCCCCACATTTGAGACCCAAAAAAGTAAGCCTAAATTTCAAGAACCCAAACAAAAAACAACTGCAAAAATGACTGACACAAAAAATTATTCTTGCACAAATTTTAGACCAAAAAAAAGTAACCCGATCACAATTATCCAAAAAAACCAGTGTACCTCCCCCCTTGGGGGGCTATGTTAAAGGGGCACAAAATAAAGAAATTTTGTGGATAATTAAGTATCAGAGAATTTGCTGCTGCCATTAAAATTTTGATAGCTTTAGTTATTGCGGAGATAGAGGCAGATTTAACGAGTATGGTTAGCCAAGTTGCTTAGGCTAAGCATAAAAATGCTGTTGGGAAATCGCAGCATCCTTTGTATTAATCCAAATTAGCAAAGGATTTTTTAATTCAAATTATGATATTGTCTTTTCTAGCTATGCGTATTTTATATTTTGGTGAAACTGCCCTTCTGTCCAAACATTCTTTAAACTGTTCAGACTTCTCAAGATCACCTCGAAGGTTTGTGTTTGAAACATATGGAGCGTGGTTTGCGTCTTTATTACAATACTACTTTTTGTATGGGGATTGATGAATATATGTGACAATTAAGCATTTTTCTGGTCTTTATTTCACTTTTTGATGACATATGGTTTTTTTATGGCTTTCACATTCTTGATGACATATGACTTTTTCCTGTTATGTTTTATTTCGTATGACATTACCCCCTGTTATTGATACCTATGGATACCCTTTGCAATTTTCGATGACATACGATATTTCGTGTGGTGTTTCTATTTCGTACGACAAGTGTCATTATGTATGACATGATGCATTTCTGCATGACATGATGCATTTCTGCATGACATGATGCATTTCTGCATGACATGATGCATTGCGCGTTTGCGGGAAAATCAAGGGCTGTGGACCACGTGAGGTGGCGGCCTACTCATATTCAAAATTTGAGAAAATCCTTCAAGGAAGCATGCCAAACCATCGCCAAATCATACGTCAACGACTTGCAGCAGCTGGGGAAAGCCGCAATGAAGCATTCACTGCCTACATTGATGCTGCTCGAGGAGTTTTTCATCAAGTAACGAACAACAATGACTTGGCTGGTGACCCAGATTTTCTCCACGACGTTGCTCGCCACCTGGAAGATGTTCAGTACAGCCTTACAATCCTTGGGCCTAATCGCAATCACGAAACCCAAAGAATGATAGAACTAATTTTGGAAATGAGGTCAATAATCGACCGAGTCATCCAATGGCTGGAAAATACTGATGTAATTGCAAATCAAAGCCAGGGCCTTCGTGGACGACCTAAACTTAATATTTGTGAAAATCAACTGATATTTTTAAGAAATTTTGGCTTCACTTGGACGCAGATCCAAAATATTCTAGGTGTTTCACGCAGCACATTGACAAGAAGGAGAAACGAGCTGGGATTGGCTGAAGGAGAAAATTTCTCTAGGATTGATGAAAACGAGCTTCATGTAGTTATGCGAGAGATCATGACCTCGAACCCTAACATAGGGCAGAGGAGAATGCAGGGGGCTTTGAGAGGACGAGGCATCAGAGTGCAGCAGCGAAGAGTTCGTGAAACGATGAGAATGTTGGACCCAGAAGGAACAGCCATTCGGTGGTACGGAGCTATTTACCGGCGCAGGTATCAGGTTCCCTGTCCAAATGCCCTTTGGCATATAGACGGGAATCATAAACTGATAAGGTGGCGTTTTGTTGTACACGCCTGCATAGATGGATACTCTCGAATGATTACCTATGTGCACTGTGAAGACAATAATCGCAGCGAGACGGTACTCAAGCTATTCCTTGATGCGGTAAGAATATACGGTATCCCTTCGCGCATACGTTGTGACCATGGGCTGGAAAATGTGGCAGTCGCGCAATTCATGCTAGAAAATCGAGGAATCAATCGAGGTAGTGTAATCACTGGAAGCTCCGTGCATAACCAGAGAGTTGAGCGCCTGCATCGTGATGTGTATGAAGGAGTACTTTCCTTTTATGTTGCGATCTTTGAAAGTTTGGAATCTGAGAGGCTGCTAGATCCTTTAAACGAAACGCATTTATTTGCACTTCACTACGTCTATGTTCCAAGAATAAACAAGTCCCTATCTGAGTTCATCGAAGGTTGGAATCATCACCCCATGAGAACTGCTGGTAACATGAGTCCATACATGCAGTGGATTGAAGGTGTTGTGAGGCTGAGAGATTCTGACTACACAGGAATACATGGTATACTTTCTAGTGATGAGGAGCAACTTTATGGAGTTGATCCCGATGGGCCTGTCCCTTTAGAAGAAGATTACGCAGTGGTGGTTCCAGAAATAGATTTAGATATCCCTGAAGAGCGTCGTCAAGAGCTTTATGGCAATTTTCCGGATCCGAATGCAAATGAAGATGACTTCGGTACCAGGACATATCTCAGTGTAATCGAAGCAATCGAAATGCAACTTTGAACATGTGTAGCTGGTGGGCATAAAAAGTAACCCCCAGCTGCATCAAATACAATAAAAAGATTCCCCTCGAGCAGATATCTGTGATGAAATGGCTGTTGTTTGGGAAAAATGCGATTTCTGGGAAAATTTTGTCACCAAAACAAGGGTTACAAATCAGTGAAACACAACATCGCCAAAGAAAATGCTTTCACAAGCAATTTACCTTCTCTCTAAAATTTCAAATCGAGTAAATGAAAAATCTATCAGCACTCATTCTCTAGTACCAAACCAAATAAACAGAAGGGGGTGAGAATAATCAGGGAGGAGGGAGTTGGAAATGCTTTGATATAATATAATTATATAATGTTGGACAATGAGGTGGAGGTCGGACAGATTAAAAATAATCGTTTTCTTTGTTAAATACGTTTCTTTTATACATATATGTTCACTAATTATGTTTTGATAAGCGGGGAACGATTTTTCGGTACTCAAGATTAATAGGCAGGGAAACAGGGACATTTCTCTGACATCTAAGGATCTCCCTAACCTTTGATTTTGTGCTTGATTTATAAATCGGCCATGGAGATTCAAAATAAACCTGGACGCATTGTTCAGTGTTTTGCCGGAAGTGTCAATGAAGACGTCCAGTGCGAAAAACGTTATACGCTTTGAAAGGAATCCGCAAAGGAAAAATTGCTCTAGAGGATTACAGTTAATGATTTTGTTACTGTGGTTTTGGCCACAGGCGTAGGAGACAGGGGGCTGGGGGGGGGGGGGGAGCTGCAGCTTCACCAACGTCAAAAATTTTTGCAAAAATCAGCTTAAACTAAACCTGGTAACAAAAGTTTTCGTTGTAATTGGTCAATCCAACAAATCGAGTTCATTTGATTGGTTGGGATTTAACCTGGTGTAGATAAAGCTAGGCTAACTGCGTCAGTGTGAAAAGGGTAATAGACGGGCAGAAATCCGCCTTAAGTCGGGCAACGTTTTCTTAAACAATGGATTTTTATCGGGCAGCTCCCCCTAATTTATCTCTCCCTACGCCCATGGCAAAATTTTTAGATAATGATTATTAGTAAGTTGCATCACATTGTATTATAGGTTTATTTTTCTTGTAAATAGTTGGTGTAAATTAGTTCACATTATTGTAATAATGTAATGTAGAACTAGAGCTGATGATGCACCAACTTTAAATAAATTGATAAATAAAAATAAATAAATAAATGGTTATGGCCATCGTGTTTTGTAACCTTCATTTCTATACGAGTGCAGCGAGTATGCCACTAATTTTTCCCAAAAGGTGTAGTTTTTGTTTAATTGATATGAATATGAATTATGAAATGTGGTTTTAATTACATCAAGATCTTGCATCAAACAATTGGCCACATCTTCGGCCTTGGGGTAGCCTGTGTGCAGACTCTACTGATTCCCTGAAGAGAAGTGAAGGAGGAACCTCGCTTCATCTCTTCAGGGAATCAGTAGGGTCTGCACGCAGGCTACCTTCGGGGTTATTCCTCAAAGCCAGTGTTGGGGTTTGAGTCTTAGGTCATTCGTATGACCCTCATCGTTGAGTCAGTTGATAAAGATTCTAACATGGTAACTGGTCCGATGGAAGCGTGAAATAATACTGCCATTACTTGCTTTCACATGATACATAACAAAATGAAACTAGTAAATGTTTGGACCCATTACATAAATCATACAGTGCCGTACCAACTTTTACTGTATTGGGGCGGCTCATCTCATAACCTTAGTTCGGCCTAAAAATTACTGAATCTCCATTCTATTGACCTACCCGTACTGAAAAGGCTCGTGATAACTAACAACTACAACAACCAAAAAATGCGCCTAATGTCAATCAACATAACGGGGATCACCCAAAAAAACCCGAAAAACGAAATTGCCAAAGAGTCATGGCAGACAGCTCAACTACGAAATTTATTAAGTAGACTATATCCACTTTTGGCTGCCAACAATAAATCTCTTTTGTTTTCAACTTTTGGAGCTTTAGCTTTAGCTTCTGTGAAATTCTCGTTCTCGAAAACACTGAAAACGGAAAACGACCTAAAATGTCGATCAAATTGTTTAAAGGCTATAAAGACTCAACATGAATGGACAAAGAGACAACTTTTCCTTGGTGACTTGGGATTCAGAAAACGACTAATTGTAATCCGCCGCACGAGCACTGATTCTGTTCACTGAATCAGCACGAGCACTGAATCACGCCTATGTTTGAAATTCCAAATCCGTGATAAAATGTGACTGTAACATAGGATTGTGCCAAAGACTTAAAACAACTTCAGTGGACTCTCCAGAACGTCAAAGAAGTAAAATGAAGCATAAAAAGGGTCCTTAGGCGGAACACATTTCAAGTCGGCATGGGACTGTAAAATACCAAAGTGTGCTCAACATAACTAGCATAGCAGCAACAAAACTAATGATACGATGCACAGTGTGCTCAACATAACTAGCATAGCAGTAGACTTATGACAATGAGTCCCTTGTATCCCTGCGGTACCTTGCTCACAGGGACTCATAATGAAACAGTTAAAAACCTGACCCTATCTTCTGCATTCGATCGATCGAATCTGGACCGAACGATTGCTTCGGCTATATTCAACGGTCACTCCTCAGAAAGGAAATGCGATAGAAACCACGGTAAGCAAACACTTAATCAATGAAACCTGGTATACATCTGAAGAAGAAAGTTCCCTTTACCTGGTGAGTGCAAAATAAGTCGTTTAATGCTGCAATGTCCATGTTTTAAAGACCAAAACATAGCAGAGAAATCTTCAAGTACCTGCCGCAGCAAGTTCCTTCAAATTTAGTCAACTGCGTCAATCGAATCGAGTGTTCGAGACTTATTGTTCTTTGCCAAATCTCGCAATCTGATTGGTATGCTAGGAATCCCAGCGGCCTAATAGGGTCAACTTTTTCAGAGTAATAATATGAGTCTCTGTTGACTGAAGCGCCATCTTGAAGTCAAAGAGCACAGGAAAACAAGAGACTCATCGTCATAAGTCTAGCATAGCAGCAAGCACAAGCAACAAAAATACTAACAATACTAATAATACTGATGATACGATTCTCACGGCGGCTACAGAACAATAATATATACAATGATCGCGTCTTTCTCGTTTCTATCTATTAGTCTTCATCAAATCAAGAATATAAGTAAGGCTTACATTAAGCCAAATCCCTCTGATTCAAAACGTAATGCCTGCAGAAAATGATGATTGAAATCCTCGAAGTTTGCATGGCATATGGGCAGTGAGAGCTGGCGAAAGCAAACTGCAGCTTCGGGGTAGATTCTGTCTTCAGATGTTTGAAATACGATTTCAACTTTTGGAGAAAGTCCCGTTGGAGGCAAGTGTGACAATGATGTTGTAAACCGAAGTAAAAGTGCAAGCTGCTTCTCAGTGGCTGTTTCAATCAGCCTTTGGAGCCACATATAAGCTGAATGTTGGATGCTACCAGTTTCCATCAGTGGTACATCCAACGACGCCAAAACAGCTTCACATGTGATGATCTCACTTGGGGCAAATAATGGCGAAAGCTCTCTTGGATGCTTTTCAAGGTAACTAAGAATTCCAGTGATTTGCAAGCCTTGTCTGATTGCTGTCAGCTGGCCAAGCCTCTTCCTAAGAAGCTCATCGATGATTAATTCTGAGATCAATTCACCTCTATTTTTCTCAGTTACTATCGTGGTTATGTCCCAAGACGAGCCATTCACTATCTGACTGTTTACTTGACCTGTTGATGTGCATTCATCAAGTAGGCTATCAATCTTATCTTGGGAGTCTGCGTTTCGAAGTTCTTCGATCAGGGTGTGTAGAAGTGCTGTAGCCGCATTCAGAGGAATTTGCTTCTCAGAAAATATAAGCTCCGCAGCTGATTGAAAATCTTCTTTACAAAGAAAGTCGTACGCCCACTCTGGCAAGCAATGTATTCCGATACCGTCTTGGATAAGGGAATGCCCCATCAACACACCAAGCATTTTAAACGCCAACAAGCTTGTTGAGGTTTTCTTGGGAATAAATGATTCAACAATTTCTTCCAAAAGTGCCTTCTTTGCTTCTTGGATGGAAAGCTGAAAAAATTCTACACGCAATGCTCCACAGTCCACGCCTTCTTCTCCTTCGAACTCAATCTTCATTTCTTTGAAAAGTCGACTTTTGTCTATCATTGCAACCTTGTAAAAAGCAAGGCAGTCCCTCCAAATGCTACTACGTCGTACTGTTATCGTAATCTGACTTTCCTTATTAACCTTGTTCTTCATCTCGTGCACTATTTGCTCTAAAGATGTTTCTCTATTCAGCACAGCCTCTACTGCAGTTTCGACTTCATTATTATCCACAGCACACGCCCTTAGTGTATCATCAGGTACCTGTGGAAAAATCGTTCTTATAGTTGAATATATGTCATTGGAGTTTGTTGTAATTGACTGGGAAGGCTGCACTGTATAACTTCTGATGTTTTCTCTGACGTCGTATCTTGCTTCCTCGGATACCGGAGGCTGGAATGTATCGCTTCTGGCGTTTTCTATACCAATTTCATCTTCGTCGCTTATGGAACGTGTCAACGTCGTCTCGCCAACAACGTTATTCCTCGCTACTACTTGTGCATACACACACCCTTGACCAACCACACGCAGCAACGCTTCACAAGTTAAGGGAAGATCATTTGCCAAATTTATAGGTGTTAGTGCCCCATAGCTACCTTTAACAAAGCGAATGCGATGCATGGATAGATTAAGTGGGAGCTGCTCCATGACATTTAGAGCAAGCTCATCATCCAACCATCTTTTATCAAATGGAAAGTCATCGGTGACAAGTCCATTCAAGCGGAGCGATGCTCTTTTACTGTGAGTTGGCACTGATGTTTCCTCAGGATCAGGGATGATAACAAGTGTTTTATTGCTTATGAAATTTTCTCTGCGACCACCAACCCGAGGTCGAGAATTTGATGATCGAGCTCGTCTACCTCTTTGATCCGTTCTCTGCAATTGATATGGCAGGGTTGTCTGACGTTGGTTTGAAGATCTGATGAAGAATTAATAAAGAAATTAAATTTTTGCATTATTGAATTACTGTAAAATACCATTCAAAGACACTTTAAGGGTACAAGCCCGGTTTAACGTACCTAATACAGAACTATGATGTACATTTTTTGGAGCAAAAGTCTGAAATAGTGTGAAAAAGTATTTGTTTTTAAACATGCTGTGAAAGCTCCATTAAGCCCTCAAGGGGGGGGGGGGGATATCGAGTTTTCAGTGATGGAACAGACTTCAGGGCATCGTTTTCTTAGCGCCGAATGTCACAAGAAGGCAATTTTTCTAGAGTCAGTTCTCAAAGCATCTCAAGGGAAATTTTGTTGGATTTAATCAAACTTTTATACCGGGTGTCCCAAAAAAGTACTCCTGTTTGAAAAATCACCATAAGTTGATTACATGACCGATCTTCAATTTTCTTATTTTGTGAAGTAGATCAAGGACTAAATTACTTTCCGAGGCATAGCTGACCTTGTAATTGGTTTAAAAACTTGGTTTAAACATACATAATGACACTTGTCATACGAAATAGAAACACCACACGAAATATCGTATGTCATCGAAAATTGCAAAGGGTATCCATAGGTATCAATAACAGGGGGTAATGTCATACGAAATAAAACATAACAGGAAAAAGTCATATGTCATCAAGAATGTGAAAGCCATAAAAAACCATATGTCATCAAAAAGTGAAATAAAGACCAGAAAAATGCTTAATTGTCACATATATTCATCAATCCCCATACAAAAAGTAGTATTGTAATAAAGACGCAAACCACGCTCCATAGAAACACAAAGTTTGTGTTTGAAAATGCTGTTTTGTAATGGAAATAAACAGACTGAAGATCAGGGTGAATGAACGAATTATAAAACTCTTTATTCTGTCTGTCTTATTTGTTGTCTTATTCATTAAAGATATTACTTTGGTACATGATACAGAGACACTTGATGTATGGACTTGTAAAATTGACTGAAATTTTTTTACTAGAGAGCTAGTACTCAGGGTGAATTTTATAAGATGACTGAATCACATGTTATGACTTATTAATGGGTTTTCAAGAATGTGTAGTACTTCAGAGCTATTATACCTCTGAATGTACTCAATGAACTCAAAATAGACACAGAGTGACACTGTACAGAATCTGTGCAGAATCTAGTTTTCTGAATATCATATTGCTTTAATTTCAATATAAATATCATATTGCTTTAATATCATATATTGCTTTAATTTCAATATAAATATCATATTGCTTTAATATCATATAAGCCTAAATTTCAAGAACCCAAACAAAAAACAACTGCAAAAATGACTGACACAAAAAATTATTCTTGCACAAATTTTTAGACCAAAAAAAAGTTACCCGATCACAATTATCCAAAAAAAAATCAGATACCAAATTCTTTTGTTTTGCATAAATCATCCTCACTAAATTTTCTAAACCCTCCAACAACCTGTTAACACTCAACATGATGGGATAATTCTCAAAACTTTTCTGTGCAGGATCAACTTCTTGGTTTCTTTGAAAAGGATGTACTGTATTGGTGTAAAAATGCAGTCAATTTTGCCACAATTACAGTATTTCTAAATAGTTCATATGCAAGTACAGCAGTTAATTTCTCATTTAGTTCCTTTCCAAACCATCCCTCCAGGACACCTCTGGGTATTTGCTTACGAATATTTCCTGCCCTCAGGCATTTGACTATAAGTTTTTTCATCAGCTTTGGATGTTTGTCAACAAAGGTTTAACATTCTCAGAATTTGGGGGAATATAGCATGCTGTCAGTGCCAAGCCCCTGGTCATTTACCAAAAAAGATATCCACACCCAGGTATTTGTGCAAATATTTGTTTACCTCTGGGCTGCCCTGGGAGATGGTTACAGTAGGAATTGAAGGAGACATAGTGAAAATTGTTATTATCAAGGAGAACAATATAGATTTTCTACAGTTGGCATGCGTCCTTGTTGCTGGCCATTTTGCTTCAGCACCATCCCATGAAGCACTTGCATGTTGTAAGGCAAGAGTCTTTTATCCATCCAATTTGTATTTGTCCTTTTTCTATGATACAAATATGAGATTTGTAAGTCTTTGAATATAGAAAAGAAAATCTTGTCAATACTTGTTCCTACAACAAATCAACAACAACCCAAACTGCTGTTAGTTTAATTTTTCAAACTAGGGTGAACTTCAAAAGCTCATACTAACTCATTAATTTTCTGAAGAACTTTTTGAAAGGATTGCATCCATACTTACGAGTTAACAGTAGTGGAACAATAAAATCATGGAAAATTGGACCCTTCATGTTTCAACCAGTTTTATGTTATTAGTTTACCCTATTTTGCATGCAAGGGGGGTTTTTCGTGGAAGGGGATTTTTCACCCCCACTCTAATTTTTTTCGCAACCAGTTGTGATAAAACAATGCATATCACCCTCAAACTAGTGTAATTAGCCTTCAAAGTATGGTAAAAAAATTAATAAGTCCAGTGTGTTATTGCAAGGCTGCAAGGAAACAAAGGAAATTTGGCAAATGGGATCTATGTACAGTATGTATCTCAACAATGAAGACTTATATAGCAAGCTGTAAATGGAATTTTCTTGAGTTAAACAATTTTCCCAGGTACTTGCTGCACATCAAAATACTACAAAAACATTCTTAATTTCAATTCTTAAAAAATTCCTTTGCGGGCATGGGCCAATTTTTTTGTTTTCATCACTCTTTCAAGGCACCTTTGGCCTTTTTTCCCTATATAGGAACTGCAGTAATGAAACAGTTTGCACCAAGATTACAAATGGAATTTTCTTGAGTTACACAATTTTCCCAGATACTTGCTGCACATCAAAATACTGCAAAAACATTCTTAATTTCAATTCTTAAAAAATTCCTTTGCGGGCATGGGCCAGTGGCGTCGTGGGAGCATGATTTTAGGGGGGGCCAAGGGTCAGAATTTTCCGACAGAGAGACATTTTTCCGACAAAAATTAAGCAGGAATGTAACGTATAAAAGTGGCAAAATGTCTCAGAACTTTTGTCATATTAAAGTTCCATAATAGCGAAGAATTTTTGAAAGGGACACATCAGTCCTGTTAAGAGGCGATTCTTGTTGGAGGTGAGGCTGTTGTTGAGACGTGATTGGTGTTGGAGGTGAGGCTGAAGCTATATGCGCAAGGAGGGTGGAAAACTGGGGGACCGGGGACTTGCCACCGGGAAAATTTTATGTGACCACGCCCTTTAGCCCCTATTTTGAAGAATCTACTATTTGTTTTTCATGGGAAATTTCGAAAAAAGGACCTCAAAAGCGCTGAAAAATAGATCGTTTTCAAATTCTAGATAACAACGTGATAGCTTGATATAAATCTTCATTTCTATAAGCATCCGTTTACAGAAACTGAAAGTAATCCCATCTTAGTAATCATTTCTATCTTCCTCAACAATATTCACTTGTGCAAATTCTGACGAGCAACTCATTGAAAGCTTAATGCACGAACCATAAATGCATGACATTTTCTAAGTATGAAACGTGCAAAATAAATTGTAAATTTATCGTTTTTAGTCACCAAAATGTAGGTAAAACGACCGAATTTTCGGGGAAAAAGTCCAAGAATGCTTTGACTGAAAGCATTTGTCTGAAATTTATTCGTCCGAAACTTTTTGCGCCTAATGTGTCTATTTTTCCAATAGAAAACACACTTTTCTTTCGATTGAAAAGGAATTTTTTGCAGAAAAACGAACGAAGGACCTAGTTTTTTGTCGAAAAACCTACTTTTTCATCAAAACTACGTTTTTGCGATCGAAAAAGTGATATTTCATGTATACATTTCGATTGCCATAAAGTAGCTATGTAAGGAAAATGGATTAATTCAATTTTTTTCGATTTTTCCGACAAGAATGGAAAACTGACGAATTTTCCGACAACATTTTCACAGGGGGGGCCATGGCCCCCCCTGGCCCCCCCGGCCACGACGCCACTGGCATGGGCCAATTTTTCTGTTGCCGTCACTCTTTCACGGCACGTTTTGCCTTTTTCCCTATAGGAACTGCAGTAACAGAACAAAGATTTCAAATGGAATTTTCTTGAGTTACACAATTTTCCCAAATACTTGCTGCACATCAAAATACTGCAAAAACATTCTTAAATTCAATTCTTAAAAGAATCCTTTGTGGGCATGGGCCAATTTTTCTGTTTTCGTCACTTTTTCAAGGCACGTTTTGCCTTTTTCCCTGTAGGAATCATTGATTGCATGTGCAGCAAGATTATAAATGAAATTCCTTGCTCATTTAAATACAAAATATGAAATCGAAATCATTTTCACTTACGGTTGTCTCGTGGTATCAGTTGATCGGGAGCCCACCACACTGCACCATCTGTGCCAGATCTTGCTGGTTATACATCATGTGGTGAAGGCCAGGTTGCACCTTGTTGACGTTTAGGCCTACATTTCTCCAAGCCAAATGAGCTTGGATCGTTGTTTGATTTGCATGTATCGAGTTATGTTCAGCTTCAATCTATTTAGGGACAACCATCTGACTGTAGATCTGATTAATTTTCCATTTTGGTCGCAAGATATTCTTGTGGGGCATGAAAAACGATGCCCTTCTGGCCCACAGCAGCACAACAACGCGGCAAGCAGGGATAAATAGTTTATCCCTAAATAAATACTATTTATCCCTGGCGGCAAGCTTGCAAAAGAACGCGCTTCGAACGTATGAGAATTTCAGCCAATCAGAGCAATTTTCCCTACTGCTACATTCATTAGGCCCTTTTTGCCCAAGTGCCTCGTTATCAAGTGGACAAGATTCCGGCCGCTGAATTTTGCTCGTGGCCCATAGCCGAGGCCTCCAATTCCTCATTGATTACAAAGTCCAACTTTGTAATCTAAGAAGGGGCTTCGATGTCAGGCTGTCAGGAAGAAAGAAAGAAAGAAAGAAAGTAAGTAACCCACTTCTGTCACGCTCGTTAAAGCGATTGATTAACGTTTTATCTCTGCTAATTGGCACTGAAATAAAGAAAGCGCACATAAAGCGCATACAAGACAGAAGTTTCCCGCGATCCTATAGCAACATTTGACGTCGGCTTATTTCATGTTAGACAGATTTGACACCATAAGATGGATAAATTACCATGATGTTTACCCTGGCACAACAACAAATTTCCCCAGAATTGGCACGTTCTTGACTTCATTAGCAGCTTAATTATGTCAAAACAATCGTTTTCTAGAACGAACGAATCATTAGCCACTTATTGATAGTACTCATTATGCAAATAAGTCAACTTTAGGGATGATGTAACTGGTGGCCTGCACAGCGGCTAGCATTCGCAGCATCACCGAAGATAGAAGGATCCCCTTCCTACACAGCTACAGAAAGGTGCAGAATCCCAGCAAACAATAGACCTTTTAGCTATTCTAAAAGGAGCCTGGATCGAACGTTATTTCTATACATTTTTATACGTTACGTTCGATCGAGTGGCGTTAGAGCTTCTATCACTATTGTGCACATTCGAAAATTCTACAAAGTGTAGCAAAAGTTTGTTCGATTCTGATTCTTTCCTGAATAGCAAAAAGGTCTATGGCGCCATTGACTGGGGGAAGGCACGAGATCACACTGAACCAAAACATCTTCATGCATATCAATATCATTCTGCACAGAGGTTATCTTCGTGACTGCTTGTCTCAAATTAGATGCCCACGAATAGCAACAATTGAAACGTTCTGTAGGGTTCTGCATAAGTATTTTTGCGTTATCGTAAATCTCACATGACATCTCATTTGACACAGATGCACCAATAGTTTCGTGCACGAACTAAGCAAACTAGGGGTAATGACTTTTGATTTTTGCGTATCATTCTCGTTTGACATAAAGACCAAAATATTGCCTTTGAGGCGATTCTTTTCCTTATACAAGGCGCTCGATTTTCCATTGAAGGCGACTTTAGCAGCAACACTCATCTCTCTGACTGTAGCTAAAAACAGCATCTACGGTCATTTGGGGTTATGAAGAAATCAACATTCAGATATTCTTATGCTTGTTTAGCTCAGGACAGACTTTGTAATCATCCAAAAGGATCTTATGTTTTTTACTGACCAATCAGACGGTGAATACCGTATGCAAAGAAGACAAGAGAAACGTGGGAAGTTTTTCTAAATTTTACCTTCCTTCATAAAACGCAGCCAGGAAAAAAAACTGCTTGAAATTTCCTGAACTTTTTTGAAGAAATATCTTCTCTCCAGATGCTTGGGTGTACAAGTTTGGATGCCGGATAAATTATCCAAATATCTCCAGGTTTGGTGGGGTTATTGCCTTTCCAACAGACAAAATCAGCGAAGACTTGTCGAGGCTTGTTTACGCCACTTCAAGGCAGATGATAAAACCTCTTTTGAATTTATATCAACCTATTTCGTAACAAGAAAACTTTGTGCATGAATGCAAAAAGTAGTACGATACAGAAACTTCCCTAGAGTATGCCACATGACATGTGTAAACAAGAACAAGGACAGATTTTGTAACACAATATCATGAGATGCTTTTGTTGACACATGAATTCAAAGCGATTAGTGGCTGCAGACAAAGGAAATTCTCTCAACCATAAATTCAAAACAAACAAAGCCGCAAAAGTTTATCTGAAACCCAAGTAGCTAGCGCACCCGTTATGCATTCCAGAAATTGTTTTTAAGAGCAAATATGAGGATATAATCGAAAGAAGAAGGATATATCTACACATCTACCTCGGGCAATTTATTTCTTTGGTTCAGAAGCTGAGCAGTAAGTGTTTTAATTACACCCAAAAGATAAGAGAATTGAATCGCCTCCCAATCGGTTTTTGGATCAAATAAATTAAATGCCCGTGGCAGATGTGTAGATATATCCTTCTTTCGATCTATGCTCAAGTTTGCTCCTAAAACAATTTCTGGAATGCACAACGGGTGAGCTAGCTACCTGGGTTGCAGAGAAACTTTTGCGGCTTTGCTTGTTTTGAATTACCGGTTGAGAATTTCCTTTGTCTGCGATCGCTAATCGCTTTGAATTGCGGTGTCAATCAAACCAACTCGTGCAATTGTCTTACCAAATCTGTCCTTGTTTGTAAACAAGCCTTTGTAGATGAACAGGGACAGATAATGTTGCAATAGAACTCGCTACTTTTCATTGACACCAAGATACGAAGCAATTTGTGATTCCAGACAAAGGGAAATCCAAGTTCCATGATGGTCAAGACATAAATAAAAACAAAGCAAGCCGCAAAAATTGCCCTGAAACTCGCGTCGCTGGCGCGCTCGTTGTGCATTCCAGAAATGGTTTGTAAGAACAAATATCAGCACATATGGAAAGAAGAAGGATATACCTAAACTTTTGCCTCAGGCATTTTATTCATTTTGTGTAGAAGCCAATTGGGAGTGGATTCAATTCTCGTACTTTTTAGATGCAATTAAAACACTTACTGCTCAGCTTCTGTACTACAAAAAGTAATATGCCCGAGGCAGAAGCTTAGAAGATATATTGTCCTTCTTTCGATATGTGCTAATATTTGCTCTTTAAAGCTCATTTCTGCCGCCTCTCCGTCTAGTCTTTCAAGTCATGCATAAAAAAATGGAATGGAGAGAATTGCTGTAGCAAAATTTGTAAATAGGGTATTTTATTTTACGTTACTTATCATGAATGGTAAAACAGTCATTTTGTTTTTGTAAATGGCTGGTCTTTTATTAGTTCTTGTAGTAGAGCTATTTTTTAACAACCAATTTTAAAGAATCTAAAATGATAATAATCTGGAATGCACAACGACCGAGCTAGGGACTCGGGTTTTAGGGCAATTTTTGCGGCTTGCTTTGTTTTTGTTTATGTCTTGACTAACCGAGCATGGAATTCCCTTTGTTTTTAATCACAAATTGCTTTGTATCTAGGTGTCAATAAAAAGTAGCGAGTCCTATTGTAACATTATCTGTCCTTGCTTTTGTAGATGTTTTAATTCACATAGAAACCGCAGGGGCATTGAATCTTGAATAAAAGAAACTTTGGTGAAAGACAATAGCAAGAACTGAAAACGCAGTTTTTGGCATTTTTGGGTCGTTCTTACAACAATCACTATTGTTATCACTAATGTTTCTCGGCTAGAATTTTCATTGTTCAAGGTTGAGTGCCTTATCGGTTTGTGTGTGAATTGGAGATGCCATAACCCCGTTACCCTGGGTACCAGAGCCTCCTGGAGATATTTTAACCCTTCTTCAAAAAAATCGGGAAATTTCAAGCAGTTCTGGGTGGCGTTTGATGAAGGTAGGTAATATTTAAAGAAATCTTCACGCGTTTCTATAGTCTTCTTCGCTTATTTGCCGTCTGATTGGATTCGAGAACTTTGAAAACTAACAACATTACAGCACTGAAACCTGATTGGCTCTCAGAGTGTCGCACTCGTCAGATTTTTTAGCCTATCAGATTGCATTCAGACGACAACAAAGCGCGACAGTGTTCTCCTCTGTACAACCCTCCACAATACTTTGCTGTGTTGAAAAAAATTCTAAATTTTCCAAATATTTTTACAAACTTGTTCC
Source organism: Aurelia coerulea (assembly GCA_039566865.1). Taxonomy (NCBI): domain Eukaryota; kingdom Metazoa; phylum Cnidaria; class Scyphozoa; order Semaeostomeae; family Ulmaridae; genus Aurelia; species Aurelia coerulea. Next base: position 6,772,534 of record CM076943.1, on the reverse strand, counting down.
ACATCAGCGCAGTGCACAAACGCAATCTTCCAGATCGTGCACCAACGTATCTTCCAGAATCAGAAACCGTTAGTTTTGAGTATTCAAAAGTCTTGTGTCTGGAAGTTTTCTGTGGAGTTTCGTAACATCCTTGAATTCAGTTAAGTAGAGACAGCAGCACTAAGTCAAGTCCCCTCATCTGGCTCTTGACCGATTCGTCTTTTGACCGAATGTTCGCTAGATCTTGCGTTGCAAATGGCGAACCCATCTTTGTCCCTTATTCCGCCTAGAGGGCGGGCAAGTACTGTAAAATATTTCACCAGTATTTTATTTCAAATTTTCACATAAGCGTTTCTACCTTTGTCCACCAAACTTACAGAAAAAAGACCAGAATTTCCAATTTTTCACCAAAGCGGTTCTACCTTTGTCCGGCAACCGGTTTTGGGACTCTTGTACTTTCATTGCTACAATTGCCACTTTCCTTCGTAAACAGTAGTAGTTGGTCGAAACTACGGTTTTCGGGAAGAAACATTATCAGTGATACATCATTTTAGAATTATCCTCTATGTTGAAGAAAAATAACAACGGTAATTTGTCATAAAAACGACCAGTTTATTGGACAAAGGTGGTGGATTTTTTTTCTGTTGGAAACTATTTATGTAAGACATCGTTCCCAGTGTGACATGTCCGCCCTTGCTGCTACTCAATCAAAGGAGGCATCGAAACATGTCTTGGGTAAAGCAAAGAATGCAAGCATATAAAAGCACATATAAAAGTGGCTCAAGCCACTTGCGGTCAAATTCTAGCCTATCAGATATCAGAATTTCCTGTTGACGTAGACCAGTTACCCAAATATGGTGCAGCACGTATTACGGCCTTTTGTTTTCCAAGGCTATATTTGTCAAAGGTTTATGTATGCTTATATTCCCTTCAAGATATATCAACCCACCAAAAGAATATTTGTTTTACAAGAAAGTTGAAGTCAATGTTTTCGTGCCTAACTGCACTGGAAATATGTCACTGCCAAAAAGATAGCAAAGTCAAATAAAGATATATTCGAAGCAATGTGACGAAGGAAGCATTGCTTTGATTGACATGCAAATTCCAAAAGGCAATGAAGCAAGGATCAGTAAGGAGCAAAAATAACAACATCTATGGTTTTCAAATATAATGAACTACATCCCAAATAGGAATTTATGATCTTGGTCGTTCCTTCTTTCCCTTGAACAATGCCAATAAAGAAACGTTGGCGACCTTCACAACCTTGAACCTTACACCAGGAATATCTCCGACGGCGTGTCCTGATCGTCCGAATCCAGACACGAGAACTTCGTCGTTTTCTTCAATGTAATTAAGACAACCATCGTTGGGAACAAATGCTGTGATCTTTTTACCATTCTTGATCAGCTGAACACGAACGCATTTACGAATAGCAGAGTTAGGCTGTTTGGCCTCCACACCACTGCAGAAGAAAAGGAAACGGTATATAAGTGGCGAATCAGACAACGTTTCGATCTTTCAAACATCGGCAAAATTGGGTGTTTTATGAATCAATCAATAAATTTTCTTCTCGGCAATACCAATGGCCAATTGATTTTGGACGTAATAAGAAAGATGTTAAAGTGAATGACCTGAGATATATAGCGCCTGTCTATAAATAGGACAAAGAAACACCTAATCCCACTATTGTCTTCTTTAGCATTGCTTTCATTTGACACGCACTGGATAATAGGCTATTTATAAATCTATGAGATCTCATCTTATAACTCAGGTTATTCACTTTAATTTCGGTAAATTTCTGAATTTACAAAAGTCGGTACTGTTCTTGACTCCTCGAAACGTCCGAATTGATCGGCCTTTCGGCAAAGCGAAATCTCTTCAATAATCGCAAGTTGTGGAAAACAACCAATAAAACCGCTTGAATCGGTATTTTAATGATAAAATATTTGTTCTGAATGTTTTGATCAAATATCCAGAAAGAGCAGATCTTTTCAGCGGATATTCGGGTGTTCCTGGACTTGCTCGAAGTCTCGCTCTCCTTCACCCATTCCCTTCCCTCTGTCTTCTTCCTCTTGCCCTCCCTTTCCCCTCCCATTTGTTTATTGATCAAGAGCGGGCGTAGAGCATGTCCAGGGTGTTGATCGCCAACAGCCGAATTTGCTTGCTAAACAATTGACCTCTAAAATTGCAATATCCAAACATTTGAATTGTAGAAAAATTAACTTTAGGTAGAATTTGGCTGAAAAGTAACCGATCAATTTAGATGATCCTTCTGTGGACAAAAAAACTACCATGACGCAGTGGAGGTCGAATAGCACAGGGCTCAAATCTTTAAAGTGGTAAGGGCTCAAATCTTTAAAGTGGTGGGTGTAAAATTCTGTTACAGTTCTCCTTGAATAAAATGGCTTGGAAGGAACTTCGGGTACTTTGCTGTACATCTGTCGTGGAAATTGTTTGATGTCATGGTTAGTTTTAAAATAGCGGCATTTAGTATATTTCAGAAGTGAAGTCATCAAAGTTCTAAATCCTAAACCAGAAACACTGCAGATCTCTGCCTGCCACTATATTGCAGACCTTCATAAACTATGGTTTTCTTGAAGATTGTATCATTTTTCCTCTATTGATTTAGGTTTTATGATGACTTTAATTTTTTTCAAACTTTCAGTGAATTCTTCCAAAAATAATTAAAATGCCATCATTTGGAAAGAAATCAAGATAACAAAATAAATCCATGGCAGACTTAAAGCAAAGTACCCTTAGTTTCTTTCAACCCATTCAATTCAAAGCAAAATGTGATTGAATTTTAAATCCATCTTTTCAAAGAATAGATTTGAAAGATTTGCGCCCTATGCTACATTGAATTCGACAAAAACTGGAAGATAATCCAAAGAAACACAGAGGCACTGCTACCAAAAGCTTATGTTTTCTGCCGCAATTTCTCTAACAATCTTTCTGCAAATTGGCTTTTTCTACAGATTTTCATTGTTCATTTGCTGGTTGAAATTTCAGCAAATATTGTTAACTTTGGAAAACTGGATTAAATCTCCATTGTATGATGAAAACTCCCACATAAGAAAGATCGTTAAAAGCTTCTACAGTACCTTGGTTTAATTTCAGATAAGGAATATCAAAGAGTTTATCTTGTCTGTGACAAGGTGGCCAGTTCATCTGCATTATGGCATTTATGCAGGCCTACTGGTGAATAAAGCCACATATCTTTCTATGAGAGTCTTAGCACAAACCAAGTCATAGTAGACTTACTACTATTGGATGTGACTCTGACCTCAAATCATCACCAAATAAATTCCAAGATTTTTGAGAAAAAAATTGTACTAACTGACTACCTTATTACAGGAAATTAAAGCTGCTAGAAATGAATGCATATGACAAGTATGTGGCTCAAATTAACATGATTCATTTGTTAATAAAAAATACCAACAAATTAAAGGAAATTAACAGAAAGTTGATAGAAAAAATTCTTTTTGTCCAAAATACATTTATGTTTATCATTCACACTGTACAATGTGCGAAACAGCTCAATTTCTACAACTTGAAAAAAACTAAATTTGAAGACATTGAAGGTATCAGACTCCCCAAAAACCTACAATGATACTACAGTGACGACACTGAAATAAAGTTTTATCAAAACAAAGGAAACTAATGTTGCTTTGATTAACACATATCTAGGAACATAAAATCACTAATTAACAAAACATGTGTGACTTTTAATGCCAATCTTTAAAGATCCATGACTGACCAGCAGCCTCAGCGAGCCTTTGTTTTTGTTTACAACAGTTAATAGACTGATAACAATGATTCCCACTTATCATTCATCAAAGCAAGACTCTCACTGAACTGTCATGATTGATATATGCGATGGTGTAATAAGTCAAATTTTAAACGACCGCCAAACGGTCATTGGCTGTGCTGCATGTAAGCATCTTTAACATCCTGAACCTTGAGTACAACAACAACGCAGCTACCATACTTGAGGTTCAGGATGTTAGAAGATGCTTACATGCAGGGTTTTCAAGACTGTAGGAAAGCACGAAATCGCAGAGAAATCGCATGGCAGAATTGACGAAGAATTGCCTCTAGATCTCGACACAGCTCCAAATGGACATCGGGAAAATAACTATTGATCTGTTATTTCATGGTTCTTTCGACGAAGGAGACCAACAGACCAGGTTAAATCTGTAAATTTTTGCCCAACGGCTCGCGTCTTGCTGTGCTTGTCGACTGCCCGACCAAAAATGACGAGGTACAGTTCCGTCTTTATTTACTTGTAATTTGATGTTTGTCATTTCCAATGCAATTCTTTGTTGAGTTCAATGCTTGATGGTGAAGCTAATTCAGTTTCCAATGCCTGTTTGTCTGCAAATAAGCGAAATTTCCTCTGCTTTCCTCGGGCTTCCTCCTTCCTATTGTGGCCTAAGATTGTTTCGTCTAATTTGCGTAGCCATGATTATTTAGAACGAAAATACATCGCTAAATGAATTGTTTATGGACTAAAGAAACCACTGATGTAATTTGTTTTCCATTTACGCTATTTTGGTTGAAGATTAAAGCGGATTACGAACGTTGCTATTTTCTGTATACAGAAATTAATGGAAGCTGTGGGGAAGAAGATTCGAGAGCCGCAAAGGATGCTGGTCAGTCATGGGTCTTTAATGTGTGTTAATTCCAAGCATATCAGAAGGTTTGAAATGTTTTGCAAAGGTTCAAAGATTACTCACACTTTCTCAAGCACAATTCCTTTAGCATGCGAGGCACCACCAAATGGGTTAGCTTTCAAAGCTGTTCCCAAATGTGCCTTCTTGTAATCCTTATCATGCCATCGCTGTTCACGTCTATGGTTTCTTAATTTTCGAGCGGTCCTCAGTCCACTTGGTTTACCTGAAAACAACAATGATCATGATTGAGTTGAACATCAGAATACAAATAGACAGCCCAGAGAAAGTCCTGCAAGGCAGGATGAAATGCCTGCCGTTTTCATTAGTTTTTGTAGGTTTTGAAAACGGGCTTTTTGCACACAGGGCTAAAAAATTGTCATTTCTGGTAGCAAGCTAAGCACCTTTGTTTGTTCTTACATACTGTCCATTCTTTCTCAATATACTGCCTAATTCTATCGCATCTCCTTTGTCCTTCTTCCTTTACCGTTCATTCCCCCTTCCCCATTTCTTCCTCTCTTTTCCCTCTCCTTCTGATTCATTTTTCCCTCCATCCTTCCTGGGAAATTGGAGTATTTCACCTGCCTTCCTGGTAGCGCCAGTACCATGGTACTTCGATTTTTGAGCCCTGCTGCACAAAGCTGATTAAAGTCGGGTAAATTACTAAACCTAATTGAAAATATCAGCAATAAAACAAGACAGTTTTTAATATTATTTTGATATTCAGGGAGCAGTATTTTTTAAACACCAGGCATTTTTTCACTTACTCCTTATTCGCAGAATCACAGACATCAATGGAACAGCATATCTGACCACACAGTCAGGATATAGCGGATGTAGCACAAATGCTGTTTACATATGAGTATGGCGGAATGAATTGTCTGTAACAAGGTGGCCAGTTCATCTGCATTATGGCATTTATGCAGGCCTACTGGTGAATAAAGCCACAGATTTTTCTATGAGAGTCTTAGCACAAACCAAGTCATAGTAGACTTACTACTATTGGATGTGACTCTGACCTCAAACATTTTAAACAAGAGCTAATATGTATAAATATATACTACATGAACATATATACTACATGAACATATTATCTGGTTGGACAAATCATCCAACAATAAACAGTTGCTACAAAGAAAGTGTCAAGCAATCTTTACCATGATCCATCGAGTCTCAAAGAATTTTGATTCATTTGATTGGCTGATTTTAGATATACTGCAAAGGGTCAGGGTAGAAGATTTTTCTATTGCTCATCTAATGTGAATTTTGAGACAGAAATCAAAAGATAAATCAACTGCCTCGTACATAAAATTTCAACAACATCTTTCCAAGAGAACTTGTCCGCCTAACTGAGTTGTCTATGATTGTGAAAAGGGCTAGGCATTCTCGGATCTGAAAATTACAATAGCGAAGAGATTGGGCAAGGCAAGGTGTGCCGACCCCAAGAAACACCCACTTTTTTAGCAAAAAGGTCTGCACCTTTCCAAAGGGAGGATAGGAAGGTAACTTTTATATAGATCTACAGTAGATGACCAAGAGTTCCTTTGGTTTTCCCAATCTTACTTCATAAAGTGCCAGTCCCACCATTAAAGTGTCCTTTCTTTAAGGCCATATACTGTGTGATGTCTAATAGCAGCATAAAAAACATACAACCTGTCAACCCTGGCCTGTCGTTTTGGGTTTGGGGGGTAAATTTCATGGTAATTTCATTGGGTCTCTGTAGAAAATTCACAAGAAATTGCTCGTCTTGTGATTTACCCTCCAAAGCATTGCTTAAAATCATTGAATGATTAAGTTAATTTTGAAAAAGGAGAATTTAAGTCCAAGCAAACTGTGAGAAACTCCCTTTATGTCAATGGATGAGCTGACCACAAATATCGATAATTGGAAGTAGTATATGTCCAAGGTGAATCTAGGCATTTCTCTGCGGCAAATAGCAAGAGAATCTATGAGAATAATATGCCAGTAAGATCTGTATTTTCCACGTAAAAAGCAATCGAGACCCCCTTCCATGTAAAATTTAAATTGTCAAAATAATACCTAAAACACTGCTGAAAACCCAATTTGCAAAACTTTGCCAGATACACCAAAAAGGTTATATTTTTGAATTAGTTTCCAAAACATTATGATGAGAATCTTTTGATTTATTTTATATTGCAGGCCTGATTATGCAAATCCAGCATCCCTGTTCCTCTTTCAGCCCTGTTTGAAATGCATTTTTATTGTATTGTCAAAATTGGGGGGGGGGGCAGAGAGAAAGATAATGTTACCTGTCTATCTGTTATTTTTCTAATCTAAGCAATTAAGCAACAAACAAACAAGCAAGCAACATTCATTTGTAAACATAGGCTAGGTTTCTGGCAGCAATGCCTATGCATCCGATGTGGGCCTGCAAATTGCAATGTAATTTTCATTTTTTTGAAGTTTTGCAAATTTGGGTTTTCAGTAGGTATTATTTTGACAATCTAAATTTTACATGGAAGGGGGTCTTCATTGCTTTTGTGACAGACAATTTCCGTCCAGTCTTTTTACTTGAAAAATACAGATCCTAGATCTATACATTCCCAAGTAAATCAGCTTCCTCTCTTGGTGTGTTCAAAAATCTGCTCTAAATAATAAGTCGGATTACGAGCTTTCCTTTGTATTTTACTATATTCACTGTATTTTGTATAAATTATTGGCTTTATTGTAACTAGTTTTCTTTCTGTAGCTTAGATTTTTTAACAAGTCAGTTTGAAAACCAGATATTATTCTGAAACTTATTCAACCTGTAGAAATATTCTAAATGATGATGATGATGATTACAATTTTCATTTTTCAAAATGAAGTAGCACTTCCTCTCCAGTCTGTTTATTGCCCTAAATCTATGCCAGTAGACATAGTAACGGGAGGCACTAGTGGCACGTACCCCCAAGATTAAATGTCGCTGAGAAGAGCGTTTTCACGACTTGTTGTCACGCACGTGTCATCCCTTCGAATGGGCCTAAACATCAGACCATAATACGGAAAACTTCTGCAGTTTGATTAATTTTGCACGTATCATCCTTAACCGCCCACTGAAAGTTAGATTAAACTATTGAGAAGTGTGCTGTGCACTACCTTTGGTGTTTGATGTCTAAAAAGTACAAATAAAAGGTATTTAAAAGCAGTTCGCCTTACCCATTTTGCGTGGAAGGTAGTTGAAGGAGAAAAGAACCAACGAGGGGTTGCGATGCCCGAAATGGATGATTTCCCATAATGCACCTCCGTCTCTTGTCCTCGTTTTCAGTACGAGATCATGATTATTTCATCACCACAAGGCTGCCACTCGTAGGGGAAATCCCCTACGGTAGGGGAAATGAAGATTTTGTAGGGGGTAGGGGAAACCTACGGGGAAATGACAAAACAGTAGGGGAAACGTAGGGGATTTGCAACGACAGTCAATCGAAAATAGAAAAACTACGAATTTGCAGCAAAAATGGAGAATATCACAACTAAACTTGAATCTAAATTATAATCAAGGAGTCAATTGCTCAATTACTCAAAAAAGTCCTGCAAAGGTTGAAGGGAAATGTTCGTTTGATCTCAATGGCCCTCAATTTGACAGAGAGTGAGCTTTTTAACTTTTATTGGCATTTACTCTTGAGAATGTTCTCTCAACTATAGTATAGCTGTGCTCTGACGATCCAAGGGGTACTCAGGTATGTTTAGAATAGGGGTGCTCATGCTGGGGTACAATGCATCAACCCAAAAGATAATTTCTGGCATGAAAATAGACCCCAAAAAAGTAATTTTTCCGACCTTACATGCCGGAAAGTTATGAAGTCAGAAAAGCGCCCTGTAGATTATTTGGATATTTATGTTTATCTATTTTAGTAATGTTGCTCAATTCTACGTTTGCTTCTAAACTACATTTTTCCAGATTTATTTTGCAATTTCCCACATTTGAGAGACCCAAAAAAGTAAGCCAGAATTTAAAACTGGTGAAAAGTTTTACTCCAAAGCATGAAAATCTGACCGAAAAACGACCCGATCTAACAGAATATCCCCTTTTGGCATGTTTTGACAACCTGCTCTAGAAAAATTGCCTTATTCTGATACCGCATGCTAGAAAAGTTGGTAAAAACTATACTCTGAAACAGTGGTGGATTTAGGGGGGCAAGTGGGGGCAATTGCCCCCCCCCCCCCTTCACGATGAAAACTCAGGCTTGGCGCCACTCTTTTGGCGAGAAAAGCGCCCCTCTTCCTGACTCTAACGCGTAATTTTTCAACTGTTTCGATTTAAATATGGGGGAAATATATAACTCAAGGCGTTATTTAGCAGTAAATCAAAGAATTATCTTTGAAAAGCGTTCAAAAATTTTCGCGCGCCTCCGGCGCGCTCAATTTCTATCGTATATTTGGTGCCCACTTTGCAAGTTGCCCCCCCTTCAACTTCGGGCTGGATCCGCCCCTGCTCTGAAAAACGGCACATCCCTGTTGGACAAATATACCAAGTAGCTATAGAGTAGGGGAAAATCTGGATTTTGTAGGGGGAAATAGGTTATTTGTAGGGGAATCGTAGGGGAAAGTTTGTCATGGCCGTAGGGGAAAGTAGGGGGATTGAGCATGCGCTGTAGGGGAAACCGGCAACCTCTGCGTGGCAGCCCTGCATCACCACCATTTTATTTTGGAAAACACCAAACTGAAAACTGCACTGCTTCAATCTTTCACCAGAAGAAACGCTGGAAAGTTGTGAGTATACTGCTCTGCTTTAATTCACAGATCATCTCAAGACTTACTCTTTCTCTGCAATGAAGAGACAGCATGTTTTGAACTGTGCATTCCCCGTTTGGTACCCAATTTACAAACAATGGACCATAAAAAGTAAGATCATAAAGCTGCCCCCAGAATTCATAGAGTACCTACTTCAGGATGGTGTAGTCTTGCCAGTCTCTGCAGCAGATCAAGAAGTAATTACAAACTTGAGAGCTGAAAATGTTGCTGAAAATGATAATTCCGATGGCGATGCCAATGATGAATGGAGTGACTGTGAAGAAGATGAAATTTTAGCACCAACTTTTCCAGATCTGGAAAGAGATATCATGAAAAGGATAAGAGAATTAGGCGGAGAAGTATTCCCAAAGCTAAACTGGAGTGCACCTAGAGATGCTTGTTGGATAAGTCCTAATGGGACATTAAAATGTTCATCGTTCCAAGATATTTGTTTGCTGCTGAAAAGTTCCGATTTCATTGCACATGATTTGATGAACGCATTTGAATATTGTGAGGATTCAACGGACAGTCATGCAACTGACCAATTTGAGCTTATTCTTAGGAAATGGGTTGAAATATCACCAGCAGCAGAGTTTAGATGCTTTGTGAAAAAGAATAAATTAGTTGCCATATCTCAAAGAGATCACACTAATTTTTACGAGCATAATTTAAAAAATAAAGATAAGATTCATGAAGATATTACAAGGTTTTTCAAGATGAAAATAAGCTCAAAATTCATTGAAAGCAATTTTGTTTTTGACATTTATCGCTATGGAGAAGGCCAAGTCAAACTCATTGATATAAACCCATTTTCACAAGTGACAGATACACTTCTCTTTTCATGGCATGAGATTTCAGATGGGTCACTCTTAGGTGCAGAAAATGGTGGTGATGTCGAAGGAGAGCTAAGAGTTGTTACTTGTGATAGAAACTTACAGCCTAGTCCATATTTATCATACAGGATGCCAAAAGATGTTGGGGATATTGCATCTGGTGAAGACATTAACAAATTGGTTGAATTTTTCAATGAGAAAAAGCTGACACGATAGAAACCTGTACAAAAATACAAGGCTAAACTTGGCCTTGTACAGGCCAAGTTTTAGCCTTATTTCATATTTCATATTTTCATATTTCAATTTAATAAGGAGGGAGGCCCTTCACCCTAGTGGCTGATTTTCAAGGGGCCCTCCACATAAAAACTTACAATAAAAATTGGCTAAAAACATCTAAAAACTACTTAATGAATATATACAACTAAACCATAAAACCTAATTAATAAAAGTAAAAGAAGTGAGCATAGAACCGATAGACTGGGAAACCTCGCCAACGATCCAGCAACCAGAGCAGCCCCCGTCCCCACGCCCGACCCCGCCAAATCGACAACGGAGATCCCAAAAACAGATCTCCGTCGCCGATCCAGCAGCAATCAAGCACAGAAACCGCGGGCCGCGGCTAGCCACCCGACCGCAAGAGAAGCCCCCCAGCCTATCATATATTCTGCTTGAACACAGTAATGGAGGGTGCCTGTTTAGTCTCAGCTGAGAGGCTGTTCCACAGTTTTGCACCTCGATATGAGAAACATTTCTGCCCATTTGCGGATGTTTTCTTTGGTAATCTCAAATCTGTTTTCGTATTTCGAAGGCTGCGAGAGCTGCAGGCGGAGTTTCTTGTGAAAAGATCGCTCATGTACTGTGGAGCAAGCCCATTAATAGATTTGTAGACCATCAGTCTAGAATCCTGGTCGATAAGCTCGCGAACGGTTTTCCAACCAAGATTCCCGATGAGTGGCCTACTTGGAGCATCAAAGCTGCTGTTCGTTACAATTCTGGCAGCTCTGTTTTGAAGCCTTTGGAGCTGATCAATATCAGTTGTGCCACAACAACCCCATACAGAGCAGCAGTATCGAAAATGGGGCTCCACAATACTCGAGTACAACGTTTTCAAAGAAGCAATTGGGAGAATATTCTTTGCATGTTTTAAAAATCCGGTGGCTCTCGATACTTTGGTGGATACCGCTTTAATATGTTCTTTCCAATCTAGACTATTGTCAACGTGAACACCAAGGTATTTGGTCTTATTGACAATGTCCAGTTCACTACCACAAATTTTAAGATGCAATTTTTCTGCAGCATTGTTGACCGTTCTGTGCTTCGGTTTAGTTGCGATTAACATAGATTGTGTTTTAGCAACATTTAGCGAAAGCTTATTGCCCTTCAGCCATGAGTCTAAATGCTCAAGATCGTTGTTAATAGCCTCATTCAGCTGAGAAATATCCCTTGATTTTAAGCAAAGGCTAGTATCATCAGCATACATGGATACAGTTGAACCCTGGACAGCACTTGGGAGATCATTGATGTAGATCAAAAAAAGAAGTGGCCCCAGACAAGACCCTTGGGGTACTCCTACTTCCACTTCCCCAATTTCTGAATCGACCCCACCCACTCTGCAGAACTGTTTTCTGTTAGAGAGATAGACTGAAACCAAGACAGTTCCCTTTGCTGAACACCGTAGTGCTCTAGCTTTTTGCAGAGAAGGTCATGGTCGACAGTGTCAAATGCCTTTTTGAGATCAATGAATACTGTACCCACCATCTGGCCAGTGTCCAATCCACTATACCAGTCATCGGTGTTTTTAAGTAGGCAGGTCAATGTAGAGTGGAGTTTTAAGAAGCCTGATTGACCAGGATGAATAAGGTTATTCTTAACAAGATACTCGTAAAGTTGGTTAAAGACGAGTTTTTCAAAGAGCCTTGAGATGACAGGGAGAACTGAAATTGAGCGATAGTTAGACCTTTCAGCCCTATCACCTTCCTTAAAAATTGGTGTGATGCGAGCATTTTTCCAAGAATCAGGAAACTGACTTGTCTCAAGAGAGGTGTTAAACATGAAAACTAAAGGCGTTTTCAATATATGGAGTGGCTAGCTTTAGAAAATAGCTAGATATATTGTCACTTCCAAGGCTCTTAGATGTTTTTATCTTACCCATTGCATCTCTGATGTCCTGCACTACAATTGGCCTAAAATTGAAGCGCCTATTATCAGGGTTGAGATTATATTCACCTGTAAGCATGGGGTTGGGGGCATCCTCAATCTTGCTAGCGAGATCCTTACCGACTGAGCAGAAATATTCATTCATAGTGTTGGAGATTTCCTGCCTATTCAAAATGTCCCCTCCAGGTGCCTTCAAAAGATCTATGTTTGTGGATTTAGATCTTTTATTTAACACCTGGTTGATCGTTTTCCAAGATTCCTTCATGTTGCCTTTAGCTTGAGCGAGTCTTTCCGAAAAGTACTGCCTTTTCAACTCAGAATTTTGTTTGTTAATTTTGTTTCTAATATGCCTATAGGAGCTCATAAGAAGCAGAGATTTACTTTTAACAGCTGCTTTCTTAAGTTTATCCCTGCTTCGTATTAGCTTCTTTAGGTCTTCATTCACCCATGGGCAGTACCTCTCAGAAACCCGCAATGTCTTGATGGGAGCATGCTTGTCAATGATCAAGGAGAAAAGGGTTGACCACTGGGTGACGAGCACATTAACATCATCTGTTTCATTAAGTCCCTGCTCCCAACAAATGCCAGCAACATCAGCAAGGAATGCACCTTGTAGGGGGGATTATGACCTTGTTATGACCTTGTACTAGCCTTGGAAGGAAATTACAAGGCTGTCAGTAAGATTCCAAGCTGCAACCAGTCTAACACAAGGTTTCCACAAGGCTTCTACAAGGCTAATTAGCATTTTTCAAGCCATTTACAAGGTTACAGCAAGGCTATTCCAGGATAAAACAAGGTTACAAGGCCATAACTACAAGGCTTGTACATGGCTATTACATGGCCTTGTATTTTCGTACAGGAAACAACATTTAAAAAGAGACATCCACATTGACTAATATTTTGAAGTGCCACAATAGATGATTACACTAGAGATGGTGATGAGGAACTTTTTACCAAGATGCATTTTGCTTGAATTATAACACTTAACAACTCAATAGGAATTCGATTAGAGAATGCAATGCATCTTGGTAAAATGTTCCTTGCCACCATAGCCCAATCGTCTTTTATGGTTTAACCTATTATTTGACATAATATCAGGGTGTTTTTAGGACTGATGTTTTAGGAGTTCTGAGTTTCACTCATCTGAGATGCTGAAACCAAAGAACTAACATTTTTGACCAGATAATAGGAACTTGACTTGAAAGAAAATAAGACTATTTATGCTGAAATTAGAAGTTTTATCAACATGTGAGAATATATCAAAATTTTTTATCCGAATCAGTGTAAGCATCTTACTAGACTTTGTCTCCCTGCGTTCTTTGATTTGCTGAAATCACTTGATCAATAGACATTTAGATCTCTCATAATTATAGGTTAGTTTAATATCCCCATGCCTTGTATAGGATATTACTTGCATAGGAGGCACTGCATTTGATGTACTAAAACCTGCAGTATGTCTCAAATGGAGTGCTGCCTCAAAATGTGGATTTTTAAAGCCATCATTTCAACAGCTTTTTGCATGATTTTGCATACTTATCGTCATTACACAAATATTTTGCACACCATCTCAATCTGGTTGTTTTGGGCAAGAAAATCGTACTGTGTGATTAAATGACCGGTTGTTTTTTCCAATTTCTTTCACGGCGTGAGCGAGGCAAAAATACCAACAAGTATTCTGCCATATTTTTATTGATACGAGTTGATACGATACGGGAATTGATTGTATTGGATACGGAATTCCGACTTTTTTCCGTATATGGAATCTGATCAGATACGGGATCCCGTATAGGACCCGGATTGACCCCGTAGATAAAAGCTATACAAGCAAATACTATCCCGCAACCTCGCCCCCAGGGCCAGGGCCTTTTGTCGTATTGGGACGGCTCTGGGGGCGAGGTTGACTATCCCGCATACCTTCTGTACAAATACGGGAATGCGCAAATTTTGGTGCGGCGAAATCGTATAAAATACGGACAAGGATTTTTGCCGAATTTTTCTCAGATGGAAAGAGATACAGACAGAGGCGGATGAAAGAAAATGCCATTTGAGTTTGAAGATGTATGCACGAAGAAAGGATCTGAAATTAAAACTTTCAAATTTCAAACGAAATTGCTGTATCTTTTTGTTTATGCTGGTAACGATACATAATCGGAAAATGAAACAGGAAAGTGTTGCCGTGGTGGAAACACTTTCAAACATGGGATTAAATATTTACAGTACTTGCCCGCCCCTGAAATAGCCATGAGATCGTTTCGTCATGCGACGAAAACGATGGGTGTGGCTTACCCCTTCCTGGCCCTTCCTCCTGACCGAGCGACCAATGTTATTGCATTTTGTGCCGGCGAATCTCAGGATCCATGTTTTGGAATAACACCCCCCCACCTGGCTCTGCCACAGATATACATTAAATAAAGATATGTGTAGATCGATCTCCTAGTACTTATAGTAGAGTTAATTGTCGTTTAGTAATGAAACAGCGATGCATAGCCCCTATGGAGGACAATGGTAGATACCACATGTCTTTAGGAATGTGCATTGCCTCTTTGGTCAACAATCAGTCTCTCCAAAAGATATATTTAGCCTTTTTAAATGTCCCTCTAATGCTAGAAATTGTAAGATTATGCTATTTCATCATGAAAACGAGGCTGTTTGCCCTCTTTAACAGTCCTAAATTCAGTTTTCAACATTTATGCCCAATAAAGATACTTACTGTACCGTAAAAGTTACCTGTCTGTATCTGAAAAAGTTTTCTCTCAGGTTTCCCTCAAATACGTGAAAACGAGATTTTATACACGAAACCGAAGAAACGATTCTTAAAGTTACCTGTCTCCATCTAAAACCGTTTTCCCATTGGTTTCCCGTATATGCATGATAACGAGACTTTAAACGCGAAAACGAGGCTGATGGCCCCCAAAATCCCCGTATAACATCGATCTTCGAAATCAGCACCCAAATGCAGTCGGTCTCATAAATTTCGCTCTCGGGCGACCATTCCCGTATTCTCCGCCTAGTCTACTAAGCCAAAGTACAGGATCTTTCTTCAAAAAGTTTCCTCGTGCTCTGATTCATAGATACCCTGGGTACCAGACTCTCTAACATAAAATCTCCATTTTATGTTAGAGACTCTGGTACCCAGGGTAATTCATAGGATAACTGATACAAAGCGATCAAGGTTTTCTTGTGGCTAAAGGTAAGCATGACATGGGAGATGCATTCTAAGCCAAAGTAAAGGATCTTTCTTCAAACATTTGCCTCTTGCTCTGATTCATAGGATAACTGTCACAAAACGAACTTGTTACTAAAGGTAAGCCCCAGGGGGGTACTCAGGTATATTTAGGATAGGGGTGCTCAGGCTGGGGTACAACGCATCAACCCAAAAAAGTAATTTCTAGCATGAAAATAGATCCCAAAAAATAATTTGTCCGACCTTACATACCCAAAAGTTATGGAATCAGTACCTTAAATCTGCATAAAAATGCCCTAACTGATTAGATTTCTCATAATGTGTTTGGATATTTATGTTTTTCTATTTTAGTACTGTTACTTGGCTCTAATTTTTTTGTAAATTATATTTCCCCCGATTTTTGTACTTTTTCTCATATTTGAGACCCAAAAAAGTAAGCCAGGATTTCTTGAACCCAAAAAAATAACTGCACAAATCAATGACCCAAAAAAATAATCCTTGCCTAAATTTTAGACCCAAAAAAGTAACCTGAGCATCCCTATCCTGAATATACCAGAGTACCCCCCCCCCCTGGGAGGTAAGCATGACATTGGGAGATGCATTCTAAGCCAAAGTAAGGGATCTTTCTTCAAACATTTTGCCTCTTGCTCTGATTCATAGGATAACTGTCACAAAACGATCAAGGTTTTCTTGTCGCTAAAGGCAAGCATGATATTGAAAGATGCATTCTAAGCCAAAGTAGAGGATGTTTCTTCGAAAATTTTCTTCGTGGTCCGATTTATAGGAGAACTGTTAGAAAACGATCAAGGTTTTCTTGTCGCTAAAGGTAAGCATGACATTGGGAGATGCATTCTAAGCCAAAGTAAAGGATCTTTCTTCAAACATTTGCCTCTTGCTCTGATTCATAGGAGAACTGTCACAAAACGATCAAGGTTTTCTTGTCGCTAAAGGCAAGCATGATATTGAAAGATGCATTCTAAGCCAATGTGAAGGATGTTTCTTCGAACATTTTCTTCGTGGTCCGATTTCCCGGGGGGGGGGGGGGGTACTTCCATTATGGCCTAACAGGGGGTCCAGTCGGTTTGAGGATCTTACGAAATGGCTACCAAATGGCCCTATTTGTCAAACATATACTACCAATTGGGGGTATTCCAAGATTCCTGGTCAGTTATAAGATTTCAACTCAGTAGGCTCCTCCGCACGGCAATATGGTCGTTGCAGCAGTAATTATCATTGAATTTTGAAGTTTTTTTGCTTTGTTCAATCAGTTTTTACAATAGAAAATTTTGAAAAACTGCAGAAAATCTTTGCTACCAGACACTACCAAATGGCCCAATTTTTGGTCCACGAACTACCATTTGGGGGTTTCTATAAAAAGATACTACCATTTGAGGGTATTTTTCAAAATTTTTGCTTTGGCCCTCTTTCACCCTGACTGGACCCCCCTTTCTGGCCACAATTGGAGTACCCCCCCCCCCCCCCGGGTCCGATTTATAGGAGAACTGTCACAAAACTATCAAGGTTTCCTTGTCGCTAATGGCAAGCATGATATTGAAAGATGCATTCTAAGCCAAACTAAAGGATCTCATCCTTCTTCAAACATTTGCCTCTTGCTCTGATTCATAGGATAAGTGAACTGTCACAAAACGATCAAGGTTTTCTTGTCACTAAAGGCAATCAAAATATTGGGAAGATGCGATGCATTCAAAGCCAAGCCAAAGTAAGGGATCTTTCTCCAAAAATTTTCCTCGTGCTCTGATTCGTATCGTAGGATAACTTTACAAAACGATCAATTTTTCCTTGTCGCTAAAGGCAAGCATGATATTGGGAGATGCATTCTAAGGAAAAGTAAAGGGCGTGGCCCAAAAATTTTCCCGGACCCCCTCGTTCTGGTACCCCCACTTAACTTACTCTGGCCACGCCGAACCCGTGGTGACGACCAATTTTCCTGCTTCGCAAGAAATATGAACTGAAAAGAAATATTTCAAGAACTGGAAACTGAATTCAATATTCAATGCATGTGATCTGTCACCCTTGTTTTAGTGGCATAAATCCCCCATCTTGATGCTTGAAAGTATAAAATTGCAAAAACTAGTACTGCCAGAAGAAGCAAAATGTTACAAATTTTTGCTCCTCTTTAATTTACAGTTTTTCTTTGGTCAGGGCGAGAATGAAGCAGAAGTTCAAGTTCTGTTAGTGCACTCAGCACTGTCCGTTTGATGGCCGTTGATCCCTCTTTGTGACGGAAGAAGGGTCACCAACTGCCAACATTCTAACATTCCCTTTGCGCTTGCGCAGTAGCCACACAGGCGCCATCTCTCTAATTCATGTAAACAACATGGCAGCTTTGATGAAGTGGAAGCGCGTATCTGATCCTTCTGGACCTGGACCGCGTCCTAGACACGGCCACAGGGCAGTTGCAATTCGTGACCTTATTGTAATATTTGGTGGAGGAAATGAAGGAATAGTCGAAGAGCTTCATGTCTACAATACAAGTATGTACCATTCACTCTGTTTAGTCTTTCACTCAGCCGATTGCCTTTGGCCTAAGCTTTGGCCTAGTTGCAAAATTTCATTCACGTGGACTGTTTTTCAGCAGTGTGTGAAATATTTGAGCTCCTTTTAGTTTTTATGAGGAAATTTCAAATATTTTCTCCTTTTTTATTTCTTTTAGCAACCAATCAGTGGTTTTCCCCGGCTGTTCAAGGTGATATTCCGCCAGGATGCGCTGCATTCGGATTTATTTTGGATGGAACTCGTCTTCTCATCTTTGGCGGGATGGTAGAGTACGGGAGATATTCAAATGAGGTAGGAAAACATATCAGTTAGTTCAACTCATAATTCTGATATTTGAAATTATTTTTCTTGATTTGAGATCATCAAAAATGAAGGGGAGATGGGTTTATTTTGCGAAAGGGGAGTCTTCTCTCTGGGTTTGGTTCATGAACACAATAGAATGTTGGTTTGGCTGCAATGCTGCATGCGCCATCTTGACCTTGAGGGATGTGCAGTTGAAATCAGGGCAAACCGCGACCTTCAGGGATTATGCAAGCAGGAAAGGGCAATTTTGCATATTTTGGCGCTACTGTCGAGTTTCGGATTGAAAAATGCTGCTTACAATATTCGATAATTTTTGAAAATAAGGATGATGGATAGAAGATAAAAAGAATTTTTGCATACACTGCAAGAAAAGATGAATGAGGACTGACGTGACCTTGAATTTTGATTTGATCAGATTATTTGTTTTCAAGTTTTATATTAATAATAAAAGTATCAGGTGACGGGCTTTTTCCCACAATTCTCAAATTGTTGTACCAAATAAGCAGTGAGTGAGGAATGTTGATGCAAACCAGCGGGACGATTAATATGAATTTAAAATTACAAAGGTTCTTTGGTCTTAGAGAAGTGGACAGAAACACAAAAATAAATAGATAAATTTGATGATTACCATGTGGCCCAGCATGCCCCACGATTTTAAATTTAGATTTTAATGACTTTGAATTTTCCCCTCCTGTGAATTGGTTCTTATTTTGTATTGTTTTGGCATAAAATTTTTGTGTTCGTTGAGTAGGAGCAACTTTGCATTTTCGATATTGAATTGAAGAAAGTACATGAATATATATACTATCAGCAATAAATTCAATGGAGAGAGTGTAGCATCCCTGCATAAACAAATTCTGGAAATGTACATCAAATGACATAATTTGTTACAATTTAGAATCTGAATTATCACGCACCCAAACATGATGTCTGATTCAGAAATTCACACTGGAAAACTTTGCGGGTCAATCAATTTTCAATTTAAAACACAACTTGTGCTGTTTTCCTTGATGTAATAAAGTTATTTGCTATTCCACCAAAGTTTAATTAGCCTTCTCACAGTGTTTCAGGGCATATACAGTAATTAATGTGAAAAATGAAAGTATTAGAATTGTACCAAACTGATTTTTCTATTGTTCACCGTAGCCTGAGGAATGTCAAAACCTAAAAAACCTTCAAATCGGACAATCTAGTGGTGAGAAAACACTGTTTCAAGTCAGGCCTAAAAAGTGTACTTCAGGCTTCTTTCTAAGCACAGCAAGGCCACAAAATAAGACTAAATTTCAAATTCAAATTGCTTGGCTTGCACTGACCCGATTTTCATGATCTTTGTTATGTTCAACAGATTAAACCTTGCAGAGTATGTAGTGAAAAAGTGGATTGAAAATTTTATCTTGGGATGCAGAAATTTTGCGAATTCATAGTCGTAACTAAACCTTAAAACAACTAAAACTGAATCACGAATCGCTTCTTCAACACTAAAAACAAAAAAATCTATGTTTCAGAATTCTCGGAAAGTCTATTGCAGAATCAAGTTTAAGCTATTGGCAACACGTTTGCAAAAGGGCTTCGTAGAATATGCTCACAAATATTTTTGGCAAATTTTTCACAAAGACCAGTTTTGCACCTTTTCAGAGTAAAAAATTGCATTTTTATGACAAAAACTTATTAACAAAGGCAACATTTCATCATATCTCCGCAATTTCTAATACATGCTTTTTAGCAATAGTAGTATAAAGTATTTTTACATAACTCAACTAATTTTTAACGTTTGAAAATATGCAGCCAACTCTACAATGATTGGTTATATATCAAGGTGAAAATGCGTCTAGTAACATTGAAAAGCAGAACAAACACCAAAATAGATAGCCTATATGATTAGGGAGTTGATCTCTAACCTCCTTTTGACTATGAGAGGGAAATATTTGTTTCATTGAACATCTAGTTCAGTCTATAGTACAGTGGCAAATACAGACAGAATTTGCTAAAAAAGACTTCTTCTTCTTCACTAGCCTTCGTGAAAAATTCGCCAAAATTAATTGAGAGCTTATTCTACTTAGCCCTTTTGCAAAAATGTTCCCAATAGGTTAAACTTGATTCTGCAATAGGCTTTACGAGAGTTCTGAAACATTAGATTTTTTGTTTTCAATGTTGAAGGAGCGCTTCGTGATTCAGTTTTAGTTTTATGAACGATTGGTTACCATTATGGATTTGAAAAATTTGCACATCCCAAGATGAAATTTTCAATCGACCTTTTCACTACATATTCTGCAGGGCTCAATCTGTCAAACAAAACAAATATCATGAAAATCGAGTGAGTGCAAGCCAAGAAATTTGAATTTGAAAGTTAGTGCTATTTTGTGGCCTTGCTGTGCTACAAAAGGAGCCTGCAGTACACTTTTTAGGCCTAACTTGAAATGATATTTTCTCAGCACTAAATTGTTCCATTTGAAAATTTTTTGCGTCTTGATATACCTCAGGCTACGGTTAAATATAGAAAAATTAGTTTTGTACAATTCTGAAATTTTCATGTTTTGGTATTAATTACACTAAAACGGAAATCTGGATCACAGTGCTTATGTCTTGTTCAATTCCTATCCTGACCATCCCCCGGGACACCCCTGGGCATTTGCTAAAAATATTCCCAACCCCCAGACATTTGACTGTAAATTTTCCCCTGCCCCTGGGCATTTGAAAATAAACAAGAGCTTTTGTTGATATACAGTAACTGGGAATATGGCATTTTCTCAGTGGCCGTCCCCTGGGCATTCACCACATAAAAAATTTGCCTGGCCCCAGGCATTTGTGCAAGAAATTTTTTTTGATCCCCGGGCTGGCTGGGGGATGGTTAGGGTAGGAATTGAACAAGACATTACTTTCAGGCCATAAGACTAACAGCATGAAGAGAACATTTCAGTACATGGGATCTGCCAACTTTAATTCTCTGCCTACCAGTACTAAGTGTACAACAAATAACAAAAGATTTTTAGCAAATGTTAATTTGTTATTTTGACACTTTTCATATCGACACTTCTTTTTTCTTAACTCAAAGTTATCAGTTTTTTTCTATTAATTTGCACGTAATAATCTCCTTATTTGTAACTTAATTTTTTAAAGAAATTTTAATGCCTTAGATTGTAAATTTTGGTAGCACTATGAAAAACCATGTAAATGGATAGTGTGTTATTATCATATCATATATCATATACCCACCAGACCTCTATGTAATTTTCTGACTCAAGATGATTTGATTTGATGATTTAGATTTGATAAATTATTTTCAAGCTGTATGAACTGCAAGCAAGTAGATGGGAATGGAAACACCTTTATCCTAATCCTCCTTTGAATGCAACGTCGCCATGTCCAAGACTGGGTCACAGCTTTACATTGGTTGGACGCAAGGCTTTCCTCTTTGGTGGATTGGCCAATGATAGCGATGATCCAAGACACAATATACCAAGGTATGATAAATTGCTAAAAAGGCCTTGCAGTTGGAAATTATGTTGATATTAAATACATAAAAGCAATATATTTATGAGTGGAACCTGATTCATGAAAAGTTTGAGCATGACACCAGGTGAGTCAGAAAAATGTGTCCACCATTTGACAAATTGTGCAGGATTACCTGTGCAACCAATTTTTAAAATTCTGAAGGCATCCTCTTGCTGAGAATTCAACTTAATTTTCAACATTGTTCTCAAAATTTTAGGTCCATTATTTCCTTTTGAAATTAGCAATTAGCCAAAGGTCCTATTTCAGCATATGCTCAAAAGCCACTAAAAATAGCTTGTTCACAATCATATAGAGTTAAACTTTTTGATGCCCAGCATTGATGGGGAAACGTAATAACATTTCAAGCATTTCTGTATCATTAGAAAACAATGCAGAGCTACAAGAAGATATTATTTTTACCAATTTAATTGTTGAAATATTGATCTAATTAAGCCAATCACTGATGTTTTAGGAAAAGCCATGGAAGCTAGTTTTCAGGAATTTCTCATTGAGATTAAGATGATGCCTCTTAATCATGATACATTCTCACTCTCAGTTAGGCAACGTTGTGAGTATTTTTCAAATTGGTGTTATACAGTAGAAACCCGCATAAAAGAACCTAGGTTTTTTCTAGGCAGCCTGAATTGGTTCTTAATTAAATGGCTGCTATTCTAAATTCCAGCCTGTAAGGTTCTTAAAAAGGTTCTTATATACGAGCAGGCCTTGCACACATTAACACTGTTTTCCAGCCCAAGAATTCTTGAGATTTCTTGAGAATTCTTGAGAACAAATATTTTGTACCAATGAAGAAGTCTGATCAGGATGTGAAGAATTCTAAAAATTCTTGTCATTTTAATAATATACATAAAAGCTATTATATAAGAACCTTTCCCAGTTTCAGCCTCTTAGGGGTTCTTACTTAGGGGGTTTTAAAGATTGAATTTCAGCCTCTAGGTTCTTATAAAAACAGGTTCTTTTATGCGGGTTTCTACTGTATTGTTTTTGTATTATGATGTTTCAAAGAAGATATACATTTTTCTGACTCACCCGGTATACCGGGTGAGCAAGGAAAAAGTTCCCACTTTCGAAAATTTGTAGCACCACAAGCACTTCATGGATTTGAATGATTCAAATTTGAGTTAAAAGCCAAAAGATCGAAGTAGTTTTGTGATTTTTCTTGTCTTCTTACGAGCACTGCAAATGTAGGTAAATTCAACTTTACAAAAATTTCATGGCTGCAAAATGAGTGAAAAAAGGCCTAAAACACTTGATCAAATCGTCAGGATTTTCCTGACACGGAATGATACGCACAAGCGTTTCACCTCTCTCAAGAGTTATAAGATATAGATTGACAAACAAACACTAAAGATTGTCAATCCCATGGCAATAAATGTGCAGACGATATCTCTCACCCATCAGAAATTGCATTTTCTCTGTTTTTCTGAGTGAGGAGTCCTTTATGATTTGATCAAGTATTTTAGGCCTTTTTCAGTCATTTTGCAACCACCAAGTTTTTCTAAATTTGAATTTACCAATTTTTCCAGTGCTCATAAGAAGGCGAGAAAAATCACAAAAATACTTCGATCTTTTGGCTGTCAAGCAAATATTGATTCATTCCAATCCATCCAGTACTCTTGATGCTATGAATTTTCAAAAGTGGGAACTTTTTTCTGGCTCACCCGGTACAATTGTGAATCCAAAGGAAAGCTTATTTTACTTCAAGCAGTCTGTGGTGGCTTGTCTCAAGATATCCTGTAATAATATGACTTAGTCAACTGAATATTTTGTCAATTTTATTTATTACTGTAGTTGCCATTATTTATCATTTACCAAAAATCGAAGAACCAAGATTGCGATGATAATCATTTTAAATTTCATTTCAAAGTCCAGAGAGCAGAGACAGAGACAAATTCAGTTTGACATTTCCATAAGATGTTGAGTTGATATTATTCGACGGATCCAGTGATAAAAAAAGATTAATTAATTGTAAGACTAAGCCATGTTTTTGTTTTACGTTTCGAAGCAAACGCTGTGCTTCATCTTCAGAATACAGATTTTCAAAAGCACGAGGCTATATTTATATGCATAGAGACAAACAACAAACTAAAGTGCGTAATTACAATTCCTACGTGAAAAGTAAAGAGGGGGGCAAGCCCAAAGGACAATAACTAAAATAAAACTAACGGAATGGAGGACTGCTGGGAATTAAGTGAAGGACGATCGCGTAAAATTAGTAGACTTTCATGAATGAGTAAATCAAAATCATTGTTAGCTCTGTCCAACACCAAGAAATCTTCTAACGACGCGGCATGACCTGATTGGTTGATGTGGTCCCAGATGGCAGAAGGACTTACTTTAATTTTCTGACCTGCTTTATTGATTCCCAAATGCTCTCTGCAGCGTGTAATTAAATTACGAGATGTTTTCCAAAGTACGAGGCATTGCAACCAGGACACTGAAACTTGTAAACAACTGAGGAGCGTATGAGAGTTGGAAAGCGGTCTTTAAATGGAAAAAATGATTGAATGCGTTTTGGGGATCGGAAAATAACCTGAAGTTTAATACCCGGATAACATTGCTTAATTATTCTACATATTCTAGTTTTAATCTGCAAACTATACCTGCCTAGATATACGAGCTGACAGATCGTATTATTAAATCCTTCCTGGATAAAAGATTCGCACCTAGGCCCCCTGCCCCTCAAGAAGCCAAAACGGCCCTATTATTTTGTATACCATATCTAGGCAGGTAAGTTTGCAGATTAAAACTAGAATATGTAGAATAATTTAGCAATGTTATCCAGGTATTAAACTTCAGGTTATTTTCTGATCCCCGAAACGCATTCAATCATTTTTTCCATTTAAAGACCACTTTCCAACTCTCATACGCTCCTCATTACAAGTTTCAGTGTCCTGGCTGCAATGCCTCGTACTTTGGAAAAACATCTCGTAATTTGATTACACGCTGCAGAGAGCATTTGGGAATCAATAAAGCAGGTCAGAAAATTAAAGTAAGTCCTTCTGCCATCTGGGACCACATCAACCAATCAGGTCATGCCGCGTCGTTAGAAGATTTCTTGGTGTTGGACAGAGCTAACAATGATTTTGATTTACTCATTCATGAAAGTCTACTAATTTTACGCGATCGTCCTTCACTTAATTCCCAGCAGTCCTCCATTCCGTTAGTTTTATTTTAGTTATTGTCCTTTGGGCTTGCCCCCCTCTTTACTTTTCACGTAGGAATTGTAATTACGCACTTTAGTTTGTTGTTTGTCTCTATGCATATAAATATAGCCTCGTGCTTTTGAAAATCTGTATTCTGAAGATGAAGCACAGCGTTTGCTTCGAAACGTAAAACAAAAACATGGCTTAGTCTTACAATTAATTAATCTTTTTTTATCACTGGATCCGTCGAATAATATCAACTCAACATCTTATGGAAATGTCAAACTGAATTTGTCTCTGTCTCTGCTCTCTGGACTTTGAAATGAAATTTAAAATGATTATCGTCGCAATCTTGGTTCTTCGATTTTTGGTGAAATTACGGTTTCCTGCCAACACTTCAATTTATCATTTATCATGACCTAGTCTTACGATACTGTCTCAATCAAATGTTTATTTCTTAAAATCAACTGTAATTGTTTATCAACTGGAATACAAACTCAATAGACCTTTTGGCTACTCTACAAAAGAGCCTGGATCAAGCGTCATTTTTATACATATTTATGCGCGAGGCTCGATTGAGTGGCGTTGGAGCTTCTATCACTATATTGTTCACATTCTAAAATTCTACAAAATGTCTGAAAGGTCCAGTGGTGGGAAAAATATCTGCCTTCCTGCGAAGCATACACATTTCAGTTTTGTAGGCATGTTTAGGGTCACTTGGAACAGTCGAGAATTGCAATTAATAGCTTCCTTGGACCATAAAACTGTAAATGGACAGAGCATAATCCAAACACCATTTTTCCTTTCTCTCTAATCTTTCCTGGCTTTTATTTCTTCCTTTACTATTTACATTTTCAATCTTTGTTTTCTCTTTCATTCTATCTTCTTTCCATTTTCATTCTTCCCCTTCTCCTTTCTCTGTCTTTCCTTTTTCTTTTCATTTCTTCCTTTCCTCCCTTTCTCGTTTCCTTTCTTTTCTTTCCTTCTATTCTGCTTTCTATCTTTCCTCCCTTTTCTTCCTTCCAGACAAACAAGCTTCCTGCGAAGCTGCTTCGCACATTTTTTCCACCTCTGAAAAGGTCTATTGTCATCTTTGTCAACTTCTACTGGTCTGGTCCCAACATGATTCTCGTCGTATTTTTCTGATTAAATTTATCATCGAGCTGCATTTGCTGAATGATATCACTCTTTTCACTTATCATGTGTTCATTCCATTCAAGCGCTTTTCAAAATATTTTATCTTTTTCCTTCTCTTAGATATCTAAATGATCTATACACCCTTGACTTGAGCACATCAAACATGCAATGGCAGATGCCAAGAACATTTGGTCACCCACCTACAGCAAGGGAATCACACACGGCTGCAGTGTACAATAATGGAGAGAGATCACCAAAGTTGATCGTTTATGGTGGAATGAGTGGATGCAGATTAGGAGATATCTATGTTCTTGACTGCAGTGAGTAATACCCTTTGGTACTCTTACAGTATAGGCCTTGCACACATTTTCATGGTTTGTCTGCCTAAGAATTCTCATTTAGAAGAATTTACTGTCTTAAAGCTCAAGAATTATTATCATAATGTGAAGAAGTTTTGTCATGTTGATATGTGCAAGGCCTGTACTGTATCATTGAGGAAACTGCAAGATTGCCCGGTTGTCAAGAGCAAAGAAATTTAAGTAAATTTTGATCAGCTCATTGTTGTTGGAGCATGCATAGAGCAGGCCATATTTCTTTAGAAGTCTAAACAAAATGACGGAAGCACAACAGACGGCATTGACCATAGCAAACTGGGGAAACTCAACAGGATGATGTATGGTGCAAAACTGAACAAGGAGAAATAGGGTTTGCATAGTGTGGCATGAATCATGGAAGACTAAAAGCTGTACAGTATTCCCCAAAAACTTCCATAAATAGGTTTCACACAGGAAAGCTACAAATGACAGTTAAATTAAAGGTTGTTGATCAACACTTTAAACTTTAAAGGATGAACAAATATGTACTAAGAATGAAGCCTTGCACAAGATCCTGAGGACTTGAAAGTATACCCAAATTAGGCAAATAGATCTACACCTAATCACATGTGATTTATTCTGCAATGTTTTTGATCTTTAGTGGGACGTGGTAAATGAATTGAACTTTTTTTTAGCTTTTTATATCACAATGTTTGGTGCTTAAAATGTTCAAGGACTGACAGTTTTGGTGACCCATTGCCACTAAATTGTTAAAGTTAATGTTTTGCCATAGGTTGTGAACTGTTAGGGCATAATCTCATACCATATATTTAACCTTTACTTTCCTAGACAACCTCATATGGACAAAACCAATATCCTCAGGAGTCGCCCCTTTACCAAGAAGTTTACATACATCAGTTATCATTGGCAAAAAGTAAGTTTTCACACTCTGTTTTGTAAGTGTTTTGAAATTTATTTCTGCAATCATTGCCAAGTTTGTCATTTCCTGAAACGGATTTATTTTTGCCAGAAGAGGCTGCTCCTAGAGACTCAGCTGGCTACAGGATACAGTGTATTGAAATAATCATTTTAACGTAGAAGTTATATGCAAGTTGGAGTGATTTTAGGCCATTGTGAAGGACCTAGTAGCTACTGAATTAAACATTTATTGAGGTTAAAGTACAGGCCTTGTGCACATTAACATGGTTTTCCTGCCTGAGAAGTCTCTTTTGTTTCTGGAGAATTCTTGTTTGACAACATTTACAGTCATTCATATGGCTGAAGAACTCTTCTAATATTGTGAGAATGCTTGAAACTGGTAAAAATTCTTTCTATGTTATTGCGCACAAAACATGTACTGTACGTTTTGGGGAACAGTAACCATTCCTATGAGGAATATTACCATAAAGAAAATGAGGAACATTACCATAAAAACGAGGAGTATTTTTGCCAACCTTGTATACTGTCTTTATGTTTGATTTTTCTGTTTATTCCAGAATGTTTGTATTTGGAGGATGGGTGCCCCTTGTGGTAGAAGAAGCTAAAGGTGGCCATGAAAAAGAATGGAAATGTACTAACTCATTAGCCTGCTTAGATATTGGTATGCAGTTTGTTAGTAGTTACAACATCACACTGAATAACAACATGCTACATTTTACATGCAGAACAGATGAAGTTTTATCCAACATTAGAACGATTGTTGACTATCATTAATCAAGCTTCAGTCCTTAGAATAGAATACCACATTTTGGCTCATGTTACTTCACCGTTTCTAATGACAAAGCCATATTGTATGCAACTGTCAGAATGGGAACATAGGAATATGCAGAGAGAGTGTTTAGTCAAGTCAGCAAGAAGCAAATACAAACTAGTGATGAATACAGAAATAACTTCTGATAGTTAAATGAACATATGAATCTGAGTATCAAACAACATCGATTTTTTGATGAATGACAATATCATTGTAGCTATCTCAAGTTGCACCAGAAAGTGAGAATTTTGGAGAAATTCAAAAGTATCAGTCATTTCATGGTAGTGTCAGATGTCAAATACATAGATTTGACGCAGTTTTATCCCAAACTATGTCAACATTAACATGCAAACTTGTTTAGCTAAATAAATGGAAAATCTTTGCTGGTGTCTGGAATTTGATATATAAATGTGGGAGGGGGCTTACTTAAAATTTTGGCTCAGAGCAGAAAGGCTTATTAAAGATGGGCTTAACAGAGAGGGGGGCTAAATAGAGCTTGTATGGTATCCATTCTAGCTAACTCTTAATTGTTTCCTTACAGAGAAAATGAAATGGGAGATAATAAATACAGACACAATGGATGAGCTTGTTCCAAAACCAAGAGCTGGTCACTGTGCTGTATCCGTGAGTATTTATGTTTATTGTTTTCAAATAGAGATACTTTGATTATTTAACTGGCTGCAAGAGTAATGCATTATAATAAGACTTGAGCTGTGCTCGTATAACTGGAATGATCTTTTAAAAAAAAATAATTTGCCTTTTAGCTATTCTAAAACGTAGTCTGAATTGAACAACATTTTGAAGAATTTTTGAATGTGCACAATAAGAATAGAAGCTCTAACGCCAGTCAATCGAACCTTTCATCAAAATGTATAAAAATATGGCTTGATCCAGGTGCTTTTGTAGAATAGCTAAAAGGTCTATTTTACGGTATAGCAGAGCTGCAATCAGGGTAAAAATTATATCTTGTTGAGCTGTATTCTTTTCTATGTCAAATCTGTTTGGTGACTCTACACTTGACATGCTGTTTGACAGCAAAATATTTACATATAGTTATTCTTGAATGAGGCTGTACTTTTTTCCAAGGACGGAATTTTCCCGTTGAATCTACATTAAGTGCAAACAACTTTGGACGCTAATAGTCTTTGACATTTCAAACATCCAAAGTTTTTAGTTTAAAATGGTTATTGTTAAGAATATTTTGCGACATATTAGAATCACAGGTTTGCAATTTGACTGTTTAAAAACGTAAATGCCGTGCCGTGCCCAAAGCATTTATTGGAATTAGAAAGTATTAGGAGAGCTACTGAATGGAACCAGATTATATTTCTTTTCCTAAGATTCATTTCAACAGTCATGGTCATCTTCCTTGACAATAATTATTTGATAGAAAATTCTGCCGAGGACCCCACTGAAAACCAGGGGCGGGTTGTTCAAACCACGATTAGCGCTAATCTTGGATTAAAGGCATGATCCTGTAGTCATTTGCATAGTCCTAATCCGGTATTAGCCTAATACCAGTTTGAACAACCGGGCCCTGTAACGTAACCGGGATCTGTATGAATGGTAGCATTTTACAAGTAAAGTAAAGTCAAGTGTAAATAGATTGTTTTGATAGTCATCCGAATATTCTGTAAACACCTCCAAAATTTCGTCAAGGATTCTTCTTTCAAAGTTTACTCTGCCAAAATTATCTGCGTTTATATATAGCGTTGTTGATTAAGGAAACTTTCCTGGTCTTTCCTTGATTGATCAAGCCCACACCAGAAGTAGTTCTGCCATTTTTAGCCTTTATGTGAATTAGATATGATATGATATGATATGTTATATATACTGAAAGATAATACACTGCTCATTTACAGGTAAATTCCAGAATGTATGTTTGGAGTGGGAGAGATGGCTATAGAAAAGCATGGAACAATCAGGTAGTGTGTATCTGGAGCCATTACCAATCATTTTTATCATCTTTTTGTGTATATATACCTGGTGTCCCAAAAAAAGTATCCAGATTTGGTTGACTCCTTCGATGTGAATTTAGCTTTAATCAATGGCTAATCAATAGCGATGTGAATTTAGCTTTAATCAATGGCTAATCACTCTCAAAATGTTCCTCGATAGTTAAGTTGAACATAGATACCTCATTTGTTGCTATTGGTGCTTTGAGAGCAGAAATATTAATCTTGAAAGCTCAAATTTGCGTCCACGTGCAAACCAGAGCTTTGGCCTTTTGGCCTAAGCAAGTTCCTGAAGCATATCGAAATTAAGAACTGAAAGTAATGAAAAATTAAGAAACTGCCCAATGGGTGACTAAAGGGTGACTTCTGGACAACAAAATAGCTCAAGATCTAATATTGCTCAAATTTCATCAAGGCTATCGTTGTGCCTTAAGAATTTGCTTAGGCCAAAAGGCTAAAGCTCTGGTTTGCAGTAACAGGCAAATTTGAGCTTTCAAGATTAACAGGTCTGCTCTCAAAGCACAAATACCAACAAACGAGGTACCTATGTTCAAGTTAACTATCTAGGAACATCTTTAGAGTGATTAGACATTAATTGAAGCTAAATTCACATCGCTGGAGTCAACCAAATCTGTATACGTTTTTTTGGGACACCCAGTAGATTTTTACCTGAAAATTATCAGATATATCTCGTAGTTCGAATCCCGGCGGTTGTATGTTTTAATTTTCTCAATTTATCTGATACTTTCAACGTTTTCGTTTGCACCTGGAGAAATCCTGGTTGCTCGCTAACTGTTGAAAGTTTACATATTTACCGATATTTAGTTCTCATTGATCTCTGAAAATGGCCGTATATTTATAACTTTGAATTGTAAGAAAGTGGTTTGTTTGCCGCCGGACTTTCTTTAGTAAAAGACAGTTTTTTCTGGACTTGCAAAGACTTTACCATGCATGGAAAAGTAAAATTTTCATGGTATCTTATGATGCTTAGCTTTTTAAATTAGAAAGTATCGTCCTTACCTACATAACATCGATTTTCGTAGTTATTGTAAAAAGTAACGTTACAAACCATATTTCCTTTCTGGAAGTATAAGATTGTGTATGATTTTTACATTATTTACTTGTAAGCCTACCAAGAACGTTTGTATTATCACTTTTCCTGACTGAGTCAGACTGACTCCTATATTTCTTAGTTGGTATTAGATAAGATAGTTGTGTAGCCTATCCCGAAGGTCTTGTCATAATTTCTGTTAATTTCTAATTTTGCAATATTCTTCAATAAGGGTCCAATGAACCAGAATTTGAATTCATCAAAGGCTCTCTGATGAACCAGAATTTGGGCTGCAGAAAATGTGAAATTTTAAGTTTTAGGAACAAATGATTTCGGCAACTCCTGCATAGATAATGTGGTAAATTGATAATTTAAGGCGCCAAAGTCTGTCTCAAATGAGATTTCACTCCTGTAAAATGATTCTATTATTTTTATTCATGGACACTTTCACGCTACGTCTGATTTGAGAAGACTTTAATTCCTTGGTATTTTGGTCTTGATTTTAAATAAACGCTAAAACTTATAACAAGACTATTTATAAAAATGTAGCTCGTATCTACAATCGCAGACAAAACTCACGAGACACTTTGCTTTTTGGAGGAAATTTCGAGTTTTCACATGCAGGGAAGGCATCTTTCAACACAAAACTCATTTGTCTCAACGAGTTTTGTCCGGGATTGTAGGTTTTCAAGCTGTAATTGGAAATGATTCAGTGTTTACGGATATTTCTTCCAGGTTTGCTGCAAAGATTTGTGGTTTTTGGAATCAGGTAAGTTCCTAAATGTTGACATCATTTGTTACATCGATTTTTATATAGGCTATTGCTCTTTCATACACCTTTATGTATGTATTGTCATGAGGCCCAAGTAAAATATATTGACCTAGTGCCCTTACACCAATTACTTGCTCTTTGCAAATGCTGGCTTATAACTTTGCATAAATTCTTTAACATAGCGTATGTAATTAAACATAAGTTAGCTAATGAAAATGTAGTAGTGTAATGCAAATAACGCGTATATCCGTCATGGGCTTTGCCTTTTGGAGAGTATCATTGTAGACTGCAGATTGTAGATCTTTCTGATGATCCAAAAAGCAATCCGATGCTACAGCAATCGGATGTTAACCCCTTTTGTATGAATAGTATAGGCACCGGGAGGGGGGGGGGGGGGGGGGGGGTTCTTCCATAGTAAAGGTACCTGGGGACGTGCCGCGACAAAGGGTATACTTTCAGGCCTTTCACATTCAGAATTTGACGCGAGCGGTCAGTCGCGCACGTCATTTCAGTTGCGCGCGCTATTTATATCGTCAACGACTGATCTTTAACTCATGAAGGAGTTGTTCATAATGATAAGCAATCATAAATAAAAGCGTTATTACTTGTTAATCACACTATAAAATGACTATAAAAATTAAATGCATCAAACATGCGATCTAACAGTTTATTCACTGTCTAGTTCCTCTGCAAATAGTACAAACTCGCTGTCGTCATCGTCGCTATCATCTTCATTTTGAGCAGTGCTGCTTTGTGAAAGATCGTCGACACGAACGCCGCTTTGTTGCACGGTTTTTATTTGGTTAGAGACAGTCTTTCTTCTGTTGGACTTCAGCTAAATTTCGAGTGCTCTTTCAATTATCGCTCTTCAATAAAAGTTTGCGCGCGTGATTTATCGCTCTCGTGACACCACTAGGGCGCGTGCCTGCGCTATCGCGCGTCCCATTGAAAGCCCTGTACTTTTTTGCAATTTCGGTCTAGTGACGGTCTAGCCAAGGGTATCATTTTTGATAATATTGTTCTACCGAACGGTCATGATATCATATTTCGTACAAATTTGACAATATTGGTCCAGGGAATGGTCAAAATTGGTCTAGCCAAGGGTACCATTTTCGTAAAAATTAGTCTAGCTAACGGTACCATTTTGAATATGCTGGCGGCAGAGCCCTACCCAAATTTGTCCAAGAACCCCCCCCCCCCCCTCCGTGGGTATAGGTGCTACGGTTCTACCGTTGAACTTGTCAGAAATCTTCAATAGTTTTCAAAATTATAGCTTATTTCATTTTTCAACTGATTTGAGAATGTGACATCATCAAATTTCCAAGTCGTAAACGAAAAGAGTGAAAGATTTGTGCTTGATACATATTGTAGACATTGATAAACTGCAGCTTATTGGATCTTATTCTATGGTTTCTCAATAAGTTAGCAAACTACGATGATTTAGTTGAAAGTTTTTACAAACTTTTTCTTGAATTCGTCTAAAAGAAGAAAAAATCCTCCAATTCTCAAAATATTGAAGATTTCAGAAAAATCGAATAGCAGAATTATCGCAAAGTAGCTGACATTTCTTTCAGGTCTTTCAGTTCCAAAAAGTAGGTCACAAAGTTTTGCATCGACAATTTTAAAGATATGCTCTATGGCCAAGATAACATAAGAACTAACTAAAGTTCTTTACGTTATCTTGCTATGACCCATGCTCTAACCAAGTCAGCCTAGACTGTTCTGGCTGCAAAGTCAGATGATTATTATACCACTGTCCCACAACGCCATAAATGAATGGATTCTTGTGTGTTTGCCTTTATAAAACTGTTTCAGTCGAAAGGTTTTGTCTCCATCGTCGTTGTACAATATTCATTGCTTTCATTTGCAATGAACATTTTTCCTTGGTTTTTAGTATGAAAATTCAACAGAATTATGAATTTTTATGGTGGATTTATGTTATGATTTCTTATTCTTTCATAGACAAACCTCCAGCACCACCGAGAGTTCAGCTCGTCAGAGCAACAACTAGCACACTTGAAGTTTGTTGGGGAAACCTTCCTACAGGTATAGTTTAGTGTCTTAATCTTTTGATATTAATTTGATACTGAAGATAGCTATGGATCATAGCCAGTACAAAGTGCCGTGCAAGAGGGTGCATTGCTTTTGATATCTTGTTTGCTGTTGCATTTGGCTCCATAAAGTTCTCTAAATTAGAGAAGTGTCCTTCAAAATATCTTAGCAGAAGTTGATGACCGCAGTGCTCCGGAAATTGGTCGTATATGTTTGTTGTTAAAAGCATATAAGGACATTTTGTAGAACTGAAAACTAGGCGTTACAAAGCTGAACGAAAATGGGAATATTCCCGTGACTGTTCTCTGAGGACACTAAAATTACAGCAGACTGCTATAAAGGAGGTTTTTTTTATTGTTTTACTGCCTATGTAATCCATTGTTTGCAACAGCTGATTTAGTATCAAAGAGATTTTCTAATATAAAAAACTACAGTACAATCTGGTCTACATTCTAAATCAATCACAGCATTCTGCTGCGAGAAATGAAATTTATAGCGTCTTTAGCAATGCTTTGTACCTGGTCAGTCGTATTAATCCCTACTGTGCTCAGGCGGC
Organism: Aurelia coerulea; assembly: GCA_039566865.1. Lineage (NCBI taxonomy): Eukaryota > Metazoa > Cnidaria > Scyphozoa > Semaeostomeae > Ulmaridae > Aurelia > Aurelia coerulea. The sequence continues at coordinate 6,737,914 of CM076943.1, read as the reverse complement.
CTTTTTGTTACCAAGCGTGCCCTTGTCGATGCCTGGTATTTTGGAGCAGCGCTGCATGAAGGTTACTGTATGACATTTGCTTACATCGCAATGTCATTTTGTAAACCCAAAGAGCGATGTCATTTTGTAGACCTACGGGGCAGTGTTTAAAGATTTGAATGGATTCAATATTGAATACAGAATAGGCTAAATCGTCATATCGACCATGAGAGGGGGAGAACTACTAAAGGAATAGCACTGGCAGTGCAGGACGCAAGCGCATTTACAACATTGACCTAGGAAGTAGTATAGTAATCTTCAATGTCTGTACAGTTTTGTGTGCTATCCAATTTATGGACATTTTGATCACCCAACTCTTGGAATGTATGTTTTGCAGAGCCTACAGTTGCATTTTTCGCCATTCCAACATCTAATTCGTTTTTTGAAAATAGGAAGGGTGCTTGATCGTTTTATTTCGTGCGGTAAAGACTGCCAAAGTTTATTTCCAAGGTAGGCTATGGTCTCAACTCCAAAGGACGTGGTTCGCACCTTTGGAATTTGAGCGTCATTGCCATGCCTTAGGTTGCAGCTAATACCTCTCTCCATAAAAATATCTTTCATGAAAGGTGGATTTAGATCAGACTTTGTTTTAAAAATTTCCGTCATAAGCAACTGTAGGTTTCTTACATGGATGGGCACCGAATTGCTCTGTTCCAGGAGAGAACCAAAATCACTTCCGTGATCCTTGTACGCAATGCGCAGTGCCCTTTCGTGAACATGATTTATTCTATGGTTTAAAGTTCTGTCATAAAACATCCAAACAAGTGGACAGTAGCTAAAGTGCGATAACACAAATGCTCTCATTAGCTGCTGCAATTTGTCAGTGTCCATGTAGCAGGATATACGGGCAAGAGCATGGAGTTTCTGGCCGGCCTTTCTACATAGGGTCTTCACATGTCCTTTGAAAGATAGTGATCGATCAAAGGTTATACCGAGAAGAGTTTCCTGTCTACTTTCTTTCATACAGGCCTCGCCTATTTTGATGGTTATTTCATTATCTCCCTTCGCACCAAAAATCATTAAATGGCATTTGTCTTCATTTAGCTTCATACAATTGTTTGGAAACCACTCAGTTATTTTAAGGGCATCATGTTCTAAATGCGCAATGACAGTTTCAATCCTAGGACCACACGCATAAATTGTTGTATCGTCTGCATAGTTACAGATTTTGGTTTCCTCCAAGAACATGAATAGGTCATTCAGGTATATGTTAAACAAAAGGGGTCCCAAGACTGAACCTTGTGGTACTCCCAGGACAGTTTTTGTCCACGTGCTGAATGAACCATTGACCTTTACCCTCTGCTTCCTGTCGGTGAGATAGCTATGGATAAACAGCAAGGCAGGTCTACTGAAACCGTATGCATTCAATTTTGCAATCAATAGTTCGTGATTTAGACAATCGAAGGCTTTCGAAAGGTCCGTCAGGACGGCCCCTGCAACGCCACCGTTGTCCAATGACTTCTTGCAGGTTTCCACAAAATTCAAAAGTGCAATCACCTTGAGGTATAAAATTCCTTGTTCAGTCTCTTTGTTTCGTTTCTTCCTTCATAACACAGAAGAAGTGATAGCATAATAGTCATGAACATGGAATTGTGTGCGTGAAGTTTATAAACTTTTGAATTACACGGAAATATATCGTTCTTGTATCCATTTTTCCCCAGTAATCAACCATTACTTTATTAACCTCGAAGCTTTAAAGAAAATGGGCCTAGATTATCTGAGATTCGGGGTTGGTGGAGCTAAAGCCGATTGCTGGTAAAAGCAACCAGTAAAAGTATAGTTTCATCAAAGATGTTGTTTGTAAGGACCCCGGCTGGAACAACACTAAAGGGGATGGGCCACCGAAACGTAAAAAAACATGGGATTAGATAAGCCAATATCTATATGAAAATTTTAATAAATTGAAGACAAAGGACGCTAAGATGTACCAGCACAGTTTTGGTCTTTGAGGGAAAGACCTTTCTGAACCCCTCCATAAAATCGGTTTGTGTCGCAGCAGTACCCAGCGGGATGGAATATTTAAAGGCATACTCAAAATTGGTGATCGTGAATTACCTTATTTTGCAAGAATTTCCATGAAACGGTGCACAGCTCATTTAACAGTGCTATAGTCTGTCTCAAATTAAATGTCCTGTGAAATTCCGGTGAATAATAAGTGTTTTACGTGAGTAATATTGCCTTATCGCAAATCTCACGTGACATCCAATTTGAGACATACTTTAGAGTTAGTTTTACCTTCTGCACAGTTGATTAAAACTACTGGGTGCGCCAAAATAAACTATGCACGTTTGGCGGGCCACAATAAATCGTACACTGGACAGATTTTGAATATTTATGACCTAATCTTTAGCAGAAAGCCTGAATTAGATTCTAGGACTTTTTCAAATTTTTCTGTTTTCAGTTTTTAAAGCCAGAAGCGAGTTTCTTAAAATGTTCGTTTTCGAGAGCACTGAAAACGATCAAAAATTGTTGAGCAAATATTAAAAGACTCAGCACGAATGAACAAAGAGAAAACGTTTTCAGGGTGATTTGGGGATTTAGTACGAACTCTTGTACAGCAGATTACAACTAATCGATTTCTAAATCCCAAATCACCACAAATCTCTTTGTCCATTCATGTCGATTCTTTCGAAAATTTAATCGATGTTTTTTGATCGTTTTCAGTGTTTCCGAAAACTAAAATTTCAAGAAACTCGCTTCTAGCTCTAAAAACTGACAAACGAAAAAATTTGCAAAAAATTCCAGTATCTAATTCGGGTTTTCTGCTAAAGATTAAGTTATGAATCTTCAAAATCGGTCCAGTGTACGATTTATCGTGGCCTGCCCAAACATGCATAGTTTATTTTGGCGCACCCGGTATTGTAAAAGTATCTTTCTTGTGATAATTCACAGCATGTTTTCGATGATTTTTTAGCTGATGCATACATAATACAGATTCAGAAATACGATGTCACTGCTGCCAATCCAAATACTGCTTCACCAAATACAGCCGGTAAAGTGACCCAACCAACGACTGCAACTGGCGTGAAAATGATCCCAAGTGTATCAAATAGAAAGCCATCAAGCACTCCTAGCACACATGCAACAAATCCAGCAACGCCACCCTTAGGCCAAAGCCCAACCCTGACAAAGCCTGTGACTCCAGTCGCAGGATTATCAGGAACCAAGTCACCAATTGCTGCTCTAGCGCAGAAAAGTGTTACTGGTGTGATCGGTGCTAAATCCGTGCCCATGCAAGCTTTGCAGCAAAATATAGCAAATTTAGGACAAAGCATTCCTGGAAACCGGATCATTCAAGTCTCAAATGCTGCACAGCTCAAGACTGTTCAACTTCCAGGACAGCTTCGTGGCACTCAAGCAACAATTATCCGTCCACCAACTCCTACAGCAGTAACCACTGGGCTCCGCCCATCAATTCCTGGTCAGCCTGTCATATCGATACAAAGACCGACTGTTCCCGGTGCTGCAGCCTTGAGAATGAATACAATCGCAACAACGCAGAAGACACCAGCAACTACCACTGCAACTCAAGGAACAGCTCCCACTCAGTACGCCTTAGTTCGTGCTCAGATACCCGGGACTGGTGGTGGACCACCTCAAACTGTCACATTCATCAGAGCAATTAGCCCAGGTGGCCAACCAGGTGGCGCAACCGTTACTGTTACCCCACAGCAGATGGCCCAGCTGTTGAGAGGCCAAAAGACGGCTTTGAAGGGAGCTGCACAACCTGCTGTAAGAACTGTGTCTCCAAGCACACAAGGAAGCACGACTGCAGGACTTGCAACCATCAAACCCCCGTCTGTCCCAACTAGTCCTCTAATTACCCCTAGCAATGCAAAAGCCCCCGCTAGCAAACAGATCATACAAATAGCTGCAGCACAGCTCGCTAATAAGCAAGCAATGCAAGGAACCTCACAAGGGCTGAGTCCTTCCCCTGGAGCCCCAGTCATTGCAAAAGTCAGCCTATCTGGGGCTTCTGCTTCGCCGGTTACTGTTCCAGTTGCAGCAGCAGCAGCAAGTCAAAATGTTTCACCAGTAGTTACAGCATCACAGCAGCCAACGCCTGATACCACACCCGTAGCAGCAGCCAGTGTGTCATCATCAAAAGCGCCAGAAGCGAATTCTGTTCAACCACAACCAGACATATCACAATCGCATAACACAGCCAGTGCTTCTAGTACAAGTGCAACTGAAAACACTGCGTCCAAAGAAGGCGACCAGAATGTGGCCCAGTCAGATGCAACTACAACCGCAACTACGAACCCAGTTGATTCAACTACTACTCTCCAGCCAGAGAAGGATACTACACCCACTGTCACACAAAAAGAGGCAGAGGAAGCGTCGAGTCAAGCAGAGTCCACTCAAGCGAAAGAATCCCAAGACAGTTTAACTTCAAGTCAGCCCACATCAGATGTCGTATCGACCACAACGAAGACTCCAGAATTGAAACAAGCCGAGGAAAAAGAAGAGAAAGAAGAAAGCGTGGCAGTTGAAAAGTCGAGCACGGAAGATATTTCTAATACCGTGAAATCTGCAGAAACTCTTGCAGAATCACAGCCAATAGTTGGTACTGTGAAAGATGAAAAAAGCGAAGATAGCAAGGAAATTGTGAAAGAAGAAAAAGAAAATCTGGAAACAAAAATAAAAAGTGAAAAAGAAGATGTTGATGTTGAAATGAAAGCATTGGACAACGCAGCTGATGTGGTTCCCGAAATCAAACAAGATCAGCCTTCATCGATAGCACCTTCTGTCGCAGCCTCTGCCATCAACATGGTTTCTCCTGTGCCAGTTGTACAGGTAAGCTTTTATGATATGTAGCAGGTGATTCCAATTATGTATCAGCTTTTGCTGAAGTATACAATCTCTCTCATTTAATGACAATATATTAAACAAATGGATAATTTGAGTAACAAGAAGAGCGTAGATTTAAAAAAGCACGTTTCGAGAATGTGCATGTTATTAAGTATTGATAACGCGTACATGCTCGAAACTTCGTGTTTTAAATCTACGCTATTTTTGGTATCCAAATCATTATTCATAAGATTGTCGTGTAATTTTTATGGTTCCACGCTCAAAAATCGTATTTTCATGGATTTCTCTCATTTAATGGTGCCAAGGCCAATTGAGACATGGAAATTTATTGCACGGAAATCGCCCGAAGTGTTATAAAATAATGGATGGATTTGTTTTGAAGCTTTCTCTGTAGAAGCTTAAAATTACTCAAAATGTCGATGAAATTTTTTAATGTTTTCAGCTTCAAAACAATGGGTAGGTGCAAGGCGACGGAAAACAACGACATTTGTATATCTATGATTCGTTGTTTTTGTTTGCGTTTTGATGCAATTGATAATTCCACAGCTAAACATGTGACGAAATTGATAGAATCAAATGCGTTTTTTCAAGATTTTTCGAAAAGAGCTTGGAACCAACATTGCCCCTAATTTTAGAAATGTTTGACTGTTTTTGATAACATTATTATCTGTTCCACGTTAGGCCCTTAAAATGAGCTATTAGTCTGTTGAAATTGATGGCAAATTGCTTCTGTTCATTTTGTCAAACGTGTGAGCTTTGTGGATTACCTGATATTTTCTGCCTGACAGTTCTGATGGCATATTTATGAATGATGTTTCTCAACTTATGAGCTCTTTGTCATGGCGTGACAGGCAATGTCGTGACTGAACTACCGCTGGAACTAGTTAGATCTTCTTTTTTCATTTTTAAAGACAAATGACGGAGATATAAGGTGACTTAAATCAGGGGCCTGGGCAATCTAAATATAACCTATTGAATTCCATTGTATTTGATGATATCGAGAGATTAGCAAATCAATTAGACAAATGAAAGCACTAAGCCATCTTTTGTTCTATTTTTAAACTAGGCGCTATATATCCGTCATTTGTCTTTAATTGTGAATTTAAGGCACAAGGCACAGGGCACAGGACACACATTGAAAACAGCAGTTTTTAACTCGTATAAGTGTACATCCTGTATAAATATTCTTTTTTTTATTATTATTATTTTATTATTATTATATTATTGTTATTATTATATTATAAATTTGCGATTGAAGATGTACTGAATGATAGAATTAGATGGTACTGAATGATAGAATCAGATGGAATGACGCACGCACGAAGAGACGGAAGGACGGTCGGATGGATGGATGGATCTTAGGATATCTCTTGCCCTTTGTAAAATGATAGACCTTTTCACGGAAAGCAAAGCAGGCTGGGGAAAAGTGAACGTTTTTCGAGATTTTGACACCATCCAGCTTCCAGTTTTGAAAAGTTTTGCGATGTTTTTTTTCATAATATAACCTGTCTCCTTAGCGCGAACTAACGAATTGGATATCTTGTGTACATACAGATTAACTCCTCGGATTATGTGAAATGGTTTATCAAAAGGCATTCATTGAAGTGCAATACATTAGTTTTCTTAATTAGTCTCTTTGTCACAAGGTATCGTTACTTGTAATAAATAAATCAGTTGTATATGAGTCTGTTAAATCGCGTGCCCTACGTGCCCTGCGTCTCGTCGTATCTTTACTTGTAGTTTGTGGTTTCTTTCCGATATGTCAAACTGTTAAGACGGCAGATTAAATGCAAGTCTGCAGAAATATTTGAAATGAAACATCACAAAATAGCTGATTAATCCAGAGTAAAAAAAATTGTAATGTTATTCATTTGCAGGGTGCGCAGACAAGTACAAACAGCACAGTAGCTACAGTAACTGCATCAAGTGCACCTCTCGTATCCCAGGGCAGCAATATGCTGACGAGTGCAATCACAAATATCCAGACGAATGCTTTATCAACACTTGCTGCCTTGGCAACTTCTGGCGAATTGATACCAGCGCCTGTTACTGCGAAGCAAGCTCCCGCAAATATAAATGGAAATGCAAAGCTTCCAATCATGCCACTCAGTCAAGAGCATCAAATGGGTAAAACCAAGGTATGAAACCAATAAACTATTATTAAGTCGTTGTAAATTTAACTATTTAAAATATAATAATTGTACCTTGAACAGAGATGATAAAACACGATGTTTATCATCTCTGTTCAAGGTACAATTATTTTATTTTGAATAGTTATATTACGATAGCAACATTGTACGACACGCATACAAAAGATTGTTTCTCGTTGTAAATTTAACTGTTAATTTGTTTTTGTTGACATTTGTTTCAGTACGCTTATCGGGTACTGTATCTACCGGGTAGGCTAAGATAAAGTGAAACGATTTGAAGAAAATTCAAACATTTGACTTTGCTGTAGATTTTGAACATTTCTCTTCATGCGATTGAGTCAAGTTATGCAATTGAGTTAAGAGTTGATTGATTTTTACCTCTACGGGAAAGCCATGACAAAATCATAACTTTAAAAGCTTTATCACGAACAATGATATATTACTAAGGAAGAGAACCCTGGTACCTACCCTTCCAAAAATCCACGATACCGTACCTGCAACCACGTTTCTATTGCCTACCATTGAAAATCTTGGCAACTCTTTCACATTTCACAAACGCTATACTTGTTCTTCCACGTACCTTATCTGTGCCATTAAGTGCAGAAAATGCGAAATTTTGTACATTGGGGAAACTTGCCAACAATTAAAGGGATAAGACATAGCTATGTCTCGTAGCCGCTATAAATAGGCTGAAAAAACGCCCACAAGCCCATTGTTTCTTTAGCTACACAATGAGACCGGATGCGTCAAAGTGGTCGAGTATAATAGAATATATTTTTGGCCTGGCCTGGGCCAGCTTTTAATCATGTCTATTCCCTTTAAACTAGCAAAAGTAGATACTAAATAATAAACAAGAACATTTGATATGCAAGTACTTTCAACAGGGATTCCACAGTGAGATAAAGATTTTGATAAGTCATGGGTTAGAGTATTAGAAAGCCCCCTCACCTCAATAGGTTGGGCCTCCTGTGCACTGAACTGAAGTCCCGAAACGCTTCTCATAAAAGGTTCAGTTGACAATAGACCTTTTAGCTATTCTGAAAAGAATCGGAACCGAACGATATTTTGCAACATTATGTAGAATTTTCGAATGTACACGATGGTGATAGAAGCTTTAACGCCACTCGATCGAACGTTGCGTATAAAAATATATAAAAATAATGCTCGATCCAGGCTCTTTTGTAGAATAGCTAAAAAGTCTATTGTACCTCAAAAGCTTGATGTCGGCAAAAAACGCTGGCAGCAGCTTGCTGTGTAGTGCTACATCGTAGGAACTTGCTTGGGCTGTCTTGGAGCGGTGTGAAGATGGCGAATAGCTCATACATATCTTTGATGTACATTTTAATCATTTCATTATTTGGGTATCGTATTTTTATGTAGTACTGCTTTGATAAACCAAGTTGATAATAATCCTTTCTTGCAGCTTTATTTCTACAAAACAAATCGACGTAGCTTGCTCAAAGCACAAACCCCACTAAATTTAAATACATTCTTTAGGATATGATTTTTTAGGCAGATTGTGTATGTCCTATAGACTGACGACGTAATTCCTTGTATTCATTGAACGTTTTTAATCTGGTGTTTTATTTTCACTCAATACAAGGACTGACGACCAAACTGATTCAAAACAGAGACTAAAATCTTACGAGAGATCTGAAAAAAATCGAGCTTCTTCCATCCTTTGAGCGTCGAAAGAAAAGTCAAACGTCGCTCCGAACGTTGCTTCGAACGTTGCTTCGCTCCCAAAAGTCGAATTTTGATCTAATCAACCAATCAACGCTATGAATAAGCACGTGGTCTGACCTTATTAAGAAAGTAACGATCTGATTGGTCCCGTCGTAAACGCGGCGGAGATGGCCTTTATTAGTCTGCACTTTGCAGCTGTATGGTCATGAATCTCAGTTTGAAGCCATAACACAATCCAATTCAATACGGAAAACAGAGATTCATCGTCATAAGTCCATATGTCCTATTCGAAACATGTATGCATCTTTAATGATCTTATTTTAACGCGATATTTGTGATCCTGGTGGAAGCTTTAGAGTGAAGAAAATTATATTAGAATGATTGAAACAGATTTGTCTTATGACGACACAGATTTACTGTCAGTTGGATTTCGTTTAGTTTACGTTTGTATATATGTATATGGATGAACTTGTAAATTATTATTCTTTTATTGGGTTCTGAAGTTTTGTAAATCAAGGTCAGATCGGAGTTTGTCATTTCAATGCACTTTGCCATTTTAGCTAAAAGTACTAACTAGATTAGACTTTTTACAGCTGTTAGAAACGAAACTTTACAACTCAACATTAAAGAAACTGAAATTATACGTTTTCCCTCTTTTTATTTCCAGTCAAGAAAGTCTTCTGTCTCCGGCTCAAACAAGAAAGGCCAATCACCATGGTTTGATGTTGCTATGACTACTAGCACATCCATTGTTGTGTCTCATTTTTATTTGCCCAATGAAACTGGAGACGAGGTACGTTGCAAACATATTTAAGGAGTTCTGTGTGATGAGATCTTTGATTTCAGCTTGGAGAAGATGCAGAACGTTTCCTTGGTGCTAAAATACCCTCCATCTTTCTTCATGGTAACAGTTAGCTCGTTGGATGATATCCTTCCAGTTTTCCAAAAATCTGTCATTTAACATGTGATGTCTTCGACCTTTCTTTCGCGTATGTTCAGTTTTCGCGTATGTTCCATGGAATATGATTTTACTTTATCAGGAAATTGATATAGAAAGTGGTGGTATATTTTAGCATAGGTTCCAAATGTTTGATTTGGTGTTAAAAGGTGGGTGTAAAATTCTATGACCTGTTTCTTTTCATTGAATGGCTGTAAAGAAACTTCAGCTACTTATCTATAATTCTACCGTTAGACTTCTCAGAAATCTTGAATACGTTTCGAATTACAGCGTATCTTATATTCCAACTCATTTGAGGATGTGACGTCATCGAATTTCTAAATCGTATACCAGAAGAGTGACATAATTTTGCTTGATACCATAGTGTAGACATCCATAAGCTATGGTTTTCTTGAAAATCGTTTCAGATTTCGTCACAACGTTGAAAAGTTACGATGGTTTCAAGTTTTTTTCAAAATCTTTCTTGATGAATTCTTAAAAAGTAAGAAAAATGTTCTCATTCTGAAAGTATTGAAGATTTCAGGAGCCATTCAGTTCAAAGAGATAAGTCATAACATTTCACATCAACCTTTTTAAAGATTTGGAAACCTATGCTGTCTTTTGAGAATGATCCTTGTATCAACGTTCAAGCCAAGGCCACCCAATGAAACTTATGTTGGTATGACAGATAACTCTTTTTTCACAGCTGAGACTTAGGGAAGCTTTGGACTTTTTCATAAAGCTTAGCCTATTATAATACTACACACCCAAACATGAATTTCTTGTTATCGTAAGATGTAAAGTTTAGCCCAAACACCAAATCGATGAACAACAATGTTATTTGGGCCTTCTTTCGTGGATCACGGAATCCCCGTCTGCATACAACTAATTTACTGCTTCTATTGCTCTGCGTTGAAATTGCAATAATCACCTGCATAACTTACATGAAAATAGACCAAGCTTCTGGAATCAATGTTTCAGTGTTCTGTTAATCTTGGAGCATTTTATCTTGTTCAACCCCGATTTTTGTCTAAATTTAAAAGAGTACAAAAATGACTTTAGAATCCTTTGGAATCGAGTCTGTAGCTTTCCTTGGAAATAGAATGTGGCAGCTGCTACCACACGAGATAAAAGACTCCAGCACCCTTCAAATTTCAAAAAGCAAATAAGGTGCTGGAATGGTGATAAATGCAACTGTAGGCATTGCAAAACATATGTACAACAGGTTGGGTTCATAACAGGATAATTAGTGAAATTATTGTAATTATACATATACATATTATTTTTGGATTAGATTGTAAATTTTGTAAATAAGTAGGCCTTAATTAGCTATAATTTCAGCTATGGTTTTGTTTCAGCCTACTTTGTAAATAAATTAATGATGATGATGATGATGATGATGATGATGATGATAATGATGATGATGATGATGATGATGATGATGATGATGATGATGATGATGACTTCAGTCTTTCGAAAGTTCAAAATTTGCTTTATGATATCCTCGGTTTGTTACATTGTATTGGCGAAAAAGTGAAAAGGCAGTTGAGGAGCCAATTTGAACGAGCAATAAATAAATGAGAGGTCATTGTAAAAGTTTGATATTTGCGTGATTTTGTATTGTTTATAAAATGAATTATACCGATTTCTTCTCCTTTAGGATTTCCAGGAGCTCCTTCATCAATCAAGATTACCAAGGTATCATTCTTGATCTTTTATTCACGTGGATATTTTTTATATTCATATGAAATAAAAATGCATGTTACATCTACATCCTACTATACTGTACAATACTACAGGGATGGGACCACAAAGAACAAAAGACAATGACTACCCCATAGTCATCAACATAAAGACATGCAATTAGATAAAGATTAAGTAAACAACTACAAAATGCTACACTGCTAAATACTGGAATCTGTTTCACATTGGATGTCAGGCCAGCATAGGGGAATGATGCTGAACAGTAGGATCCCCAGATGAGAGAACAACAACAACTGCTACAGCTACTGATCCCCCTCCAGAGTGCCCACCGCTCAATACATTGCACATATGCTGTCAGGAATTCACGTGAATACACTTACATTAAGAAAAATTACTAGATTACAAAGTACTTCGTGTTTCTATTTTGTGTCGCTTTTGCTGAGTGATCCTTATGAAATCTGTACTTAGATTAAAAGAAATGAATGTTTGTGCTAAATGCTGTTAAAGGAGACTGAAAATTCTGAAAATCACACGATTACAGTAAATCCCCGAGCATAAGGACCTACTTTTTGAGAGCCAGGCTGAAATAGGTTCTTATTTTAAATGCACCAAGACCAATTTCAAGGTATAAAGGTTCTTATTTGAAAAGTGCCTTCCGTAGGCCGCTTTAGAGTCTTCACCAAAGATGTCCAGCCCTGTTATTTGTTTTTTAGTAAACTAATTATGTACCCAATACCCAATTCTAAGCTTACAAACAGCAGGGGAGAAGATTCAAACTTTAACAGCCATCTTGGACAAAATGAACTTAGTAACGACTATCCAAAATCAACTTTGCTACACCTGCAATAAAAACAAATTTTTCATCAAACTGAAACAGGCTCTTAATTACAAGGTGCAAAATTTAGGAAAAACAGCATCTAGGTTCTTATTTTTGTAGGTTCTTATATGCGGGGATTTGCTCTTCATATCGACATGTTCTTATTTTCATCCTGTTTTAAACTATGCGACCATTCTAGATGTAACATTTGAATTGCTTTTTTGCCAGAATACCGATGGAGCACAATTGTCATGGGAACCACCAACAAACAGTGCTGGAACAATCATTGAATATGCTGTGTACCTAGCAGTAAGCAGCAAAACAAACCAAGGCAAAGAGCAACCAGCTCAACTTACTTTTGTCAGAGTTTATTGTGGAGCAAGTTCTTCATGTACAGTAAATAACGATACACTTACTAGTGCCCATATCGACTTCACAACCAAGCCTGCTATTATATTCAGGATTGCAGCAAGAAATGAGAAAGGGTAGGTCTTTTCTATTAATCACATTTCATTTCTGTTTACCTTTGATATCGTAATGACAAGGGGTTTGAAGGTGAAGGTGAAGTTGCGGTTTTTAGCTCCAAGCGCTGGGATCACAGAAGTAGCTAAGCGCTAATCGAGTCAGCTACCCCTTGTCATGACGCTCAAGTGGTGGTACTGTACCGGATATCGAACCCTGTCCGCCTGACTGTTCTGGCTGCAAAGTCAGAGGATTACACCACCTTGTAATGCTGGAGAATATTTAATGCTGGATTAATGCTGGAGATCATTTAAAATCAGTTTGATGCACCCGTCGAATACACTGTGGTCGGTGTGCTAAACTGAAGTCCCATCATATCAGTTTCCGGATATGATACAGGATACATATCTCTGCTATCTGCTATAGGGTATTGCCCAATAGGTTTGATTCTTGTGTTGGTTGATTCTTGATAACAAAGGAGCGTTGTGCAACAAGAAAGTACTGACTTTATGAGCGTTTAAATTCATATCATAGTCTTGTTTCTCTCCATAATCAAGTTACTCTTTGACATACATGTATTACTAGATGATTTTAAGATCAGCAAATATTTGTAATAAATTTCCTGCTCCCCCCCCCCAATTTCCTGCCACCTTCAAGTACAAATGCTGATTGGATGGCAACTAAGTTGGCAACAGAATGGTCGAGGGCAGCGGCTCGGCAGGAGGCACTCCCATACAGGAAGCAAAAGTTGTGCATGGCATCAAGCCTCTTCGCATGTGTGCGAAGGGGAGCGTGGCTTTCCTCGAGGACAAGAGACAAGATTTAATCCTTGTGACGCTAATGCTGCAAATTTCTGATTTCAATTCCCAGGAGAGATTCACTCAAACTAAAGCTAACTAATACATTCGGTTTTTTTTATAGTTTCTCAAGTTTGACTTGAAAATCTGACAGTAGCAGCCGCTCCTGTTGCGACCGTCTGGATCCGCGATTATTGTGCACATTCCTAATACGACTTGTTCTTTTCCAGGTATGGCCCAGCAACGCAAGTCAGGTGGTTGCAAGGTGAGACGAAGTTGTTTTATTTTTATCATTTTCTCTAGTATAATTGTTTTTGTATATATTTTTTGGCCGCCGTCTTAATACAAAATGTAAATCTTACTAAGGTCTTTAAAAACAGGCATTATGATTATATATTATGTACCGTTGAAGAGGGCCTAACCATTCGAAGAAAACAGGCATCAATTTTGTTTTTTGCGCTTGTTATTCTTTTTTTCAGTGCTGACTAGTTTCACCCACCAGGGCATCTTCAGAGCAACTGATTTATTCAGAGTATCAACCTCTATTTATAGTACATTGTATGTCCATATAAAGGTTAATTAATTTACAAGGCATTATGATTATAAATATAGAAGTTACAAATTGTGTAAAAAAAGGACCAAGTTTACAACAGAAGCAAGCCACAACGATCCAGGTTAGGAAGGTTATTGAATGAGTAAATCAAAATGAACTCTTGAAACTCTGAAGGATTTTGCATTTTATGGAAAGGGGAGCTTGGGGATTCACACAAAACGAGCATTAACATGCTCAGTAGTTTTCAGAATTTATAGAAAACAAGCTTTATAGTACGAGCAAAGGGTCTCCTGATTCTGGGTGTCAGGCATAGGTATTACAATGTTTCTGGAATGTGTTTGCCAAAATACCTGTTTCGGAACCATTCAGTATTTTTCTACGATTTTTCAAATATTCTGCTGAAAATCCACACATGCTGTATGATTTTGAAGATAACTGGTATGTTTGTTTGTTTATTTGATTCATTTTTCCAGACTGCATTTTTCATGTTTATCACAGAGCTTTAACGGAAAACTTCAGGACTTTCAATTCCTTCAAAAACAGTATGAAGGATCAGCTAATTACTGTATAAACAATTGTGCGAAATATGTTAATTGCTCATTTTTTATTGCCTTAGCTGTAGGAACATCCTACATTCTACATTTTGCATTACTGATATGGCAGTTTACACTGTTGACTGCACCTATTACATAGCCTGCGTGCAGACTATACCCAAGGAAAAGGTATAGTCTGCGCAACACCGCTCACTTTTGTGTAGTGCGTGCTTCAGCATTTATTTCGCAATAGTGATAACAAAGACAACTTATTGTTGTAACAGCCAATAAAAAGACTTTCCCGCGAAATGAGGAAGCAATCAGATTTGAGAATGGCTATCATGTGATTAAATCTCAGGCTTCACTTTGTTCTCTAGGCAAACTTCATTAGCAACACAATACTCTGGAATTTTAACTCCCCTACTGCAGACAATAACCAGACGCTAAGAAGAAAGGGCCATTCAAACTGCCATTGAAATGAAATGCTGACGCATACAATACACGATATTGAGCGGCGTTGCGCAGACTATACCTTTTCCTTAGTTAGGTATTGTCTGCACGCAGGCTACTATTACAGAGCTGTTTCCAAATATGTTGAGTTCTTAGAAAAATAGAGGTGCTATCTGTTTGCTTCTGCCAGTCAGGAATTCTTCATATATGCTTGAGAGTTTTTCCGGTCCTAAACTTACGCCCTTTTTCTCGTTTGTCACCCGTCATAAGAATTTAGTTGCAATTCATTATAACGATGTCTTTTTCATCTTTACAGACTTGAAAGATGTACCAAAGGATAAGCTTCCATTAAAAAGGGGTGCATCCGATATGAAGTAAGTGCTGATGTTTTCTACTTAGCTACCGAGTATCATGAATAATTTAAATATCAGAGGTCGAGAAAGTGGGGATGCACGGGAGCACAGCTCCTAGGAGATTTCTCCAATCTTTGTTAGGCTCAGAAAATTTGCCTTCCACCAAACATGTCATTTTGCCACTCATAAAATTTATCTTCAAAGTAATAAAACCAAACGGATCTACAGTTGTTTGCACTGTTTACTTGTAACGAAAGCGATTGTCATTCATTTCCTTGACTAGGGTATGCATGCAGTCAAGCGATTTTATTTTGAGCACAGTTTACTGCAGGAAAGTTTTACCTGTTCTTGGCCACTGTTAAACATGATACGTCTTTTAATTTGACGCCCAAGCCTTTGAAGTTAACCTAAATATTAAACTAAATTTTGTTTAAAGGAATGGTCCTTTGATAGAAATAGAGAATCTTGTTTTTTTTTTATATTCAAATATTAAATCTTACAATATAGTTTACATTCTACTATACCTAATTCTAATTACTATACGACTCTACAGGAACGATACCATGGGGAGCGAAAGACAATGACTACCCCATGGCCAGTATCTAAAAACACGAAACATTAAACTGTATACAGTCACACTACGAACATTTATAAATTATACTATACTATATTCTGTTTCACACCAGATGCCAGGCACTCCACCCACCCCAACCAACAACAAACGAGCCGCGCCCGCAGCACCAACATACCCATCGAGAATCTTGTCATACCAGTTATCAGATTCGAGCAAATGTGAACTATTTGAAATGTCGATCATCACTTGAATAACGGAGTAAATCTTTTATGCCCTGAAATACGAATTTCCCCTGAAGTTATATTGCTTTAAAACTACCAAGCGTCTCGTAAGGTATTTTAGTGCAGCAAACACTTGTAATTTAGTAATTTACTAAATTAGTAATAGCACTGGTAATAACACTCGTAATTTAGTAATAACACTCGTAATTTAGTGCAGCAAACACTTGAGACTGTATGTTCCTGTGGACCAACCCAAACAGCAGTTTATATGAAATATTTTGATTATGGAAACAGACAGATATTCTTTTTGACTTTTTGATTTTCAAACTTGCTTTCACGTCGTCTTTCCTCAGGTATTCCTTCAAGTCTATGTTCAACTTCTGCTGTAAGAATTCGACAAGTTTGCATTTATTCACAAAATAATTTTCATTTACAGCTATTAAGAAAATTTACGTCAACTAGTTCAGATGTCAACCTGTTCACATCGTTGTTGCTGCCAGGGATGTGTACGAACTCTTCCTTTCTGCACTCTAAATCTGTTTTCTACTTCTAGGGTAAATGAAAACTCAAAGAAAATCAAGACTGCTGTATGAAGTCCACTATGCTTACATGGCTGGGTATTTTTACTTCAAAGTAGAGATTTGAACTATTTATAGTGTACATAGGTGTTAGAACTCATTTAGCATTCTTATCCATAACTAAGGGCTTCATAGGGGTGATGGGTTGGAAGCTTGATAGCTTTTTTGTTTCAAATGGGCAACTTCGTAATGCTTGGTTTCAATGTTGGTCTGTTGCAGAACGAGCATTTTGTGCCCAGTGGGAATACTGGTTGCATGCACAAACATTGCACATGTGACGTTTTTTAAATGTGTTTTAGGCGTTCTATTCTATTTTTATTTTCTTAGATACCAGGGGCTGATTACTCTTCATATCCTTTTTGCTCCATCTGTTATGCATTGTAAAAGCTCTAGAGACTCTAGGGGGGGGGGGGGCTTATTCATAAAGTCAATTGAAAAGGATGTAAATGATAGCTTTTTAGCTCTCTTACCCCGTACTGTGCGGAATCAACATACAATTTTTCGAATCAAATACACAAATTAGACACACTTTTTATCCCGAAACATATCAAAATGAACGTGCAAACTTGTTTAGCTAAATAAATAGAAATGTTTGGTAGCCTCTGGCATTTTATATAAATAGGGGGGCTTGATGGAGAGGAGAGGGAAAGGCTTGTTTGAAGTTTGTGGCTTAGAAGGAGGGACTTATTAGAGAGAGGGGCTTTATAGAGAGGGGGGCTAAATAGAGATTTTATGGTAGTTTATCTCTTTCTACCCTTAGGCATTCGCAAAGCCTGCTGTCTCCATCCAACCATCAAATCATAGGAAACTATTCACAGTAGCTATTCCAAATTTTGATAGACTTTATTCTCAACAGTTGATGAACCAAGACATTAATTTACTTCCCTACAAATGTATAGCGAGGAAGAAGGTGGAGAATTTGCAAAAAAGACAGCTGTATCTCACAGCCATAGGCTCTATCATGCTATGTCATTTATGTAAAAATTAACTTTCTCATATATTCTCTGCTCTTAACCATGCATTCCAAACCCTAGCAAAATATAGAATAATGTAAACGTTCATTATGTAATCAGTCACTTTATTTGTCTTTTGATTACATATTTTTTTATAAACCTTCCCAGTTTAGGACTGCATTCATAGACAGGAAGGACGGGTTCTGGGCTAAATACCCAGCTGGAAGAGCGCGAATACCGTCCCTTTAAGCATACCAAAAAGGTTTTATCTGTCCTAACGAGTAGGTGAAATCGTAATAGATTAACTTCCGTAGTTCTCTGTTATTTGAGCAAATTGTATGATGCCGTAAACATTCATTGATTTAGTTCTAAAGATAACCTTACCTTATATCGAAGATTACTCTATGTATCTGCCTACTGAAATGCCAACGAACTTCTCTAGGGGACTGATATGTTTGCATGCTCGCATTGTTTTGTTTCGAAGCAGAAATTTAGTCAAGGCCCTCTCTCACCTCTTGTGTTTTACCTCCCACTTTTTTTATGCAAATGCAGCAATTATCCTAAGCTGTACGAGTGATGCCATTGCAACCCGTTAAACACATAAAAGCTTGGTAAATGTAAATAGACATTGTACATCAGGACACGTTATGGTTTTTATAAACACTTAGACTACGACAAGGACAACGTTTCAGGTCTTGCCATAGAAAGCCAAGCATGAATCGATCAATAGATTGCCAACTGCCGACTACAGCTGTAGCAATAGACTAACTCTCTCAAACGTAAAACTGACACCAGTACCACTCGGAATACTGGCAACTGCAGCTCGCAGGCAGCAGTCTCTAAAATCTTTGGATGACCTACCATGTTTATTCGACATTAGGGACCATAAACTTGCTCTGGAAACTCTCAACTGAGTTCCCAGGCTGAAATAAAAAACTCTCTTAATTGTTTTGAAGATCTGAAATGGCTTTAAACCGATCTTTGACGACTTTTTGGGGATTTCAAGCATGCCCTTTTGCTAAAATAAAATCCTTCATTCGGGAAATTGATAGGGCCGAAAAAAATTGAAAAAAAATACTCATTATGCAGGGTAGTCGGAACAACATTTGAAGCATTTCTATCGGCGACGTACTTTTCTTTCTACAACAGACTGCGTTGGATCACTCTTTTCTGGGTCACCCGGTAGGAGCAAAAAACTTTTAGAGGGCAAAATCAGCATTTGCTGAAGGGCGTCTTGAAACTCGTTCGACTTTGAAAATATCATTAGAAAGAGGCCTGATGTGTTTGACCAAAATCATGTTACACAGCATATGGGAATATTTTCTGAATAGTTTAGAACATCATTGGTTTTGATCGTTCGTAGTCTGATTGGTTTTGACAGAATTCACGGTATTGCGAAGGCTATGAACGTAGTAAAATGCGCACTCTCTCCTTCAGTGATATTGATGCTTGATCTTTTGATTCAGGACGATAAAGACAGTATTGTGTCACCCTTCTCCAGTATTTACGCACCTAAACTATTTTGTGCCACGAACCTTAACCCTATAGTGGTTGGGCTATCTGGCACGTCCTATTTTGGTTGGGGGGGGCAAAAAAGCCCTCCCTACCTAATTCTTGACTGGAAATAGAAAGAGCAACCAGATTTGATGTACTAATAGCCCCAGGCATGTACTTTATGAGAATATAGAAATTAACTTCAAATTAGCGGTCATTATTGCTTGCGTCGGCATTTTTTTTGGGTGGCCAAGAAAAGTGGCAAAGTCGGTCAAAAGCAGGAAAAATGCGATAAAATTTAATTTGAAGCACGATTTCCATCCAAACATGAAAATTATGATAGATTACATCAAATAACACTACCCTGCAAAATATCTTCGCATGCAATTTTTCTACTTTTTTCGTGAAAATTAATATTCGAGAATTGAGTCAGTTTTGGAAAATTGTCTCCCTAAAATTTGCCCCCCCCCCTAACCAAAATAGAGTTAAGAATTGTTACTTTTTGTGTACGTTCATTTGATGTTATAAAAGTTGGTATAAGTTCTCGTATATGCAGTTAAGATTTACTTTGGTTTTCGTATCATGTATAATCCTGTAGATCAGATGGAAATATCAGTTTTAAAATTGGTTACGCCGTGTTATTGGTTTGATTGCCGTCCTGTATTTTAAATTTGCCAGACGATGTATCAGGTGACCGAATAAGAAGTGAAACCTTTTGAAAAATCACCAACATTTGATTCTGCAACTGCCACCGATCTTTGAATTTTCTTTTTTGTATGTTTGTGTCAAAAGTCAAATAAATTTAATGGATTGTCATTCTATTCTTTCGACGGAGAGGTGACCAAATTGTGGAATGAAAAACATCTTTTGAGCAATAGTATATGACAAAATATGATTTTTAGCCTTAAAGCTATTTCTTGTGATTGATATGAAATTTTGAGTCTTAAATGGTATGAGAGCTTTGTCACAATTCAATTTGTGATAATTTCTTGTGATTTCGTACCCTGGGTACCCGAGCCAACAAACAATATAATAAAAAGAAAATAAAGGCCTTTTCTTTCATTTTGGGGCTTTGGTACCCAAGGTAGTGATTTCGTAGTATGCTTCAAAACCAGGTAGTTTGTAACGGCGCAAATTCAAAGCCAGCTGAACACTTTGGAATATGTGCAAGATTCGTTTGGTCTTTGATGCAAATGCGCATGAAGAAATTTTCAAGATCAGCAGTACATTCGAATTTTGATGATTTTTCAAGAAGTTTCACTTGCTTTGGTCTTCCGGTAATGTTGTCGGTAATAGACCTTTTAGCTATTCTACAAAAGAGCCTTGGATCGAGCGTTATTTTTTATACATTTTTCACACGAGGTTCGATCAAGTGGCGTCAGAGACTCAGTGCACATTGTTGGAAAATTCTACAAAAATGTGGCAAGATATCGTTCGATTCTGATTCTTTTCAGAAAAGCTAAAAGGTCTATCGAAATTTGGCGTGTGAAGAATTTATCATGCTGAAACCGTGCAAAGAATGGATAGCTGCACCATAGAGCAAGCTGGGGAACTTACAAATATAAGCAATTCGAGTGTTTTGGAAGAGTGATGTTGCGAAAAATCAAATAAAAATATAGAATAAATCTCACGTGACATCTTATTTGAAGACTTTAGCAAATGACAAAGCAGCTTTCAATATGTTTAGTTACGCTTCTGGCTTACAATTCAATCTGCACCTATCTGATGCCGCGACAGACTAAGGACCCGTTCACACTGCTCCGTTTTTGTACAAAAACGGAGAGAAAAACCTCCGTTTTTGTGAGAGTGTTCACACTGATCCGCACAAAAACGCCCCCCCAACGGAGGTTTTCGAAAACGCTATCAAAAGTGGAGACCCTCAAAAACGGAGGTTTTTGAAAACGCACTTGATCAGTGTGAACGCACAAAAACGGAGGTTTTTGAAAACGCTGCAACATTCAACAATGAGTTTCACAAAAACGGAGCAATGTGAACGCACAAAAACGGAGGTTTTTCTCTCCATATTTGTTACCAGGCTGATCAATGTGAACGGACAAAAACGGATGTTTTTCCCTTCGTTTTTGTACAAAAACGGAGCAATGTGAATGGGTAGCTTGGATGCCACAAAAACGAATACTAACAAAACTTTTTTTTGTGAAAGTGTTCACACTGATCCGCACAAAAACGCCACAAAAACAGAGGTTTTCGAAAACGCTATCAAAAGTGGATATCCACAAAACAGAGGTTTTTGAAAACGCACTTGATCAGTGTGAACGCACAAAAACGAAGGTTTTTGAAAACGCTCCAATATTCAACAATGAGTTTCACAAAAACGGAGCAATGTGAACGCGCAAAAACGGAGGTTTTCTCTCCGTATTTGTTATCAGGTGGATCAATGTGAACGGACAAAAACAGATATAATCGTACCGACCTGCCCCTTCATCCCTTTGCGTCATCCCCAATGATCAACGGCATCGAGACGAGGCTGGAATGTAGAAAGCAGCAACAACATGATTCGATTCCCACAACAACAACAAGCACAGTCAAACCTGTGAAGTTGAAGAAGTTTTGCACAACAAGAAGCCTTTCGCAGAAAGACAATGATGAATCAACTTATTAGATTTGATGTCCAGTTATCAGATTTCTTGTCCATTGGAAATATGGCGCCTTCTCTAACCAAGAACGTCTTGAGATTTAGCCTGAAGTTTCTTGAGATAACAGGTCATGGAATTCCATGGCTGGCAGTAACAGCATTCTATGCTTACAGTTCAACAGGATCAATACAAATCTTCAATGCAAACCTTTTCATAGCTTTAATATTTGACCTCATTGTGGTAGGCACTTTAAAATTTCTGGCACAGAGGCAAAGACCTTCTTACAATCAAGATGACATGTTTGCAACTGTTTCTGTTGATAATTATTCATTCCCCTCAGGGCATGCCACAAGAGCTATGTTGCTTGCTATTCTATTCATGCAATTTGATTTGCAGCAAAAAGTTGTTTTTCTTATACAAATATGGGCATCAATATTGGCATTGTCCAGAGTTGTGCTAGGAAGGCATCATGTGTTTGATGTTGTGGCAGGCATTATAATTGGGGCCTTGGAGGCATGGATAGCACTGACATATTTGTGGATGGACGAGGATTTTATCACAAGCTGTCAAAGTCAAATTGCGAAATATTTGCAACTGTAGAAGTGTGAAAACTGGCTTGTTTACATGAAGACTTGCTGGGTCTGATTTTTCCATGTGTCAGTCTGGTTCAATTTGAATTTAGGAACAGATGAAATATTCATATGTAGCTGGATTCTGTAGAGTTTCTGATATAATATATGATTCTACAGTAATTTGATTTACCATTTAATGGAAACACTATCGTGTAATTTTTATGACACAAAATCTTCAATTCTTGTGATATGACGTATTCTTTTGTTTTGCATCAATTTGATCCATGCTACTGACAGATTGCTCTATTTTCCACCTCAACTCAAACAACTTATCAGTTTTGAATAGTAGTGTTGTCAAATCGGCCACAGGAACACTTAAACATTCTGGTCTGGTCACAAAAGGTATGTTCCCATAGTTTTACAGAGGCACAAAGTATTTCACACTTTCAGACTTTCTTTGAATTACACCCTTTACAAATAAGAAACTTCAATCAGTCCATACTTGCATGCCTTGTGCACTTTAATATGGCTTTCCTGCCTAAGAATTCTTTGAGAATATTTTTTATTCCAAAAGATTTTTGTTTGAGAAAATTTGCAACCTTTCATATGGCTCGAAAATTCTTATGAGAATATGCAGAATTCTTGCAAATTCTCAAAAGATCTTGAGAATTCTTGCAATGTTAATGTGCACAAGGCATGTTTTGTGGCACAAAAAGTTTCATGCTTTCCAACAAAAATTTCAACTTCACTGCCCAAACACAGTGTGAAATAACATTCAGGGGCGGATCCAGCCCAAAGTTGAAGGGGGGGCAACTTGCACAGAGGGCGCCAAAAATACAATGGAAAATGACACTTTTTAAAGAAAATTCTTTGATTTATGCGTTTCGCTTGTATTTAAGTCAAAACAGGTAGAGAATTGTTTGTTAGAGTCAGGATGAGGGGCGCTTTTCTCGCTAAAAAAGGGGCGCCAAGCTGAGTTTTCATCGTGAAGGGGGGGGGGCAGTTGCCCCCACTTGCCCCCCCTTAAATCCGCCACTGATAACATTGGGCAACAAAAAGAGCTTTGTTCTCATTCTTGATTCTGAAAATTGTCTTGCTTTAGCTTTGGGATCAAGTGGTTCCCTAAAAATTCTGGGATTTTTCATTTTTGCTGAAAGATTAAAATTTTATTGAACACATAGTTTTGAGGAAACTTTAGTCAGAGGTTGGTGTTTGTAAAATTTCAGATTTCTATAGTTTCTGATTTTGCATGTCATTTTCCTACCAAAAAGAATTAATTCATATCCTGTTACAGAAGCTACACTAAAAAAATTCCAAACCAAAACATTTGTCTAGGTCAAGGCAGCTTAGTATCAAAGCATTTTTGCACAGCTTACAAAGAGGGGATGTTTGGGTTTTATTCGTTGTATCATTTTCAGTTTTACGCAATTTTCTCTAGCCTGCGCACAGACTTTATGGAACAGACTACGGACTGCGCAGGAGAAAACGGGAGAAAAGGAAAACCTTTCTCCTGCGCAGTCCGTAGTCTAAGTAGCCAGCCTGGTTCCCTGTGCGTCAACTTGACCGCGTTCGCGTGAGGATAATGGGCGCCAGGGAAGCGATTTGTTGACGCCTGGACAAACATAAGATCCTTTTGGATGATTACAAAGTCTGTCCTGAGCTAAGCAAGCATAAGAAAATCTGAAAATTGATTTCTTCATAACCCCAAATGATCGTTGATGCTGTTTTTTGCTACAGTCAGAGAGATGAGTGTTGCTGCTAAAGTCGCCTTCAATGGAAAATCGAGCGCCTTGTATAAGGACAAGAATCGCCTCAAATGCAATATTTTGGTCTTTATGTCAAACGAGAATGATACGCAAAAATCAAAAGTCATTACCCCTAGTTTGCTTAGTTCGTGCACGAAACTATTGGTGCATCTGTGTCAAATGAGATGTCATGTGAGATTTACGATAACGCAAAAATACTTATGCAGAACCGTACAGAACGTTTCAATTGTTGCTATTCGCGGGCATCTAATTTGAGACAAGCAGTCACGAAGATAACCTCTGTGCAGAATGATATGCATGAAGATGTTTTAGTTCAGTGTGATCTCGTGCCTTCCCCCCAGTCAATGGCGCCATAGACCTTTTAGCTATTCAGGAAAGAATCAGAATCGAACAAACTTTTGCTACACTTCGTAGAATTTTCGAATGTGCACAATAGTGATAGAAGCTCTAACGCCACTCGATCGAACGTAACGTATAAAAATGTATAAAAATAACGTTCGATCCAGGCTCCTTTTAGAATAGCTAAAAGGTCCATTGTTTGCTGGGATTCTGCACCTTTCTGTAGCTGTGTAGGAGGGGGATCCTTCTATCTTCGGTGATGCTGCGAATGCTAGCCTCTGTGCAGGCCACCAGTTACATCATCCTCTAAAGTTGACTTATTTGCATAATGAGTACTATCAATAAGTGGCTAATGATTCGTTCGTTTTAGAAAACGATTGTTTTGACATAATTAAGCTGTTAATGAAGTCAAGAACGTGCCAATTCTTGGTAAATTTGTTGTTGTGCCCGGGTAAACATCATGGTAATTTATCCATCTTATGGTGTCAAATCTGTCTAACATGAAATAAGCCGATGTCAAATGTTGCTATAGGATCGCGGGAAACTTCTGTCTTGTATGCGCTTTATGTGCGCTTTCTTTATTTCAGTGCCAATTAGCAGAGATAAAACGTTAATCAATCGCTTTAACGAGCGTGACGGAAGTGGGTTACTTACTTTCTTTCTTTCTTCCTGACAGCCTGACATCGAAGCCCCTTCTTAGAAAACCAGAAAAGTTTCTTTAGTTAGAAAAGTTATTTTGGACCGCTTCCGTGGAGCCCAGGCCCCTTACTCGAAAATGACGTCAGGGAACCAGACTGCTAAGTAGCCTAAGTCTGTGCGAAGGCTAAATTTTCTCGTAGTTTTTCGGCTTTGCTTTTTGCTTAAAGGTGACCTGAGGCGAAAATTTTTATTAATGCAAATGGACGGCCCAGTCGAATGCTAAAGAATCCTGTTTAAATTTCTTTGATATCTCATTTCGTTTTCAAGATATCCACTGATATTAAGTTGCAGCTGATGACGTCATTTTGTTTGCAAATTACTAGGATAACATATGGAAATATAGCTGTATCTGATCTTTGAAAGGTTCCAGTTGTAAGAAATATTTCAGCTGAGCTGAATAGGATGTTATATAAACTGCCTCATGAAAGGCATGTTGATTGTGCAAAGTTTTATAATTAGATTTCTCTTTGGAAACATGGCCAACCTTGTATACTTTCTTTACATTTTGCAAACAAAATGACGTCATCAGCCAATCGTACAAAACAGTGGATAACTCAAAAATAAAAGAAGGTATAACAAAAAATTAAACGACATTCTTTATCATTCAACTGCACTATTCATTTGCATCAATAAAAAATTTTCGCTTCACACCACCTTTAAATATCGCACGGTTTTGAGGAAAATTCTGAGTGGCTAGTGGCTTTACGGTTTTACAGTTAGCCTGTTTTCTTGATTTTTAAAATGACATTATAATATTTTATAAATCTTATTTTTTGTACCTTTTAACGATCATGATATCAGCTGATAATGCTGCGTTTCACAAAAACATAAGATCCTTTTGGATGATTACAAAGTACGACCTGAGCTAAGTAAGCATAAGAAAACTGAATATTGATTTCTCCATAAGCCCAAATGATCATTGATGCTGCTACAGTCAGAGAGATGAGTGTTGCTGCTAAAGTTGCCTTCAATAGAAAATCAAGCGCCTTGTATAAGGACAAGAATCGTTTGAAAGCAATATTTGGATCTTTATGTCAAACGAGGATGATACGCAAAAAATCCAAAGTCATTACCCCCAGTTTGCTTAGTTCGTGCATGAAACTATTGGTGCATCTGTCTCAAATTAGATGTCATGTGAGATTTACGATAACGCAAAATTGCTTATGCGGAACCCTGCAGAATGTTTCTATTCGCGGGCTTCTAATTTGAGGCAAGCAGTCACGAAGATAACCTCTGTGCAGAATCATATGCATGGAGATCTTTTGGTTCAGTGTGACCATGTGACTTCCCCCAGTCAATGCTTCATTGTTTGCTGTAATTCTGCACCTTTCCTCTCAACTTCACCTGCGACGTTTGCATCTGTAGCTGTGTAGGAGGGGGGTCCTTCTACCTTCGGTGATGCTGCGAATGCTAGCCTCTGTGCAGGCCGCCGGTTACATCATCCTCTAAACTTGACTTATTTGCATAATGAATACTATCAATAAGTGGCTAATGATGCGTTCGTTCTAGAAAACGATTGTTTCAACATAATTAAACTGCTAATGAAGTCAAGAACGTGCCAATTCTGGGTAAATTTGTTGTTATGCCAGGGTAAACATCGTGGTGATTTATCCATCTTGTGGTGTCAAATCTGTCTAACATGAAATAAGCCGACGTCAAATGTTGCTATAGGATCGCGGGAAACTTCTGTCTTGTATGCGCTTTCTGTGCGCTTTCTTTATTTCAGTGCCAATTAGCAGAGATTAAACGTTAATCAATTGCTTTAACGAGCGTGACGGACTTTCTTTCTTTCTTTCTTTCTTTCTTTCTTTCTTACTGACCTGGAGCCCCCTCTTAGATTACAAAGTACTTTGTAATCAAAAATCACGTCTTGTCTCCCCAACTTGTTGTCTCCCTAACTAAGTGGACGCTGCGCAGGAAGTTTTTGTTTGTTGCTAACACTAAACAAATGCGCGTCCTGCATTGAGTTGGATGACTGGTTTGTTGCTGTCAAAAGTTGTTCTGCAGAGAAATCATTTCTTCGAGCTTATTTTTGTTATATTTAAGAATATTCTTGCACGAAGATAGTCTTCGATCATTAGTAAATCGCTCAGAGAATTCAACCAAAGAACAAAGATTACAAGATGGTGAGAAACGTTGCCTATTTTTCGTCATTTTTTGTCTTGACTTTTTGGCCTAAAAGGACAACTTCTCTTCTTTCCCTCCACTGTCCAAAGTTTTGGCGCGCTTTCTGTGACGACTATGCTTTGAGTGTGTTGACGCAACTCCTCATAGTGTACGTTTGACAAACAACCATTTAATGCACTTCGTGGATCATTTTCGGTCAAGCCTACTAGCTAAAAATAGCTAGTGTATCGTATAGAAGTTAGGCTTTAAACTAAGTTAGGCAGAATCACTATCTTGAAATGGGTGTAAACAAACCTTAGCCGATTTTGTCTTTTGTCAAACAGACAGACAGACAGAAACAATAAATGGAAAGATAAACTTTAAAGTGCTTGGATGAAAGATAAGACCGAGTAATAATGATAAGTGTAAGGGGTCATGACAAACGACTTTCGTTCCTGTTGTTGTTAACGGACAAAATCCGAACCCCCTCCTCCCTGCTTAACGGATAAACTTTTTTGCCTCTTGTCAAAGTTGCCTAGGCCCTCCTAGGCCTGCAAATACCTCCTAGGCCTGCAAAAAGTTGTAAGTACGAATACGATGAAAGCAGCATATTTACGACCCAGATTGGAAAGTTTGACATGCACAGGGGATTAATCCCCTGCGCACTTTTATGTTATCCATGCTGCAATGCGCGCAAATCTCCTTGATAAGCAACATTCATCAGCACATTTGCATAATTTGGTAGCAGGATACGCGTATTGTGCTATGCTGATATGCGAATTGTTACCTCAAATTTGCATACTATCTGCGCCATTTTTATCCCTGTTTGAAAATTCCCTGTGCACTTTTCAAACTTTCCAATATGGTTAACGACCTTAAACTCTTATTTAGTTAGCGACTTTTCTTATCAGGATTTTCGTCCCCAAAACAACAATTTTAAAGGATTCAGGTGAGACCCCTCCCCCCTAACGGACAAAATCCGTTAACTGGGACAAAAATCTTTTCTTGACGACCCCTAAGAGAGATTATGGGGTGTCAGTCAAGTACACATATACATCATCATTCTCTCTCCCTGTAGTCTGGAAGACGGTTTCTTTGATCACTTTATTTTCTTGTGATCTAATGCCCAGCCTGTGTAAAGAACTTTTAAGGTAAAGGTGAAGTTGCGGTTTTCAGCGGGCCAGGTCGGAAACTGCAAAAACAATGTTTGATAGTATTATTTTGAGACTCCTTGGGCACAGAAGACACAAATATCCTTTGCTGTTCAAAATAACACACTTTTTAGAATTTACCCATAAGTCACCCAAGTTTTCGTCCTGGCTCTATAAGAAAAACAAAACTTGGATGACTCGGCAAAATACGAAAGCATCATCAGGCCAAAGCGAACACAATCCAACGCTAAATTCTTGCAAGAAATAGTCAGAGACATAGGATTTCATTACTCTGGCATTAAGGCTTGGAATGATATTCCAATTAATATCAGAAAACTGTCATCGCTTCGCCTGTTTAAAGCACATTTGAAAATGCATTTAATGAGCCTTGATAATTAATTCAAGCCCCTTCAAGAACCGACTCCCTGGAAGATCAGGCTTTATTATCCATTATGTTTATATTTTTAGTTTCAGATCTGTAAGCCTTGATATTGATAGTATTGATATGTTTGTCCCAGTTTAGTTGACTGTCTACCTGAACACTTAAGTATTTTGTTTTGTAACTATTTTGTATTTGACTCCCTGGAAGATCAGGCTTTATTATCTATTATGTTTATATTTTTAGTTTCAGATCTGTAAGCCTTGGTCTTGATAGTATTGATATGTTTGTCCCAGTTTAGTTGACTGTCTAAACACTTAAGTATTTTGTATTGGCAATCATTTCAATTTCCTCATCACCTATTGAAAAAGATGGTTGAGCATCAGGCTAGCCTTTGATCTTACGGATGTTTGGACCAGAACCTATAATAAGCGACTGCATTTTCACAACGTTGAGAGAAAGCTTGTTTGCATCATAGTCACTTACTAGTGACTATGTTTGCATGCATTGCAGCCAATCATGTAGCTTCAAAAGATCTAAGTTTCTAGGTCATTCTGTAGGTCATCAATGCTTTTTGAAGAGAGGGAAATGGCCTTATCATCAGCATACATGCTGACATGAGATTTGTGCAGGGAAAGAGGCAAATCATTGATATAAATTAGGAATGAGAGTGGACCAAGACAAGAGCCTTGAGGAAGCCCACAATTTATTCCATTCACATCAGAGGAATTGCCATCTATCCTGCAAAATTGTTAAGCATGATTTAAACCAATCATGTTCCAGGCCAGTCATTTCAGTTTATTTAGCAAGATTTCATGATCAACCGTGTCGAAAGCCTTCTTCAAGTCAATGAAAATTAGACCAGTGTATTTTCCTTTATCCATATTCAGGTACCAATCATCAGTGCCGTGCCCACAAGGGCTGTGGCAACCGAGTGTAAGAGTCGAAAACCAGACTGATACTCATATATTTTTGGTATGAAATAAGCAAAAACAAACTGAAATATTTTGTTTTCTAATTGTCCAAAATTTTTGGCTATAATACTTTTTTTTTTGGGTACAATTTGGAACAAACCCTTTGGTAACAACTTGCACAAAGAATGGCTTTAATTTTTGAAATTTTTTACCGAATACATTTTTAGAAAATGCAACACGGGATGTGCACTCCTTCCTGGACTTTAAGATTCTTTCCTTTCGGCCTTCTCCCCTTTTAATCAACTTTTATTTTGACAGATCGTACTAGGTTGGTCTCTTTGTTTAGTTTATTGTTCCCATGTGACCCCATTGTAATTTAGGTTTATATGTAGGCCCCAGTTTATCAAAAGTTTATTTCTGATGAAGCGAAAGTGAAACATCATTTGAGTTAACTATACTTTCAAAATTCAGTAAATTTAGATATGATGTTGTTTTGAAAGAAATTTGCATAATTAGCATCACCTAATTTCCGTAAATCTATGACTGGCTGCCTGTGTTTGTGTCTGTTTTTATGATTTATGTATCATCCTGCACTTATTTCTCGTTTATTTCTCATATTTCTCGTTTGAATGTGTTCCAGGGACCTTTTAGAGAGAACTCCAGGGATCAGTGTGCTCAAGCGTTTACGTTGAAGTGTTCAAAGTGTTTTACCATGTTTAGTGTATGTTAAGTGTTAATTAATTAATTAATTCAATCATTGCATATACATCAAGTGATTCACGTATAAGATCGGGTCGTACTCTTCTGTCTCGGATCACTTGTAAAGACCGTACAATCACAACAAATGCATCCAAGTTAGATCAGAAAGTTAGGTCTAAAATTCCTGCCAAAAGCTAGGTCATCAAAATTTCTTTCCAAATTCTATCTTGTTTGCTGTAGAATAACGGGAACAACAACGATATCCCCATGCTATTGTACATTCACTACAAATTGCTACCAAGACATGAACTTCAAAAGCAAGCTTGTGACTCTGTGAATATTGAGCGGATTTGCAAGATTCTGGTCTCGAAAATTAATTTAGTATCTAAGCAGCAGGGTTATCGTACCAAAAAGCCAGTGGCGTACAGGGGTGGCGCCAGGGGAGGGCTAGGGGGGCTACAGCCCCCTCGTTGGAAGCATCTAGCCCCCCCCCCGTCGGAGGACATTTTGGGTTCTTGTCGGAGGAAATTTGGCAAAAAGACGTATAAAAACTGCATTTTCTAGCCATTTTAGCCCCTCTGTTGGAAGATTCCTGGCGCCACCCCTGATGGCGTACCCAAGGGGGAATGGGGGGGGGGGGGGTCCGGACCTCCCCACTTTTCAAAAAGATGGTCCTCGAGATTCGTACAAAAATGCAATACAATTTTTACCAGGGAGGGGGGGGGGGTCAGGCAGATCTGTCAAGCGTTGGTCTTTGAGATTCTTGAAAAGCAAGGAGAGAATGGTTTTGTCAAGGTTTAATAGAACAATGTTTTGGGTTTCTGAGAAATTCTTGAACGATGTTGGGAGAGGCATTCTAAGCGAAAATAGAATGTATGTTCTCAAGATTTTCCAGATGGCTTTTTGAAATTTTGTAATTCGTACTTATTGATATGCTGGACTGTTTGTTGCGAGTAACAATTCTTCGTTTACTTTCCTAGATTACCTTGCTATGATGGGTATCAATTCTCAATTAAAATTCAACAAAACTTCCTGCCTATTTTTTGTTCATTGCAGCCATGTTTACGATACAAGATATAACTAAAAAGGGCATTTCCCTCATTTTCCGAGTGTCTGAAGGGCGCGGTCACGAATAATTTTCTGGGGCTACGCTCCTGGGATGCTGCGTACGCCACTGCAAGAACCCCGTTCATGATATTGTTATTTTTTAATCAATCAAACGTCAAAAATTTTCTGGGAAACCATGTTTTCAAATTTTGTTTTTTCTTCATTTCTCTATGGTTTACCCCAGTAGAGTTCCCAGTCATACTTATTTGACAAACTTCCGACATGGAACATTCATATTTACGAGAATAAATGAAAGAGACATTCAAGTAATGAGGTCACTCTGCTGGTTGATACATTCATCAAAAATTCAACCATAGTTATTCAACTCTCGTGTCAAATCACCTTGGGTACAACTAACAGCTACTTTCACATCAACCTGTATTTAATTGCTGCAATTTAGAAGCACAATCCATTATAACGTAAAACGTATTGACTATACCACAGCATTGATTCCGTTCTATAGTTGATAAGATTGTTTCCGTCATGCCACTTCAAAGAAATTCACTGCATTGATCTTCGGAACCAGCCTCGTTAGGTTTTATTTGTCTCGATACCAATATAGCATTGTTGTTTACTAAAAACATTTCAATTGATGCGCTAATCACCCTTTATAATTTACAATACTGCAAAGAGTTTCTTTTGTTATCTCTTTTAGTTTCACTGCCCAAGCAGTCTTGTACCAAACGGAGCGAAAATTAAACTGGGCACGCCGCCTGGACTTGTCAAAGTCTCACTTTCTTTTCATCAGTATTCATGAGTCATAGGTCGCTGCGGGGGAATTGAGACAGAAAATGTGGAGGAGAAGGAGAGAGTCAAGATACTGATGAAAGAAAGTGAGACTTGGACAAGTCCACATGCCGCCCGAATCTTCAAAAATGGCCAATGTCTAATTATCAGTTTTGGTCTCCATCGCCACCCATTTACTGGGAACTGCGCGAAACTTGGGACCTTTCTTATCGATTTAAAAGCTCTTTCTAACAAATGCAACCCATGCCTGGAGATATGATAACTAGACCAGAATATAACATAGGGAATTTGCGGATTGTCTTTTTCAAAAATTAATAAAAAAACGGTCGAAAACCGTCTTTCAATTTCTGTAATTTCTCCACCATTACGGCAAAGACTCTCTACCACCTCGCTAGACTTGTCTCTTTTTTTCTTCAGTCCGTCTTACTGTTCCCTTTTCGGTAGTTCCTGGATTCGCCATTCCAGCATCAGGAACTACGGAAAAGGGAACGGAAAGACAGACTGAAGAGATAGACTTGGGGGCAAATTTACCGCCTTGCGAAAACGAATTGCGCTCTTAGATTAGCTTCCTAATGCATAGCTAGAAGACGTTCATATCACACGCCCTCGCACGGCATTTGTATTGATTAAGTGAGTGCAAAGATATAGACGGCCATAGAATACTGTGGGTGTGGTGGATTTCTAATCCATGAGTTACGAGTTACGAGTTACGAGTTACGAGTTGAAATTCTGTGGTATGAGTTACATTTTATACCATGAGTTACAAGTTACGAGTTACATCTATTTTACGAGTTACTTCTTATATCATGAGTTACGAGTTACGAGTTTCATGTATTTCACGAGTTACTTCTTATATCATGAGTTACGAGTTATTTTTCATATAATATTTTTTTCTTTCATATAGAATATTACAATACATTCTACCATACTTTTCTTATTACTATACAACAATACGGGGACGATACCGTAAGGAGCAAAAGACAATTACCACCCCATTGGGAACGCATAAATAAAGATGCAGCACGTAAAAAAAAAAGCAAGGGAAATTAACTAATAAAATAACTAATTGGCTACGAATACACAATGAAACCGAAAAAGTAGGTGCTTATGTATGGGCGTTTGCAGCAATGGAACATTTAAAAGCGTTCTGTAGCATGAATAGGGGGGGGGGGGGGGGCTCTCTCCTCGATTAGTTGACTTATTGAGAGAGCTCCTCCTTAAAGTAATTCCCTGTATAAAATTTATTTACTTCTTCCTTGTTAGGACTATAAATTGTATGTAGTAGAATTTAAAATACATGAAACTGAACTGAACTGAATGCATTTGAGGGTAATAATAATAATAATAATAATAATAATAATAATAATGAATCATGACCAGTATATCCACAGAGTGGCTCTTCATCTGGTCGCTAAAAATACTTTACAAGGTTAAAATTTCTGACATGATACTGTATTTCTATGGAAAGATACAAAAAGCAAGAAACAATGTTACATCAAATCTGAAAAGTAAGTAAGGGTTAAAATAGTTTAAAATTTAATTTAAATAAATTAGAATTAGGGTTGCCTCGAGTAGCTTTTTATTGTTGTCAATGGTTAACCTTTTGTCTCCATACAGAATGATTTTGAGCAAAACCCCAGTAAAACTTCATTTGAAAGAGAGGAAAAACCCATCAGTATTTACACTATTGAAAAGATCAGATCTAGGCCCGTTATAAGAATTACAAAGCAGCAGGAAATGTTCCGTGTCCTCTTACCCATCATTTGCGAAACACAAAGGGTTGACTGTATCTCTGAAATCATGCCTAAATTTATGAAAATTTATGAAATGTTTGCTGAATCCTACCCGTAACAGAGTGAGAATAGCTAGATTTTTTGGATCATGAATGCTGTACACTGGTTTGTGGGTTAGGTCAAGTAATTAAAGCAAGTTAATGTTATTTTCTGTTGCATCATGAATTTCATACTTCCTTTGTGTTACTGTCCTTTGTGTTACTATCCTTAATGTAACTAATGGAATAAAAATAGCTAAAATAAAAAGCAACTTGTACAATAAAAGCAACTCGTAAC
Organism: Aurelia coerulea; assembly: GCA_039566865.1. Classification (NCBI taxonomy): domain Eukaryota; kingdom Metazoa; phylum Cnidaria; class Scyphozoa; order Semaeostomeae; family Ulmaridae; genus Aurelia; species Aurelia coerulea. The sequence goes on along the minus strand of CM076943.1, from coordinate 6,703,659 downwards.
TCGTAAAATATCAAGTAACTCGTACAATAGAAGCATAACTCGTAAAATAAAAAAGCAACTCGTACAATAAAAGCAACTCGTAACTCACAAAATAAAAAGTAACTCGTAAAATAAAAGGTAACTCGTACAATAAAGGTAACTCGTAACTCATAAAATAAAAAGTAACTCATACAATAAAAGCAACTCGCAACTCGTAACTCGTAAAATAAAAAGTAACTCGTACAATAAAAGCAACTCGTAACTCGTAACTCATACATTAAATCTAACTCGTAATTCGTAACTCGTAACTCGTAACTCGTAACTCATACTTTAGTAAACCACTGGGTGTGCGGGTTGTGCAATCCACCGCGGGAGGTTTTATTTGACTTGGAGATTACGGGGGGTTAGTGCAGATTAAACGGCTTGCCTATTTCACACTTTGCTGCTGTTTTACTTCTGCAATAATGCTCGTAGTTGTTGTTATCCCGGGTGAGTCAATAAAAACAATTCCCGTTTGAAAGTCTACTACCCACTGGATATCAAGGCATTGATATTAACAAATATTCCATTTGACAACGGGCATGTTCAAATAGATTTTTTGGCTGAAATCTGTCACTCCGTTCAGTTTTTACAAGGGATTTTCGCGAGAAAGGCCCTTCGAGAAACCTTAAAAAATGTGCTAAAATCGCGAGGAAATTTCCCCATATGTCTGCCTTACAGCAATGACTTAAACACGCTTTAGCACGTGCTATCCTTTTGGGAGGATGAAAAAGTGTTCCCTCTGGTATGAAAAACTTATTCAAGGATTCTCTTCTCCCAAGAGGGCAAAATATGTGAATATATGTAAAATGTCATTACTGTTGGGAAGGAAAAGCAGGAAAATTTTGCTCGTAGTTTTCACAGGTTTTCGAAATGAGTGTTCTCCAGAAAGTCTCAATCTCCTATATCCACGGGAAGGAATGGCCGATTAAAGCCGGGTGAACTTTTGAATCTAATTGAACATATCCGCAATGAAACAAGACAGTTTTCAATCTTATTGCCTTGATATTCAGGAACCAGCATTTTTTTAAACGTCGTGCGATTTTTTTAAACCCGGTAAACAAGCAAGACTTTCTGGTAAAAAATAGCATCACCATTCCCTAAATCACTTTCGTACAACGTTAAACCCGAATAGGTCCTTGTATTTTCAAAGTGCCGTGAAATTTTTTCCAGTGCGAAGCTGTACGAATCCTTTGGCAAAGATGTTCCCAATACATCATATTTAATTTTATTATTTTTTGCTTTGAGATAGATTCAGTTAGATGTTTTGCTTTCACTTTTATGCTTCAATTGATGCAATATTAAAGTTGTGCATTTGCTGATGTAATAATCTCTTTTATCCTTAGGCATCTCAATTCAGAAAAGGTGCATTGCAAACGGCAGGAAAGAAAAAGACAGGTAAGGCTGTTAATAGTTTGTTTTGATTTGTAATATTTGTTTTTCCGTTATGGCAATTTCCAGAGATTTCACAACAAGCGAAATTCTGCAGGATTTTTTGGTCCTGACCTTTAAAGACCCTGTGCTAACCAGCAGTCTTTGCAGGCATTCTTTGTAAGATAGATAAACAACCTTGTCCAAGATGACACGTGCAAGGTATGCAAGTTGGAATGGCTCCTTTGAAATTGGAGAAAGGGAAATATCAAATTTTGGACTCTACAGCATTGTCTATGTAACAGCGCCATTCAGTTGGAAACTTTATCAGAGATTTGTTTTGTTATCAGGAAGAACAGCATTGTGCATGCAACTGACAGGAAACTCGGCATTGAAAATATTCAATATGTGGAATTGGTATTCTTAAATTAACTCACAAGCTGACGAGACTTTCTTTTGTTCTTTTGAGGACTAGGAATTTTCGCAATGATCTGTGGGATTTTAAGGGTCTCTGAAAATGCATTGTGGGATAGCTGATGACCACAAAGACCCATGGTTAGCACAGGGTCTTTAAACGTGGAATATCTTGTCATAACATTAGAATTTTTATCAAGCAATGTGTGCAGCATGGCCAAATGGACAAACGTGTTTCTTGGCAAGAAAATCTTGAATGTTCATCAAAAGAGTTGCTGGTTTGGACGAGAATTTGCAGTTGAGTTATTCTGGAGACTTAAAGAGGCTCCGTCGTCAAAATGTAAACAAACGATGATTTTGCAGTTTTTTGAAAGGTGATATCACACAGGATTTTCGTATTTTTTTAAATTAAAGTTGCTGTTTGGGCATTAATCATTGTACTTCACTAAGGAACAAACCAAACATGGATATCTTCTACGACTGCTCGGAAATAAGTGGATTTTTAACGGTCATGTTTTGGTGGCTTGGGTGAAGGCACCAAACAAACTGCAGAGAACAATGGATGAACAATGGATAATCCCCGACACGTGCGAGTTTACGGATTTGTTTACTGTTTGACGACCGAGCCCCTTTAAAATCGCGTAAAGAAAAGAGCCATTGTCACTCAGTGTCCTTTGCGGACATGCTGAAATTTCAGGCCTGAAAATCAGACTTTGCCTAAGCGGAGACCATGGATCCACACTGCAATAGTTGAACTTCAGTTCAGTTCATATATTTTAAATTCACAACATACAATTTATAGTTGACTATACCAACAGATAACTAAACTACAAGGAATAAGATAATATTATGAAAATTAATACATTGATACGGAAAATTAATACAATATACAAGTACGAGATAAATTGTAACTGATAAAGTAATTTTGATCTGAACTGATTGAACTGAGACTGAAATTGAAATTGAAATTGAAATTGAACTGATAAGATAAATTGATAAATTGAAATGATACAGTAATTTTGCTTGAATTGAATTGTTCTGTCAGTTCGACTGCAGTAAATCCCCGCATATAAGAACCTACTTTTTTGAGAGCTAGGCTGAAATAGGTTCTTATTTTAAAGGTACTAAGCCAAATTTCAAGGTATAATGGTTGTTATTTAAAGAGTACCTTGCATAGGAAAACCTCTCCACGCCCTTTACCCTGTCGCATAAAAAATTTAGGCAAGGTTATAATATACCTAATAACTAATGCTAAGCTTTCAAACAGCAGGGAGGAGATTCAAACATTAAAAGCCCACTGGGACAAAAATGAACTTAACACTGACAATCCAAAATCAACTTTGCTACCCCTGCTATAAGAACATATTTTTCATCAAACTGAAACAGGTTCTTAATTACAAGGTGCATAAGTTAGGAAAAACAGCCTGTAGGTTCTTACTTTTTCAGGTTCTTATATGCGGGGATTTACTGTACTGCACGGTGGATCTATAGTTTTTTCTTTTCTTTCAGTTTTTACTATAGTTTATCCACAGTACATTATTTATCGTTTTTCTTTTTTAATTGTATGTAGCACTTATGTATATTTTATATAGTTTTAGCTTTTTTTAAAGGTAATGTGTCCATGTAAGTACAGCGATTTTGCTATTTTCACGTGATATTTCATGTGATCAAATAACAGTAGTTATAAAAAGACAGCTAGGTGTAATATAAGCAGATTACTTGCGGTTGCGATTCCAGAGCTGAACCCGAAGTCTCACAGCAGGCAGCCTCGTTGTGAAATTTAGATTATTGTTTTGCAGTGCACTTTTCGGGCTCTTCGTCATCGCGTGCAAATTTTGACCAGAGTTATACGCAGCTGTACTTACATGGACACATTTCCTTTAAACAATGTGCACTTTTGCTTCGGGCTCTTCGTCAGCATCGCGTCAAAGCAAATTTTGACAAGAGTGTATACGCAGCTGTACTTACATGGACACATTACCTTTAAACAATGCCATGGGGTAGTCATAGTCTTTTGCTCCTCATGGTATCGTCCTTGTAGTATTATATAGTTTGTAGGTAGAGTAATCCGTGGCATGTATTGTAAATTTTTAATGGAATATAACAATCTATAGTTTACGTTCAGGCCAAATTTAATTTTTAGATGGTCTGAAATTGTAGTGTACCTGCAAAGGACCCTGGGTAACAATGTCTCTTTAATCTGTCACAAATGCTGGTCTTTCTAAACAACTTTTGTATGGGCAGTAAATGGTAGCTATTCACAGATAAACAGAAAACTGTCTTTCCGCAAATTTGAAAATATTTATTTTCTGTATTGACAATTCTTGCTGTGTTTGCAGGTCATTCTTCAAACGCAATTCAAATGTTGTCAATTTGCTAATGTTGTTATATATAGCCGTTAGATACAATCAAAACATATCAAAGTAAATATAGCCATCTAGTTTAAAAATAGAACAAGCCATACTCACGGTCCCACTAAATTCCGCTTCCCCAATCCCTTTCTGGTATGGTCGATAAGGTCTATTGTTTGAAAAGAACATTTGCCATTGGCATATTTCACTTCTAGCCCCGTTCATTCACTTTAAATTTGTTCCGTTGCAAGGTGTCTTCCATTGCAAGGTATAATAGGCTCAACATCTTTTAAACAAGTAGTGTCGGCGTTACTTTTTCTTTGAATTAAATAGCTTAGCTTGGTAAGAAGTTAGATACTTTCATTTAATTCTGCCGTGGACCTTTTGATATCTTAATTACTTTCACATCTAACTTACCCTTCCTCTGCGAAATGATCAATGTTTCTTTGAAATAGATAGGTGCATAGTGCCAGGTGTCCCAAAAAGGACTCACGTTTGAAAAATCGCCAAAATTTGATCACACGCCCACCTTTAAATTTAAGAAACTGCCTACCAGCCCCGGACCTTAGTTTCTTATGAAATAAAATACGTGTACTTTTTGGAAACCTGATGGCCCCATCCACACGTATACGTTTACGTTCGTAAACGCATACCGTAAACGCATATATTTGTATGCGTTTACACCTTGCGTCCACATGTAAACGGCGTTTCAGGTTACCCTAAACGCGTACATTCGAAAACGCTTTCGAAAGTGGATACTTTAGTTAACGCTGTTTTCGCGTTTACGCGCATACTTTCGTAAACGATGACGTCATAGACATTGTATTCATCAATCGCTTTGAGTTGTTTTGAAAACGCTGTTTTCATGTTTTCGTGTGTGTGGACGCATACTTTTGTAAACGGTGACTTCGTCCACCATGTTCATCAATCATTTCCAATAGCGCTCTGCAAACGATTAGTGGATCAGTGTGGATGGAAAACACTCGTATGCATTTTACCTGTGGACGGGGCGTCAGATTTTTAAACGAATGTTTTAAAAGAATAGTTGCTTGAAATTGCTCCGAAAAAGCAGCGGTATCAGCGAAAATCCAAAATATTTAGCCTTAATGATTATTCATATTGTCATCAGGAAAGTTAAGAATAATCCTTCTTTGTTTTGGAGAACTCTGTCTCTTAACTACAAAGTACATCTTGAAAATGAAGAGGTCTGGCTCAAAGTGAGGCCCACCTGGCTTATGGCGGAGCTAACAAAAATTAGTATAAAACAGCTTAATTGAGAAATCCTTCTTTTAAAGGGTGTGGCCGTGTTATTTGGATTTGCGAAAAAGTGTATTTCAAATACTTCTCAAAACATTTTGTCTATCACAGTATACACCAGCATATGTCATGATATAGATATACTTGAAGAAGATGCTACCTATGGTGAATAAATTGTAGCGTTGCCTTTGATATCCCGTTTCGACTGTACTTGGATTCTATCGAGATTCTATTTAAAACATGACACATAGTCAAAGACCATGCAGCAGAAAATTGACTATGCAATGACGTAAATGTGGAATAGAAATTGCAACGTAGCTCAAATTAAATTCTTATATTTGAAGAAAACGATAATTTGGAACGCATTTTTCGACTGGGCAGCATTGAGAATTGATTTCGTAATGCTAGATATTTAGTGAATTGATAGTAACAGGTCCCCCTGTTAAAAACGTCGTTAAAGATTCATAAATTCCTAGATTCAATACAATTGTTTCAGGTGGTCAATAGAGTTCGAATCGATTGTCATTCTCGTAGTTTAGCGATAGATTGCAGCACTTTTTAGACACTTATTGAAGATAGTTACGTCTATATGTTGAAGTTCCTGAATCTCCTATCTTCCGTTCCTGCTAATGATATTTTATCGTGGCAATATTCACTTCGGAAAGGACCGCATTGAAATGACCAAGTGTGCTTGACTTATTTGCTTTTTCATGGGCATCAGTTGTTCAACACCCAACAGCACAAGGGTTAAACAGACTAGAATGTCTAGACTTGGTATGTCGCAATTCTTACACTTTTTGCCTTAGTACGAAGTTGGAAAATTATAATGTTCTATGAACGTCATAATTTGGAGGAGTTTTTCGTTATGCTTTGTTTATTTAGCACATTTTATGCATCTTGCGAAATTAGGAATATCACATTTGTAAGAGATGGAGTTTTGTCTTTTGATGGCGAACTTTTGAATCACAGAGAATCCTGTCTTGTGCCTTCGTTTTCATTTTCAGCTTTTACATTTTCTAGACTCATCATGTTGCATTACTTACCAAAGGACTAAATTGATCGTCTGTTCGACTACCTATAATTATGTTTCAAATCGAGGTCCCTTTGGACAGTGCTCTTGTAACCCCCCTTTTAGCAGTCCCTTTAGGTTAGGTCGCAAAAGAGTTTTGCCTCTAGAGAATGTTCCAAAAGATTCTTTTATCCATGTTTTAATAAAAATAGCATCGATATAACTTGGTTCATAACATTTGAAACGAGAGAGATCGATAAGTTGAATTCAGACTCTTAGAAGTTCTTACTTTATGAGTTTCACCTTTCTCTGAGAACCACAGAAATGTTCGAATACAGAAATTCGGATTCATTGGTTTGATCGGTGTTTTTGAAAGAATATTTTGCATGTGTTGCAATAATTACTTCTTGAAGTTCTTGAAGTTCTCAAAGTACAGACGACAGTTCCGTATTTTAAGATTGGCGAGATTTCTTTCTTAGAGTAGAACGGGGGAAATGGATCAGAGCGGGCCAAAATGTGTCTCGTGATTTGTTCACCTCTGAAATTGATGTAAAGTGTCTTCGAAAGCAAACTTGAAGCTCGTTCAATGAATAAAATTGTCTTTGTTCATAATATCAACTAAAGCACAACAACAATGAGAACAATGAATTGTAAATGAACCTTTTTTCCCGAATGCACCTTGTGCTTTGAGTTTATTATCAGGTTTTATGTCTAGCAGTACTGTGTGTCCCAAAGTGATGTAACGGCGTCTGCATTACCTTCAATTATGGACCAATTTGAATGAATTGCCAATCAATTTGTAGCAGAAATCCCAACTTAGATACAGGCATATAGGCCAATTTTATGGATAAAGCTCAGAGTTAAAAGAGGTACATTTTTATTAAGATCATCTGGAAAATCGTAATCACCATACAATAAAATCTTCAGTAGAACATCATTTTAACAAGATTGGTATATCCAAGTGGTCGCAATAAAGAGGAAAATCTAACGAGAAGATCTCGTCGTAATACTTCAAAAGAAGGGCAGAGCAACAAAAAGTGCTCCGTGTCTCCATACCATGGTTGGGTGGGTACATTTTTTCCACTATAGAGTTGCAGGTTTTTTTTCTCGTGGTTATTGTCGAACATACCTCAAAGAGAACCAACAATCTTGACAACATTTTTTCGAAGTTTCAGCTTCAAGAGATCAAAGCGAACATGCTAATCTTCCAAGAAGCAAAACCCAATGACAAATATGTATTTCTTTCTTACATCTTGATGTTCATGGGTTGCTTGGTTAAATTTTTTAGAAGATAGGTGATGCAATTTTCATGTTATCCAAGCTGAAAATGAGACAAAATTTAGATGCAATTTTTTAGTTTTTCACGTGACTGATCAAAACTAGCGTCCAAGTAAAATTGTCCACAACTCTTGAACCATATGACCGATTTTAGTAGAATTAATTTGTTCATCTAAGTTAGCCTTTTTGCTTCAAAATGAGGGGTGATGAATTGAAATCGGTGCATAATTCCTGATTTTGTGGCTCAGCAAACACCGATTCATCATTTTGGGACACCCTGCAGTTAGTTGCAGTAAGTGTTTATGGAGTTTGTAGGAGACGCTTAATAATCCATTTTCGCTTTTCTAATGTACTGTAAGAAGAATCACAGAAAAAATACTTCTGTGTGCGTTTGGTTTAGTGGCTTGAATTGGCTTTTTTGAGCAGCTATGTAAGCTGCCAACTTTGAACAAATTGATAATATTGATAATGATAATAATAATATTGACTCGATCCTCGATTCTCGAAAATCAACTTAAGTCGTTATACCTAGTGTCTCAGGAAATGTGCTCCTGTTTGAGTCGCTGCACCGTAAGTCTTGAAATCAGTATCAAAACATTTTTCATTAAGTGTATCCAGGAGGCTTCAACTTAAACCATGGGTAGTTAGACACTGCTGGTGTGCTTCTATGGAGGAGCGCTGGATAATATGTATCTGCGGGGGAAATTTTTTGTAGTACTGCGGAGGAGATATCGAAAAACGAAAATATCTCCTCCGCAGTACTATAAAAAATTTCCCCCGCAGATACATATTATCCAGCGCTCCTCCATAGAAGCACACCAGCAGTGTCTAATTACCCATGCTTAAACTCTGATGTAAACTCCATGGAATTAGTCAAGAAAACGCTGATCTACCTGGTGTCCAAAAAAAGTACTCCCGCTTGAAAGATCATCAAAATTTGATTACACGACCGATCTTCAATTTTCCTTTCCTAGACCTAGCTGATTTCGTAATTTCTTTAAAAATTAGCAAATTTAGCTCTTTTGGGGGCTACCTGGTTTTGAATCATACTGCAAAAAAGCATTGATGATTGCCAGATCAATTTCTTTGTGCATATAAAGCTTCTAGTTTGGTCATGAATAACAGAAAGAAATGCGCACTATCATTTGAGACTTAAATGATGATCAAAGACCACGGGGGGGAGGGGGTTCTTGGCCAAGTTTTGGGGTAGGGGTCTACCGCGAGCATATTCAAAATGGTACCGTTAGCTAGAATAATTTTTACGAAAAAGGTACCCTTGGGTAGACCAATTTGACCATTCTCTGGACCAATTTTTACGAAAATGGTACCCTTGGCTAGACCAATTTTGCCATTTCCTGGACCAATAGTGTCAAATTTGTACCAAATATGATATCATGACCGTTCGCTAGAACAATATTGTAAAAAATGATGCCCTTGGCTAGACCGTTGCTAGGCCAAAATTGCAAAAAAGTATACCCTTGGCTAGACCAAAAGTCCGAAAAGGTATACCCTTGCTCGCGGCACATCCCCAGGTACCTTTACTATGGAAGAACCCCCCCCCCCCCCGTGTAAAAGATCGGAAAATGGGGGGGAGGGCGTCCAGAAACTGTAAAACCGCTGAAAATTTCGACAGAAACGTCATACTGTGCAATGTTTCTGTGAAACCGTAAAACGTGCAAAAACGTAAACAGTAAACGTAAACCGTTTGAAAAATATATAAACACCGGAAATAGTGCAATACAACCGAAAATCGTGAATACACTAGACAGGTGTTCTTCGAGTGCTGGCTCAAGAAGCGCTCTAGTTTATGAACCACCTAATTCCTTACTAAGCGTTCCTCGTCAATGGTTTCCAATCTATTTTCATTTTTATATGATGCTATTGAAGTTCATTAGAATACAATTTTTATTGCAACTAAACCCGCTTATTTGATAAACTTGAGAGATATAGTTACTGAGACAGGTGAAAAGGAATTTATCTATCATTGGAAACAATGCGAAATTGTTTCATTCAATTTCTTCAGGTCATTAGCAGTTATGCTGAAAACTTTTTCGTTTATCAATGTGCGCTTTTGCAGAATTTTAGGGTTACTACAGTTTGCAATTGAAATTTGTTGCGTCTACAAATAACTCATTGCAGTTCTTGATGAAGCTACGTCGTTTTACATATGTTTAGGGAAGCCAGAGGAGGGGTTCGCCCATTCATTCTGAATTAACTGAAACAAGAGCAATCGCCTCTCTTTTCGAACAAATTTTTAACTATGTCAATTGATCACCTATTGGTTGCTAAACTGTTGACAACATCAGCCAAATCTCAAAAGGAAGACACATTAAAGGGGCTCCGTCGTCAAAATGTAAACAAAACGATGATTATTGCAGTTTTATGAAAGGTGATATCGCACAGGATTTTCGTATTTTTTTCAAAATGAAAGTTGCTGTTTGGGCATTAATCATTGTACTTCACTTAGGAACAAACCAAACATTCATATCTTCTACGATTGCTCGGATATAAGTGGATTTTTAACGGTCACTTTCTGGTGGCTTAGGTGAAGCCACTAAACAAACTGCAGAGAACAATGGATAATCGGCGACACGTGCGAGTTTTCGGATTTGTTTACCGTTTGACGACGGAGCCCCTTTAAGGGTATGTTTGATTGGTAATTCCAAGCGTGCCAAATTCTGGAAACAGCAGACTTCACAGAGATGGAAATATATTTCCCAAGCAAACACACAAAACTTTAAGACAGCAGGCTTTGGATTCACCAACTCGCTATTGAAAGGAAAATATCTCCAAAGTCTGCCAATAGGAGCAGAAGGTTCAAAAGGCCTTCTTAACCTACCAAACTTACCAAATCTACAATGTTGAGAACTGGTACCAATCAAACACACGCTAAAATAAAGTTTGTCTTCAGGTATGCCGATGATTCAATAAAAAAATGATGATAATTATGAGAATAATAGTGCTGACGAAGACTTTTAATCGAAGCGTTCCCTGATTTTAACAGTTGTGTTTTTATTTCTGTTAATTTTTGATGATGGTTTAGTTTAATGAATTTATGAGAATGATAATAATAATTTGTTTGTTTGGCTGGCTTCTTTTCTAGCTAATGTGCTATTTAACGCCAACTGAAACGTAAATACATGTTACTTATAATAGATTAAATCTATATTACAAGCAGAGCATACAATTAAAAAAACAAACTATAAAAACCCTAAATTATCAACATACAATTTACATAGTCTACAGCCGCAACCAAAAGCGTAATTTTTTATTTTTCCTTCGAAGTTGTAGTATCCGGGACTGTTTTATGGAAGATGGCATTGCATGCCATATCCTAGATCCAAGAAAACGTGCATTTTCAATACCACACCCTGTAGTTTTTTCGTTTTTGTGCCAAAATGTTTTTGCCACTACGAAGAGTGTATGGTATATCTTTCTCGACGATGATTTGTTCATGAAACTAGGATTGGGATTGCTTTGAGCTTTCAAAATTTCCGTAGCAAGCAACTGTAAATCTCTTTGGTGAATGGACACTGATTCTGCTTTCTTCCATGAATCCTTGAAGCTTGAACAACTATCTTTGTAAGCGATTCTCAGGGCTCTCTCGTGGATTTTATTTATCTTATTAACTGACCTATCGTGGAACATCAAAATAAGTGGACAATATCTAAACTGAGAGATAAAGAAAGTGTTCATCATAATCCTCAATTTCTCAACTCTATATAATTTGAAATACGTGCTACTGCATGCGACGTTTGCCCAGCTTTTTTACACAGTACGTTAACATGATTCGTGAAATCAAGGTTCTTGTCCAATGTTACACCCAAAAGTTTTTCTTCTGATTCTGCTACCGTAGTCTCACTAATATGTACTGATACGTCAGTGTTTTGTCCCCCAAAAGTCAAAAGATGACATTTAACAGGGTTTAATTTCATACCATTGTCGAGAAACCACTTGGAGAGCTTTTGAGCATCTGTTTCAAGGCTGGAGACAATCTGTTCCAGTTCTTGACCGCATACATAGATAGTTGTGTCATCAGCATAGCTTCCACCAGAAAGAAAAGGTCATTTAGAAATATATTGAATAAGAGGGGCCCCAAAACAGAGCCTTGCGGTACACCCTTAATTAATTCCTGCCAGGTACTGAAAGATCCATTAACTTTTACTCTTTGGTTCCTAATGAAAAGATAGTCATGAACAAGTTTTAGTGAGATCTGCCGAAACCGTAAGCTTCAAGCCTTGCAATGAGTAGATCGTGATTCAGACAATCAAACGCCTTTGAAGGGTCCAAATCTAGCATGAGTTGATAAGACAGATCTGTCCAAATTCTTCTTCTGAGTTGAAAAGGAGTAAACAAACAAATTAAAGTTAACAATTAATAATGAATACAAGATACTAGAGCCTCGAAAAAAATCGAATACAAAGTTAAAATTGGGTTCCTTTGTTTTTCTTTTTATTATTTCATCTTTTGTTGGCACTGGCTCTCAGTGAATGAATATGAAATATAAATGTCTCTGAAAATAAATAGCAAGATTGTTTTCATTCCTTGAAATTTCGAAAGGCAAACTTAAATTTGAGAACGATCTAGTCTAAATAAAGCTGGATGCCAAATCTAGAAGGGTTCCAATAACGGGTAAATTTGGCCCAAATCAATTTTTATAATTTGTTTGCAATTAGATTGGCTCCTTTATGGATGTGTGTCCTATTTTTTCAGCCAATTGAAACTTGGTGTCAATGTTTGGCTTGGTGTGCGATTTCATTTCTGGAGTGCAATATTTGTGCTACCAGTTTTTTTGAAGACTGTAACTTGGGTCCTTGCTACTGTGATTAATTTGTTGTTATGTATACTCTTTCGTTAGTGCAACATTCTATTATTGTCATGACTACATGCCTCATTTTGTGAAGGCATTCAAGTTTGTTAGAGCAGTCGTTAAGCCCCCTGGTAGCAAATCCTTGGGATTCTTTTACATTGAGATATCTCTTCTTTTTGAATTGCCGGGTGCCTTTTGAATTTGTTTCTCGTTTTTGAAAATCGAAACAATATCATTAAAGATGCATGATTTACAAGAATAGCGAATAACCACGGCTGTATGAAACTCTGAATTAAAATAAAATTTTCGTGTGATACATCTAGTCTTCCTAGCTATTATTTTGTTCCTGATATACCGAGTGGGGGGGGGGGGGGATTTCTGACTTTACTGTTTTTCAAAGCCGATACGTTTTTGTACTTACCCGCTTAAGATAAAAACATTGTGGGTCTTGAGAAAGTAATGACCCCCCTGATAAAAATCGTTGGAAGAACTGCGTAGGCTTGATTTAAATGTATATAATTCTGAATGCTCATTCATGGTGAATTTTATATTTTTAAGTTGATAGAAAATAAGGCTTTGAAACGACAGGGCATTCAAGATATTCCGACAGCAAAGACCACAAATGACATTTTGGGGAGATCATTCGAAAACTTTTGATATAGAATAAAAACAATTGTGATAAAAATATCTTTAAAATTGTTTGATGATAGTTCGATATCAAAACGGTTGTCAAAATGGTAGCTAACTTTCGGTGACAAACAGTTCTTACGGTAATCTTTCTATTTAGTGTGGCTGGTGTTGGACGAAAAATTAAACATGTGATTTATCATTGCCTAACACAGTCTTAAAGTTATGAAGGTGAAGGTGAAGGTGAAGGTCAATGTGAAGTTGCGGCTTTTAGCGCCAAGCGCTTGGATCACAGAAGTAGCTAAACGCTAATCGAGTCCGCGCGCGACCGACGCTCGAATGATGGGGCCCTACCGGGTATCGAACCCTGTTCGTTCTGGCTGCAAAGTCAGAGGATTACACCACTGCGCCACAATACCATCAAGTTATGATTACAGCACATGCGTCGGATCTTTGCAAAACTTTAAAATCAATCGTGTATGATGTTATTGGCCTTTTCTTTCAAATGAGAGAGAGCCTTTTTGATATCATCATTATTCTTAGAATCACCGCATTTTGAGAATTTCTGCTAGTTTTGAAGTTGTGACGTCATCGAATTGCTGAAAAGTAGACCATAAACGCTACAGACATTTGCTTGCTCATCTTGTAGACCTTCAAAAATTAAGTATTTCGTGTATTGTTCTTAATAATTTTCTTCCATCAGTTAAGAATTTATGGAGTTTTTATTGTTTGTCAAATCTTCAGATACCTCCTCTCGCACATCCTATCATAAAGCTTAAAACGCAGTGATTCCAAAAATAATCATAATATCAAAAATGCTCTCTCTGGGACTATGGCAAAATACATAAAGCTCCCTTTCAGCAATTCAATTGAGAGAACGGTGCAATAACATTTTACGAGTTTCATTTTAAAGTTTTGCAAACATTCGATGCCTATGGTTATCACAAATCGTAACCGCTGCTGGCTTCAAGTCCTCTTAATAAAGACTTTCGCCTACCTTGTGATTGAACTTGCATTTGTGGTTCTAACTTTGAGCCATGTTTTTGGTCCTCTCATTTGTGAAATAGCCTTGTGCCACTTACAGATAGCACAGGTTTTGTATCATTTATAGTTGTGCCATTTACGTTGGAAACAAGTTTTTCAGGTTCTTTTGTCGTCTACATTTGGCCTGACTTTTTTTTACATTTGGACCAACTTGTGTGCCTTGCCAGGTATTACAGGTTTTTGACTTTAAATTTGAAACAAGTTTCATTCCATGCCTTTCATGGTTCAATAGTTCCTGTTCCTTTCACGTTGGGAACAAATTTTTTTACCACACACACTTGAGCAAGTGTTTAGCTGACTTTTCACATCTAAAACAGATTAATGTAATTTTCTTTTAGATTTTATTTGATTTCAGTTTTCTACATTTGATCCAAGTTTGTGCCACTCAGATTCAAACAAATTTTGCACCACTCACGTTTGAAAAGCTTTGTGACTTTCACATTTAAAAGATGATTACTGTGATGTCATACACGACTTGACCAACTTTGCACCAGTCACTTTTAAACATGTTGTGTGTTATTTACATTTTAAACGAGATTTATGCTATTTACATTTGGACCAAGTTTCGTGCCATGCAAGTTTGAAATAAGTTTTGTGCAATTAACATTGAAATAGGATTTGAATCATTTAGATTTGAACTAATAAGTCCCTACGATTGAAGACACGTCTTTGTTATTTGTCTATTAAGTTTCTGGTTACAGAGGATGCACTTACTCCAGAATGTTTCAGTGTTGCTAACTTTGATCAAAATATCAAGTCGCAATACTAGGTCTAGAATGTTTTTATCAGAAGTACACAATTTGTTACCCGAAATTGATTCGCCAACGTTTCTCCGCCTATCTTTTGTCGGAAAAGGTTACTTTCTCAGCCTGAATGTCGTTACGAATTATGGTTTTATTAGAAAATAATGTATTGTCATTACTGAAACATGAACAAACTCATGAACCAATTTTAAATGCAGATGAAGTCTAGATGTTTTTATTTCGGATATTCCTCAAAAGCAAAAGACTTTACAAAGCACCTGCAAACGTTCTTGTTTAATTTGCTTTACGATACTTAAATATTTATCTGGTGGCCTATTATTCGCTTTGTTTATCCAAGGCCGCCGTTTTAATCGAAAAATCAATTTAATATTCCTTTTGCATAACTTGAATACCTGACACACAGTTGCAAGACCGATTTCTTGAACATTGTTGGTTTTTGAACACAACGCAAACTTGATTTCGACATCATAATAACTATTGGCGCTGTTCTTACACTTTTTGAATGCTGCATTTCGGTGAATACCTGAACAGTTTTTTAAACAGTGACAGCATACATAGGATTGATAAATAAATGCTATCCTGAAATTAAGTTTTCTAAGTGAGCAAAGAAAATGAGCAACCGTGGCCTATCATCGCAAAGACGGAATGAGTTTCAAGTATCGAGGCAGAAAAGTTTGAAAGGTGAACAGAAAGAGAAAGGAAAAGGTATTAGAAAGTAGCTTAATCGTTGCAAAATGCACTCCGTTTTGTAAGAAAGTCGAGTCCTGGCTTTGATGTAGGTTTTCTTGGTTTTTGGATGCAATTATTACAGTAACATTTTCTTGTAGAGTTTCATAATCATTCATGAAACGAATTTCACAATCTATCATAATTTTGAAGGGGCTAGTATACCTTTTTGAGCCCAAAGAACCAAATCATAAACAACAATAATTTTTTAGTATTATTTTGGTAGGTAACATTCATGGCAGCAACATTGAAAAAAGTTTGAAAAAGTATTGCCTCTCAACATTGCACCTGCGTTGATAAAGCTTTCAAAATGAAATTTGTCTCAACCTTGAAATGCAAACGTTAGATCATCGTTGTTTCAATGTCATATCAACTGTAACACTCTAACTACCCTAAAACTGTATCAGAAAATTTATGTTGACGGAACTTTGATGGCTAGTTGATTAACATTGAAACCGTATAGCAACCAGAATTCAATGTTGAATCAACCTGATAATGTCCACTGAGTTTGGTTATTTTTTTTTATTTTTTTATTTATTTTTTTTATATTCAGTATGAAAATTTACAAAAACGGGATTACTTATAACAACACTTACGAACTACTTTACTACACTACAAGGACGAGATACCATGGGGAGCAAAAGACCATGGCTACCCCATGGCTTTGACATAAATTCGAGCAGCTAAATTAAACATAAATATACAATTAAATACAATCACTACTATGATCAAGGGTGTTAGGACACGGATATTTTAATTGCGTACTTATTTACCTTGTTTTGATCTTCGTCTTGTTTTCTTGTCTTGTTTCTTCTCTGTTCTGTTTCCTCTTGCTGATGTAAATGCCTCGTGTTATTTGAATATATCTTCCTTGCATTCCTGTGTCTTAGCGCGCCTTCGTAGAAGAAAGATTTTTAAACCACAATGCCATATTTAATATGGCATTGTGGTTTAAAAATCTTTCTTCTACGAAGGCGCGCTAAGACACAGGAATACAAGGAAGATATATTCAAATAACACGAGGCATTTACATCAGCAAGAGGAAACAGAACAGAGAAGAAACAAGACAAGAAAACAAGACGAAGATCAAAACAAGGTAAATAAATACGCAATTAAAATATCCGTGTCCTAACACCCTTGCTATGATTACGCATAAACAGTCTCTACTGAAACTAATTACAACTATGCAGGTTCTTCCCTGTTCATTGGTGACAAATTTTTCACTTCGGTGATGAAGTACCCGTCGATATTTGTGATAAATAGATTACTTTCTCATTATCCTGTATTTAGTGTCCAATTTAGGGCTTAATTATAAAATTCATGAGTGAGTCGTACATTGAGACATGCTTGGGTTTGTTGACACTGCAAGGAAGATGAATTTGAGTCCGAATGCATTGAGCAGAATGTCATTTTCAAAAAAGAGAAATATTTTGAAGAGATGTAAAAGAAGTAGAATCAATCATACTAGTATGAGCGAGTAGGGTGGGTGGGTGGTAGCGATTGCTAGGACCCAATTTAATAAGTCTACAATGGCCCCAAAGAAAGTACAGGGTGAGCCAGAAAAAAGTTCCCACTTTCTAAAATTCGTAGCACCGCAAGTACTTCATGGATTTGAAAGTTTCAAATTCTAGTTGAAGGCCAAAAGATCGAAGTATTTTGTGATTTTTCTCGTCTTCTTACGAGCACTGCAAATATAGGTAAATTCAACTTTACAAAAATTGCATGGCTGCAAAATGACAGAAAAAAGGCCTAAAACACTTGATCAAATCGTTAGGACTCTCCTCACGCAGAACAATACGCACATGCGTTTCACCTCTCTCAAGAGTTACAAGAAACAGATTCTCAAACAGATGATAAAGATTTTCAATCCCATGGCAATAGATGTGCAGACGATATCTCTCACCAATGAGAAATTGCATTTTCTCTGTTGTTCTGAGCGAGGAGTCCTTTATGATTTGATCAAGCATTTTAGGCCTTCTTCAGTCATTTTGCAACAATCAAGTTTTTGTAAGCTTGAATTTACCAATTTTTCCAATGCTCGTAAGAACGCGAGAAAAATCACAAAAATACTTTGATCTTTTGGCTGTCAAGCATATATTGATTCCTTTCAATCCATTTAGTACTCTTGATGCTATGAATTTTCAAAATTGGGAACTTTTTTCTCGTTCACCCGGTAGTTGGTTTGATATTGAAATGATTCCAGTCACAAGGGACTGAATAATCGAAGTCACCCCGCTTGACGGTGTGGCATATTGAATTGTCTGATTTTCAAACCACTTTATTGCTGTGCTACTGGGTGAGCCAGAGAATAGTTCCTGCTTTCGAAAATTCGTAGTGCCAAGAACACTGAAATGAACGAATTTGAATTACTCGAATCCTAGTTAAAAGCCGAAAGAAAATAGTATTTTTGTGATTTTCTCGCGTTATCATGAGCACTTATTACATTGAGTCTTAGCAATCACTACCACCGACCACACACCCTACTCGCTCATACTAGTGTGAGCGAGCATATGAGCGAGTAGGGTGGGTGGGTGGTAGCGATTACTAGGATTCAACCTAATAAGTCTAGGGCCATCGAACAGAGGGGGTTCAAAATGGTATATATTTTGACTATTTTCGAACCAGCAGCGAAACGTAAACCCCAGACAACACAGTTATACTTGTACTCATTTGTAGGAAATGAGGTGCTTCACGGATGTAAAGGTTATTCTGATGTGCTTGTAGATTAACTACCTCAGTCCCAGTTTCCGCTTCGTTCATTGAATTGGATGACGGCACCACGCTTGAACTGGTTATAGCGATAATCAGTTTATCAAGGAGCGCAATTGCGACATGGAATCATTCTCATGTCCTTGCAGTTATGCCTAAAATATTTTAAATTTTGAAAGAAGAATGTAAAAATTCTGATGTCCTAACTTTATAACTACCTTCATTCACATGCAAAGGCTTCTGACACTTTGTTGTTTAATGATATTTGCACTTACACCAAGCTTTGCATTTCCACCGAAAATGCTTCTGCATGACAATCTTGGTCCTAACGTATTCAAACTTTAAAATGTTGGTGTAAAAGCCTATGACAAATTTCTTTGAACTGAATAGGCTGAAAGAAATTTTTGCTACTTTGTGATAATTCTACCATTGCACTTTCCAAAAATCGTCAATATTTTCAGATTTATAGGGTTATTCTTCTTTTTTAAGAATTCAAGAAAATATTGGCGAAAACATGAAACAACTGTAATTTCCAAAAATTTTGAGGAAATATCGAATAATTTTCAAGGAAATCATAGGCTATGCTCTAGTCTTTCATTCTTCTGGTTTACAATTTAGAAATTTGATGATTTCATATCTTCAAACAAGTTTAAATATAAAATACGACGTAATTTCCAAAAGATTCAAGATTTTGGAAAAGTCCACCTGTAGAATTATAATGGCAAGTAGAAAGTAGCTCAGGTGTCTTCTAAGTCATTCAATTAAAAAAAGTGTGTCAGAGAATTTTACACCAGGTTTACACCAACCAACACGAATATTTGGAACTTATGTTGATGGCCCTTGAAGGCTTAGCTTCTTTGTGATCTTTTCCAATTTTCAATTGGCTCAAAGACCTTCCAGGCATACCTTTTTCTCTAGGGTTTTGTTCTGAAGAAGTGATGACATAGTGCTGGGCATTGGCATTGCAATGTTGTGTTGTTTCTTCATTGGATTTGATTATCTTACACAAAAATAAAAGCCAACTTTCCAAGAAACGAATAAACTCTTGATTAAGCAACTTAGCTGTCGAGTATGATATTCATCGTTGTGCGTTCTTATTTGTAGGTCCAAAACCAGAATTAACAGAGGAACAAAAGCAAGAAATTAGAGAAGCCTTTGATCTCTTTGATACTGATGGCTCAGGTACAATTGATGCCAAGGAGCTCAAGGTATGTAACTATTTATTACCAATCCAGGACTGGAAAGTATTTTAGTGCCTCCAACCAGAAGAATGTATTGTTAAGATGCCTCTGAAAGTTGCTATGAAAATTTGTTGTGAGCCAAGTGCGATAATGAATTAGGCAAGCTTCAGTAATTTCGCTGTACACCGAAATTCGTGAAGTTGATAACGATCTGAGTCAGTTTGTTCTTGAAACAAAGTATGAGCCATGGGCATAAAGGCTTGGTAATTAATCCTCGGGCCAGGTCTTTTGTTAGTTATCAAAACATCGCAACTAGCCAATCACAGCCACGACAGTGTGCCTTTAAAGGGGCTGGATAAGAAACTGTCAGGGAAATTGTTGATTTGGCTGTTTTCTGGTGAGCTAATTTGTCGTGACTATTCAATGAAAATTCAAAATAAACGTATCATCTTGGAGATTCGCCTTTGCACTTTCTTCTGATACAAATTATATCTCCATATGTTTTGGGATTGCTGTGATATAAATGGATTCCCAAAAAGTATTTTTGTTGATCTTTCACCCAAAGATCAGCCTGTATCTAAATAAGAATCTTTCCTTTTGAAGTTAGCTAATTACAAAGGAATTTCTCCTTTCAAAATGTGATATTTGATGCACAAACCGTGGATTTGTTTACGTATTTCTTATCCAGCCCCTTTAATGCAGAAAATGGAAAAAGTGCATTTAAAACAAAGGAAACGTTGAACTGAAATGGAAAATTGGTTTGAAAATGATTAAATTTTGAAAATTCTAGACATCGAAAATGTCCTGTTTGAGCTGCAACGTCAAAGATAAAATTGATATTTAAGATTGGTTATCCTAGCAAAGGCTTTAAAGTTGCAGTGAACTGCATTGTTTTGAAGCATACCAGTAAGCTCCATATAATTGTCAGCAGTCTACCCTTTTCGCGTTTTGTCTTTTCAAATTTTTAGACATGGTTGAATGTGCCGAATGATGGTATATGTCCATGAATAGGAAAATGACGTAAAATCGTAAAATGAAGACTCTTGGCAAGCTTTACGAGACAGTAAGGCCCTGCATTTAAGAAACCATTTTTCACACCTTTGCCTAAAATGTATCTTGTGATATTTTCCCCATGATATTTTCCCTTTTTTAGGCTGAATGTTTCTTAAGTTTCTAATTTCTTTTCTGGAAAGTCCTGAAAGATAAGTTGCAACGAATGGGGTTAGTTATAGATATATTAGCCATATATGTATGTTATCAACAATTGCCAAGAACATCGATTAACATTTAACTAAAAATCTGCTAAATCTAAGACATTTTGGTAGCAATTACTTACGAACCCTGCATGAATTGGAATGCTCCCAGATCATCAGACAAGGACTGTGTGGCTATCAAAATACCAGAAACTTTATTTTTGGGGTGAGACTCAAGAATTTGTTATAACTAAGAGGGCTAATTATTTTTCAATAGCATAAAAGTTTCTCTTATGTGGTTTCTTGAATGCGGGGCCTTACCGTATTTTGTTACAATTCATGACTTGAAATAGGGCTTTCCGGGCTGTGACTGGCAAAATGAACGAAAGAGTACTTTTTCAATTTTAGAACGGAGTTTTGTGAACTTTTTGAAACGTTTAAACTTTAATGACTCACCTGGTATAAAGATAAATGTTACTGAACGGATGGTAATTATTATAAACACAATTGAAATAATCAGCATGGAAATTAGCTAGTACAGCGAAGTTTCAAAGTGCCTCCATTGTTTTATTAGGTACCAAAATATTCCTGCGACCGGCAGTCGCGCGGGCGAGCACTTTTTCCAGCCGTGACGAAATCTTTTGACGTTTTGACGTGATGACTGAGTGGGTTTTTGGGGTGATGATTACGAGTTATTTTAATTTGGGTGCATTTACTCATTCTCAATACGTGATATAATTCTGTTTTTCCTTGTTTGCTTAGATTGGTTAAGTTCATGTTCTAATTTTATTAAAAGCTAGATTTATTCATTCGAATTTAAATAAGTTGACAATAATAACAACGTCTACACGGCGCTTTTATACTCGGGGGAGAGCAACGGATGTGTTCTTCGTGGTTCTGTTCTCGTCTTAGGAAAAAGTCTAAGTCACCCATTTTTGTTCATAAATTCGTACCCATTTTTGTTTTCATTCATTATGTAATTTATTCACTAAATCTTCAGTTTCACTAATTTTACCAATAAAGAATCAAACAATAATTGTGGTGCAGGCTGAACATTAAGCTACCAAACTTTGTTTGAATAGCTCCTTTTGGGGGCTGACTTTATTTTATGTAACAAATAGTCTCTGTTCACATTTTTCTGGGTCGCCCGGTAATGAACCCTTTTATAACGATCTATATACAATATAGATCGCAAAGGGTTTGATCCCTAAGGAGAGACCAACAGAAACTTTGTTATAGCCTTTGTTATTTCCGTATTGTTATTTGTTAAGTTCATTAAGGATAGCCTTGCCTATCGTGCTCCCTATGATATTCTCTTCGTAAATGTGTTTTTGTTATATTTTACAATTCTAGATTGTGTATTTAAGAAAATATATACAATACTTGTACATCGTCTAATGATCCCAACTGGTTTATTTTATAGGTAGCAATGAGGGCTCTTGGTTTTGAGCCAAAAAAGGAAGAAATAAAAAAGATGATAGCAGATATAGATAAAGATGGATCAGGATCAATAGATTTCAATGAATTCTTACAAATGATGACGGCTAAAATGGTAATTACACTCATAATAAATGCATGTTTGACTTAGATATTATTGTAAGTACCAAGTTTCAGCTTTTAAAAATTAACCTAAATTTTAGAGTTATACGATGACAATGCAAGTGTGACTATCATGAATGAATATCAAGCAAACAAGAAATATACTAGTCTTGGATAACAGGATTGAGACAATAAGCATTGCGCACTGTTTTAACCATTAAAGACACATAAAACTTTTTGTGATACTGTCTTGGATATAACACTTGGGATTGCATTCAAATTTTAGCAGATAATGCTAACAGAAGAAATGTAATTGAAAATTATACTAGTCTATTAAATACTTTAGTGTTTCGTGACAGCAAGCCTTGTCCTTTAAAGTTGCATATAGTGCAAATTTATAAAGCCACAGCTTTATTTTTATTCAACTGTTCTATCTTGCAAGCACCATCTGACAGCTGATACAGCTTCTTATGCACCTGTTTCAGCTATGACTTTGTAGTTTAGTACAAGACTTTCACTTTTGATAGACGTTTTTATATTACTAGGCCTTTTTCCTGCTAACAGTCTTTTTCTGCTATTTTCGAAGAGCCACGAGGTAAACTTTAATTAATTCAAGTGCCTGTTCTGTGATGAACAGATGTCCTCCAGCAAATGTGCATAACGTGAACAAATTACAAGTTCTATGTCAAATTTTGTTTAAAAATTTGCTGCTCAGTAGATTTAGCTTTTGTTTTTCAACAACCAACACGTTAGCAATTTTTATAGAATTGTATGCAATTGTTGCGTTCTTTTAATTTCAGAGTGAAAAAGATTCGAAGGAAGAAATACTGAAAGCATTTCGACTATTTGATGATGACAATACTGTAAGCTTCTATCTAATTATTTTTTCTCAAAGCTAAGAATTACTGTGTTCAACTGTTGTGACTGGTTATTGATCCTTTTGCTTAGTTGTGGAAAAAATATTTGCATTCTTGCGAAGGAAAGTCAAATCAGAATTCTTCATTCCATTGTTTTATCAATTTTCTGTAGTCCCGGATTTCAGTTGGATTGCAATACTGTGTACGGTGTAGTTGACAAGCTACTAGAACCCTAGAACCTGGAATTACTCTTAAAAGCTTCTTTGGATCACAAAACTGTAAATGAAAAGATCCAAACATTGATTTTCTTCTATTCTTTCCTTCCTTTATTCCTTCCTGTTCTCTTCATATTTGCAACCTTCGTTTTCTTGGTCGTCCGATCTTCTTTCCATCCTTTGTTCTTTCTTCTCTCCTTTTTCTTTCTTTTTTTCCTTTCGTTTCTTCTTTCCTCTCTTCATCGTTTTTCTTTTCCTTCCTCCTATTCCGCTTTCTCTCTTTCTTCCCCTTTTCTTCCTTCCAGACAAACAATCTTCCTGCGAAGCTGCTTCGCGGTTTCACGCACTTTTTGCATCTCTGCTTTTGCCTGGTGACCCAAAATTAAAGTTGAACTATCGCCAATTTTTCAGTTCATGTTTTAGAAGATTTGAAAAACAGTTAATTTAAAATTTGCTTGGGAACATGATTTTGAATATTTTTCAAACATTCCCCATGAAATGTATGTCCACGTTAAACCTCCCTAAAATTTTGACTGGGAAATGATGGCGAGTATTTCACTCTATATGAGAAATTTTGGATTGGAACTTTCATGTTTTAATAGAAGATGTTTTGTTTTGATTCATTCATTTCATTTCATTTATTTGCAGGAGCGTAACCCTTCAGCAAAGGCTGATTACAAAGGGCCCTCCGTCAAAAATCTTAAAATTTAAGGAATATAGCTACTATTAGAATAATTACAATACATGATTTCAAAATGAATTTCTAAAATGCAAAATTGTTCGAATTTACAGAAGAGAAATGCAAAAAAAGTTTGCCAACTCTTTTCTATGAAGAATCACTCCAAATTTCCGATTTTCGAAAGTCTTACTTCATCGTATTTCTCTTGATGTGGCGTTTTTGACAGGTATTCTTTATGATTTAAAGTAGGTACATTCTGATGATATCTGATTTTTTTATCTTTTCCCCAGGGAAAAATATCATTTAAAAATCTAAAAAGAGTTGCAAAAGAGTTGGGTGAAAATTTGACCGACGAAGAGCTTCAGGTAATAACGGAATTATTCATATATTTATCATTTGCAACTTTTGCAGTTTCAATCAACTATCTAATATCGTTTAAATGAGAAACTGCTGATCCCGCCTTATTTAAAAGACGCTTCTAACATCTACGAAGAATTCTCTTTGAAGTAGGTATTTCATATTGGTATCATCTGTGTTCTTACTAGGAACTAGACATAGCTGTATTTTTCTTCGGTGCAAAACTATTAAAACGGGTGGACGAAAGAAAGGTAGCCCCCACGGCGAAAATATTTCTGAAAAACCTTCTGAAGGTAAGGTTTTTATCAAATTTACTTGGCATCAAATACAAAAGACGATGCCCCTTTTGAGTAAAACCCAGTCCATTATCAGCTGCACGTACCGAGAAATAATGCTTTCAAACGAAATGGTCGCGCAAACCGCTGTAAAAAATCATCAATCATCAACACCAGTGCTTTTTTTATTTATTGAATGATTTCTTTGCAAATACCGTTTCTCGCAATTTCTCGTGGCAGTGGGAGCGATTGTAAATTGATCTTCGTTATGCTAAAAGAATTTAATAAAACTTTCAGAAAGATACCATAGCATCGTCTGGAATAGCCTGCGTGCAGACTTTGATCGCTGGGGAGGAGTGGAGAGAAAGGAACTACAAAGTCTGCGCAACGCCGTGCATTTGCAAAGTTCCTTTCTTCCCTCTCCTCCCCAGTAACCAAAGTCTGCACGCAGGCTACGTCTGGAAGTACCGCAATATTGTGGTAAAATGAATTTTTCTAATTTCGCCTTTTTGATCGTAATTTTAATGCCTCTCATTCTGTAGCAGCATCTTGCAATGTAGTGCTTATTTTTTTTAAAAGACGCAAGTCGATGTGACAACAATGCAGTTGAAAGGTCCGAGAGAAAAATGCTTTACAGCTTCTTTGATCAAGTTGTGCTTTTGATGATTAATGGTTCTTTGCAGTGATTCTGATAACGAACTGATTTTCACTCAGTAGGCGTATTTTAAGAAATTTCTTTGTCTTGGAGGTTACTTTTTGGCTGACCCGTTAGTTTAAAGATAAGAAAAGAGAAACCTTTCCTTTGTGTACTGCATTGTTTTATTTTTATTTGCTTGACACATTTTGCTATTTTCCTGCCATTTCTATTTTACTTTGATTAATATTACATTAACAACCAAATGCTTCAGATGAAAAATTTCGATCACTTTTTGAAAATCGGGAACGAATCTCTTTTCTGCAACTTGATAAAAATCTTTCATCTGAAATGAGTTATATTTGCATAGAATTAACGCAATTTTTACCAAAGATCTTCACGGGATGCTTGCAATAGTAGTTCGTGATCATAACATTTAGCCAAAAAAAATTTCAGCCGCTTTTAAATATGAAATTTTCTTGAAACATTTGCCCGAAATTTTACCGTTGAAACTTTTGGATTTTGATGCTAGCAAAACTTTTCTACTTTTTGCCTTGTTCTTTGAATGAAATTCAGTCTCCACAACTCTTCATTTTTTCCAGGAAATGATTGACGAAGCTGACAGAGATAACGACGGCGAAATAAACGAATCAGAGTTTTTGCGAATTATGAAGAAAACAAGTTTGTATTGAAAAGGAGAAGACAAGACGACAGCCTGACAGTTTGCTCTTTCCGAAATTTCATATTTTTGATAGAGTGCTGGGAGGGTGTTCAGCAAAACATGTTCGTACTAACAAACAGAGACTGAAATATCAACGAATATTTATTTAGGGGTACTGTCTAGACTGATTACATAGTCGTAGTTATCGCTATTGAGTGACTGATGTTTGCTTAACCAGTTTCATTTTCATTTCATTTCATTTAAGGAGGGTTGCTCTTCAGCAAAGGCTGATTTTCAAGGGGCCCTCAAAAATGTTTTAATTACAATATACAATAAATTTTACCTACACTATAAAAACCATAAAGCTAAAAACCTATTTACAATAATTATACGATATTTACAATGAAAGAAAAGTTTGAGCAAACAAGTCAATTCAAAATGTCAAAATTGTTGTTGTTGTTTTCGTTGTTATTGTTGCGATAACTAGGACTATGTAGTGAGTCTAGGTACTGTCACTTGAGCTTGGTTCACATTAGAGTCAAAACGTGTCAGAAATGGCATTAGAAATGCGACAGAAACACGCGTCAAGATTATTTTTGTTCGATGCTGTCGAAGATGTCGCAATGCGTGAATGCGTGTGGGTTGAAGCAAGCAGTTTTGATTCATTTGGAATCGATAAGTCGCAATTATGTTTACAAGCATTGGGTCCAAATCTTTGAAAATGGCGGTGTAAAATTTGTTACTTCTCTCTCTGAATTGAATGGCTTGAATGGAACTCAAGGTACTTTGTTGTAAGTCTACCATGGTAAATCATGTTGATTATTTTCAAAATGGCAGCGGCATTTTTCCTTTCATTGAAAGAATTCATGATAAGTTTCGAAATATAAGAGTCATCGTAAATCCTAAATTAATGGAAAAAACATGATATAATCTTCACGAAAACCATAGTTTATGAAGGTCTACAATAAACCGGGTGAACCAGAAAAAAGTTCCCATTTTTGAAAATTCATAGCATCAAGAGTACTGGATGGATTGGAATGAATCAATATTTGCTTGACAGCCACAAAATCGAAGTATTTTTGTGATTTTTCTCGCCTTGTTACGAACACTGGAAAGTTGGAAAATTCAAATTTTGAGAAACTTGGTGGTTGCAAAATGACTGAAAAAGGCCTAAAATACTTGATCAAATCAAAAAGGACTCCTCGCTCAGAACAGCAGTGAAAATGCAATTTCTCATAGGCGAGAGATATCGTCTGCACATTTATTGCCATGGGATTGAAAATCTTTAGTATCTGTTTGAGAATCTATGTCTTGCAACTCTTGAGAGAGGTGAAACGCCCGTGCGTATTTTTATGTGCGAGGAGAGTCCTAACGATTTGATCAAGTGTTTTAGGCCCGTTTGCAGTCATTTTGCTACCATGAAATTTTTGTAAAGTTAATTTACCTATATTTGCAGTGCTCGTAAGAAGACGAGAAAATCACAAACATACTTCGATCTCTTGGCTTTCAACTAAAATTTGAATCATTCAAATCCATGAAGTACTTGTGGTGCTACGAATTTTCGAAAGTGGGAACTTTTTTCTGGCTCACCCTGTAGTGGAAAGCAGAAATCTGTCTTTTCCAGTTTACGATTTAGAAAATTTGATGACGTCATAGCTGAAAATATGATATAAGCAGCCATTTTCAAAGAAGTTAAGATATAAGAAATGTCCATCATAGAATTACAGCAAAGTACTTTGAGTTTCTTTAAAGCTATTCAATTCAGAGAAAGGGGGTAATAGAGTTTTACACCACAGTTTTTAAAGATTTAAGCTCTCTGCTGCATTGACCATGAATTTTGAAATGCTTTATCCAAATTCTAACTCATTTTTACTTCATTTTTACTTCAGTATGAACCAAGCTTTAATCATTCTATCTAATCTGTGGGAAATTTTCATAGCTCTATAGCATATACCGTGTGACCAAAGAAAAGTTTCACATTTTTACGTTCATGAATTATCGACCAAATTCAATGAATAAGTATTTGCTCAGCTCTGACCCGTTTTGCTCAAGTCCACCTTATCACACATCTAAGCAGGTGTTGAAAATGTCTTACTCGCCGGGTACTTTTGCTTTCCACATCCCCCAAAAGAGCCACTTGTCACACATCAGTTTCCTGAATTACCCAATCTTTTTAACGAACATTTCGTTGTTATCAGGGGCTCAGTCTTCTTCCCAATTGATATTTACCAGGAACAGACACCTAATCAGGAAGTGGGCGAAAAATGCGTGAGCCCTTAACTGCCTTAATGCAAACCGTTATTGGCGGTGATTGGAACAGAGCAAATACAATTTCCGGCTAACACACCTGTTCCACCGTGGAGGAAACCGCGAGAAAAGGGAAAAGAAAGCAAAGGAAGTTAGAGAGAAGAGGGACGGTAAAGGGTTGGGAAAACGATGCAATCTATCTAGAACATGTCATAGAAATCAAATTCATAACGGAAAGTAATCTGATCTGCTGCCCACGAGGTAAAGAGCCTGACCTGCGCAGAGGCCAAACCTGCGCTGGAAACTGCGTAGATGGGAACCTATTTTCTCTGGTCGTATTGACTGCGGTTAAACCATTGTCTAACTGGTATTATATTCTCATGGCACCTTTGATAATCAAATTTTCTTTCATGTCACCCGATACAGATCGTGTCGTAAAGTCGTTGTTGGCTTGGTGAGGGGGGCTTTGGGGTTTCACGGGTTGCGGGTCTGACCAATTTTAGCCCTCGGGTTTCGGGTTTTACGTCTAAATCGTGCGGGTTTTCGGGTTTTGAGATGCTCCACGGGTTGCGGGTTTGGCCAATTTTGATGCTCGGGTTTCGGGATTTCTTTCAAAAATTCCAATGTTTTCGGGTTTTCGAAGTCATTTATTCCCTTTCAGTTAGCTGAGATCGAAAAACCAGCTTCCGAATGCTTGAAACGATGCACAGAGTGTCAGTGAGAACGAAAATGTCGGAAATAGTCGAAGATTATCACCGAAAATTGAAATTTTGCGTTCCGAAGTGCAATTTCGGGTTTCGAATTTTTTGCTTGTGGGTTTTCGGGTTTTTGCTAATTTTGGTCCGGGTTTGCGGGTTCTAGTACCCCCCAAAGCCCCCCTCCTTGGTAGTTGGAATTTAAGGTTTATCAAGGAAAATGTGTCAAGTTTTGGAAATTCAAAAGAATAAGCTACGGTAGTTCCAAAAGCAAAAACTGTAGCTTTAAAGTTTGAAAACTTTACGATCATGAGATTCAAATTTTGAGAGGTTTTTCAGTTTGGGGGCATAAGTTAGTTTCATTGAAGTCAATCGCCTCGAAATGAAATTTCTTGCTTTTTTGGTACTTCTGCTTTATGACTAAACGAATTACTGGGGGTACATTAACTTCAAGATCTTTGCGAAAAAATTGTTAGTAAGTTAGCAATTCGCCGCATATTTATCGTTCTCGGTTTGCCTTCCAAAATCTACGAAATCTGACGGAATAAATGTTGTGAATTGACGGTAAAATTACTCTTCATTACTTATTAAGAGGGTACACTTATCTTTCAAGGCATGTTTCCCCTATTTTGACCTGATATTTTCCTTTAGTTTATATCATTATAGTTTTACTTGTTGATGTTGATTCAAAATGATTAGATCATGAATAGATTAGGGACTAAAATTAAAAAAATTTACCAACACTTTTAATTTGTTGTAAATATTTCAAATTTGTTTTTTTTCCGTTGATTTTTCATGAAATTTATAAATTTCGTTAAATTGCACTCAGAATTGGCCTTTCCTTTCATGCATTACTTCTCTTGTCCTATGACCTTTAACAAGGGCAGATTTTGTTATACAATAGCAACAGTTGCGTTTGATCGACACCTCAATTCAAAGCGGTTAGCGGATGCAGACAAAGGAACTTCTCTCAACCAGTAATTCAAAACAAACAAAGCCGCAAAAGTTTCCCCGAAACTAGTTGGGCAAACTCTCTCCTTGTGCAAGCGAAAGATGGTTTTTAAGAGAAGTTATGTGCTTACAGCGAAAGAAGAAGGGTAAATCTAAAGTTCTGTCTCTAAGATTATGTTTATTTGATTCAGGGCATTGTAATTCTCGCGTCTTTAGGGCTTAAAATGAAACGATTACAAAACAGCTCCTAAATCAAATAAACATAATCTAAGCGACAGAGCTTTAGATTTACCCTTCTCCTGTCACTATAAGCACACAACTTCTCTTAAAAACCATCTTTCGCTTGCACAAGGCGAGAGTTTTCCCTACTAGTTTCGGGGAAACTTTTGCGGCTTTGTTTGCGGCTTAAACAATAGCAAGTGAATATCTTCATCAAAATTGCTTAAAAATCAAGATAAAAAAAAAGCCGCTTGCAGGACCAAATCATCCGGCTATCAAGCTGTGAGCTGTTCAGAACAAGTCTTAATTTCCTGTACTTCAACTAGACTTGGGCCAGCCAACAAGGACAGATTTTGTAATACAATAGCATCAGTTACTTCTGTTTACACCTGATATGAAAGCAACTATTATTGCCGACCAAAGGAATTCCCTCGTCTAGTAATTCAAAACAAACAAAGCCGCAAAAACTCCTATGAAACCCAGATAGCTAGCGCGCTCGTTGTGCATTCCATCAATTGTTTTTAAGAGCAAACATGGGCATAGATCGAAAGATGAAGGATCTATCTACACATCTGCCTCGGGCATTTAATTGGTTTGGTTCAAAAGCCGATTGGGAGGCGCGATTCTCTATATTTTTGGGTTTACTTTGGGTGCTCAGCTTCTGAACAAAAGAAATAAAATGCCTGAGGTAGATGTGTAGAAATATCCTGCTCATGTTCGCTCTTAAAAACAGTTTCTGGAATGCACAACGAGCGAGCTAGGTACCTGGGTTTCAGAGAAACTTTTACGGCTTTGCTTGTTTTGAATTACTGGTTGAGAGAATTTCCTTTGCCTGCGATCGCTAATCGCTTTGAATTGAGGTGTCAACAAAAGCAACTCATGCTATTGTCTTACAAAATCTGTCCTTGTTGATCAAAAGCAAGGTAAATTTTGTGAAACCAAAGATTCACGTTTCTAAAGAGACAAAGCGATTTGTCTTTCTGAAGAATAGATTTTACACCACTGAGAGCACTGGATCAAATCAAAATAAAGTTCAAAACATTATGGTTGGAGAGCATAGGTTCAAAATCTTTAACTTGGCGAAAAAAGGTGGGTGTAAAATTCTATGACCTATTTCTTCTGATTTAATGGCTTGAAAGAAACTTTAGACACTTATCTATACTTGTACCGTTGGACTTTCCAGAAATTTTGAACATTGCTCGAAATTACAGCGTATCTTACATTTCAACTCATTTGAGGATGTGACGTCATCAAATTTCTAAATCATAATCCAGAAGAGTGACAGACTTTTGCTTGATACCATATAACCATATCGTAGACATTCATAAACTATGGTTTTCTACGAAATTATTTCATGTTGCGTCAAACAGTTTAGAAATTACGATGGTTTTAAGTTTTATTGAAATTTTTTCTTGAATTATTCAAAAAGAAGGAAAACACTCTAATTCTGAAAATATTGAAGATTTCAGAAAAGTCCAACGGTAAAATTATAGAGAAATAGGTAAAGTTTCTTTGAAGTCATTCAGTTCAAAGAATCAAAATGTAACTCAATTTTACACCAGCCTTTTTTGTGAAGGACTGGAGATTTTTAATAATAAAGTAATATGCAGTAGGCTGGGCGTATATGGGTTTTTATCCATGCCCCCCCCCCCCGACCAAGCGGGATGAACTTTTTATTCGTAGTCACGTGATTTTGTTACGTAACGGATTAGTGAGAGAGAGCACGCGTTGTAAAAACCGCAGATTGATTGTGATCTTTTGAATTAGGCAAGACAAGCAAGGATCGTAAAATGCTCACTTGTATGCCAGAAAGTTATTGTTTAAAAACGTCGTCTTCCACTGCAAATTGTCTGGTTATTTGTGTGCATATTATCTACAAAATCTACTAACTTCGATCATGGTTTTAACATTTGGTAGCAGAGGGTAGTTAGTGGATTTTCTTACATGGAATATTCCTGCTTGGATCTTGTTTATTCGCTGATGGCCTAAGTTTGTTTTGATTTTACGCGAAAGCCCCCTCGTCATGGCAGAAGATTTACAGCTTCGTGTGGAGTCCAAATTGCTCGATTTATCCCTGAACGATTTGAAAAATGTTGCAGCGGATTTGAGGATTGTGGATTTGCAAGATGTGGTGTCAAAAATTGCGGTTATAAGGCTGATTAGAACTGCAATTGAGAAGAGTTTGGGCCAGGATGAGGAAGTCAACATGGAGTTTTTAGAAGGACTGATGAAGTCCTTGGTGGGAGATCCTCCACCCTTGGAGGAATCCTCTCTGGAAGAATCAAACAGCGAAGGAGACAGTGATGAAGATATGGAGAGAAGGAGAGAAGAATTGGAAAAAGGAAAAGCCATGGTTGAGCAGGTAAAAGAGGAGTATGAAGCCATGGCAAAATTGCTGAATAAAAAGGAGACAAAGTTCAAGGAAGCTCAGGATTCACTGACAAAAAATGAGTATTAATATTCCTCAAAGTCAACCCCAAAAATTAGTGTTAATCCAAATGAAGGTAAGCCTGCAGTAGACCAAAGTTTACAAGCGCTTGGCAATATTTTGAGGTTGAAAGACTTCAAAATTAATGGGAATATTTCCAATGATAAAGGTCAAATCTCACTCAGTAACTTAAACAAGCAAATTGAGAGTGGTTTAGCCAAGAAATATTCTGAAAAGGATATTGTAGATGGGGTAATTCAAGCTATTTCCCCTGCCCTGCATTTGAAATCTTATCTTGAAAGCAAAAAATGCCTCTCTTTGGAAGAATTAAGAAAAATTTTGCAAAGTCATTACTGCGAGAAGACCCCAACAGAAGCATACCAGGAATTAAGCAACATTGTGCAAGAAAAACATGAATCTGCTTTGAATTTTCTGATGCGTTGCCTAAAATTGCGTGAGCAAATTATTGTGTCCAGTCAAGAGCAAAATGCTGCAATAAAGTTTGGTGAAAATCATGTTCAAAGTGTTTTTATTCACTCAGTAGAAACAGGCCTCCTTGATGATACCATACGTAACAGAATGAGACCATTTTTGCAAAATGAGAAGGTTTCAGATGAAAATCTAATCAGGAAAATTAATTTGGCAATGTCCATAGGAAACGAGAGAGTGAATAAATTCACAAGCGCCAATAAGAAAGTGCAGAAAGTGCAAGCTGCAAGTGTCTCATCTGCACCTGTTGAAAAATCTGAAAAAATGCAACCAAAACGAGCAAAACAAGATCAGATTTTGGCTGCTTTAAATGAATTAAAAGCTGATGTAGATGCTTTGAAAAAGGGTACCCAAAGCCCTGCCAGGGAGGTACCCCAGCCCAAGATTAGAAAACCCAGGCAAAAATGCAAATCTTGTGAAGAAAATGGAGCTGAAAAATGCGATCATTGTTTCTTTTGTGGTTCGGCTGATCATTTTTCCTACGGCTGCAGAAAAAGACTGGCCGAGTGAAACCGACCGCGACTGCATCAGGGGGGCAAGATGTAGTCGTAGACCAGCCCCAAGCTGAAGAATGTCATTTTTGTGGAAAACAAGGGACATTGGGTATTGAATTGTTGATTTGCGCTTCATGTCGTGTTGCAAAATATTGTAGTGTGTCATGTCAAAAGAAACACTGGTCTCGACACCAAAGTTATTGTAAAACATTTTATATTTTGTCTCAAAGTAATGAAATTCAAATTGGTGAGTCTATGACACACTTATCACCAAAGGAACATGCCAAAATCTCATCTTTGGTTGGTAGTAAATGTATTATTGATTGCAATTTGAATGGCATAAAAACTAAAGCACTTTGGGACACTGGTTCTCAAGTTTCAGTGATATCAAGGTCATCCCTAAGATCAAATTTTGGAGAATTAAAAGTTAAAAACTTAGCAGCTTTATTGGGTGTACACACAAGACTTGAAGTTAGAGCTGCCAATGACACACCCATCCCTTATTATGGCTTTGTTGAGCTTGAATTTAGCCTTTTAGGAAAACAAGATTCTTCCCCCATCATTGTACCATTTTTGGTGACTGAAAACAGACTTGCAAATCCAATTATTGGCTACAATGTAATTGAAGAAGTAGTAAAAAAAACCCTATTGTTGTGTCTCAAAATAGCTGTATTCAAGAGTCAGATTCTTCAAATTTGTTGTTAAATGCAATGGCTGCATCTTTTCACAAAAAACCTGAAACGCTTGAAGCTCTTGTGTCATTTATGCGGGATGATAAAGATGTCTACCTTGGCGCTGTAAAAACACCTAAACAGAATGTTTGGATTCCACCAAAGCAAAGTGTGAAAGTTTCATGCCGTTCAGATGGCTTTGTAAATGAATTGAAAACCCAGGCGTTGTTCGAACCAGATGAGACTGAACCATGGCCTCATGGTCTGGAAGTAAGTGAAATGTTATTGACTGTGTCAAAGGGTACATCACACAGAGTTAATTTGTCCATTTACAATGCTACGGATCATCAAATCCTTCTCAAAGATCGCACTGTCTTAGGCCGTTTAGAGCCCATTAAATCAGTTGTTCCAGTAGATACCAAACTAAATAACACACCTGTCATTGAGAGCAATCAAATAGAATCTGACCTACAACAACCATCCATGAATTTTCCAGAGGAAAAAGAGCAAAATATTCCCCCTGACTTTCTAAAACAGTTTGATTTGGATAGCTTGGATTGCGAACAGCGTAAAATAGCTGAAAACATGCTTCTATCGAATGCAGAGTCCTTTTCATCCTCTGAACATGATATTGGTTGTGCGGAAGAACTGCAGTTACCAATCAATTTATCGGATCCAAAACCAGTTCAAAAAGACCTACACAGCCATACCAAAACCGTTGTATGCTGAAGTTAAGCAATATTTGGAGGACTTTTTGAACAAAGGTTGGATCGTTAAATCACGCTCTAATTATTCGAGTCCAGTTGTTTGCGTCAGAAAGAAGGACAGTAGTCTACGGCTTTGTGTGGATTATCGCTTGCTAAACTCCCGCACTATGCAAGATCGTCATCCATTTCCGCGTGTAGATGAAACGCTTCAAAGTCTTGGTGGAAACCGTTGGTTTTCGTTACTTGACCAAGGGAAGGCCTACCACCAGGGCTTTGTTCAGGAAGAGTCTCGGCACCTAACTGCATTCATAACTCCCTGGGGCCTGTATGAATGGGTCAGGATTCCCTTTGGCCTTACCAATGCCCCAGGGGTGTTTCAGAGGTTTATGGAGCAGTGTCTGGAAGGAATCCGCGATGAGTTCTGCATTCCATACCTTGATGACCTAATTGTCTTCAGTCCAGATTTTCAGTCTCACATTCAGCATTTGTCAATTGCGTTGGAACGATTACGAAGTAAAGGACTAAAACTCAACCAAAGAAATGTGAACTCTTTAAGCCTCAAGTTAAGTACCTTGGACATATTATTTCGGAGCAAGGTTACCACATGGATACATCGAATATCGAAGCTATTCATCAGCTGCGAGATAGTAAACCGAAAACTGTGGGTGATGTACGACGCATCATTGGATTTCTCAATTATTACAGGAAGTACATTCAGAACTTTTCACAAATTGCGAAATCCTTGTTTGAACTATTGCAGAAACAGCCACAACAAGATAAAGATAGTCCTAAGAAGAATTTTAAGAACCGTCGCCAAAACAAGAATCAAGTGACTGTTCCATCTAAAACACCAATTGACTGGCAGACCCATCATCAGCAAGCCTTGAATAAGCTTATTGACTGTTTGTCATCTCCGCCGTTGCTTGCTTATCCTGACTTTACTCAACCATTTGTCCTTCATACAGATGCTAGTGCGTCAGGTCTAGGTGCTGTTTTGTATCAAGAACAAGACAGTGTATTACGTGTTATTGGCTATGCTTCAAGAACATTGACAACCGCAGAAAAGAACTATCATCTTCATAGTGGTAAACTAGAGTTTTTAGCACTCAAATGGGCAGTTTGCGATCATTTTCGTGACTTTCTGTTTTATGCACCATCTTTTACAGTCTTTACAGACAATAACCCCCTTACGTATGTGCTATCAACTGCTAAATTGAACGCCACAGGACACCGTTGGGTGGCAGAGCTCGCTGATTTCCGATTCACAGTGAAGTATAGACCAGGAAAGACAAATGTTGATGCTGATGTTCTTTCAAGAATGCCGAGTAACATAGAGGACATAATGAAATCGAGTACAAATGAAGTATCGTCTGATATTTTTCAAGCT
Organism: Aurelia coerulea; assembly: GCA_039566865.1. Classification (NCBI taxonomy): domain Eukaryota; kingdom Metazoa; phylum Cnidaria; class Scyphozoa; order Semaeostomeae; family Ulmaridae; genus Aurelia; species Aurelia coerulea. Next base: position 6,667,402 of record CM076943.1, on the reverse strand, counting down.
ACAGCTGCAGCTATGTCAGCACAATACAATGATATGGCGCCCTGGATAATGTGCCTTCCCACAAATGCAGAAGTTATCGATATTGAAGCAGCAGATCCAAATTGTCTCACATTGAAGATCATAACGTCAAATGATGTCTTGCAAGCTCAACAGTCTGATCCTGTTATCGCTCCAGCGTTAAGATTTAAAGTAAAGGGAGAAAAGCCGTCAAAGGAGGTAATCAAACATGCAGCCCCAGCACTCAGAATATTAATGCGTGATTGGGAGAAATTGTACATCTCAGAAGAAGGACTTCTCCGTCGCAAGACCAGTGAAAATGATCAAATTGTGCTCCCAAAGAAATTTCATCAAGTGATTTATCAAGAATTACATAGTGAAATGGGTCATTTGAGCAGTGATCGCGTTATACAGTTAGCAGTGCAACGCTTCTATTAGGCCGTACATGCGACGAGATATCGAGACTTTTATCGCCAAACGTTGTTCCTGTATCAAACAAAGAAAGCCTCATGTTCAAGGAAAAGCTCCAATGCAGAGTATTGTGACAACCCAACCGTTCGAGCTTGTTTCAATAGATTTTCTCCACCTCGAGAAAAGTGCCGGAGGTTATGAATACGTTCTTGTCATTATGGACCACTTCACCCGGTTCGCTCAAACTTATGCCACAAAGAACAAATCGGCAAAGACAGTAGCTAATAAGATCTATAACGATTTTATCTTACGATTTGGCTTTCCTGGACGGCTACATCATGACCAGGGAGGGGAGTTTGAGAATGAGCTGATGGCGAATCTGGAGGTACTATGTGGTGTAGGCCACTCGAGAACGACACCGTACCACCCACAAGGCAATGGCCAGGTTGAACGCTTTAACCAAACCTTGTTGGGCATGCTGAGAACACTCCCGGAAAATAAGAAGTCACGTTGGGCTGATTACCTAAACAAAGTTACGCATGCTTACAATTGTACCAAACATTCCAGTACGGGATATTCACCGTTCTTCTTGCTGTTTGGACGTGACCCAAGATTACCAGTTGATTTGATTTTTAAAACAGGACAATCGTGGGGTTCAACCAAGAGAGCGGATCACTCAGAATACGTGAAACGATGGAGAGCGGCAATGAAAGAGGCATATCAAATTGCATCGGATCGTTCACTAGTTTCACAGGCGAGAGGTAAGGACACTTATGACCGTCGAATACCTTCAAGTGTGTTGCAAGAAAATGATCGGGTACTGGTTCGCAACCTCAGTGAACGTGGTGGACCAGGGAAATTGAGAGCCCATTGGGAAAAGGAAGTGCACAGAGTCGTGAAACGTTTGAATGAAAGTAGTCCAGTCTATGAGATTGTTTCCGAAAGAGATCCGAAATCCCGAACACGTGTGTTGCATCGAAACTTACTTCTACCATGTAATGAGTTGCCAATTGAGACACCATCTGTCAACAACCAAGGAAAGAAAGCTAGGAATCAATGCCATCGTAATCAGCAGAATCGCATTCGCCCAAGACGTAACAAGAACACATTGTTTGAAACATCACATTCTTCTGACGATGAAGATGATGCTCTGTTATTTATTCCAAGTCGTGATTTCAACACAGTGCCGCCAACAGGAAATTCAGCCCCAAATTCTGAGGAAAACTTGACGCATGAAAATGTTGGTGATGATAGGTTAAGTACGAGCAACGAGAGTGAAGTTGTAGACAATCAAAATAGCGTTGAGAGTGAACCTACTTTGGAAGTACCACCCGCTACTTCAACCCCCGAGAATGCTCCTGTAATGCAAGAACCTCAGACACCTTGGGATGCTTCGGCAGAAGATTACGGTCCAGAAGATAGTCACTCTAGCCCCACTTTCTTGCCACAGTCAGAGCCTCTTGAGCATGTGCATCCTCAACGTTATCGTCGTCCACCAGATACTCTACAGTATACGAGGTTGGGAAATCCTGTTTCGTTTCCACAGTATAACGTTCAGAACATCGCTTGCACGCCGAAAGTACTCTATCCGAATTTCGGGTATCCATTTACGTACGGTTTTGTGCCTTATGGACACCCAGCGCGATTGCAATTCGTTGCATGAACAAAGACATCTAATATTTGAACATTTATCGAAATTCTGCTGCATTGTTTATTTCATACCGTTTTATATATTTATATTGACTCAAGAACCTGTCGTACCTATCGGATATTGGAACTATCAAACACGTATACCGTGGAGACAGTCTGATCGTAAGAATTCGTTCGTATCGCTGTCGTCAAAGACTAGTCAACTTTACAGATTTTAAGTACTGAGATACTATATCGTCGTTATCGTCATATACGCTCATAAACAGTTATCGTTCCTCACCGACATGACGTCCAGGAGAACTAGTATTGCGTTGTGTTTATCGTTGATAACTTGTTGTTCCAGAAACCCTTCATAACTTTGATTCGTACTTTTTACCCTCGAAGAGATAAACACTCAGATAGCCCAGAGTTCATTAGACTCAAAACAGTCAGGAACGCGAACTTAGCATTCGTACTCGTATTTTGCGAAGTAGTAAAAGAGACAGTACAAGAGATTCGCAAAAGATGTTGTTTTCTAAAGTGTAAAGAACATTGAAACGGACTCCGGTACCACCGTCTTGCGATGTTTATTACAGAACACTTTAAGAAAGAAGATAGTGAAAGAACTTTAAAACTCTTAAGCCTTAAGCTTATCATTTACGGCCCAATGGACCGCTTTTCTTATTAAAGAGGGGGAGAGTGTGAAGGACTGGAGATTTTTAATAATAAAGTAATATGCAGTAGGCTGGGCGTATATGGGTTTTTATCCATGCCCCCCCCCCGACCAAGCGGGATGAACTTTTTATTCGTAGTCACGTGATTTTGTTACGTAACGGATTAGTGAGAGAGAGCACGCGTTGTAAAAACCGCAGATTGATTGTGATCTTTTGAATTAGGCAAGACAAGCAAGGATCGTAAAATGCTCACTTGTATGCCAGAAAGTTATTGTTTAAAAACGTCGTCTTCCACTGCAAATTGTCTGGTTATTTGTGTGCATATTATCTACAAAATCTACTAACTTCGATCATGGTTTTAACAAAAACAGAACATCATTTTTAACGTAAAACTTTCTTGACTAAAGTTGATGCAACTGTTAACTTAAAAATAACAAAATCATTAACAATATCTACAATATTGCTCCAATACTTTCCATAATATCATAGAACAATAATTATAACAATAATATCTATCACCTAGGGATGAAAACAATCGACCATTTAACAGAAATTTAAATATATTATAGTTCAAAGTATTATTTACAATGTCTTAGCGCCTGTCTTACTCCTAATACCATCGAAAAAAGCTAAAATTATCATTGTTACTGTACGTGCATTAGTCACGAGAAAAACTCATAATCCAATGCAGTGAGAGAATTAGTGGGAGAATCTCGGGTGAACTTCCAAGCCCTAACGATAACAAGAAATAATCGCTGGATTGCAAACAGAAAGGAATAATCGCACGCTCTGCACTGCTTTTGTTTAGAAACAAAGAATTTCGATCTTTGATTGACGTTGCTTCAGAAATAACCAATTTAAGCCCTATTTAAACTTTTGAAATCCATTGGCACGGTACGGATAAAAATTAGCACCCACTCCAAAATTCATCCTTACTGCACAAAATGGCGAGGTAGTCCGAGCACGGGTAAAAATGAAAGGAGTACCACACATAAGGGTACGACTAGGATAAAACGCGTCGTGTAAACGCTAAGCAGAACCAACATTTTGATTCGCGTACCATATTCTACCGGTAACGTGCCAAAACGACTGTTTTGTTTACATAACAGGGCGGGGTGCTTCTTGGCTAAATGTTGGGTAGGGGTCTGCCGCAAGCATATTCAAAGTGGTACCAATTGCCCAAATAAATGTTTACGAAAATGGTACCCTTGCCTTGACAAATTTCTACAAAAATGATACCCTTGGCTAGATTGATATTAAAAATATGATACCCTTGGCTGTATTCATTTGTATTCATTAAAATGCATAAATTGCTCTTCTCGTCGTGATTTTTCCACTTTTTGGCATTCATGGACTCTGAAATACCGGCCTCTGAAAGCTTGATAGCTTGGCAACGAGGGTGGTTCCTGGCTTCTCATTCGAAGTACGGTGCTGCCAGCCATTTCATAATGCAGTGATTCACTACATTCACTGCCAATGAACTAGTTACTTTACGGCATTTACCTACATTCTAGCTTTACCTATTTTCTAACAGCTACCTAAAGTTGGAATCTTTTTTCTCAACACATGAAATATATTTTCTCAATAAGATGGGGCAGTCTCATAACTCTGGTATATTTCTATCAGCATGCCAATTCTCGGGTTTCGATATTTCTTTTCTTTTAAATATTCTATTTGCGTCCGTTACGAACATATTCTTCCATCGCTGCCACATGACTGCGAAGATGACGTAGACGACCTCCTATTCACGATTTCCGCCATAAATGAACAGTCTCGTAGTGAAAGTTTGTTTCTTCTTAATGCGCCACTGAATGTACTGAGTGGCCTCGTTTTAAGTCCTACACACCACCTTTTGCGAGAATACATCGCACTGTAATACATCGTGCAAAAATCTTCTGTCATTGATTCTTCGAAGATGCATTCTGGACTGTCCACATCCTATAAAGATGACAAAAGACGTTGAATGACAGAAAATAAAATAATATGTAATCAAACAGCAAGAGTCAATTTTGTGAAACAAAGGGTCAGGCTTCCGAAAAGACAAAGCCTTTCTGAAGAATAGATTTCATATTATCAAATTTATGAAGGACAATGATAGCGACAACAACAACCATTACAACATCAAAATTAATTTTGTTGTCACAGCAACATCAACCTTTGAACTTCAGTAAGACTACCTAGACTTGTTACGTTAAGTCCTAGTAATCGCTACCACCCACCCCGATACCCGCCACATACTCGCTAGGGTGTGTAGGTGGTAGCGATTACAAGGACTCACAGTAGTAAGTCTAAAGACTACCAGGCAATCAAATAGAAAAATGAAACGTTTTCAAAAATCACCCGAACTGTTTTAGATCAATTTGTATTGCAGAACCTACTGCATGCAGGTTTAATTTTTCAAAGGGAACCCTTGCTGAAAATAACCTTCTTATAATACAAAGAGTACCTATTATCTGTAGAAACGCTTCTAAAGTATGTGATATGCCACATGTTTTGAAGGGCTTCATTCACCATGAAAGAAATGAAATAATTACGGAATCCCTAAAGCGTCGTCCTTGAAGAATTCCGGACAACAATGAAGCGCGGCAACGCATCCCCAATGCGACAAAGCTGAACCAATTGAGCTTTATCGCGCTGTGCCGCGCCGCATCGAATCACAAAGTGACCCCACTTGTGAACTCAGCCACTGAACTCAGCCTTAAACGATTAGAATAGAAACGGAAATCCATCTACCATTGATCAAGTCAACAAAGTTTCCGATCAACAACATGAAAGATAGGTTGAAAAGAAATAATCAAATATTGCAAGCAGGCTCAAGGTTGAAATCGTTCCAACTTTCTTGACCATCAAACAAATGTGAAAACAAACGCATACGTACAAGTAAACAACTTATGATCAACAAAGAATAAAATCAAAGATAAACATTAGTGTAATCTTTTTCTTCTAATTTGAACCTATCAAAAGTTCATTATTTCATATTTTGCGGTGCTCCTCAGACATCTTTTGAGGTTTTAGACATTTAAAAGTAAGCAAAACAACAACAGTTGTGAGTGCGCAATTTACTGAATTTAGGACGCTCCTTTTTCTGATCAACACCAAAACATGTTCTTTATTTACGTTCTTTAAAGAATTACGCAAAACTGCTTTGAAATTCATCATAAAGAATGGAAGCAAGCAAACCAAAATAAACAAAAATTGACAAATTGCCATAGAAGTTAAAACATCCTTCTTTTTTAACCACAACGACTTTCACATTTGATATTTACGTTTTCTGAATCTGTTTTTGATTCACTGGCGTCCTTATTTACAGCAAAGAAGTCAAACAAAATGCATTTCTATAGCAAAGGCGAACAAACATTTCTCTCTGGATAAATGAAGATTCTTGTATTCCATTCATCATGCTTTCAATGCATTGCGAATTAAAGGATCCCGTTTCAAAATGAGTGTCAAGGAGACAAAACGAGGGCAATCTTTCTACTAAGCGACATGGACGTAGAAACACTATTGAGAAAGGAATAAACTCATCATACTCGCAACATTTTTATATATAGAAATTTAAATACATCAAACAATGATAGGCATTACAGCTATATCGGTTAGAAGGGTGTATATCTCTTAAAATCTAATATGTTGCAAACTTGCTAAAACTAGGTGACATTATACCGAGTGCGCCAAAATAAACTATGCACGTTTGACAGGCCACAATAAATCGTACACTGGACCGATTTCGAAGATTTATTACTCAATCTTTAGCAGAAAACCTGCATTAGATACTGGGATTTTTTGCACATTTTTTCATTTTCAGTTTTTAGAGCTAGAAGCGAGTTTCCTAAACTGTTAGTTTTCGAAAAACACTGAAAAAAGAATCAATAAAAAAGAGAGAACTCGTTCGTGGTAATTTGTGATTTAGAAATCGATGGTAATCTTCCCCGGGGGGACCACTTGGTACCTGATGTGTTATCATGCTCGTACAAAAAAGCGCGGGAAAGGGTGCCTTTCTTGAAAGTAGGCACGGACCTGCGCGGGCCCGTGTTAAGGGGTGCCAATTCGACCAAAATTAAAAAAGGGTGCACTTTTCTGCATTTGATAAATTAAATTGTTCTACAATGATATTTTAGTCATGATTTATAAAAAAGAATTCTTAACGAATCAAAGAACTTATCAGACCAGCACAAGATGGAGTAGGAATTCTGAAGCAGTTTCCTCCTCTCCAAATCACACCGGCAATATTAGCAAATGTAACTGACTTGTCAGCGATTAGGGTACCTGAATTAGAGAAGTTCTATTTTGATCAAGTTTTTAAAGAAGAAGAGTTGAAATAAAGTGACTCAAGTCCAAGAATCAACAAATAGTACTGCACCAAAGATCATGGAATATCGACATGAATGGAAAAAATGTAGGGTCAAAGAGGAGAACTCGTTCGTGGTAATTTGTGATTTAGAAATCGACCAATGGTAATCTGCTGTACGAGAGTTCGTACTAAACCCCCAAATCCCCCTGAAAACGATATAACTGAAAGCTGAAACTGAAATATGAAACTGAAAACGTTATGTATCTCCACCTCGTCATTAAAACGTTATGAAAAAGCAATAAACATGGTTTGAAGGATGATTCACATCAACAATGACTGCCTTTGATAAAGTTAGCAACAACCGAGCTAGACTATTCTACTTTACGCTATGTACATCCAATTTGCTTCCTGAATAGGCGACTTACAACGTAAGCCAAACAATATTCGTTTCGAATCTTGGAGGCCATCCAACGTCTTAGCTTCAACATAAATAAGACATTGTTCGCATTAAGTTGCGAGTCAGCAGATACGGCGCCGTTTCTCGTTGAATCTTACATCCACAATGGCGTCTGAAAAGTCTATCATTACAGTTGGCTTATATTTTAGACAACGGGTCGTAACATGAAGCCCTCTGGTAGTCTCTAATGCATTCATGAATTTCTATACAAGAACAAGACGGATTTATGCTTATATCCGGTATAAGTAACGCACATATGATAGGAAATAAAGGTCTTTGCAGTTTTGCAGATTACGTTATCGTTCAGTCATGATTATTAGAAATTATTATCGATCTGACACAATCAGCAGCTGTCACAAGTCACAACCCCGCATAGACTCGCTCAAAGTTTTGTCTGTTTAGCCAAGTGAATGAGCAACCACTGTGGAGGAGTGAGCAAAATCCAAGTGAAGAAATCCTTCACCCCCGATGTCAAACTCGGCAAACCTCTTGCTAAAAGCAAACAGATACGGGGCCAACATAGCCTGCGTGCATACTCAACTCCTCAAAAGTCTATACTTTCGAGTGAGTCTGCACGCAGACTAGGCCAACAGTGCTTAACACAACCAAATTTTCAAAATTTCGTGACAGTGAATATTCGTGATGAGTTTTATGCTCCACAACAAACAAAGATGGTTTCGATCCATGACAAAAAGAAACTCTTCTGCTATTTGCAAGCAAACATAGAACAATGAAACCTCGCAGACAAGGGTCACTTTTTGTCGTAGCCTAGCAAAGATCCTTGGTTTGCTTTCATTATACAGTCAGACTCAGTCACATCTGCAGCTAACCTTCACATTTCTCACACTCTTTTTCACATCCCTCCATAACGAAAATCGGAGATTCGTTTTCTTTGTAATTTACTTTGATCTCTGTGAAGTGCTGAAATATGTGAATACGATTAGCCTCGAAATTACAAGGTGAGTGGCCGAGCGGCTGTCAGGTGACTGAAGTTAAGCTCAGTTGAGTGAGGTCAAATTCCGGATGGGGGTGTGACCTCGGTGGCTTGACCTCGTAACTCACCTCGCCATCCTTAGGAAGGGATGTTAAACTAGGGGTCCTATGCCTGGAAATGGGCTCAAATTAGTAGCTTTAAGTAGCTAGAAATACTTCCTGCCCACTCAAAATAGATTACTGAAAAAAAATCCCTCCAATTACACGATGCCTGCCGCCTTATTACTGTATGCATGCCTCCGAATAGCTGAATGGTCCCTGACCTACTGCATATTATCCATCTCTAGCGACACAAGTGATCCCTCCATCCATCGCAATCGCACTGAAAAACCTCCGCTTTTCTGATTAACCCTCAGACTACTACACAGACGTTCACTATTTTGTCCTATCTCTTTCATCAGGCACTAAAATACACACAGGTATCAAAATCACTCACCGTTGCTCGTAATAAGCCAGCATCATCAATCATCAGAAATAATTCTGCCTCTACTCCCCAAATCTTGACAAGATCGGCACCAACAGGTATGACATCTAAGCTTACTGCAAAAAGAGAGAAAATGCATTAAGAATGGCACACAAAGTGTTGTGACGATTACCATAGCAATGATCATAAGATGAAAAATTTTCTAATATGAAAACATGAAATTGAATATTGCTAAAATTTCAACAACAGCATCATTCCAATTATTGGCAATGAATTGGCCAAGAAATCGAGGAAACCCAATAAACCTTCGAACACAAAATCCAAATTCTTGGGTGTGAAATGTTTAATCGAATAGATAGTTACTGATGAAATTCGTCTAAGTTTTCTTCATTGAACCGTTGGGGGAATTAAGCGAAAACAAGGACTCGTGTAATAAGTCTAGATAGTTGATTGCAATGAAATTCAATAATCAAACGCAATGAATTGTGGTAAAATGCCCCTTACCCCCTATATCAATGGAATTGAGAATCGAAGAGGGTTCATGGGGTTCCATTCTTTATACCGGGTGAGTTAGAAAAAAGAATCCCCATTAGAAAGGTCACAGCTCGATATCAAGACAATGATGTCGGCAAATGTATAGCTTAATGGTAGAAATGTTCAAATCTACTATAAAATTTACCTGACTGAAATCGGCCTCCATTCTGAAATTATGAGGGATTTTCTCGAGAAAGCCTCTTTAAAAAACCTTCAAAACGTGCCCAAAATCATGATCAAATTTCCCTTATATTTCTGCCTTATAATCACCTTACAGCAATAACTTGTGGATGCTTTAGCACGGCTATCCTCTTGAGAGGATGAACAAGTCCTCCCCTGGTATCGATGACCTATTCAAGGGGATTCCATTCTCCCAAGAGGACAAAATACATGAAATTATGTGAGTGTCATCAATTTTAGGAAGGAAAATTTGCTCATTGTTTTTCATTTGGTTTTGCAGGTTTTTGGAAGGGGCTTTCTGCAGAAAATCGCCCATATAGACGGGAAGGAATAGCCGATTAAGGCCGGGTGAATTACTGAACCTAATTGAACATACTGGCAATAATACAAGACAGTTTTCAATATTACTGCTTTGATATTCATGGAGAAGTGGCCTTCCAAGCGGGGATTCTTTTTCCGACTCACCCGGTATCATGTTGCTTAGCAACCAACAATCATTTCGAAGCATTTTAAAGAGCCAAGCAAACATGTTTTATTTTGTTGCGTTCTGTAAAAGATATGGCCTAATCGCATCAACTTAATAAAATTCGATTGAATTTTGAGGTTTAATAACAAAATCAAACACATTTCATGTTGCATAGGTATCGCACAAGTCTGCACGCAGGCTAACAATGCTAACACCTTCAAACGCTAGAGCTATCATGTGTTGGTCTTCTGCCTCGTCTATTAAATAAAATTTAACAAAATTAAATTCTTTTCAACTGAGATCATCAGTAAAGATTTGTATTGTTCAAATTGATGTCACTATCGTAACGAATAAAAACAGTTTTAATAAACTTTCATATTGATAACCTTTGGTTTGCAAGTAAAGAGGTGACCTCTTTCTTATAATAGCGGTTTGGCGTGTTTTCATAAACAACATCGTGTTTGTGATTGCTTTGAAAAGTTGAGAAAATGCTCATCACAAAACGCGATTTGTGGTTTCGATCAACTTCGAGTTTTTGTATTCTCAATAACTCTGAAAAAAGTCGAAAGGTTTGGCCAAGCCTCAAAGATGATTATGATTATTACTCATAGTTAGTGTTGTTGTGGTTGTTGTTTTCTTTGCATTTCCTGTCACCATTATTCAAACTTTTATTTGTAGGTACCACACAAGAAAACGGCAAAAGCCATCTCTGTAACACAGGTCATTTTCCTCCCTCATTAAATAATCCTTTCTTGCAGGACAGAATATTGAGGATGGTAAGGGGGGGGGGGGATCAGGTCAGGATCAAGAATCACGGAAATAAAATGTTCAATTTCACGTTTCACATCAAAGATTATAGCGTTTTTACGTTTCACGTCAATAAATACTGGCTTTTCACGTTTCACGAGAAGAAAATATGGCCGAAAAATATGGTCATTCACGTTTCACAAAATGCTCTTTACCACCCTGAATATCAGGTACTTCCATCTTACATCCTCTTCAACCACCTTGGGCCTAAATTTTGTGTCTTTTCTCTCCCCAGTTCAACTACGCCCAACTGTTTAAAACACAACACATATGGGCCTAACACGTGACACAATCAACTGGCAAGTAAATTAAATTTACTCCAATGTAGAATTTTTCTCCGCCACCGGCGAATGCGACACTAGTTGTTCAGAAGCCATTGCGTATGACCATGGATGGGCCCAACAGAAGGTACTTGATTCCTTACAGCCCCATCTTCAACCATGATCCACGGGGGGGGGGGGGGTTCTTCCATAGTAAAGGTACCTGGGGATGTGCCGCGAGCAAGGGTATACTTTTTCGGACTTCTAGTCTAGCCAAGGGTATCCTTTTTTGCAATTTTGGCCAGCAACGGTCTAGCCAAGGGTATCATTTTTGACAATATTGGCCTAGCGAACGGTCATGACATCATATTTGGCACAAATTTGACAATATTGGTCGAGACAATGGTCAAAATTAGTCCAGCCAAGGGTACCATTTTCGTAAAAATTGGTTAAAACAATGGTCAAATTGGTCTAGCCAAGGGTACCATTTTCGTAAAAATTAGTCTAGCCAACGGTACCCTTTTTGAAGATGCTCGCGGCAGACCCCTACCCAAAATTTGGCCAAGAACCCCCCCCCCCCCCCGTGCCATGATCCTTTCCTTTGCGCACCGTAAGAAAAGGAAGCAAGAGTGCAAGACAAACAGAACCTCAACCAGAAACCACTTTGGCACCACAAAAGTATCATGATCGATAACTAGCCCTCAATTTGTCCCTGGTAATCTGACCACTACAGTGACAGATATCTGCACATTCTATGGCTTTTCCTGAGACATACCTCGTTGGCTTGGACCTACAACACCTATTATACCTCATAGCCTAGACTTATAACACCTATTTGTTATAACAAACTTTTGTGATCCAATTGAGCGCGGATTCATTTCAAGTTGGAGATCCTGACCACAAATAATAATAAGTCTATTCATGAAGAGTTTGAAGGTGTTCTAGCAAGTCTTTGTGGGATTCCTATTCTAATTATAGACATAACTCTTGTAAAAATAGATGAAAAAAATAGATGAGATTATAGATTTCTTGATAGGTTCCTGCCTTTCTCGTGCGAAAACAAACGATCTAAATTGAGTGTCTTTTCACTCCATCAAAAGAGTATATCAGGTGATAGATGGCTATATATGACATCTTCACCTTTTTTCATAAAAACTATCAAATAGCGTATAACAAATTTTACAAATTAAAAATAGATACAACACAAGATATAAGACGCCTCTAACTACATAGGCAGATGTAGCATATTTTTAGTACTAAAGACAAATGACGGAGATATCAGGCAATTTAAGTTAGGGCATAGGCAATCTAAATATAGCCCATTGTATTCCGTATTTGATGATCTGGAGAGTTGATCAAAACAATTTTTATGTATCCGTCATCATTAAAGGGTCAAGCTGACCGTATTTCCATAGAATCGGTAGGCCAAGATCTTCAAACCAACACCAAAATACCGTGGCTGATTTGGAAAATATGCCGCTATTTTCGAAAAACGCGGCAAAAATTGCGGTGAAATGTGCGGCCGCACGTTATAAAACGCGGCCCCACATTGTAACATGCGGCCGCACGTTGCAAGATGTGGCCGCATATATAATCTTAATAGTTTGTAGTTTTAGTCCGCAGTTTATACATGTGGTCGGTATTTCATCAAGTTGGGGCATATAAGATACGGCAAAAATGGCGGTGAAATGTGCGGCAACACATTATAAAGTGCGGCCGCATCATATAATGTGCGGCCACATTTTACAATGTGTGGCCGCATACTTTACCGCCAATTTTGCCGAGTTTGTCGATCCAATTTTCAGTTTCCCGCCGGTAATCTTAAACTGCTTGCAGAAACGCTACACGCAGTTTTGGGCAAATTTTGAAATGTAATAAACTTCACAATCCCAATTAAATGCATAGGTAAAAGCCGACGGGTGTAGCCGAATGGGACCTTCAGTGATCAGTATAATACAAAATTTCTATGAAAAGAAAATTACTTCTGCAGGACTTAAGAGATTGCTTGCAAACAACACCATGATTTCTGTCAGAACGTCTTTAAGATTTCCAGGCAGAAATATGCATATGTCCCCCATCTATGGAAACAATGAACAAACGTACTCGGTTAATTTAGCAAGGCAATGACATCAAAATTATGTCTTATCAAACATCAGGCAGGGGTTCCCTCCCTTTCACAAATGCTTTCTGTCTGCTCTCAGGCTTTTTATATTTCTTTAAAAAGGCACAGCTCCATAGAACGCACTTTATAAATTACTGATTGCACAACACAAGGAAATACCTTCTCTGAGGTACTTTGCAGACCACGAGGGACAAATTCTTCGTTGAAAAGTGCGGCCGCATTTTTACAAAAACGCGGCAAAAATCACGGTAAAACATGCGGCCGCATGTTACAATGTGGGGCCGCGTTTTATAACATGCGGCCGCACATTTCACCGTAATTTTTGCCGCGTTTTTCGAAAATGGCGGCATATTTTACAAACTATGAACATTATATATGCGGCCGCATCTTGCAACGTGCGGCCGCATGTTACAATGTGGGGCCGCGTTTTATAACGTGCGGCCGCACATTTCACCGCAATTTTTGCCGCGTTTTTCGAAAATAGCGGCATATTTTCCAAATCAGCCACGGTACCAAAAATATATATTTATTTTCTAAAATATCAAAAATAAAAAACTGCTGAAGAGCAATTTTCCGCGCAATTTTCATGCAGTACCGTATTTCTTGGTGCTCATAGTCACTTTATTGGTCTTGTAAAAAAATCAGAGACAGAGAAGGTTGCAGAAATTTTGACACTAGGACACAACTTCTCTAACTGCTTATTGACAAAAAATAGACCTTCTCTTCAAATGTTTGCGTTGAATTCTACTGTGTAAACTCAATGAAGACAAAAAAAATCCTGTTTTTCGAAGATAAAAATAAAGTCTACATTGGGGAAATCCTTCATTCTAAGCTCTAGGAAGCTTCGATAATAAAAATCGACAAAGAACAGATAAATGTGTCTTCACAGGGCGATCAGACGAAAGATGTGAAACTCAATATTAGCAAAGAAATCTCAGTAACTGCCTAAAGCTAAGCATAAGTAAATAGCAGACTGAATTTAGAACACAATCCATAATCCCTGGAAAATTAGTCTCTTTCGTTTCATAGGTTTAAATAGCCTCAGGATGCTAAGACGATTAAGAGGCTAATCCAGCCGAGGCTCGCACAATATTGCCTGAAGCATTTATGCGAGACACAATATAAGCCTTGTAGAAAAACAGTCCAGAGAGACGGCTATGTATGACCTGAGAGTTCTGCGATGTGTGTCATGGAGCATGAATAGAATTGACCTTTTTAAAGCGAATGCATCAGCACGGCAATTAAATAAGGCAAGCAAAAAGGATGTTTCAATCTGAAATTAGCAGGCGAAACCCGAGATGTCTACGTTGAGTTAGAGGTGATGGTGGGATGTAAACTTTAGGCCAATTTAAATATCTTCGTCGACGACACGGTGGTCTAAGGATGAGCAATGGGATACTTAGTGTTTTTCATTTTCTCTTTGTTTGTTTCCCTGTGTTTTCGTATCGACAAAACAACGGCGAATTGTTTCGTTTCAGTAAGAGGTTAAGATGTGTCTTTGTTTCCATGTTTTCAAAACAACGCTGCGCAGGCGAACCAACTAAGCTTTGTTATACAAACGTAGAGCAGCGTCGTCATGAAAAGTATGGCAAGTGAAATGCACAAGAATTCGAAAAACTTAGTTTATCACTGATAAACCCACTTTTTGAATCCGAAAAACTATATTTTTCACTGATAAAGTAGGTTTTTCGATGGATAGAGGGGCTAAAATATGGAACGGGTTTTCGATCTTTCGCTTAAACAGGGGCTAAAATATGGAACGGTTTAGATTCTGAATTGAAGCTACCCTGGATCAGAGTATTTTTAGTATTTGTAAAAAATTAAAGTATTTGAAAAAAATTGAAAAAATTAAAGTATTCGAAAAAAAATTTTTTTTATTTTTTTTTCTCTCTTTTTTTATTTTTTTCTCATTAAATTTTTTAATGTTTTTTTTATTTTTTTTTATTTTTATTTTTTTCTCCATATACTAAAAATACTCTGATCCAGGGTAAATTGAAGCAAATACCGACTCTTTTGAGCTTCGGTCGCAAACTCAAAATGGAGCTACTAACATCTCAAGCATAGCATTTTCTTTGTCATTTATTTTTTATACTTGATAAAATTAGATTGTAACTAGTTTTGTAATTAGGTTATTTTTTTGCACATGGCCCAATGTAAAACAGTAACATGTTACTGATTGATTACCATATTCAAATAATTAAAAATGAAAAATGAATAATGTGGGTTTAGCGGCATAGAAAAGACGGGGAAACGACAGAAGGAGACGTGACATCTAATTAAGACTTGGTATGTAGCAACTATCGTATCGAAAAAGTGTTTTGGGATGCATCAGATTCCTCCTTCCTCAATCTCAATTTTAAAGATGACAGCACAGGTAACGGGGAAAAATTTGTATAAAAGTAACAAGTACCTCCATCTTTACTTCAGTGTTTACCAAATTTGCTAATTTTGTCTAGATTCGTTTAGGCCAACCACGGCAATGTTTGCGGACGAACTTTTTTCCGGGTTTCGGGTTTCGGGTTCAGGTCTCGGGTTCAAGGTTTCGGGTTTAAGGTTTCGGGTTTAAGGTTTCGGGTTTAAGGTTTCGGGTTCAAGGTTTCAACTTGTAATTACTTGGAATTGCTTGGAATTGCTTGGAATTGGAATTACTTGGAATTTGTAATCATTTGGAATTGGCAGCTCTAGAAAAGTGACGAATGTACACCCACCTTGTTTTCTTACCATTTAACATCAAGTAATAAACTATAAGAACGAAACAGAAAATAATCTTCTTTGCAATCGAACGTGAACTGAAACGATAATAATACGGGAGACTTCACTATCGGATCACACTGGTGTGCATGCGCCAGAATGATAAGGGTTTATGATCGAAGATTTTACAGTTGACGCAAAACACCTTTTCGATAAAATAAACTACTGATGCAAATCCCTGTGTGACCGGATGGTAGAACCCCCCCCCAGGCATTAACGTAACAAAAACAAGCAGCAAACTGCAATAGGCAGCAGCAATAAACTTAATAGTAATCTCAAAATCAATTTTTCTGTCCATGTAACTTGTAAAGTGACATTGTTATTTTGCAGTCAACGAATCTACTTGTCAAATTTCTTCAGCACACCTTTAAATAAAGTTACCATTACTACTAGAGAGGTTGGTAAACTGATTTCTCGTTGCTAGCGCCCACTCTCAAATAAGCCCCTCTTCTACATATTGTACTATGCGCATACTACCCGTTTTTTAAAGGAAACTGGTTTATAAGAAACTAGTACTACGATGACCACAAATTTAAGAAACTCTAGTACTACGCTCAAGAACAGATAAGAAACTCTAAAATTTTATTTCTGTATTTCTCTCCTATTCTATATCTCTCTAACAAAGGTACCTTAATCTTTTCTTGACCTTTAGCTGCAAAATTGGTAAATTTTTGCCTTGATGTGCATGGCTTCTTCTTTATGACAATGTCAATGCAAAAAGGAAACCCTTTGTCGGAGAAGAAGGCTCAACTTCGAACAATACCGCAATTTTAGGCCCAAAAAATAAGAAACTAATTAATAAACTTTTACTAGAATTACTACTAAAACACCGAAATTTTCATGCGAAATTAAGAAACTTTTAGTTCTAAGTGCTGATCCAAGTTTCTTATAAAAAAAAGTGTAGCCGGTTTTGTGTTGCACAGGAAAATATAAAACCCGATGTCTTAAAAGTACAGACGGAGCTTGCAAGGCTCCTTATTACTAACCATAGTTAAAAAATATAAAATATTTCACTCAAGCTAATTGTCAAAAGAACAATTGGCATGAGTTTATTGTTATATCTCTTGTAGTATCTCTCAAAAAACGCCGCCCCCCCCCCCCCGCTCAAAAACATCAAAACCCGGTCCAAATAGGGTTAAGTCCGAAACCTTAAACCCGAAACCTTAAACCCGAAACCTTGAACCCGAGACCTGAACCCGAAACCTGAAACCCGGAAAAAAGTTCGTCCGCAATGTTTGTGATACAAACAGTTCCGGTTTTGAGTGGAAACCGGGACTGTTTGTATCACAAACATTGCCGTGGTTGGCCTAAACGAATCTAGACAAAATTAGCAAATTTGGTAAACACTGAAGTAAAGATGGAGGTACTTGTTACTTTTATACAAATTTTTCCCCGTTACCTGTGATGACAGATCAGTTTCTCGAAGTTTCATTATCGCTAAGGGTAGGACATTACACAACGCCTCTGCAGAAATCCAAATTTGCAATTTTATGCCGTAACTAACTGAGTTATCAGTACTCCTGGAACCTTATCGGATTTGAAACATGAAAAAAATCAAATTTGAGCTAACAGATAAAACTTTCGAATAAATGCAACTAATGTTATCTTATCTCAAGTTGTAGGAAAGGTTTAAACTTTCTGAGCAATGCAGAGAAACGAAGCGAAGATACGCTTATCTAGGACGCGTATTCCCAGTAAGACTTCTTAAACAAGCGTGTTGATAACTGTTAGCAAAAATCGATTTTGCACCATGAAACTTTGATGACCAATGCAAGCAACTGTGCGCGTAGGCGCACCTTGTACTTCGGTTTTATGTAGACGATTTGAGCACATGTCAAAGCATGACCAAAAGCACGACCCACGACCCACGTACGCCAACACTAATAATGGCCCAAAAAAAGTGGTGAGTCACTGAACGATGGGGGGTGGGCATACATTTATTCTTGTCCGGGAGAATTGTGTCGAAGAAAACGTCATTGAAGTTCTTTCTCTAAAATGATACCCGAATGATGCCTGCAGTGTCATTCTTCGTGCATTCCAGATAAAAATGAAGCGCGGCAGTGCGGCAAAGCTGGATTAATTCAACCTCATCACGCCACGCCGCATCGCATCGCAACTCGAATCGCTAAATGTGATAGACAGCCACAGTATCCAAAAATCAAAGTTTGGAATGTTTGATAGTTTCATAAATGAAGAATCTTGAATTCGGACAACCTGTAAACATCATTAGTGAACTGCAGGATTTGTTGGGGGGATGAAGTGCTGACCCTATTGTTGTGACCCACTGTGTTTTCTTTGTTGAGAGCGAATCGACGTTGGGGCTCACGTTGTCATGCGCATCGCTGCTTTTGTTTCTTCCCTTGTTCTCAACGGTCAAGCTAATTTGCATGTTACATAAGTGAAGTAAATTGTTACTACGCATGCGATCTGAAGCCCTTTTTGGGGGATTCCTTGAGGCTCTCATCTTAGCCTGTTCATATCCCCAACAAGAATTGATTTTGAAATTTTCGAAGAACTTTTTATCATCATTCCACGAATAAATGATGATTGTTCATGGTTAATAATTCAGTTAAGGAAAATTAAAAGCAATAATAGGCTTGGTTTGGATGAATCACTAGATATAAATATAAACCATATTCCTACAGCTAAATAGATTAAAGATATGTCGAATGATACTGAGATACATTTGTGACATCTTTATTAGATTTATTCCCATCGGACTGATACGAACAATTAGTATTCCCATGTCGAAGAAAAGCAGAAAGATTGCTCCAACAAAAACAGCCGACGTTATGACGCAAAATAGATGACTGAAGGTGAAGAAAATTTTTTTTTAGATAGCAGAGGGATAGAAGAATGGGAAATGAGATACCGAAAGGAGCTTTACGTCAATGCGTAGCATTCCTTCTGTGAACTTTGAGATCTTCCGAAGGGATAAGATTCAAAATTGTTCTTGACGACTTGATCTGCGTTCTCAGACCAAAATCAAGAAGATAAAATAGTGATCGAAAATTTCAGACAATTTGTTCATTCATTCAGTTGGCAACAACGAAGAAGTTAAAACATGTCGTGACACAACGGGGAAATAAAATCCAACTGTATGTGTTTCGCAACAAAGAACAGAAAAGCAGATAAATCACGCAAGAAATTTACTTGCCCCAAGTCTAATTCGTCAAAAAAAACTTCCTCAAAAAATATACTTTCCGGTAGACTTATTACAGTTGACGAAATAGACTTGGGGCAAGTCTACCCAAGAAAAGAACCCTAAAATATTTATCAATCTTCTCTTCTTTTTCAGCCCAAACCATGGGTAGTTAGACACTGCTGGTGTGCTTCTATGGAGGAGCGCTGGATAATATGTATCTGCTACAAAACAATATTTCCTCCGCAGATACATATTATCCAGCGCTCCTCCATAGAAGCACACCAGCAGTGTCTAACTACCCATGCCCAAACCAAAATTTGCGAGAATCCTGACTAATTTTTTAGGCCTAGATAAATTTCTTAACTCGAGAGAAAGTAGACGCCTCATACATAGGCCTTTCAGTCTCAAGGTACTGATTCGAATGGGTTATTGCTATCATTGAAACAGCGATAACTCCTTTCTCCGTGACAATCGCGACAGACAGCCGCGACAACTGCACAACAGAAACAAGGCCTAGCTGACTGTTCTATAGCCTGCGTGCAGACTTTACTTTCCACTGCGAAGGAGGCCTTGGCTCTCCTTCGCAGTGGAAAGTAAAGTCTGCACGCAGGCTAACTGTTCTAAAAGTTTATTGAATATTCTCTGTGCTATTTCAAAGACATATTTCTGGCATATTTCCAGCTACGGGTTTCACTATAGACTTCACATGATGCTGAACAGAATGCAATCAAAAACTAGCTTGTAGTTTGCTTAAAATACAAATGCCAAATATCCCCCTGCTGTTTACACATGTGAAGTATTCAAAAATAAACGTGTACACAGCAAACAATTGTTGACGTCATAAATAAAACACCTGAGCAACGAATCGACAAATAAAATCCAAAACAAACGAACATACAAAGCCGTGAATGAAAATTCATGCAACGTCCGAAAATCGGAAAAACAACGACCGAAAGTAAAACATTGAATCTGTTCTTTTGTGAGTCTTCTAGGATTAACATGTAGGATCAGATCGATTAACTATACATTACCTCCCTGCACCGCGAGGTTTGTGTGGGGAATTCTTTCAGCAGTGGCACAGTTCTCTTTCGTGTCCTTTTCTAAGTTAACTGTGAAAGTTTTTCCACTGTCTACAGCAGGAATTAGTAGGATTTAATTCAACAATATCAAGCAACCAGGTTTGCCGATAATAGCAAATCTCAAATCAAACAGAATAACAGCACATGGTTGAAACAATGGATAGGCCTTTTGATTTCGTGACCACTAGAACACGTAATGCTTTGCCCGGATGCAACAACATGAGATTGAAATATAAAAATTCCGGATATCGGCTAGTTTTAGCAAGCTTCTGACAATTTAACAGGTTCTCAAAGCGCAACAAAATCAGAGCTGCCCTTGACAAATTTAGAGACTTCACAAGAAAGTACTTACAACCTGTTGTCTTCTGTAACTTAAAGTGGTTCCCAAATGATTCCTAGAGACCTAGGGAAGAGAACTTCGACTTCTTCGTAAAAGCAACAACAACAACAACAACAGCAACAGCAACAGCAACAGCAACAGCAACAGCAATGTCCAGAAATTTCCAGAGTAAATTCTCATCATTGCACCTCCATGCAGAATCGACGCTTTTGAACACCAAATTGAACAAATCGAATAATGTAAAAATGATGAGGATTTCAGGAACTGAGAGTGGGAATAGTTTCCTTTGTCAGCCTGATATACAACGGGGCAAAAATCCACTCCAAGTCAATTTCGTGCCTGATTCAGATTTTGTGAAACACACTTTTTCAATGCCACTGCGAAGGAAACGTTAGGCAATGGGGTAAAAAAGTTTCCATTGTGTCTTGGATCTCCTTTGCAGAGTGAACGCAAATATCCTTCATAAAAAGGAGAATTAGAATAAAACAGGCTCCGCAATAAAAACAACAGGTTTTGTACCAAACCACTGCTCAAAAATGACACAACAGCTCTTAATATTCGAAAGCCCAGCTTTCATAATGAATGAAATACTCTGATAACCCCAAGGGATTCTAAAATATATAATCTTCACAGAACTATGCTGGCTACATTTCATAAGCCCCTATTGGCAACAATTTAGTTTCCTGGCTATTTCAATTCACATGAAACCCGGAAAGAACTGTAAGCACTTACTAAGAGGAATGAGGGTCTGATGATTTACGTAAAAGAGGCAGCAAGAGGAAAGATAAGCAACATAGGAAAGCTAAGTTACAATCGAGAAGGAAAGACATTATTTAAAATGCATTAACAAGTAGCTAATGTATGAATCAGGGTATTGTGTGAGGAAATCTGTTCTTAGGCCGATTCTTAGCATGTTGGAGAACGAAAGGATTTGGGAAATGAATAGCAAAAAATGATGGATGGCTACGCAATTCTACGTCTGTTGTTAAGATGATTAAAACCCTTCTCAGTCAAGGGCCTGCTTTATCATATCTGTATTCATAACGGTTTGACTTATCATTAATCTCATTTAGATACACAGATACACGGGTTCAAAAGACCCATCAACTTCAACATCTACGCTTTGTCAGACTTGAGCACACCTGTTCCAATTGTCGATAAAATCAAATTGAATCTTTGTGTTCAAACATATTGCATTTTTGATCCTATTTTGGCATTCAAAAAAATGACTTAAATAAGGGATTTTCCGCACCTAGACAGATGTATTTCATCAGTTGAAATTGATGTTTTTATTCTATAAAACCGAATTAAAACTTCAAAGCAAGGGCAATGTGCGAGAAAATGATAGATAAGATGATTTCAATTCTGCAAAAATTCGTTGTACTGGTTTTCTGGGCTTTCAGATTATCACTTGGAACATAGTCTTTGGGCGGTATCTCACGGTACCTCTTAATGAGTAACTACACGATCCCCACCCATTTCCAATGGAACATGAAAAACTACGGGAAGATGAAGAACAAGTAAGACAAAAACAATTGATTGGGATCTAAACGGGGAGCTTCCCGGGAGCTTCGGTTCCTTAGCACCCTCGTTAGCTAGTTATGATAAATGATCGACTCTACTTACAATGGAACTGATTTACAAGCAATGTTGTAGGCTTTTTGTCTACTAGAGCGCATAATCAGACAGTCTGGCCGCTTATTCTCCTGAAAAGGTGTGGCCATGTCAAAACTTGCATAAGAATTCGCAGGTGCACTGCATCAAATCTGCCCCCTGTGATCTCCATAGCAACTGACGAATGTTCAGATGCCCTTTCGGCCTATCAAAGGTTTTCACTTTCCGTTCGATAATTGCCCAACACAAATTATGATTACAGTAAGTACTTATGTCTGACTTTGATATCAGAGTTTTCTTTGAGAAGTAATCATGAAGGATTTTCGAGAATTTCCCCTCATCAGGGGAGTCCAAAAAGATGAGAAATGTATAATCGCATTTGCACAAAATGGGTAATTACCAAGCCATATCAGTTTTTGAGCCAATGGACGGGGAAGTTCGATAGAAGGGATACTTCGATACCCAGTCATTTTTCCTTTCCTGGTTACCATCTTTTTGATTTCAAATATATTTTGAATTTACGGCATTGTCATTACTCTTTGCCCCAATAATATATTACGTCCGAAGTAAATCTATGCTTGCTGGAAACTCCAATCCTGAGACAGTGACTCCTTTTGTCTCGTCGTCTGTTCACTGACAAAAGCTTTCAATGCAAAAAATTTCGCGGAAAACTTTGCAAATCCAGTTTAGGAAAATCAATGCTGTGCTCAAACATAGTCACATGACCATGGCTCAAAAAAGAAAACAAAGTTTTGTTTTGAGCTTGTTTCTGTGATGTTATATTAAATGAAAAAAAATTTGGTAGATATTGCATGTCAGAATGGCAAGTCAGTTTTTTGCGACGCGAAAATTTGCAAAAACATTTGAGAGAAGATTTGCAAGACCATACACGTTTTTTTTGTAAGAAACTTGGATGAGCACTTAGTACTAAAAGTTTCTTAATTTCGCATGAAAATGTCGGTGTTTTAGTAGTAAAAGTTTCTTAATCAGTTTCTTATTTTTTTGGGCCTAAAATTGCGGTATTGTTTGAAGTTGAGCCTTCTTCTCGAGAAAGGGCTTCCATTTTGCATTGACATTGTCATCAAGAAGAAGCCATGCACATCAAGGCAAAAATTTACCAATTTTGCAGTTAAAAGGCAAGAAAAGACGAATATATCTTTGTTAGAGAGACATAGAATAAGAGAGACATACAGAAATAAAGTTTTAGAGTTTCTTAACTGTTCTTGAGCGTAGTACTAGAGTTTCTTAAATTTTTGATCATCGTAGTACTAGTTTCTTATAAACCAGTTTCTCATTAAAAAAACGTGTAGTTCGTGGCTGCTTCGGCTCGGCAAAATCATGCTCCAACGAAAGATTGCTTAAATTCTTATTCTTTTGTGAAGATTTATAACCCAAGATAGAACGGATAACATAATTGTGGCTTGTCATGTCTAGGAATTGGAATTGACCTTTGGTTAAATCTTAACAATGTATCATAGAAAGCAGCACAAATGCAAACACTGATAAAATCAAATAAATCGCAAACGAAGTTATACAAAAAACCATGTCAAACAATCCATACGTCTATCTTTACGTCTGCTGCACAGATAAATTTGTCATGCGAAAATTCAACCGTCATAAAGTCTAGCAAAGCTGCTCTCGATTACAAATCCTTCACAATCCTCACCAAAAATCCTTGAAAAATCCCGTAAATCTTGGATAAAAAATCCAAAAACACTTTCAAAGAGAGAACAAATCTCTGATTCACCCCCGATGTTGTAATTGGTTTCAACATGGTTTGATTGGCAACATTTTCATTTGCGAAAAATTTACGAAAATCGAAAAGAGGATTTGAGTGGAGGGGTCTATGTTTTGATTTCCATTCTGGATTTTTCCCTGAAGCTGAAATTGCCTTCCTACCTTCCTATCGATTTTCCCGTTACCCATCATTTAATTCAGGTGTAATTAGTTATCCAAACTTTTCAACACAAAGGATTAAGAACCTACATACTGTACTTCCATACTTTTAGTTTGTTGAACGCGGTGTTTGCTATATTTCTCTTCTGTGCCAAACCGTGCACAATTAATGAACCCTTCCTTTCCTTGAAGAAAGAATGCAAAAATGATCCACTTACTGTAACTATTAGTAGGATCTTTAACACCAAGCACTTGTCCGTTAGGCATCACCGTCAAATAAAAACCAGATTTACTTCTCAGTCTTCTCCGTCTGGCAGTCTTTGCATGACTTGTGCATTTGCAATTTTCTTCTTCTAAGTCCTGGCTCATGAAGCAGTCTTTACTCTGGTCGAATACTTTCCAAGTTTTTTTCAAATATTTCGAAGGAGAAGACCAGTGTGGTTTGTGCTGCAGACCAAACGGTAGAGGCGACCAGTCGTTTACAAAGTCATACATCGTTTGCCTGACAAATGAAAATATGAATTGATGTTCAGCCTAAATCAGATTAATTTTGATGCTATTAACTATTTTATATAAATACATATGTTTCGATTACTAAGAAGAGATTCCAGCTTTGATTGGTTCAAGCAACAACCTGCTCTCCACTTCACAAAGACAGATAACGGGGCGGTGCGGTGTGGTGCGGTGTATTCCACTGGCTGTGTATGCATATGACTGAATCTTTCCTTATTCAAATCGATTTCAAGCCGTTCAAAACAATCCGGGAGGTTATCTCAAAACAGCGGACGTAATTGCTTGGTGTTTCCTCGGGGATCTTTTCAAGCCAGACAATAGGAAACAGAACAAAGTTGAATAAAAGTAAGGCGTCTTTTGTTGCTATGTATGAATCGGAATTGATGTGTTTGACACCATAGTCCTGCCTCAAAACAAAAGGACAATAAACCCTTTACAAATCAACACAAAGAGATCTGAGTAATCGAATGGCCTGCTTCAGCTATAAAAAGTGAATGTTTTACTTTCCGCCTAACCTCACAATAGATTTCAAGCGAAGATCTGATTTCTGCTTGCTAAATAAAACATTACAGGTATGTCTCTTTAAAAACTAATTTCAAGAGTTGAAAAGCAATAAAAATACTCCAAAATTGAGTGAAGTTGGCTTGAACTTTTCTAATAATGAAATTAGAGAATTGTCTTTAGACATTCAGAGTTTTAGCGTGTTATCGCTGCCACCGAGCATATTTACTTGAATTATTTATATAAATACGGCTGTTCAAATCATTCTGGCAGATTTCGCATTAAAGTGCCTGATAATTTTTGTTCGACTGTGGTATTTAAGAGAGATTTACCGCAGTTAAACATGAGTTGACGTCAATACACCTCTTCAATATAGCAGCCTCGTTTTGGAAATGTATCAAAATTCTTTCATATGAATTCATTCAAAGTTCATATGAAAATTTCAAGCCCAGATTCGGATTTAGCACCCAAACCTTAGTCTAAATGTGTGTTTTTGAACTGCTGGCGATTGTGATTTTATGACGATATAAAGTTTGAAAACTTATAAGGGATTTGACCGTGAAAAATCGTTCAGAGGGTGAAACTTTACACCCTGAGTCATTTTCACGGTCAAATCCCTTACAGGTTTTCAAACTTTGCATCGCCATAAAATCAAAATTACTACCGATAGCAACATAAAAACTTGCAATTAGACTAAAGTTTGAGTGCTAAATCCGAATTCGGCCTCTAAAATTTCGCATCAAAGAATTTTAAATATTTTCCAAAACGAGGCTGTATATTGAAGTGGTGTATTCGAATTCAAAAGTTCAGGAAAAGTGATAAGTGCAAAACCTTGCCTCGCCCTTGCCTCAAGCTGTTATCAGCTCTTTTGATACAAGTGTTTATGTTTACTTCCGAGAAGTTCTGTAAACATAGAAATTCTATAATTGGAATGACCAAAAATACCATTGGCTGATTGGATGACGAAATTAGACACACCTTCACGAAATGGACCAATCAAATCGCTAAACGCAACGACCAATTCCAGTCCGGTTTAGGCCGAAATTGCTTGATGCAATCAACCTCTCTACAAATCCTCTCTTTGGAGAGCAGAGGTTGCAATTTTACGAAATCACTGAACACATCGATTACAAGAGATTGTATTTGATAACATTTAGGGAGGACTGCAACTAAATCAATACACAAGATATTCATAAAGCGCGGGTGATCTCCCCCCCCCCCCCTGCCTCCTACGCCTATGATAGAAAGTTCCCCAAGTAATATAAGATCTTGTACCAGAACATGTGGAACAAGCTTGTTGAGATACGTTTTGGATACCTGGATTGGCTAGGTTCCCTGCCGCAGAAAATGGTACTAGGGTTTTAAACAAGAGGAAATCGATTGGGCCACAGATAACGTGGAAAAATTTTTATAAAAGTAACAAGTACCTCCATCTTTACACTTCAGTGTTTACCAAATTTGCTAAATTTGCCAACCACGACAATGTTTGTGATACAAACAGTTGCAGCTTCCACCGGAACTGTTTGTATCACAAACATTGTCGTGGTTGGCCTAAACGAATCTAGACAAAATTACCATATTTGGTAAATACTGAAGTAAAGATGGAGGTACCGGTGGAAGCTGCAACTGTTTGTATCACAAACATTGTCGTCGTTGGCCTGAACGAATCTAGACAAAATTAGCAAATTTGGTAAACACTGAAGTAAAGATGGAGGTACTTGTTACTTTTATACAAGTTTTTCCCCGTTACCTGTGATTGGGCCTAAGCTTGGGTTCATTGTTTACAGTAAAAACCCGCGTATAAGAACTTAGTGGAGAAAGACTAAAAAAAAATGGATTAAGGCTAAAATTTTCCAACTCCATCATTATTATTATCATTATGTAAACTAAACCACCATCATGTATAAACAGAAAATAAAATATAAAAACACCACTGTTTATTTTAAAACGTTTCGATAAAAATCTTCTTCAGTATCATTATTATTATTATTATCAAATATACATATACATGCAATAGCTATAAACTAAGAGCTAATTCTTCAAGCCTACGCCTTCAGCTGGAATCTTTGTCGTCAAAGCCAAAAACATATGAATCACAGCGCTGCAGGGCCTAATCGACAGCTCAATTTAATAATGATCCAGAGCAATTACACTTTCCTAAAACAAGCCACAAGGCAACCTGTTCAACTGTATTCAAAACCACTGTTTCCTTAATCCAACTCTGTGATCATCATTCATACCAGATGGTTGTTGTAACAGTCCTGTTATACTGGAAAGAACTCAATAAATTTGGATTTGTTTTACAAAGCATCATTCAGCCATGAATAATGAATTTGAACCACACCACACACTCCAGGAGGGCCTAACACACAGCAACATTTACGGTTTAAGTGAAAGTATCTGAGACCCCGAATACAATGTACTGGTACGATTTCGGATCCATCGCAAAAGTGTATCGGATCAGCCTCCCATTTACACTGTTCCTGCAAATCCAGGGCCTCTTTTAACATACTACCTACCTGGGTGGGCAATTGCCCCTCTTTTCCCTTCTTCAGATCTATGGCTTTACATTTTCAAACAATAGGCCTAATGTCTTTTTAATCAAGGAAAGTATTGATTGGCCCCTGAGTCCTGGTCTTTTAAAAGAGGTCCTGTGCAAATCCGTAAAACTAACGTTCAAAAGTGTGCTGCTCTCCTTCTAAATGTAGAAAAATTTCCTTCCGGAGCAATGTTGTAAACGCTCTGGAACCGTAACTACTTTTGTTGGGGATCAAAACTATACCGATAAACGTGCCTGTGTAAACGTGGCCTGAATCGAAAAGAAACTCGTTTTTGAAATGTTGGAAATTCTGTTACATGGATTGAATTTCGACTATAATTCCGTGTAGTATTCTTTCATGAAGGGTCAACTAGAAAGGAGCAGGGGCAAGGGCAAGGGACTGATTACCTCAGACCCCAATTACAGAGGGGCACAAAGCTACGACAGACAGAAAGGGTCCTAACAGGGCGCTTACCCTTCTGTTTCGAGAGGGTTTGGTCAATCAATATTTTCTTGAAACGCGTACCCAGGGGTGTACTCTGGTATATTTAGGATAGGGGTGCTCAGGTTACTTTTTGGGTCTAAAATATGGGCAAAGGTTATTTTTTGGGTCAATGATTTGTGCAGTTATTTTTTTGGGTTCCTGAAATTCTGGCTTACTTTTTTGGGTCTCAAATATGGGAACGATTTTAAAATTGGGAAAAAATAATTTACAAACGAAATCAAAGTCAAGTAACATTACCAAAATAAAAAAACTCGAATATCCAAATACAATACGGAGAAATCTAATCAGTTAAGGCACTTTTTGCAGATTTAAGATACTAATTTCATAACTTTTGGGTATCTAGGGTGAGAAAAGTTATTTTTTTGGGTCTATTTTCACCCTAGAAATAATTTTTTTTTGGGTTGATGCGCTGTACCTCAGCCTGAGCACCCCTATCCTAAATATACCTGAGTACCTCCCTTGGGAACGTGTACCGTTCGTTAGCTGAAGCTCAACCGCAGAAACGCAAGCGAATATTACCAGAGCTGCTAGGATAAATGCTTTGAAATTAGGTTGTGAAATTGGCCTAATGGGTAGCATGCCCGCCATTCCTTCAGCAGCTCAGACTGTCGCTGGTTTGAGTCCAATTTTGACTATGTCATTGGGTTAAAGTGCCGGTAGGGTGGTCTCCTAGCTTTGCTAACCTGGGGGAGGATATCAAAAAAATTCCAACGACACAGCGGAAAATATGTTTGTCTTCCGATGCCATTTTAACTAGTGGTTTCGAATTCATTGTTTCGAAAAGCCTGTAAAAAGCTGTGATGTCATATTGTTACGTTGTTCCAGGAACGTGGGAGCAGTCCATTGCTCTCTGGGACAAAGGTCTGTTACGTATTTTACATCATGTGACTGACATGACGGCAAACGCGAACATTGCGTTGAAAACAAAAGCATTTTGATAATTATTTTCATCTGACATAGGTCACAGGAAATCGTCTGATAAGATCCGAAGGCGAAAGCTTTTACTCCATATCGACCATAGTAAACTTTTATCGGGCTCTGATTAGCTAATTAGCTACACGTTTTTTCTTCTATAAGAAACTGGTTTATAAGAAACTAGTACTACGATGACCAAAAATTTAAGAAACTCTAGTACTACGCTCAAGAACAGTTAAGAAACTCTAAAACTTTATTTATGTATGTCTCTCTTATTCTATGTCTCTCTAACAAAGGTACATTCGTCTTTTCTTGACTTTTAACTGCAAAATTGGTCAATTTTTGCCTTGATGTGCATGGCTTCTTCTTGATGACAATGTCAATGCAAAATGGAAGCCCTTTCTCGAGAAGAAGGCTCAACTTCGAACAATACCGCAATTTTAGGCCCAAAAAAATAAGAAACTAATTAAGAAACTTTTACTACTAAAGCACCGAAATTTTCATGCGAAATTAAGAAACTTTTAGTACTAAGTGCTGATCCAAGTTTCTTACAAAAAACGTGTAGGTTCAAATTTAATCTCCTTTCTTTGCTCATATTTCTTTGCATCTGATCTTACGATTTGCTGTGGCCAGTGTCAACTTACTGCGTTGTTTGTCGCGCTATCTGTACCATACGAGAGGGGGGTGACAGGGTAGTGGTACCATGGTACCAGAGGGGGTGGTACCTGGTACCAAATTCTAGAAAGATGGTGGAACCTGGTACCAAAAGTAGTGGTACCGGCACCCAGCCTATAGGAGTTGGTACCAACAAAATGTTTTGTCAATTGATGTTTTTGGAATTCTTTGAACAGCTTTTAAC